>JAHIAL010000070.1:1423682-2030583 GCA_021605145.1 Aegilops bicornis | reverse complement strand
GAAACACGCCCAAGTGGTACTCGACGGTGTCCTGTGACTAGGGGTACTCACCACGCTGCCTCCCGATCAGCTTGGATTAACGAGGATCCCATATATTTATGCTCATGGGCCAATACCCGGCCAACATGCCGATACAAGGAAGATTCTACAAGACTTGGCGATCAGGACAAGGACTCCTCACCACCGGGCGATTCGCTTAGGACTTCTTTATATCCTAGGCCGGTGTGCACTATATAAACCGAGTACAAAGTGCTAGTCGAGCTAGATAATCTTACATACAAATAATCATACCATAGGGGTTAGCTTCTAGGGTTTAGCCTCTCTGATCTCGTGGTAGATCTACTCTTGTACTACCTATATCATCAATATTAATTGGGTTAGAGTAGGGTTTACCTCCATCGAGAGGGCCTTAACTCGGGTAAAAACATCGTGTCCCTTTTGTCTCAAGCACCATCCACGAGATTTACGCCTCGGGACCCCTATCTTTAGATCCGCCGGTTTTTGGATATCCATATTGGTGCTTTTCATTGAGAGTTCCGCTTGTGTTCGCAAAAGGTCGATAACTCACGCCGCAGTATCAATCATGACGGTGAGATCTTCGCCACTAGCCTTGATCGGGTCACCTTTGTTCGCACTCAATGATGGGCCGCTCTCTATTCTCGACCGGGCCATAACTTCGGATGAGGGCCTTCATCAACATCAACCCCGATCTTCTATCAAAGATCATGGGAGGAATTCATCCAGTGAGCCCGTAGCTCAACGCCAACATTGCCCTCATGCCACTGCATCGTGCTTTTCTCGATAGCGGACTTGTGTCCGTCAGCCACCGCCTCCTCAAGCGTCATTTTAACAATCGCTTTCATTGAATTCAAAGTGGAATTGAGTCTAAAACAACCTCAGTAAAATTTCATCGTAGTTCCGATGGAGGAATTCTTCGGCAATCTCCGGTATAATGGAGTTTGATTAAATCTGGACGAGGAATCCGGACGAAGTTTAGGGCGTGGTGTCTAGGGCTTCCGGTAGCCTTGACTTCCTTTTGAAGATCCAACTGCTGATCGCCGTGGAATTCCCGGTATATCGCTCACCCCTCACAATTTCAGCTCGATCCGACCGGCCCAAACTCCGGGAACCTTCCTATTAGTGCATCACTTTTTAATCTGCTTTTCGCGCGAAACGAATCCGGCCCGAAGTTCGTCTCTCTTATGAACGTGATTTCGGACATCCTTTTGAAGGAAGCTCGGATATGGGGTATTGTGTTTTGTTCCGAACAGACCCAACGAACTTTACAATCTTTGAACATGATCTTCAATATCGTGCCGGTAAAGTCAAACCAGTCCGCAAGACAGTTCTACCAGCGTCGACCAAGCGCTTAGGACACGGGCCAAGGCCACTTTGTTGAGCCACGCCTACTTCTTCGGATCATCATCTCGGCAAGTTTAACAAGAGTCCTGATATCGCGGAGGATAACTCATCATCAACATCGCTGCCCCACTGATGTTCTACGGAGCGAAGCATACCGCCGCATCGCTGCACGGTCACTTCATCAAGCCGGGCATCGACCATCGCTAAGACCTTCGCATCGGGCAGGTTTGACATTGCTTTTTCAAGCCGGTGTCCATCACGCCTGAATTTGTCGACTCATCGGTCGGCTGAATCGGTCAGATCATCATGCTAGATGGACCGGTGGCTTCTACTCATCTCTTCAACAACCTACTCCGAGACTTCGGGCGCTACAGGCCGACTCACCATTCATCACAAGTAGCTGGACCGAGGGCTTTGCCTTCTGCCGAAATAACCCTTGTCGTAGATCACATGCCATGAATCACCCGTCAGTAATGGGTATGGATCAAGTCCCACTTCAAATCACCTTTCTTCGGGGATTGCTACAAATAAATAAACCAAAGCTATGAATCCTATTATTTTTATTGGTTAGGTTCATTTTTCCCAACGTAATTATTACTCCGGCTCATGTCCATCATATGTATGTAGGTCTATCAAATGAAATGGCCGTGATTAACGACGGTCGGATGGTGGTTCGGCCGGGCTTTTACATAGTCTCGCTAACGCCGCATCCGAATCTTGTCCTGACCTCAGAATTCAAGCTTCCTTGCTACGCCTTTTTTATCAAGATTACCGGGCCGCCGTGCATCGACATTGACTTCAACGCTTAGGCCATTATATTTCTTTTAAGCGTCACTTTTGCATATAAATTATTTATTATGCAAACGATTTTTTTATTATTATTACTATTATATTCGTCGGTAATTATTTTTGTGCATTGCAGAAAATCGATCCAGCCGACTGCGTCCTTCAGCGCCACCTTCGGCTGGACGGGGCTTCACGCTAAGACTTCACACTTACGTGTGGGACTTCGCATCACTCATTGTCCTCGCATTGGGATCAGGCATATAGTCACCACACTTCCGAGCAAGCCGAGCTCTTTGTTCGGGCCACCTGGACCCGCCTTGGGGATGGTCCTTTGTCCCAAAGAGATCAAGCTCGGATCACACAATAATATCGGAATACATTAACCAGCTTGTTGCCTTCAGGTTTTCAAAGTTTTAAATTTTTAACTTGTGTTCAGTCGACTGAAGCATTATAATTTTTTGGAAAAGTTAAGCTTGTAAAATTTTTCCTTGTCCAAACATTGTTTGCATCATGCTAAGTAACTTCAAATAATTCTCGCTTACATTGGGGCTTCCTTCATAAAGCTTTTTTCCTCTGCATATGATTTATACTTGTATCGCTTCGCTCCCTTTGTTCGTGTATTATGCCACAATATGCACCATATTGACTTAAGCTTATTTGCAAGCTCAATTGTTTGGCTCCCTTTGCTACCCCTCACGCTCCCGATTGTTCACCGGCTAGGAGTAAAGGAGCAATTCTACGATTGTCACGACCGGGTCCTCCGAGCCTCGACCTCGTGATCGGGTGAAGCCGAAAGTTAGAGCTCTGTATTGTTTTCAATCATGGCTCATACACAACGGAACTCATGAGTACAAAAAATCGATTGTACAAGTCTCTGGAGAATAGCAATGAGCACCAAGAAAGGTATCGGTGCGGGTACTATTTTCTTCGAGATGCTTTCTACATTTTATTAGTAATAGCATACGCTTCTCGAAAGCTGCTTTCATTCATGTACCTTTATGCACTGACTGCTGGTTATTGGAAACACCGCTTATATTCTTATGATGGAGTATATAACACTTTTCAGTCCTTGACCGAAGAGGGAGAAGTCGACGGCCTCGGTTGGATGCTTTAAAGTTTGGCCGAATATAGATATGATATAAGTACTTCCGGCACATAAGACCATTCTTTTTACCGAAGCTACTAGGGGGCTCTTCGCTTTATTGGAGTCGTTTATATAATAAGCGTTTTTCTTAGTCAACAAGCAAAGTTTTTGCACATTTATCACTCCTTCTTTCACATTTGAAAAGTGCGTCACTAGTCCTGGGGAGCCTAATTTTTCTCTCTAAACCGCTTAGAGTTTAGCTTCCTCAAATCGGCCTAACACCAGAAGTACTCTGCCTTCGGATGGGGAGACCTGAAGTCAGAGATGACCCGCTTGAAGTTTTGAGATAGGATGTGTCATGTTAAAGTACCTGCAGTATGCACCTTTTTTTTTCTAAAGCCCACCTTTCGGATTGGCACCGTAACACTTGATCTTGTACCTTGGACGGCCATGTTGTTAATGACGCTTTTTTTGGTTTTCGCTTTTGGTACTTTTTAATTATTTGTGTGTTTTCAGCACAAGTCTCAGAGTGCAACGACGACACCTTTTTAGAGATTCTCAAGAAAAACATTCTTGGATATTGCTATATATGCATCGTATGCTTCGGAATTAGTGTCTTCGGCTTCAAGAAGTTGTCACGCCTGTCTTTATGCGCTTGCTTCCTACGTTCGTATTGGTTCGGCTCACAGTGCAAAGGAGAATCACCAGACAAGTGCAAATCTGGGCCAGGTTGGTCAAGCACCTCAAAGGAGAAAGCCAAAATCAATAAGTTATAACAGGTGTAAACTTGTCTCGTATCCGATGACTGAGGCTGTTACTCGACGGCCACTGATAATATTGGGTCAAGTGTTTCAAGCTTGACCTCGAGTTTTCGCCAACACAAATAAAGGGCCAGTGTAACTCGCCTCCCAAACTAAACGTAAATCCTCAATATTTTGATCTTACATTAGGATTGAGAGTTCTACGATCATGCGTTTGCATGCCAAATCAAAGAAAGGAAACTGAGCATGAACCATTTTCTTCGAAAGACATTTCCTATGTTAAAGCAGCAACATAACGAGTCTGTCTCTGCTGTATCTTTTGTTTGAGTAAAACCGTATGTTTATTGCCTTCGTCTATGTCAAATCTTCGCCTATATAAAGGCTTTATAGTAGATTAGTCAATTCTACCATTTGCCGAGGAGGTGGAAGTCGATGGTCGGTCAACAAATTTTTGCATAATGCGATCCGGCATTAATGACGAAAGTACTTGGATACATAGAGTCATTACACATAATTTGTGACGGCTTAATGCGGATATCGATTCCTTAATTCGGCCACCCGCGCCCGTGACAAGGCTCGGGGCTACCGGGCTTCGGGCCGCCACATTTACAACATTAAAGGTACATCGATCCTCTCGATTCGTGTCGCCACCCGACCAAGGTGTCTGGGGCTATCGTGCATTGCATGTCCAATGCGTAAAATTTTAAGCAATATGGCGCTTCGGTGATTTTTGATCCTCGTGTTGGTCGGCCGCACCTAACCCGAAGTCTCGAGGACTGAGACACGCCGCTTTGTGTCCCAAGTATTTTGCCGAAATAGGACGGATCTCAGGACGATTTTGCAAATCAACCTCGAAGTCTCTCAAAGGGTTACCGGGATCACGCGGTCTTATAAACATTCTTTCGTGTGCATCTCGAAGTTTTGTACCTCATACATAATTTTGAAAGTACTATCGGTTATATATCTGGCCGTGAGAATAAATTCGCATCAATAAAAACATCAATTAAAATCGGTTTCCATGACCGAGGCGCTAACCACCTCGAAGCAGTTCGTTAGACATAGCTCCTGGAAGCAAGTGGTCATTCTTTAGGAGGGCATTTCTGGTGACATTTAAGCTCCGCTGAACTCCTTCAATCTTTTGGACCAAGACATCTATGACATCTTGGATATAGTCCGACGCTGGAGCTTGGACACAACCGTTGAGTTCGATATATCAAGCCGCTGAGCTTTCGAAAAGAAGTCCGGCGTGCAGTGCTCGGCCGCAAAAGATATTCTCGATGCGTAGTCAGTTAGGCAGAGCTCGGACGCAGGAGGACATTTCCTCCTCGGAACAACTTAAACCCGAGGTGTGGCATAAATAACAAGGCATTGATAAAGGCCGAAGTTAAAGGGGCCTTTGATACCACGCCAGAAACTCGCCGAATGCATTTCATGCGATCCTCAAGATAGAAGAGATGAGAAGATTGGTTTAACCAGTTTTCAAAATCCAATGCACTCGAAGATAAAGAACAGGGCTTCGAAGAATCTGGCGAGCGGCCCCTAACTTGAAGCACCGTTTAGGGGGCGCACGGGACGGTGTCTCGGACTAGGGGTACTTCACCACATCATCTCCTTACCGATCATTGATTGGGCCGAGGATTCTCATGTGCCGATACTCATGGGGGTACCAGTCTTGGATAGTTGCCGACACAAGGAAGATTCCACAAGATTCTAAGCGATCAAGACATGGGACTCCTCCCTGATCATGATTCGGGTTAGGGACTTGGTTATGTAGGCCTCCTGTGCACTATATAAACCGAGGCCAAAGTATAGTTTGACAGACAATCTCATACAACAATCATACCATATGCTAGCTTCTAGGGTTTAGCCTCTCTCTCGATCTGTAGTAGATCTATTTTTGTACTACCCATATCATCATTATTAATCGCTGTGAGTAGGGTTTACCCATCAAGAGGGCCCAACCCGGTAAAAACATTGTGTCTCTTTGTTCTCTGTTACTATTTGTCACCTAGACGCATGGCTCGACTCCTCACCCGAGATCTGGCCAAGTTTTGACACCCGCTGTGCCTAAGCGCCTCCCTCGTGGACCTTTAGTAGCCCTGGTGGCCTCTCCAAGAGGGAGCCCCCTGGCTTGCCTCGAGGAGGGCGCCAAGGCGCCTTATGTGCATGTATGGGAGGTGCCTCCAGTAAAAAGCGGACTCTAGGGCCCGCCTCTCTCCGAGGGATCGGGCCCGGGCGATGTTCTTCTTCTTTTGGGGCGGTCTCAGTGAGCCTCTCTCGCTTCCCGCTGACTGGGGTCTTTCAAGTGATGCGACGTGAAAAGCTCGCTTTCTCCAGGAGCACACTGCCGCCTCTCTCTTCAAGTAGGCACCTGCCGGTGCCAAACCGGGTGGATCTCGGGTAGGGGTCTCAACTGCATGCCTAGGGCGTTTGTGTTTATGGTACAGGAGACAAGGACGGACGATGATGACTACCCAAGGTTCGCCAACTCGATGGAGGCAGCACCCTTACCCCGCTTGGATTAATATTGATGAGGTATATGGGTAGCAAGAGCAGATCTACCACGAGATCAAGGAGGCCATAAACCTGTGAAGCCAGCCTATGGTATGATTGTTGTTCGGCCCCACGGACTCAAAAAAAACCTCCGGGTTGCATAGACACCGTGATAGGTTAGGGTTGCACAGAGTCGGTTACAATGGTAGAAGATTCATATCCGTGACGCTAAGTTTGCCTTCACGCTAAGGAGAGTCCGCATCCCAGGACACGGACTAAGTCTTCAATCTTGTATCTTCACAGTCTTCGAGTTCGCCGGTGATGATAGTCAGAAGTTATCCTGGATACTCCTTGTCCGGGACTCTCTAGAGCTTTCGGAACCAGGCTTTTCCAATGACGCATTTAGTCCGCGCGTATATTGTCTTCGGCATTGCATGGCGGGTTCGCGTCCAGACTTCATTAGAAGGTTTTGAACTGTTAAGGATAGTGTCCGCTCGCAAAACAAGTTCCACAT
This sequence comes from Aegilops bicornis, assembly GCA_021605145.1. Taxonomy (NCBI): domain Eukaryota; kingdom Viridiplantae; phylum Streptophyta; class Magnoliopsida; order Poales; family Poaceae; genus Aegilops; species Aegilops bicornis. The sequence goes on along the minus strand of JAHIAL010000070.1, from coordinate 2,023,583 downwards.
CACATCGAGAGAGAATACCAGCATGATTCAGCCGACGATTCCGCGGCATGACATCACACTCACGTAAACAGAAATTTATATGAATCGCTTTATGCTGTTCCACCTCAGTGCAGTTAGCGCAGATGCTTCTTTGGCACGCCTTATCAAAGCATAGGTCGTGCCCCATTATTCCGGGATTCTCACTAATACGATTTGGTAACTCCATCCGCGCCCCATTGATTAATACGGGCCGCTTAGCATAAGAGAGCGCTTTACTGTGCTGGTGGGGGCGCTGAGTTCAGGCGTCCATTCTATAAGGGATAAGGATCCACCTTTTTCACCCACGCCTTCTTCCTCCTTTGCTCATCCATTTCCGCGACTAAGCTCTAACGCTCGAGTCCGCGACATCTCTCCTCAACCTTCTCTCAGCCATGTCCGAGCTGGAGGCAAGGGATGGGTCTCCTCCGCCACGGAGGGGCACATCACCAAGATTGGCAGTAGCCGGATACTTGTCCTGGGCGATATCACTGTGGTCGGCTCCCCGCCATTAAGGCAGCCCATCCACACCCCCGGCCCCATGAGAGGGTGGAAAATTTCAAACGACTTCCTCCAGCGGACTAGGTTTTCCACTTCACCCACCGTCCGGGGCTCATGCTCTACTACGGCCTCGCATTTCCACGATCCTGGCCCCAAAACTTCATCCTCAATATCTCGACGCTTATCGTCGCAAAAGTAGGCCTTCCTCTCAAGATCCAGCTCACTACGGGCTTGCATGGTTGAAGAATTATGCCGTCAAGATAGTGGGCGCCGGCTGCCGGAGTGCGGAGGTGTGCCATGGCGGGCAGGATGCCCAACGCCACATGGCTTGAGGGCCTTCAGAGACCATATAAAGGTGGCAATCGGGTGGTTCTTACATCACCGAGTCATGATCTAAAATGGGACGCGGCAATTTCTAATTCAGGGGACATTTGGCTCCAACGCTACCACATCATGGAAAGAGACGGGCCTGACGTGGGGGTGATTCGAAGAGCTACCGCTGACTCCAAATCTGTGTCCGAACTCTGTGGACAAGAACTAAAAGCTATTCATCGAGTCCAGCTATGCTCATCCGCACGGATTCTCCCATGCCAAGAACGGGCCTTCAATTTGTGGGAGTTCAATCCGTACGCGACTGCCGTCTTGAGCCGCCTTCATTACACACGCATGAAGATACGCCTTGAAGGTGGTCGACCATATGCCGAAGCTCCCGTGATCCGCCACCGAAGATCAAGCTGATTCGCCGCTAAAGGTCGCTTACCAATGAGGTAAATTATTTCCCTTTGAGGGACTCTTTGTTCATAGTTTGACTTCCTATGCGGGATCTAAAACTCCCCAACCTTTGACAGGGATCGGGTTAAGACGTCCTGAGACAGATTAACTGTCCGACTCTCTCTGCTTCAGCCAAAGATTCCAGCTAAAACGCCCGCTTGAGTTGGGGCTGCTTTGGGTCCCGCACCATGCGTGGTGTCGGAGAAGAAAGGAAACCAAGAAGGAGGCCACAGGGACCTCGGGCGAGCTCCCCGCACCAAAGTGGTGTCCGGATCAAGAAGCTGTCGAATCCTCTCACAGGAGGAGGAGGAAAAAGATGCCTCTCCAGCGGGGAAGAAGAGAGAAAAAGGAAGGCGCGCCGCGATGGGGAGGTCGAGAGGGTCCAAGAAGGAAGAACCCTTCCGGGACGCCTCCACTCAATGCCAACTTGACGGCGAGGGAGGAGTGCCCTCGAGTGGGCCAAGGCCCCTCGGCGAGATCGTGAAGTGTCCGGATACCCATGGTTCTTTTTTTTATTTATCTTGCATAGTGTTCTCTGTCTTGCCCGAATTCAATCATGCAGCAGCTCAGGCAGGGGGCGAGGCTTAAGCCGCACTGCCAAGCTGGTCCCTGAACCCGGCCCGGTCAGTGAGAAAGGCACTTCTCTCTTGAGGCCGCCTCCTGCGCCTCGCGCGCCGACGGCATGCCTTGAGGGGTGGGGCCCTCAAGGGGGCCTCGGTCAAGAGGAGGTGGCCTTGCGCAGAGGCGCCTACAAAGGCAGCCTCCCGGGACTCTTGAGTGCATGAGGGGAGCAAGGCCCCTGAGGGCTCCTCTAAGCTCCGCATTCCCTCGTCAGGACTCCATCGGCTACTGGAACCTTCGGCACGTTCAGTCCGACAAGCGTGCCTCCGTTCAGAGAAGGTGAGACTTGATGTCCTCTCGTCCCAACCGGGAGGCACTTGGGATGCAGCTTAGTGGGAGGCGCTCAACGGGCGCCTCCATCGAGGAGAACGCACCGCATTGACCGTTATGAGTGTGGTGGATCTCAAGCGCTCAGATTCAGTCCGCCAAGAGCGTGACTCACGGAATTGCATTTTGTACCAGCCTTCTAACGTCAAGCTTTGATGTAAGTTTAAAACATATATAAAAATATTACCGCGTAGGCATACAGACAGCAGCTCCCACGATGCTTAGTTCGGTATTCGGAAAGAAAAGCGGGGTTGACCAGGCATCTAAAAAGATATACGCAGGAGTCTAACATAAGTATGTCAATATGGGAATAGCAAAGGCACCGGCCGACCTTTGTCGGCCAGACCGACCTTATTTGTGGAGGTCAATGCATTGAAGCGAGTAATCCTCGAGCGGTCCGAGAAATCCAGCTTCCCGGACAAGCCAAGAAGAAGCGGCTTCGAGGACAAGGGAAGGTAAGTAATACCTTATTAAAGAAATACCACTTTACGGAAAAAGTTTTGGTTGCAAAAAAAATAACAGGAATAATATGGGTACGTGAGGGGAGCCATGAACGCAGGTGGCGCACTCACAGAGAAGAAGAGGTGTCCGTGTGGCTCACGAAACAAAGCGGCTGCAAGTGAACGCACTTTCCCGGTCGAGAGAAAGGGAGGTAGCTATGGCGGAAGTAGCTTAAGAAACTCCACGATTCTCGTGAAAAACACGAGGGTTTGGAGCTGCGTGACTTTCGAACTTAGAGAGTCCTGAAGCTTGCGCTTCGGCTCTTTGAGAGTGCTGCCAGTGGGAAATTCTGGCCGTAGAGCCCAAAAAGCCCTTCCAAGAAATTTTGACAGCACCAAGAAGATAGCTTACAGTAAGGCATTCTTTATGCAAAGCAAGAATGTAAAAAGTCAATTACCTATTACTTACCTGCCGGTCTGATCTGAGCTCTCTAGAAGCATTCTTGCAGATTTGCCCAGAAAAGGCCTCGATACGTCTTGCCGCCTTCTACCAAGCGCGCTTAGGGAGGGGGAGCTCAGGACGAGAAGTGTTCTGTCTCAGCGTTGAGGCCCGGGACATCCGGTAGCCTCTAAGCCGACCAAATTGAAAGCAGTGCTGAGTCGGAAGCTCCACAAGGTCGCCCGAGCAAAGGCCATGAAGGAGCCTTATAGCGCGGTCATATTATCGGCCATCGGAGGCCATGCCTGGGAGCTACTTCGCTTGGCGGGTGCAGCGGTTGGTGGACGGGCCTTTGTCCGCTGCTTGAAGTCACTGCCGCTACCGTGCGCATTGAAGGGTCCGGTTGGGGCCCTTTCCCTGCTAGCAAAGCTGCAACGGGCAAGCCGGATCTTGGGCTTCGAGAAGCCAGGATTTGACGGGCCACCGGCGGGGCCGCATGAGCATCGCACGCCCGAAGGTACCTATGAGGGCCTCAAGAGGTGCCGCCCGAGAATAAGCGGATGAGTGCTCCAAGGATGTAATTTTGAATAGGCTCATTTGTTATCACATGACGCTGAAACTTATTCATATGCGCCTTTAAGCACAGCTTATTAATTTAAAATATTACCTATGTGTGGCCGTTTATCAAATTTGAGAGATGGCAAGTCGTTGGCTTCCCCCCATGCCACCAGTTTAGTGCTGGGGTGTTGGGAGATAAACTTGAGCACTCTTGTTTCCCATTCTTGGGTCCATCTAGGAGGCGCTCAACACAACTTGAACAAGGCAGCGGACTTATAATGTGAACACTCTCACCTTAGCCATAGAATTCTATAATTTAAATTTAAAGAAGCCCCTAATATTCCGGAAGACCGAAGTTCGCGCTATCCACATATGGCCAGGACAATTCCGGTTCCTCGGCTTGCTCTAAAGCGGCATAAGTCTTTAAGGGACCGAAAAAACCTCTCTCGGTGTGAACGGCTCTCGCCTTTATCATGGTCAGTGGGTTTGGCTTTCTCCTTGAGGTTTTCAGGCCCAGCATAAATCGGGAGGCACAATCGAGTGGTAAGTTCTCCGGAATGCTACCTTAGCGATATAGCGGGCGTAAGGTACCAAAACACGGAGCCTAAGGCAAGACCCAACTATTGACACCCAAGACATGATTGAAGCCAATTCATATAATGCTATAAGTTCGGGATGCACTTGTCAGAAAGGTGTTAGGACTTATCACACCATAATTTTGGGATACTTAAGCCCCTGGTGTATTAGGCGAGTACAGTACCAAAGTGTATGGTTGCAACATACGTCGTGAAATGAACATATGTATATATAAAGGAAGTAGAGCAATAATAAGCAAAAGCTATGTATTGTTTATTCAAAAGTCTTGCAATGGAAGCGAGCGATACAAATAGTGCGATAAGCGAAGGGGTGGAACTATCTAATGTTGGGTTTCTACGCAGTAGGGTGCGCCGATTGCCAAATTAAAAATTCCTCACAGCATGAACATCCGGGGAACATGCTACGGAGATGGATCACAGATTCGTTACCACTAGAAGCGCATTGCCGTGCAGCGAAGAAAGAGTTGGGGCAGCGTCTGCGTGGATCGCCTGCTCGTTTCCGATCTCCCACGAAAGCCGGTCGTCTGAGTCCTATCGTCTGAGTTCCCGCCGGAGGCGGCGCAAGTGCACCGCCTCTAACGGTATCCAAGGTGCGGGAGAGGAGCGTCGTCTGGCCGAGACTGCTGGGTCGATCACATTAAGTCGGTCGTGGAGTGTGGGTGGCTATTCGCAACACATGCAAACCCCTAGTGGCAGCGCCGAGCGGTCGAACTAATGAGTGTGCCGCACCTCCACACTTTATATGGGCGTCACGCCTTGGAGCTCAACACTTAGGCCTTTCCGACGACCGTCAAAGCCAAAGTCTACTCGTTCACGTTCCTAGTCGATTCGGATCACATCCGACTCAAAGGTCCTACTTAACCGACCTCGTCAGAGGTTCCTTCCCTTAATGTGCGACCAATTTCATGAGGTTCAAAGTCGGCTTGGTCACAGTTTGGATCACCTCCGACCTGTCACGGTTGGTAGCGGCCTCTAGCAAAGGCGTCTTAGAAGCCACCGTCGACTATGAAGGCTGGTTAGGTGAACTCGGCATAACCTGGCGTGTCACACTTGTTCGCATTCCTTTGCACAAGACGATATATGTTGTCGGGCTCAAGGCTAGAGCTGTCATCCTTGTGCTAACCCGACCTCTTTCTCTGCTCCAAAGGATAATACTCACAATCCGGATTATCTCATAATCCTTGTCGACATGGCCATGCTTTCCCTGGTCGATCACATGAGGGCCCAGAGTATATCTCTCCGACGGAGGGGCAAATCCCATCTTGCCACGACCATGTCTCGCGGCATGGGATTGGACAATAAACCCGAAACCTACCTTTGTAACTACCAGTAATGGAGTAGCGTTTGGTCGGCCCAAAGCAAGTCTATCACCATCTCGAGTACATGCGTCGGCTACCAGGTCTTAGGACATAGAACGATATGTTGTACTAGAGACTCACAGATGACATATCGCTAACGTCTCATAGTTGGCCTGTCCGACTTCGGACCTTATCTCGACTCAGAATCCGACTCATGTCGAATCCGACCAGAACCTTTCCAAGTCCATATTATCCGTTAGCATCCAATGCTCCATGGCTAGTGAGACCAAGCCATCGACCGCAAGTCATATGCTAGTCTAATTTCCACATTGGCGTCCACACAGCCCTTTCGACTAGGGACCTTTTAGGACAGTTATCATACAATGCATAGTCCCACAAACAAGTCACGTACTTGTCGATACACATCATTGATAATGTCCAAGGACTATCTTTATTCATAAACACATAGGAAATATCATCATACATGATTGCCTCTAGGGCATATCTCCAACGATCTCCCCACTTGCACTAGAGTCAATGAATAGACATCGAATGCCCATGGCTCCTAACGTGCCCCTCATGCTTGGGTTGTGGAAGAGGCTTAGTCAACGGATCTGCAACATTTGCATCCGTGTGTGAATCTTGCATAACTCTACATCACCATTCTTTACGCATCTTTTCGTATCGTATCGGTGATATTTCCGGTCTATGTGTGCGACCTTGTGGTGATTCCTCGGCTCCTTGGCTTTCTGTGCGATGGCACGGAAATTATCACAATAAAGGTCCAACAGTTTCACCGAGGCTGGGAAAATACCAAGATCATCCGGAAAATGCCGGATCCAAACACCTTCTTTGCGAAGCTTCACGTCGCAATGTATTCGGCTTCGTGGTAGAATCGACCCACCGTATCACGCTTTGGAACTCATCCGTGCACTGCTGCTCCGTTCAGGGCGTTACCACGAATCCGGATCGTGGATCGACATCATCTCATCGCTGGTTTGGAAACTAGCATCGGCAGTAACCCCCCACGATCGAGCTCTTCCTCACCTCATAAACTTGGAACATCTCTTTAGTCCTTTTCGGGTACTTCAAAATAGTCTTTTACCGCTGCCGGTGACTCTCACCCGGGTTGGCTTTGGTATCTACTTGTTAGGCTTATTGCAAAAGCAACATCGGGCCTTGTACATATCATGGCATACATGATGGATCGATTCTTGAGGCATACGGAATCTCTACTCATCTCGCTTCGCTCATCGATAGTCGAAGGACTCCGCGCAAGGCCTTATACCATGTGAGAGCGGCAAGAACCCCTTTCTTCGCCTCACTCATGTTGAACCGCTTCAAAACTTTATCTATGTACGTGCTTCCGCTTGCATAGAGCAGCCCTCCTCGATCTATCTCTATAGATCTTAATGCCTAAAATATAGATCGCCTCACCAAGGTCCTTCATCGAAAACTTGCCATTCAATGATCCCTTGACCCGAGTTTAACATCGAAACATCGTTCCCGATCAGTCAGTATGTCGCCCACATACAAGATCGAAAACACTATCGAGCTCCCTACTTAACTTCTTGTATAAACAAGAGTCCTCTTCGCTTTGATGAAACCGAGACCAATTGTGACCTCATCAAAACGAATGTTCCAACTCCGAGATGCTTGCTTCAACCCATAAATGGATCTCTTGAGCTTGCATACCTTTACTAGTGCTAGTCGGATCGACAAAACCCTCGGGCTGTATCATATACACGCCCTCGGTTAAATTTCCGTGAAGGAAAGCTGCTTTGACATCCATCCGCCATATCTCGTAATCGAAATATGCAGACTATAGCTAGTATGATCCTCACCGACTTCAAAGTATCGCTACCGGCGAGTAAGTCTCGTCGTAGTCAATTCGTTGAACTTGTCCATAACCTTTAGCGACAAGCCGAGCTTTGTAGATCTGAACATTTCCATCCACATCGGGTTTTCTTCTTAAAGACCCATTTGCAACCAATGGCGATTACGCCGGTGGCGGATCAACCAAGTCCTGCACTTTGATTCTCATCCATGGACTTTAATCTCGGATTTCATGGCCTCTAGCCATGCTCTTGGAATATCTTCTGGGGCTCACCATCGCTTCCGCATCATGTGCCGGCTCGTCGCTTTCTAGCAACAATACATCGCGCACTGCACAAGCAATCTTCCCGACCTCCGTCGTTCCGGTGCCGCTTCCACTACGTGGGTTCCTGACCGACTCGGTATGATTTCATCACCAGCCGAGCCGTCCCTCGAGAGTGGTCCTCGAATTTCTTCGGTCGAACGATCCTCCCATCGGGCCTCCCGACCGAGAAACTCTTTCTCAAGGAAAACCCCTGCTCCGAGCAACAAACACTTTGTTCTCTTCCCGGTTGTAGAAGCTATATATCCCAAGGTTTCCCTGGTATCCAATTTAATATGCATTTATCCGACTTGGGTGTAAGCTTGTCTGACATAAGTCGCTTGACAAATGCTTCACAACCCCAAATCTTTAGAAAAGACAAACTGGGACTCTTCCCAGTCCACATCTCATGCGATGTCTTGTCTACGGATTTTGATGGTACCCTATTAAGTGTGAAAGCTGCAGTTTCTAGAGCGTATCCCCAAAATGACAAGGGTAAATCCGATTTGCTCATCATAGACCGGACCATGTCCAACAAGGTCCTATTCCTCCGTTCTGACACGCCGATTTACCGTGTGGCGACCCGGAGGTGTGAGCTAAGGTACTATACCTCGACTTTTCGAGATGATCATCAAACTCCTGGCTCATGTACTCACCTCCACGATCCGATCGCGAGAAGCTTTATAGTCTTCTGGAGCTGATTCTCAACCTCGCTACGAAACTCTTTGAACTTTTCATAAGTCTCCGACTTGTGCTCTCATCAAATAGATATATCCATATCTACTCCAAGTCGTCGGTAAAAGTCACGGCATCTTGATAGCCACCTCTCGAAGTTGTGCTCATTGGACCACACACATCACCGTGTATAAGCTCCAACACTTCGGACGCCCTCTCGCAAACTCTTTGCGAAAGGAGACTTAGTCATCTTGCCGAGCAAGCATGATTCACATGTCTCCGAAACGACCAAGTCGAGACGAAGTTAGGAGCCCATCATCATGGAGCTTCTTCATGCGTTCAGAATAATGTGTCCAAGCCGGCAATGCAGGAAGTATGTCGGATTTATCTCATTTGTCTTATGCTTCTTGTCATTCAAGTTATAGACCGGTTCCTGTTCTAGATTCAATATAAATAGCCCATCAACAATGGGTGCATAGCCGTGGAACATACCATTCAAAATTATCGAACAACCATTGTCCTTTAAATTGAATTCATAACCTTGACTCATCAAACATGAGGCAGAAATAATGTTCACTAAGTGCGAGGGAATGTAATAACAATTATTCAATTCCATTATGAATCCTAGGAAGGAATCTGGAGTTGCATCGCCGTGCCGACCTCCAACGCAGCAACTCTTGCCTTTGTTGCCGATACGATGTCAATCTCCCCTTGTGCCACACGCCTAGTTCTTACCAGCCCCTCGCATCGAGTTGCAAATATGAACAACCGATCCGGTATCCAAATACCCAAGAGCTACTAGGTATGTCAGCAAGGTAAATGTCTATAACATATGCAACAAGTGTACCTTTGCACGAAGAAGCATTTCCGCCTTCTTGCCATGCTCGCAAGCCACTTGCTACAGTTTCTCTTCCAAAGGACCGGTCTCCTTGCACGGTGAAAGTAAACGGTTCGAGTCCGTCCAGACTTTATGCAGCGGCAGAGGTTACCGCTCTCTGCGTGCCCTTTGCCTTAGCCTTTTTCTTGGACCAACTCTTCTTGAACCTTGATTTACGCACCATCAACACTTCTGATGCGTGCCTTTCTTAATATCCTGCTCGCCACTTTGAGCATCCCATGCAATTCGGTGAGCTTCTTATCCATGCCATGCATATGGTAGTTCGAGATGAACGCCCCATAGTACAGGCGGAAGAGAACCTGCATCGATCACATTTAGCCAGCTCATCCAAGAGCGGGGAGCCCAACCGATCCAAAGCTTGCACATATCCGATCATCTTGATCACATGTGGGCTCAGTGGATCACCATCCTTCAGCTTACAATCCATCAAGGATCACCAGACATTGAACCTTTCGGTCCTAGCCTTCAAGGCTCTGAAACATTCTCTTGAGACTCTCGATCATATCGTAAGCCTCAACATTTTCGAAATACTGTTTGCAAAATCGGGGCTCCATACAAGCCAAAGATCAGACGGCCTGATCTGTTGATTCATCAACGAAGTTTACAGTAGGCATTCTTAGCTCAGGCACTAGCATTATCGGCGGAGTTCCTCTCGAAGTGGATCCTCTAGAACATGTTCCTTTTTATCGTTAGCTTGAGAACAATTCTCAAATTTCTATACCGGTGGTAAAGTTTGTTCCATTCAGGTTTATCCTTTTCCAGTAATTGATTTCAATGCAAAGTTGGGTTGAGCAGGTGGTGCCATTGATCTACAACATGTAAAATATGCAATCACTAAGCTAATGTGTTCATGTAGAGTAATTCTAGCCTAAATGAAATACTCCCACCGGTTGGCATCCCTCTCGCAAACTCTCAGTTGATTCAGGAATCCGACTAGCGCGTGCGACTAGTGAGCTTTAGCATCACCGCTAGCCAACATACCTATATGGTAAGCAACTCCTTGCTAATCGTATCTCTATAATGACTCTGCCGGTCGGGAAGGTATCTCATACCCCTGCTCCCCAACCTTCTTTGGCCACAAGGCCCAAAACCGCTTTTGATAGCCTTTGTCAAGTTAACTGATGATCACGGTGCACATGTCCGTGTCCGACATTTAACCCTTCAGTTCAAGGACACCCAAGAAGCACCAATTTTATGAGCCCACTACTAGACGTACTTTGACGTGCGAAGGTGCAACATCGGGGATGGCAATTAAGCTTGATATTCATGAGGGATCATTCTATCATTTTAACATGCATAGAAACAAAGAAGGCATAACAATCACAAATATAACGCATATTGTGAAATAGTATGGCTCCTTCATGGACGTTGTTCTAGGTCGGCTCCGACTACGATGACCATCTACTGAACTCCATCTTGTTTGTCATGCCGAGACGCCAAGCCACCAACCTGATCTCTATTATCCAACTACTACAACTAGTAATGAATTTACATAGAGTCACAGAGTCGACACTTGCAGGTCGTTATACATTATAATGACAGCACTTTGGCTCGCCGGGTCGACAAACATGACACGCAGGCCACGTGATAAATTACACACATGCATCACATACACATGAGCCATACTTATTCACATCAAACCTGCAAAACAAAGTTATGCATAGAATCGCATTCTACCGGTTTGTGTGTCGAATTACGAAATACACGGGCGCTCACGCCTGCAGCGGTCCCGATATTTTCGAGAATCACTGATCACATACGAACTCGATCACGCCAATTCTACGATCCGACCGATCTTATCGATCATCGCGAATCCGATTCGATTTCCACGTTTATTAACCCGATGGCGGATGATGACCGGCCGGTAGGAGGTAGATTGTGTCACGACCTCATCGATCCTGATTCTGAAAACATAGCCTCAACGATCCCCATGTGCGATTGATCACATCAACCGTGCACATAGCGTATCTTTCAAGGACAACAGATCTCATCTGCCGCCTCCACATATCTAATATGCATACGATCTGAATCCAAATCCTATAGCAGAGGCTACGATACCCTTGTTGGGTTCAACGGCGAATGGTGCGTCGGCTGCAAATTAAAAATTCCTCACGCCGCAGTAACATCCGAGGAACATGCCACGGGAGATGGATCACGATTCGTTACCACTAGACGCAGCGGCCGTGCGTGAAGAAAGAGTTGGGGCAGCGCGTCTGCGTGATGGATCGTCTCCTCCTTGTTCGATCTCCCTCGGCGCCGGTCGTCCGATCCCACCTCTGAAGTTCGCCGGTAGCTTACGCAAGTGCACCGCCTCTAACGGTATCCGCGGCGATGCAAGGGAGGAACGTCGTCGCGGCGGATCTGCTAGGGTCCGATCACACACGATCGTGGCGAGTGGAGGTGGCTATTCGCAACACATGCAAACCCTAGTCGCAGCGCCCAAAGCGATCGAATTAATGAGTGTGCCGCACCTCCACTTTATATAGGCGTCGCCCGCGGGCTCAACACTTGGGCCTCAGCCACGGACCCTAAAGCCCAAAGTCTACTCGGTCACGTTCCTAGTCGATTCTGGATCACATCCGACCAGGTGTCCTACGAACTGACCTCAGAGGTTCCTTCCTTAAGCTGCCGACCCCTTAGGTTCAAGTCGGCTTGGTCACAGTTCGGATCACCTCCGACCATGCGGTTGGTAGCGACCTCTAGCAAGGCGCGGCCTGGACCACCAAAGCGACTATGAAGCTGGTTAGGGCGAACCTGTACAACGTGTCACACTTCTGTTCCCTTTGTCAAGACGATATATGTTTGTCGGGCTCAAAGGCTAGACTGTCATCCTTGTGCTAGCTTGACCTCTTTCTCGTTCGGATGTCACCACAATCTGGATTATCTCATAATCCTTGTCGCATGGCCATGCTTTCCCTGGTCGAGATCACACGAAGGGGCCCAGAGTATATCTCTCCGGATCGGAGGGGCAAATCCCATCTTGCACGACCATGTCTCGCAGCATGGGATTGGACAAACTCAAACCTACCTTTTGTAACTACCCAGTCACGGAGTAAGCGTTTGGTCGGCCCAAAGCAAGTCTATCACCATCTCGAAAGTACATGCGTCTACGGGGTCTTAGGACATAGAACGATGTTGTACTAGAGACTCACAGATGATGACATATCGCTGCGTCTCATAGTTGGGTCTGTCCGACTCGGACCTTATCTCGACTCGGATCCGACTATGTAGAATCCGACCAGACCTTTCCAAGTCCATATTATCCGGTTAGGCATCCAATGCTCCATGGCTAGTGAGACCAAGCTATCGACCGTGTCATATGCTAGTCTAGTAAATTGGCCAAGCGTCCACACAGCCCTCTTCGACTAGGGACCTTTAGGATACCATCATACAATGCATAGTCCCACAAACAAGTCACGTACTGGCTGATACACATCATTGATAATGTCCAAGGACTATCTTTATTCATAAACACATAGGAAATATCATCATACATGATTGCCTCTAGGGCATATCTCCAACAGTCTCCCACTTGCACTAGAGTCAATCAAATAGACATCGAATGCCCATGGCTCTAACGTGCCCCTCATGCTTGGGTTTGTGGAAGAGGCTTAGTCAACTGGATCTGCAACATTTGCATCCGTGTGAATCTTGCATAACTCTACATCACCATTCTTTACGATCTTCGTGTCGGTGATATTTCCGGTCTATGTGTCCGACCTTGTGGTGATTCCTCGGCTCCTTGGCTTGTGCGATGGCACGGAAATTATCACAATAAAGGTCCAACGGTTTCACCGAGAAATTTGGGAAAATACCAAGATCATCCAGAAAAATGCCGGATCCAAACACCTTCCTTTGCAGCTTCACAAGCCGCAATGTATTACGGCTTCTGTGGTAGAATCGCCACCAGTATCCTGCTTTGGAACTCATCCATTGCACCGCTACTCGCTTAGGACGACACGAATCAGAATTGTGATCGACAATCATCTCTGTCGGTTTGGAAACTAGCATCGACGTAACCCCTCACGACGAGCTCTTCCTCACCTCCATAAACTAGGAGCATCTCTTTAGTCCTTTCGTACTTCAAAATAGTCTTTACCGCTGCCCAGTGACTCTCACCTGGGTTGGCCTGGTATCTACTTGTTAGGCTTATTGCAAAAGCAACATCAGGCCTTGTACATATCATGGCATACATGTACATATCGTGAGTTCGGCGATTCAAGTGCCGGACAGGACTTCTCAAAGACGGAGTCCGGAAAGTAAAAAAAGGAAGTAAAAAGGAAAAAGAAAAAAAAGAAATGACACAAGCGGGGCCACAGTGCGGTCGAGCCGCATTCTTGGCGTGCCAAGTTGTCTTGCTCCTCCCCATATGCCCATGGTATCTCCAGAGCGTAATCATGCGTGTAATACTTAGCTTCGCAATTTAACGAGGGCTGGGGTTGAGGCGGATTGTTACTCGTGGCTTGAATCGTGCCGGTGGTCTTGTTGTAGGTTACTCGGTAGCAGCTTGGATGTGTCCGGGGCGCTTTAGTGGCGGACTCAAGAATTGCTGTGAGGAGGCTGCTTTGTACCTCCGCCATTGAAGACGCCGTGTGCTCCTCCGCTCGGAGAGAGGCGTTCGGTGTTTCCATTGACCGTGATTACTCCTCGAGGGCCTGGCATCTTGAGCTTGAGGTATGCGTAGTCGCGGCACCGCATTGAACTTTGCAAATGCGGTTACGTCCGAAAGTAGTGCATGATAGCATTTGCAGAATGGGACGATGTCGAAGATTAACTCTTCGCTCGGAAGTTATCCGGGATCCGAAGACCACTTCGAAGTTGAACCGAGCCCGCATAACTGGCCTCTACACCGGTATGACGCCTTTAAAGGTCGGTCTTTTGTAGGTTTAATCCTTGAGGGGTCAATGCCCATTTTGGCGCCTTGTATCCTGATAAAGCAGGTTCAGGTTGCCGCCGCCATCCCATCGAGGACTCTACGGGTGAGGTGAAATCCGTCGATAATTGGGTCAAGAACCAATGCGAAGCTGCCGTGACGGATTTGGATGCTAGTGGGTGTGGTCCCTTCGATCGAAGGTGATCGGGTAGGAAGACCATGGGTTGAACTTAAGGCGTGGCTCCATCGCATATACGTCCCTTTAGTGCGCTTCCGCTCCCTTTTGGGTATGTGGGTTGCGTATATCATGTTTACCGTCGCGCACTTGTGTAGGAAAAACCCTTCTGTCCTATATTGTTCGTGACGGGGCTCTTCCTGCGTCATTGCTATGCAGCCCCTTGTCATTGAGTTCGGCACTTAACTTGCTCTGTTGCTTGAACACCCAACAGTCCCTGTTGGTGTGATTGGTTGATTTTTCGGGTCAGTGCCATGTATCCTCGCAAGCGATCGAGTATTCGGTCCAAGGTGGACGGGCCTCGGTATTTCTTTTTGAATGGCTTCTTCCACCGACCGGTTTAGAGCCTCTGAATCCAAAGCATTGACGGGTCACGTATCTTGATGATATCGCTGCTAATGTGGCGCTTTATTCTTGTTCTTGCGACGCCGACCTGCCATTGTTGTCCTTGGTATCCGGACTATCGGATGTTTGGCCAAGTTGTTGCTTCGAGCTAGCCGGCTGTCCTCCTCCCACACAAAAGTGAGTCATGAGGGTTGTGAGGGGCTGCCATAGATTTCGCTTTTCTGTCCCCTAGGTGTTGGGCAAGCCACTTGTCGCGGATGTTATGTTTGCAAGGCTGCAAAGGGCCTCCGTGATCCGGACAGTCAACAATTTGATTTTTCTTTGTTAGGAACCCGAGTCCGTAATTGTCTCGGCCCGATTCTTCCGCTGCTGAATTATGTGGCTAAGGTCATGCCGGCGTCCGTGGTCGCACTTTTTATATGTGCCCTGGAAGTTATCAAGGAATGCGGCTTCCGTGTCCTCCCAACAAACAATTGATTCTACCGGCAAGCTATTGAGCCAATGTCCAGCTGGTCCTTTAAGCTTGAGTGGGAGGTATTTGATGGCATGTAGATCATCATGGGCCATGTGGATATGGAGGAGATAATCCTCGATCCAGACTGCGAGGATCTGTGGTACCATCGTATGATTAGATGTTTGCGGGCTTGAAGCCCTCGGGGATTTGATGATCCATTACTTCATATGTGAAGCATAGTGGGTGTCTTGGCGCCTCGTATTGGGCAATATATCACGGCGTAGCTCATATGAGCTTTCATCGTGTTCGCCCGGCCGGGTTTTGTTGTATCCGGCGCGACGGTAATCATCCCGTTCTTTGGCGCCCACGCCGATCCGTATATCGATCTTGTATGTTTTGCCTTATCCTCCAATATATCTCGCAAGTCCGCGCGCTTTTCCCGTGCCTTGGTACTTTTTGAGCGGCGCCGGGTGTGGCTTGAGCGGAGGGCCGAGAGGCTTTTCCGTGGCGCCACGAGGTGGCCGGTCCGCCATGCCGCATACCGTGGCGATTTGGGTGCTTCCTCCTCTAGTCGAGGCAACGACCCGCGTTTGGGGTAGCTTTGGAGGGGCGTTCGAGTTCATACTCTTCGCTACAAGGACTTCAGTCCATCCGTCACCTAGCAGTGTCTTGATCAGCTCTAAGCTGCTCGCTGCTTTTCTTGAGGTCGCTTGTCGGTGGCTATAAGCTGCGCTTGAAACGCTCCTGTTCCGGGATTCTCGTGCACGACAAATTCGTCGCCGTCACGAGGCTTGCCTCATCTTCGGAGGGAGGCGCATAATTATAGTCCTCGACCTCTCTTCTCTCGCCGCACTATCGCGGCGGACTTTCTTCTCCTCCTCCTGCGCCGAATCCTGCTGAGGGTTCTCTTCGCACCTTGTCGGGGTGTTGTTATCTCCTCGTGCCGGAATCACTGCTTTTATTATGGCGGGATTTAGAGCGGCGCCACTGACGTCGGCGCTTGGCTGTTTCTTGGAGGGGTCATCCTCCGTTGTTCCATCGTTGTTCCCCATCTTTTGGGATGTCCACCATGTATATGTCGTATGACGAGGTGGCCTTCCAAAGGCCACAGAGGCGCCGGGTCTTGGTCGCCTCCGCGCCGTCATTCATACCATCGATGTCTTCGGAGTCGTAGTCTAGCGTGTCGCTTAAATCATCGGCGTTGCGGCTACAAAGTGGGTGGTGGGTGGGCGTTAATTTCTTCGTCGTCCGTATCCCAACCTTCCTGTCTGTAGTCTCGCCAGGGCGCCCGGATAAAGAGAGAGACTTTAGTGAATTCAGGATGTCGCCAAAGGGTGAGTGCCGAAAGATGTCCGTGACAGTGAACTCCATGACTTGGCGCCCAATCGGATTCGATTAAGGGGGCGGAGGGTTCGCCAAGTCCGGAGAGAGTCCGGCATCACCGAGTCGAGGTCTTCGCAGCGACAGGGATGGAGTTCGACCGATCGCCGTTGAGATTGTAGCCCCGAGGCGGTGTCCAACCACTGCGTCCTCGATCGGGGAATCCGCCCGGATTAAGGGTCGGAGCGGATATCGTGCGGCCTCCGTGGCACCGCTTTGATACCGCAGAGCTAGATCATGCCCATCGGGAGACAGGCGGCACGGCCCATTGGCTGCGGCTTTCGAATCCGTCGAAGATCAAGTCTCCGCGGATATCGCTGCATAGTTCAAACTTCCAAATCTGACCTGATGGCGCGGGCGAGCTTCGATCTGCTCCAGATGGCTGCGTTAATCGCCCGCGGTGCAAAGCCGCCAACACGAAGATCTGTCCTGGGGAGAAAAGTCTCACCACAGAACGCCGTCGTTGTTGATGATCAAAGGAGCCATCGGGCTCATCGGGTGACGCATACGCAGAGAACTCTCAATGAAAGCACCAATGTCATTGTCAAAACCGGCGGATCTCGGTAGGGGGTACCGAACTGTATGCCTAGGCGGATGCTAATAGGACACAAGGGACATGATGTTTTTACCTGTGTTCGGGCCCTCTCGATGGAGGTAATACCCTACTCCCGCTTGATTAATATTGATGATATGGGTAGTACAAGAGTAGATCTACCACGAGATCAAGGAGGCTAAACCCTAGAAGCTAGCCTATGGTATGATTGTTGTTCGTCCCACGGACTAAAACCCTCCCGCTTTATATAGACACCGGATAGGTTAGGGTTACACGTAGTCGGTTACAATGGTAGGAGATCTACATATCCAGTCGCCAAACTTGCCTTCCACGCCAAGGAAAGTCCCATCCGGACACGGGACGAAGTCTTCAATCTTGTATCTTCATAGTCTTGGAGTCCGCCGACGTGATAGTCAAAGGCTATCCGACACCCCTAGTCCGGGACTCCTCAGCACTGCGGATGACTCCGCCGCTTCCCGGCATCTTGAGGACGCTAGCCGTGGATGAGTCACGGCCATGAACTTGGCTAGCGCCTTGGGTGCCCGAGGATGGCGTTGTATGGCGGCAAAGCACGGGCGACGCCGGGTCAATGAGCTCGGTGCGGTGAAGTTGTCATGCACCCCAAAGGTGGACAGTGGAGGCGGACCTGCCCAATCGGAACCGTGGAGCCATCGGGTGACTCCGAAGAAAGGCTTGAAGGCTCAAGCTGATTGTAAGGCACTTTGGAGGTTGTTGAAGGTCTCTACGGGACAGGACGTTGAGCCTGTCCCGCCATCGATGAGGGTCCCGTGACTTGCACGCTGCTGATGATTGGGGAACAAAGCATCGGGAGGACTCCGGCTGTGGCGCCGACACTTGAGCTGATCCGCTGAGCTGGATTGCGCACGCCCGACCACCCGAGAGGCGGCGTGGCTTCGAGCTTGGGAGGACTGCATTCACGCCAGCAAGTAATCGCTTGAAGATGCGCTGAGAGGTCGGGGCTTGAGCTCCGCCAGGATCAGATGCAAAGCCTTGCCAAGCCTGGGAAGGCCCTCACTGGGCCCTACGATGATGGTCCTCGTTTCTCCTTGGCTGCGGCGGGAGAGGAGGGAGGCTCGCGTTGCCTTGCGGACGATCCTCGCGAGGCTGATCCTCCAGCCTCGCTGAGGCTGATCCTGCCAATGATCCTCACGAGGTCGGTCCGGCCACCCTTGGTGAGGGCCGCGGTCTTCCGGCCCCTGCGTTCCTTCCTCCTCCTCGGCCAGAGCCTCGGTCATTCTTGGGTCGGGCATCGGCCGATCCTCCCTTCTCGCACGGCTCGGAGCTCTTGACATTACAGGTGTTGTGGGTGTGGAGGTCGTGGTACACACGACTGCTGCCCTTGGAAGACTCGGGCTGATCTTCTGCCCGCTTGGTGTCTCGGTTCACGCCATGAGCACGATGCAGCCTTGCACTTCACGCCCTTGGCCTTAGGTTTCTCTTCTCTCGGGTCTGCGGTTGGCAGCTCAAGGAGGAAAGACGCCTTCCTCAGCCCTCACGCACTTGGTCGCAAGGTTGAACAGCTCCAAGGAAGTGCATGTGTTCATGCATCGCCAGCTCCTCTTTCATCTTGACGTCAGCAAGACACCGTCGGAGAAGGCCGAGATGATGGCCTCCTCGGTCACCTTGGGAATCTTGAGGCATGCGTTGTTGAAGCGCCGATGTACTTCTGCAGGGTCTCAAGTTGTCGCTTGATCAGCGCATGTCGCCACCAGGTGGCCGGTCGCGATGAAGTACCTTGGAAGTTGGCGATGAAGCGGTGCGCATCTCGCCTCAGGAGGAGATCGTGCCAGAGAGCGAGGTTCAGGAGCTGGTGCGGGCCTCGTCCTTGAGTGCCATGGGAAACCAGTTCGCCATGACCTTCTCGCCCCTCAGCATTGGCGGCTTTGATGCCCAGCTCGTGAAATTTGGAGGAACTTCGAGGTCGGCCGTGCAAATGTCGTGGCGATGAGGCAGGTGCGGCTTGAACTTGCACGCCACGCTGTGACGGCTGCTGCACTTCGGTGGTAGAAGGCGCGCAACCTCTTGTGGCCACCGGAGCCCCTTTGGTGACGAAGAGTCGGTCTTGCGGGTCCCCATGCAGCTGGGAGCAGCGCAAAAGTCTTGGCGTCTTTGGAGCAGAGCGTGGTCATGACGAGCGGAGCAGGGAGCACTCGGGCAGCTTCTTGTGGGCGAGGGACCTCTTGGCAGCTTCCGCTTTGTCTTGGCCCATTTGACGGAGTGGTTCCGCCCAAGGCGGCCACGCAGCTACTTGGGGCCAGGGCGCCTTCTTGAGGGGAGGCAGCTGAGGCGCCCGAGTTTCATCGCCACAGGCGGGGCGCGATATGCGAGAAGGACGGCGTTGGGAGCGTCGCGCGCGACGAGCTTGGCGACGCGTCGAGCCACTCTTCGATATCGCCATCGACTGGCGCGTAGCGCAGGAGCTCGTTTGTCGCGATGAGCGCAGCTCGACCTCCATGGCACGGAGTGCGCTGACGGCTTTAACCACCGGGCTAGTGAGGGAGTAGCAGGTCTTGTCTCGCCTCACGGACGGATGCCGACGATGCTTGTTGCTCGTTCCCGCCAGCCGGTGGCGGCGCTGACGGCAAAGTGACGGGAACGACGAGGCGCACGCCGACGGGGGCCATCTGGGCGACAAGGGAAGCGAGAGCCTTTGACTGGCTGGGCAGGCCCGATTTGTGGATGCCGGGACATGATGGCGATGGTCGGCGGAGAACAGAAGCGGCGGAAGATTTAATTCCGCGCACTCTACCGCACGCCAAATGTCGGATTTCGGGTTCGGCATACCCTCTAGGTTCGAACACCGGGTGCGCGCTGGAGATCTCGCCCTCTACCTACCTCGCACCTCGCCGCCACGCTAGGATCTAAGCTATGAAAAGAACAACGAAGAGACACATGGTTTATACTAGTTCGGGCCACCATTGTGGTGTAATACCCTACTCTAGTTTGTGGTGTGGTGGATTGCCTCTTGGGCTGATGATGATGAATAATACATGGAAGAACAGCCTCATGAGGGGTCTCATTCTTGGCCGGTGCGATGAACTGCTAGGGGGAGTTCAGTCGCTCTCTCTCTAGATTTCTAGATGATGCTGATGATGATTCCTCCTCTTGTGTGTGTTTTTCCCTCTCTACCCTGTGGGTGGCTAGTCCTATTTATAGGCAAAGGCCCTGGGCCTCTCCCCAAATATTGAGCGGGAAGGGCGCCAACAATTGGCCATTTTGAAGGGGAATATCTGGTACACTTATCCTGACTAAAGTTGGTCCTCGCCTGTCAAAGGCTCTGGTGGTGACGGGCTTGGGCTCCACAATGACTTCCTTCCTGCCGCTATGATGGTCTTGGTCTTGTTGCAATCAAACGGATGCCTTTGCTTGATGCTCTACTCGCGCTTGCTCCCCTTTGCACCAAAGAGGAAAGGAGGACATCAAGTGGTCGGCGCCTCGCCTCATGTCCCTTGGTCGTCATGGCTTGTGTCACGGGCACCTCGTGAGGTACCCCGCCTTGATCTCTCGCCTCCTCGCGAGCCGCCTGACGAGGCCGTGCTCGAGGAAGCTTCCTATCGTCCGCCTGCGAGGCTTGGCCCCTCAGCGAGGGTCTTGGGCTTGTCAGTCGATGAAGATGGGCCGTGCTGGGCCACCCCTTGAGCCACGCCGCAGGCCGCAGGTAGGCAAGTCTGGGGACCCCCGCTCCCAGAACGCCGACACGCCCTAAGTTATAGCATGCATGCTATGTTAAGTCTCTCCCTCGGTTAGGGTTGATAGTGCTTAGCGGCGACTAACCCCTAGCCAAGAGGTCGAGTGTGCGTCCTTCTGTTCTCTTTGGTTCGCAGGGCATATGGGCACTTCTGCCGAGCCGCTTGGGAGAAAGGGAGCGGACGGTGCTGGCCTGACAAGCCAAGACTGCCGGGGTCAAGACACAAGGATCCAACCACGGCAAGCCAAGGTTGCTTTGGGGCCGCGGATTCGTATAAGTCTTTCATCCCCTGTTATGCATTTCCGTATAGAAATGGGACATGTGAAACCTCGTTTATATTCTTAAAACCACCGTGCTCCCCCTTTCCTGTACCCAAGAGCTACCTCCTGGGTCGAAATTTAGTAGTAGTCGCGGTGGCGAGGAGATGAACGAGGGGCCTAACTCTATACTTCGCCTTACTCCGCCAAGAGCGAGAATGGTCATTGAGCGGGAGACAGGCAAGGCCTTTTGTCTGGAAACAATGTTTATCTTAAAAATAACAAGGATTCATCCTTGGCATGGGCCTCACTCACGCACAAAGAACCCGGCAAACGCCCTTTTCATTTAAAACATCCCATAATGTACAGTTCAAATGACGTGAATTAAAAACAATGAGCAAGGGGTTACAAGTCTTAAAATTAACAAGTGCTCAAGAAAGCTTACAAACTAAAAGAGATAAGGTGCCCATAATCCCTTTCTTGTCCCTCTCCTCAGAAGGTGGAGCAAGATAGCAGGAGGGCAAAAGGGGCGCCTAGGCAAGGTGCGAGGAGCAGAAGGCACCAAGAGAACATCTTGGTGCTAGGAAAGGACCTGGAAGACGAGCGGGCCGCCATAATACGTGACAGGCGTTGGTGCGCTCAGACTCCAACTTGACGGCCGCCACCCGCCTTCTTCACCTTCTTCGGCCCTCCTACGCCAGCCGCCCAAGGAGACGACGGGGAGCTCCCTGATGGAGAGCTTGGCGAGCAAGGCCCTCGGTAGGGTGCGTGGTCGAGGGAGGGGCGGCGCGATCAGTCGAAGTCGGAGTCGGCATCCTGCCGCTTGACTCCCTCGTCGTTGGTGTCATCCTCCCCGCCACTCCCGCTGAGGAGGAATCTTCATCGTCGAAGGAGCTCTCCACGCAAACTTCAAAGTGAGTTCCAAGATCTCCAAAGACCTTGACGGGAGAGCAGGCCGCCCTCCATTAACTTGAAGTAGAGGATTTGAGCCCCACCGCCGTGCTATGGATGCGAGCAAATGTCTTCCATCAGCGACGGAGGTAAATAACATGAGGAGCGGGGAAGTCGACGTCGACCCGCTTGCCGCCGGTCCCACAGCCCCTCATGTGCAATCTGAGGGTCTATGGCGGATCGAGTTCCATTTCCCGAGCGAAGGGGGTGGGGAGACGGAGACAACGATGCGGTGGCCGGTGCGGCCTGATGAAGAACTCGCGGGGCTGGTCGCCGACGTGATCCTCCGCCGCGGGAGGCACCGCTGGTGGAGGCACGACCGTCGCGCCACCTCGTCCCCCTCTTCCCCGACCTCCGCGGCGACCTCGGCCACGGCCCCTCCCCCTTCCTCTTGTGGCCGTCTCCGCCGCAACGGGCTCGTGGAAAGGAGGGACATGTTGACGAGCAGAAACCCTCGTAGCCACCGTCGAAGGCCCAACACCTGCTCTCGCCATAGCAAGTGGAAGAAAGGAGCAAAGGTGGAGGAGGATGGATACTGGAGGAATGTGGGATGGCGCACTTCCTCCCCCTCCTTATAAAGGGGCGGGGTCGAGACTCGGCCGCCCCACTCAGCCAATCCAGCCATCGGAGGTGCAGGGAACCAGGACCGACCCGCTGCCCCAATCAGCGACGGTCCGGTTTCCCGCCTCCATCACCTGCCACTTGCATGGAAGACGTGTGGCGGGCGAACGGGATCGAAAGGACGGGTGAGGCGACCGTTCCTTGCCCCGTGATCAAGGGGCGTGGGCGCCTTGAAGACTGCAACCCGAGTTGACCCAGTAAATGAGCCGCGCCTCCATGCCTCCCTCTTTTTATGGGGAAGGCACGAGCCGCCTCTTTACCACGATGTGACGCATGCATGCAGAAACCGCCCCAAGCATGATCCCCACATCACGCACGCCCCTCCACGTCGCGCGTTCAACGCGGGTCATGGGCAAGCGCAGCGGGTGAAAAATTACTGCGGTAAAAATCCGCCCCGCCTGCCCGCGCACCGTTTTGGGCCTGGCCCAACAACGTGTCGCGCTTATGTGTGGCCCAGGCCCGGGGCTCTGCCGGTGCATGTAAGTAGGGGCACTCCTTTGTATCCCTTTACTTGTGCACGGCAGCTTCTGAGCCGGCCGTGGCCACACTCAAGGTGGCGAGGTAGGGGGAGCCGGAGAGAAGCCGAAGCCCAAGGCAACGCCAAGACCATAAACACAAAGAGCAAAGGGGGCAAGGTGGACTCCCCCGGCAAGACCCTTGTCGGGGCAGCCTCCATCTTGCCGGGGCAACTTGCCCAACGCCAACAGAGCGAGCCACCCTTGAGCCCACAGGTTCCAACCCAACCAACTACATTGGTACCAGGGCTCGGGAGGCACCTCCATGGTGGCATGCATATCTTTGTCAAGACCATAGATATATGAGATCAGATGAGAACTAGAAGACGGCGACCCTCGGCGGGATCCTAGCCGAGGAGATCCACAAGGCCCCTAGCAAGCGCCTTGCCGGGACGACTACAACGCCACGGCAAGACCCTTGCCGGGCCCTCGGGAAGGCCCTTGCCGAGGGCGCCAGCTGGGCCACTTTCGAACCCGCACCAGCCAAGACTCCACCGCCGTCCCCAAGCAGCTGCTAGCGCAACCACCAGTTGGCGAGGCACTGTGCATGGCGACGAGCGGCCTCACGCCAACTTCGGCATGCACTGCGTGGTGGCATGCAGATCTTCGTGAAGGCTCCACCATCTGCGCCACCTCAAAGCAGCCTGCCTGCCTACATGGCACTGCATGCATCACTGGCCTAGGCGCGTGTCAAAGCAAGGAGGAGCGGCGACGAACGGGACGGGCCTCGTTCCCGTCCCCAATAAAGCTAATGGACACCTAAGTAGCGCATTTAATGCACTTTGTCCCGTAATGCCGTGCGATAAGCTCGCACATTGTAGGCCTTTCCAGCTCTTGTGTGCCACTGTGGCAACCCCTTTTCCCTATAAAAGGAGGCCAAAGGCGACCAGGAGAGGGATTCGGCTTTTTGGAACTACGCAGCCACCTTAGCTCGTTCAGAAGCTCAAGAACACTCAATACATCCACCAAAGTAGGACTAGGGTTTTACACATCCTCGCGGCCCGAACCTGGGTAAATGATCCTTGTGCTGGCTCCTGGACCTGCTCTCCTCACAACCCCACGCCCACCGACCGTAGAAGGGATTCCAGTGATCCCATAGGTGTCGCTCCCATCGACACACAGTGGCCTAATCAAGTTTGCTACAACAAACTTTCATCGATGGCTCACATGGCTACAGAGACCCTTCTCCCGAGCTTTCACTTTCTACAGTCTCCAGGGTGTACAGATAATACCCCGGACAAGGTTTGCCAGCCCATTGTGTCTTCCCCGTGACATGCCGCGTGGTGACCGCGTTGGCAACATGCCTGTGTACGCGCTCTGCAGGTCGTGGGCGCGTCCAGCGCTCTGTCTCCCCTCGTCGTCTTCGCGCGCGTGACCATGTCTAGTGTCTTCCCCTCGTCGTCGCTTTCACCCTGGACCCCTCTTCCCCTCCGGCATCTTCCTCTTCGACGCTCACTGCCGCGTGCCCACGGGCAAACAGTGGCCATTCGGCTCTGTTTGCGCCTCGGTGTCTTCCTCCCCGTGCCCCTTGGCTTCCTCTTCCCCATGAACCTCCCCTGTTCCTACCCCGTCGCCCACCTTCGAGCTTGCGCGTGTGCCCACGCGTCCGCGGGCCCAGCCATGCGTCTACAGCGATGCCAGCATGGCACCTCCTCCCCTGGCTATATAAGCCACTCCTGACCGTGGTTATCTTCGCCAGCAACCTCACTGCACCTCCTTTAGCCCCCCTGACCTCTTCCCTAAACTCGAGCCACCCTCTTGCCTCTCCATTGCCGCCATGGCCACCTCGGTCATCCGTCTAAATTCACTCGGGCCGAACTTTTTCCCTCCGTTCCACCTTCACCAGAGCAACCTCACCACCTCTCTGAAGCTCCGTCGACCTTCGCATCTTCCTCCGGTGGCTTCTGGCCGCACACCCCACTGGTGCCCGACGCCTCTGTCCACCGCACCCAACGCGCCAACCAGTCCCGAGCTCCCCGGCGACCACGCTACCCCTGGGACGGGATCGCCTCGCTGCCCTGAACACGCAGGTGGTCCGGGTGCCACAAATGGTGGCCCACGGCGCCGGCAATCGTTGCCAGAGCTCGCCCAGCCTCGGCCGACCAAGGGCGACAGAGGAAGACGGCGACCCCTCCCCTCCACCTGGCTAGGCGGGCCCCACCTAACCCACGGTCCCACCCATCAGCCACACAGCCCATTGACCCCACCACCCTGACGTGGATAAGTGGACACGACTTTCGGGCAATGCATTTTTCTGTGGTGAAAGCGTATTCTACTGCTCCTCGACTGGAAATGCACTTTCACTTACTGGAAAGCGTATTTGCTGGTATGCACTTTCTGTTTTTTCCAGCTAGGGGCCTCTTTGTGAAGATTCTTTTACAGATTGGTCCCTGCACTTCATCAACTCATATCATTTCACTCACAACTCCAAATGAGGTGATACCAAAGCCCACTTCTTTGTTTCATCCATCCCGTTCCGATGGAATCATTTTCACCATGTCCTAACATTCTGAAAGTGACCATTTTGCCCTTGCACCTAATCAGCCTCCTCTGGGAGAGAACTATTTCTGGCAATTCTTTCCGCGAGCTCCTCGCACTTCCTCCCGGTGAATCCATCCCTCCCAGGCAAGACACACCCTCCATTCGCATGATTCCAATGCAATGACATGGTTTACTTATTTGATCTTGCTTAGAACTTTGCATTAGCTATGTATGACTTGTTCATGGCATTTCTCGGAGTGATATATTGGTCTTGTTATTGCCATGATGTTGCTAGGAGTTCTAGGACTTATATTTTGCAGTTTATGAGGATGACATGTTGCCTTTGGATTATTAGTGGACCGTATGATTATTTGTATGATAGTATTTGGTATTATGCTTTGGAGTATTACTTTGGATATGATGTTATCATGCTGAACTATGGAAGCAATCTTGTTATTGTTATTAGTTTCTTTGTACTTGGATTCATCATGATCTTAGTTGATATGCTACCCTTGGAGTATTAGGTTATGAATATATTATTCTCTGGATTATTTGTTGGATATTGCTATAAATTGGATCACAGGTTGATAGATGATATCGGAGTATCAATTATCGCAAATCTATCTTTGGGGACAAATTCCGGCATTTCGTTGGTCAGGTGGCACCGAACCGGGCTTTTCCAGTGCAACCACATTTGCCTCTATGGGAGGCACTACAGGAATCAGAAACTTTGCCGTCTGCCATGGCAGACGGCAAAGGCCTTTGCCGTCGGCCAGCAGATGGCAACAGGTCCGGCTGAATAAGTTACGGCAAAGACCTCTTTGCCGTCCGCTGGCTGATGGCAAAGATGCAGAGGCCTATGTTGTCTGCTGGCAGACGGCAAAGAGCCTGGGCGGCACACGTGGCACCTTAGGTCTGTTAAGGGGTTAACGGCGTGCTTTGCCGTCAGCTGCCAGACGGCAAACATCTTTGCATCTTTGTCGTCTGCCAGCGGACGACAAATATGCAAAATAGGCCAGCCTAGTGCACCCCAGGTTGCACAGGTGGCTGACACGTGGCAGCTTTGCCGTCCGCTGGCTGATGGCAAAGCTCTCTGCCGTCTACCAGCGGACGGCAAAGATCCTGTATAGGCCCTGTTTTTTTTGTTTTTTCTTAAATTCATTCAATTTCATAGAATTTCACAGATATATAATTTTATCAGAAGCTATTCAATGAATGAGCATCCATGAGCAAGCACAAAGACACATAATTTCAATTCGTGAGCATCCATGAGCATGCACAAAATTTCAATTCCATCAATTACCAAACTGAGTTTGGAAGGTAATGGAGATGGACACACATCATTAAGAAAGTTCAACACTATCGTACTTAAAAGGTTTACACTAAACGGATTAAACTAAAGATATTCACTCCTCCTTCTCCTTCATCATCCTGATGCGCTTAGACTGGCGAGCCAGTGGGATGTACTCTTCTACCACAATTGGCATGGTCCTGTCGCCCAGTTGTCGGATCGCCGGCGCCACCACCATCGCGATGTCATTGTCAGGCACCACCACCATCGGGAGGCCATCTTCAGGCACCACCATCGCTAGGTGATGTCAGCCACCACCATCACTTGCCAATCGTCAGCCACCACCATCACTTGCCCATCGTCAGCCACCACCATTGCTTGGCCATAGTCAGCCACCACCATCGCGAGGTCATCGTCAGACAGAATAGGTTGCACCTCCTCATCCCCACTCCGATCCTCTTCTTCCCCACTCCATTCCTCCTCATCCTCGCGCAGCTTTTGCTATAGCCAGAGTCGCTGCTGCTGCTCCCATTGCCTGACCAAATGCAAAAAAGTTTTTTTAACTATCGGTGTGAGACAAAGCCAAATGGAGAGGAAGAAGAGGCAGCATCTTGGCATCATCGCCGTCTCCGTAGCGCATGCGGCACATAGTCATGTTGAACACCGTCACGGTGAGAATGGCGTCACCGTCGTACCTGAGGACAAGGAAGTACCCGTGCCACAAGTCGTAGGCACGAACAAACTGCTCCCAGCCACGACACAGGTACATGTGGTCATACCTGAACACCACCTCCACGTCCCACAGCCCGCGAAGCCCGCTGCCGGCCTATCGCGGCTTCACATTCTTTGGCCTATGGTCGTCCAGCATCTTCATAAAAGTTTCAGGCAGCCTCTGCAACGTGGGTCAAGCAGTGATGTAGCAAACAACAGTGTTATGATAAAGAGATGGGTGAAGGGGTGATCTCTCCTTTTATATAGCTGCCTCTTGGAGGAATTCTCAAGTATGATCGTGAAGAACTCAAAACCTTCCAAGTCGTGCTCTGGTGTGGCAGGGCGCAGCCTACGGTGGCGGCCTCCCCCCATCTCTGATAAGCAGCATAAGAGACCAATTACTACCCTTACAACATTATCAAACAACATTACATCAGCAAAAGTTTTGAGCAGAAGATAATCAACTACATCAAGTTATCATTTCACATTCAAAAAGCAATGCACTTGTGGACATTTATGATGGCAAAAACTAGAACCATATCTACTATAAATGGACCATATCTATAAACACAGCTATAACCATATTTTATAAATGGACCATATGCATATCTACAGAAACTTGGCTCTAATTCAACTATATCATATTTGATAAATGTACATAGTTGGAACAGAGCCAAGTTTTTTAGACATGAAAGAAAATTGAGAAAAAAAAAGCAATGCACTTGTGCTCAACAACATCAACACTACTTAATTAATTTGGTAGGTTAGTTCGCAATGGCAATTGGCACCCTTCAAAAGTAGGGATTTCTTTATACATGAAAGAAAACTGAAAATGTAAACCAGATTGATGGTGATACCAATAAGGACTCACAAAAGCACGCTTTAAGTCTGGCTCAAGGAATAAAACAATAGTCTGATTACATGAGGGGCTCCCCCTCCCCAAAAATGCTCTTACATCTTGAAGGGCCATGCCCAAGCTTTTCTGTAGCGCAGGTTTAAAACAAAGGCCTTGAGGCCTAAGCGGACATGTCGCCGCATGGCGTCTTCCAATCGTTCCCCGGACGGCGCTGCTTTGGCACCATCGCTGCCGTCGCCGCCTCGCCATCGTCAACCTCGCCGCCTTCATCCACCATGACCACCACCGCGTCGTCCTCCGAGGCAAAGGCTCTGACCAGAGCATCCACATTATCGTCCACCCAGCGCGCCAGGTTATCCCGGATAACCCCGGGCACTGGGGCAATGGCGGCGTCAAAATCGAAGTTGGGGTCGGCATTTTGAAGATGGCTGAAGATGCGGGAGAATGCGCGCCCGAGGAGGCCTCGACTCTTTTCGTCCATGAGATCACGAGCCCTCTCGGCCCGGTTCTCCATGCGCGTCACGACATCAGTGAAGAAGCGAAGGTGGCTGGCATAGTCCTCGTCATGCGGGTGACGAGCGTGCTCGTCGCAGATGACGCCTAGCGCCTAATTGGCCCTCGTCCTGAGGCCCCGGAGCATGGGAGTGTGCTCGCGCAGTAACTTCTGCCGGCGGAGCGCCTCTTCCTCGCTTCCGCCGCACGAAGGACTTGCGGCAGCACTCACCGCTGAAGCGGGAGCAGCTCAGCACGGGCGGAGGCTAACTCCACCTGAACGGAGATCAGGGCCGCTGCGGCGGCCTTCTCACACTGCTCCACCTCTTTCAGCTTCAAACGAAGGGTAGCGGTTCTACCCTCAGCTTCGGCTTCCAAGAGCTTCAACTTCAGGTCGTATATGTTGGCAAGATCCAAGACGGCCCTCCGCCCGCGGTCAATCTCCTCTGGATCCTGGTCTCACGCGCTATGCAGCATCCTCCGCCTTTGGGCGACTTGGCACTCCCTCGTCTCCAACTGTTCAAGCTCGAGGCTACGCCTCCGTAGCCTCCGGCACTGGCAGCTTCCTCGTGCCTCAAGATCTCCTCCTCTTGAAGGCGCCCCTTCATCGATGCGAAAACAGCCCTGCACACCTCGACCTGCTGCTCCAGGGAGGCGTTCAAGACCTGGAGCTCCTGCCTGCGCTTCTCTGCGACCTCGCGGCGGTGGTCAGCCTCCCTGGCCTCTTCCAAGGCTCGGGCACTGGCCTCGCGTGAGGTTGCAAGGGATGCCTCGGCCTTCATGTTGGCATGCTCATGCTGGAGACGCCCGAGGTTGATGGCCACCTTCTGTTGATGCCATTCGTCCACTAGCCGAACACCCTCAGTTTCAAGGCGGGCGTCGACGTCCACGAGCTCTTCCCCAAGCCGGCTCGGCAAGACGACGCCTCCACTGAAGAGCTTCGTGATGGACGGCACTTCCAGCCAAGGCAAGCTCGAATGCACGACAGGGCCCGTCCTCCATGCTGGAAGTCACTGAAGAGGTCCAAGGTGGCTCGCCTTCTCCCGGCAGGGGGATCGGGGCCGACGCCTTTCCAGTTGCCCTTCGGGCCACGTCGGGGGCCCGGAGGGGCGGAAGCTCGTTGCCCGAAGGAGAGGCTAGGGTTGAAGCCACCCAGATGCGGTCAATAACCAGAGGAGGAGCCCTTGGCAGACCTTTCGCATCCCAGGCAAGGCCGCGAAGGAGGGGCGGCAAGAACGCGGGGTCGAGACGCCAGGCCGACGTG
Source organism: Aegilops bicornis (assembly GCA_021605145.1). Lineage (NCBI taxonomy): Eukaryota > Viridiplantae > Streptophyta > Magnoliopsida > Poales > Poaceae > Aegilops > Aegilops bicornis. The sequence goes on along the minus strand of JAHIAL010000070.1, from coordinate 1,993,319 downwards.
CTTGCCTCACCGGTCGACCTCGCCACAAGTGTGGCAGGCCGGCTTGGGGCACCCAAGGTCAGCAGAGGACTCGAGGCAGCAGGAGGTTGCCTCACGGGAGACTTCGTCGTCTTAGCAGAAGGGGCCCTGAGAAACCATAGTCAGGAGGGGAAGCATCACTCGAGAAATTACAAAGATAAGGTACTCACTCGTTTATGGCAATGTACTTCCTCTGTTTCAATGGCCGGAAGGCATCACCGCTGCAGCTTGGAGATCCCTTCCGCTTCTGGAGTGTGTCGAAGTTCGGTCGGTGCTGGCCGAAGCCCTGGGTGCGGTCACCAGTGCCGGGCGTGGCTGGTGTGGCTCCTGAGGAGGCGACCTCAGGGGTGCTAGACTGCGTGGAGACCTCGGCCCTCGCCCCGTGGCGACTTGCCGGGGCCTCGGTGGCTTCGGCCTCAGGAGCATCAGGCTGCGGCATCCCTCCGGCCGCTTCCTCAGAACGTCTCTCTAGGGGCCCGCAGGACGACCCCTTGGGAGCCCCGAGCGAAACAAGTTCCTTAGTAGCCACGTCGCCAGCGGCCAGCAGTGGTCGCCCCCCTGCGCCCACTTCCGGGGAGATCACCGTGCTGGCAGCGGCCAAGGGAGCCACAAAGGCAGGGCTCTTGCGAGGCCCTTCGAGGCCAGCCGGGCATAGTCCCCACTCGTTGAAGGGGGGCATCTGCTTTGCGAACTCCACTTCATTCGAGCAGTAGTATAGAAGACAACCTTCTCCCGGCAGGCTGGTTGGCATTGGGTCCCCAGTCAGGAGCTCGAGCACCGTGCGCCGCACCTCAGGGGCGGGAGTCGGCACCTGAAGCCTCATGCGGTCCCCGTAGCCGGTGAAGGTCAACATCGGCCGAGGACGCCTGCTGGAGCAATATGGCACCGGATGAACTCCTTCACCACCATAGGGCGCTACAACCCGAGGCCCTTTCACCTGGCTACCTTGGAGAGCGATGAGCAAGTCGCCGGTCGGCGAGCCTGGCGTGCTCCCAGCCGGAGCTTGGGCGACCGGAATCCGCGGAAGCAGCAGCAAGGGATTGCGCACGCCAACATCCACATACACCCATCGCTTCCGAAAACCATCAACGACCGGCGGGAGCTCGAAGTCGATCCCCCAGCCGGCCGTCGCAGCCACAGCTTGGAAAGACACACACCCCGAGCGCTGGCGAGCCTCTATCAGATGCAGGGAGAAGAAATGGCGGAACAAGGCCACAGAAGGGGCAATGCCCACCATGGCCTCGCAGACGAAGGCGAATACAACAAGAAGGATGATGGATTGGGGATCAAGGTGCGGCGCATTGATCTGATAATGTGAGAGCACCGCATTGAAGAAGTCAGAGAAAGGAGGGATCATACCGGCCCGGAGGGCGAGAAGATGAAGGGGAACCTCGGTGGCCGTCATGTCAATTTCAGCGCGGGAAGCAGGCTAGGCCACCGTCGCCCCCTACTCATTAGAGTCAGCGGCGAGCGCCAGGCGCACCTTGCCCATCGCCTCCTGGTTGAGCACCACAGATCGCTCGACAGCTGGTTCGAGGTTTGGCCGCACAGGAGCCGAGGTACGGGACTCCTTCTTCCCCTTCTTTTTCCGGCTTGGTGCCATGGCAGTGGGGAAAGCTGGTGTCAGATCGGGCCGAGGGAAAAGATCTGCCGTTTGCCAGAAGACGAGGGAGCCGCGGAGCACTCGGCTGCAATGGGGGTGGTGCTGTGTAGGCAATGGTGGCTGCTTAGCCAAGCGGAAACTGAGGCTGTGTGAGGAAGTAATGACGCCCACGTCCTGTGAATCGCCACGCATCAATCAAGGCCGCAGGCTATTGGGGCCCGCGGCGCTCTGCACTTGACCCTTGGCTTCGCTGCGAAGCAAAGTCCGAGCGAGCCTTGGGCCCGGGGGCTACTGTCGGCGCATTGGGAACGGGGGTACCTAGACTTGCCTGCCTGCGACCCAGGGCGTGGCTCCTCTAGCGGCCTGGTACGGCCCATCTTCATCAGCAACCACTCAAGACCCTCACGAGGGGGCTAAGCCTCGCGAGGTGGACGACGCAAGACCTCCTCAGGGGCAGCCTCCCTAGGCTGGCTCCCGAGGAGCAGAGGGATCTATGTAAGGGGCACCTCGCGAGGTTTGCATGACGTGAGCCATGACGACCAAGGCCAGGCTGGCGCCAGGCGGGCGCCAGTGCGCGCAGAGTACCGGTTGCCTCTTTGGTGCTAAAGGGGCAGGCGCAGACAAGGAGTCCCGAGGCATCAGGCAAAGGTTTCCATATCGGTGCAACGAGACCAAGACCAGCAGGACGGCAGGACGGAGGTCATCGCGGAGCCCACGATGGCGTCACCACCAGAGTCTTTGGCAGGCGAAGACCACCTTTTGTCAGGATAACTTGTACTAGTTGTCCCCCTTCAGATTGGCCGTTGTGGGATCCCTTCCCGCCTATTATTTCGGAAGAGAACTCGGGCCTCTAGATATAGGACTAGCCACTAGCGTAGGAGGCATCTCATCTTGGACTAGATCCATTCCACCAAGGCCACCATACAAGCTCACCGAGCTCAAGAACACCTCTCCTCACGAGGCTGTTCATCCCTTGTACCTGTTCATCCTCAGCCTGCGAGGCAATCCACCACAGCACACTGGAGTAGGGTATTACACTACAACGGTGGCCTGAACCAGTATAAACTCTTGTGTCCCTTGTTCCTCGGGTTCGGCGAGCTAGGCTTTGAGATCGTGGCTAGAGCGTGAGATAGGGGGAGAGAGATCTTCGTGCACACCCCAGAGTTTGAACCTCAAGGGTTTTGCCGGAACCCGTAATCCGACAAGATCCATGTAGGGTATTGATTGTTTGAGTGGTACAAGTAATAAGTGATTAGTTGTTTCATCTGTGCAAATGATTTCTGCTAATAATCTGACATGGGTTCGTGTTCATGCTAATAATTCCTAGCCAGGTCTTGACAATTGATTTTGAATTACCGACATATATGTTTCTGCCATTATTTTCTTCAAGATTGGTATGTACAGAGACAATTGCGTTTAAAAGTCAAACCATAATTTCTGGATATGTCTAGAAGAATAGCCATAAATTCCTAATCCTACTTTATTGCATGTAAATATTGATTGATGCCAAATTTTGGCAACTGCAAAATGTTCGCTCGAGATTAGTTTGTAAACATTAATTTGACGCCACATAATAGGCATAGTAGGACCTGGAACTAGGGCTATCGATGCCCGTTTTTGCAACCAAAAGCTTCATCACGCATATCAACGTGTTCAGGCGCATGCAAGAGGACGATCCGTTGGCTCCTTCAAGCAGAAGTACTCTTGTAGGGTGACGCACACCGCGTACGCCGAGTACCTGGAGAAGCTTCAGGATCGTTCGGGCAGATAAGATGAGATGTGGGATCGAACTATGTACACTTGAGTATGCTTAATGACGGTTGGACTATGTACTTATGGTTGAACTATGCTTGAGTACGCTTATTATCTATGTCTGAGTATGTTTAATCTATGTTTACTTATGTCTAAATGTGGGATATTGACACAATCAGTCCGGTTGATGGAATCTACCTCTGTCCTGGTTTATTGGTCCCATTTGTAATTTGTGTTAAATTTTGACCAAAGATTTAACTCACAAAATGTTAGTGCAGGCCATAAAAAATTATATCGTTGGATGCGTATTTGAACATAGTGTTCAATGATATAATTTTTGGTGACATGCATAAACATTTTTTAGTTAAATCTTTGGTCAAAATTTGGCACAAATTAGAAAGGGGACTAATAAACCAGGACGGAGGTAGTACGTCAATCACACATGGTTCCCAAAATTGGAACCGTGTGCGATGACTTTCATTTTCCCTGTTACGCAAATCACACACAGTTGGCTCTAGCTAACCGTTGCCTCTGAAACTCTTTGTGGGACAGAAAACCCTCACCACCCAATTCAAAAAAGAAAAAAGAAAACCCTCACCATCCCCACCTCAAAAAACCCTCACCCCGCCCGCCACCCCATCAAGTCCCCATTCACACCTGCACAAGCTCTTCCGCGACTCTGCATGGCACCCCCTATGGTAGCGGCAACCACTTAGCTTGACGCCTGTCACCGCCGCCAAGCTGCCAGCAAACCCCACCTCATTTCGCCACTTTCGCTTGCCACCACCTATCGCCATCGACTTTCTCGACGCTGCTCGCGGTCGACCCAGCCCCGCTCTATTGCGGAATCCGCCGTATTGAGGTTTTTTTTCTCATGGACAACAAGGTAACTAATGTAATGAGATATTATCTCATCTCTTATGCCAGTTCATCTGCCTCCTTTAATCGCCCGCCCAAAATCACCGTGAATTCATTTTTATTCCAGCTGATTTGAGGATTTTCTTTCCTTCATAGAGTGTACAAGGTACGTATTATTATCAGACTTTGCGGCCTCGGCCGGAACATCCATGGAGTTCCATCTCACTGCACTGCAGATGACTTGAGGATGCCTTGTATGTGCAATCTCACCCTAAATCGGTTGGCCTGGCCTACTTTCCTTAACATATACTATATGTTGCTGCATTTGGATAAAAGGTGCCTCATGCAGCACATACATCAAAGGGGAGTTTTTTCCTCTTCTTTCCGTATTAAGCAAATTAATGATGTATTGTTCTTTCGATTACTCTCATATTTCCATGACATTGTGGTTACCCTATTTGTTTAATTATAGATTTTGTCCTTTGATTTCAACTATTGTATGGTTCTTTCAATTTCGCTGATATTTGCATGTTCCCATATTCTTTAACAATCCTACCATTTTCTGCAGCGCGTCCCTTGCTATGCAACAGAATCTGTAGTACACAATCATTCCCTTTACATAAATAAAGACTGCAGGGATGTCATACTGAACACAAACCATGGATTTACAAACGTTGCTTCTGTAAGACTTGATGAATGTGGTCACTCCTATTTTGCCAAGGGCCTTTGGACAGAAATTTCTAAGTTTTATGTACTCAAAGTTGGCACTAAAATTGCACTCCACATAAAAGAGCCTGGTATTGAGATATATGATAAACTTCCCCGATGATATCATCCATCCAGACTTTGTTCGAAGTAAGTGTTCTTTTCAAGTATCTGTGTGTTGACTTACCCAAAAACATCAAAGGAATTGTGTAGTATTTAAGCAACCAATTGTTTTTCCATTTTCTTACTCTATTCCTACCAACTATCTTCTAGTTACCAATACACCTATTGCCCTAATTTAACTAAATATTCCATGTACTATCACTTCTATCAGAAAGTGCAGCTGATGAGGAGACTCCGGAGGTGGAGAATGGGGCTGCCAACAAGCGGAGGCGGGTCGAGCAAGGACTGCAAGCGACTCCAGCAGGCCTTGACTTCATCAGCATCCTCCCCGATGATATATCAATAGTCATCATCTCCCTCCTCCCAATCAAATATGGGGCGCGGACAATCGTCCTTTCCCAGCGGTGGCGCCCCCTATGGAACTCCACCCCTCTCGACCTCATCGACACCCACGAGCTCTGCCATGGCTATCACAAAAGCTCGGATGCATTCTCCCAGATCCTCGCCAATCACCCTGGCCCAACCAGAGGCCTTAGCATGGGCAAGTTCCGTTCCAACGGCAAGGACCGATCCAAGCTTGATGACTGGTTCCGATCACCCGCCCTAGATCAGCTCGAGGAGATCACTTTTGATGATGGGCATATGTGCTCGCTGCCAACGTCTGCGCTCCTCCTTGCACCCATGTTGCGCATCGCCAAGTGCAGGAACTGCCATTTCCACCCCCCCCCCTAATGATGCACCTGCTCTTATTCTACCATGACTGAAGCACCTCGAGCTCGTCGTCGTCTGCCTCCCAAACAGTGACATGGAGCGCCTGCTCCGTTGCTCTACTACACTCAAGTACCTTCACCTTTAGGAGATCAATGGGTTGAGTAGCTTCCACATCACCTCCATGACTTTCTGGACTATTTATGTGTGTTGCTGGTGCTGCAATAAGACATCACAAGATGTGTACCACGGTATGGTCATTGAGGACATGCCTTCACTTGAGAGATTACTTGTAGTTGATCAAGAAGGTCCAACAAGAATCAATGTCATTTCTGCGCCGAAATTTACAGCGGTGGGCTACTCGTCTGACAAATACTCTGAACTTGTTATTGGATCCACAACTGTTCAGGCAGAACAACCGCCTTCTACCTCTCCTTCTAGAAATTAACATTATTTCTAATTTTGAAGATGTATGTTCGTCTGTCATCCAGAAAATGATTCCGACAAGCTTGACCCCGAAGCGACGCACAGTGAAGGTCTTGGCACTAGAATCTATCAGCCCCAACCTGGACCAAGTTGACAGTTTCCTGAGATGCTTTCTGTTCCTGGATAAGCTATATATCGAGGTGATGTTCCGTTCCTGTTAAATGTTAACCGTAAGGGAGTTCAATTTGTGACACCTTTTCCCCGGTTTACAATGACAATGTACTACGATTTCTGAAGGATTTTTGGAGGATTTTAGTACATACACCCCCCCCATATTGGTTGATTGATCCATACACTACAAAAAAAGACACATTCGTGACATTTTGGGCCGAACGAAATATTTTCTGTCATGCTTATGACACTTCTATGACGATAATTGTGACAAAACCCGGTATCATCATAGATGTGGCGGGCTCCTACTTCTATGACAAAAATCATGATGTAAAACGGGCTTTTTCGTCTGGCGGGCTGTAGACGTGGATGTATGACATTCTTTGGGCCGTCCATGAAGGAAAAAAACCATAGTAGAAGCGAGGGCGAGGAAAATATCAGGGAGTTCCCGGTTACGGTGGGTGGTCGGGGCTGAGCGATGCGTGTTTCTCTCGTACACACGCGCATGGGTGCGAGGCGCCGGGCTCTAACTGAACCCGAGTGAGGCGTTCGCCTACTGAACCCGAGCGATTGCACTGTAGGCTACGCGTTATTGAACCCGAGCGATCGATCGGTCCCTGGCTATTAACTGAACCAGATCGAGCGATTCCTTCGCTACTGCTGCTAACTGAAGCTGATCGAACCTGCTACCTCTTGATGAACAGTGAGCGTTGTTGAGGGTTGGATGAACAGTTCTCTGTGGGGGTTGGATGAATAGGACCCCATGGTAGTAGAGGTTGTTGCCGTTGGATGAACAGGACCCCGATCGATCGAGCCGGTTGGTGGGTGGATGAACAGGACCCCGTGGAGGGCTAGATGAAAAGTAGCCCGTGGAGGGGTGGCTGAACAGGACCCCGTGGAGAGGGCTGGTTGAACAGTAGCCGGTGGAGGAGCGGTGGATGCTGGATGAACAGGAGCCCGTGGATGAACAGTAGCTGGTGGAGGCAGGAGGGAGGCGCCGTGGATGAACAGTCACAGGTGGAGGCTGGAGGAGGTCGACGGTGGATGAACAGAAGCCTGTGGAGGTAGTAGACAATGGAGATGAACAATAGCCCGTGGAGTCCCGTTTTGCGGTATGCCACACCCCTCCTAATCAACAGGAGCCCATTTCGACCGTAGAGGTCGAAGAGAAGTCCGTTTCCTCCGTTTTGTGGTACGCCGCACCCCTCCCGGTGAGCAGGATCTTGTTTCGATCGTAGGCGGTCGAACAGAAGGCCATTTCCTCCATTCTGCGGTACGTAAGGCCTCCTTTCGGCTGTTCCGTCCAAGCCAGTTGGCTCCAGATGAACACAACGCATTCCGTTGCCTCCCGATGAACACGAAGACGCAGTTTCTCCATTCAGACCCAGCCAGTTGGCTGCTGATGAACAGGACGCCGTCGCTGCCTCTCCATGTACACGAGCCACGCCGCACGTATGGGCGGTAGTAGGAGCACCGAGACCCCGGCTTCGTATGTACGTGCGTGGCCGTATTTACTTTCTTGCACCCTGGTTGTACGTACGTGTACATACTACGTCCGCGTCTCTACTACGACATGTGCCCTTCCTTACTCAGCCACGGTTCATCGCTGCAGCCTGCAGACAAACCGATCATATGTACGTACACGTTCGCCACCAGAATAAAAATGCTACATATGCTTCAACCAGGTGGGTCCCAACTGTCAGGGAGGATAAGGAGGCACTTCCTTGCATGCAAAGATGTAGCTGGTGGGTGCCATCAGTCAGGGGGAACGTTTTTTCACGAAATATGGTGGCCAGTCTGGTGTGTCCCTGCTGTCAGGTGGAGGAATCATTATTTTGCCCGTAATAAGGTTGAACCTCCTTACTGCGGCTATGGACCCACCTGTGAGCCTCTCCACATACAGTACTCTTCCGATGGAAGTCTGTTCCTTGACCACATTGACCATGCCATGCCGAGAGCACCAAGGCGGTGGACGAAGGCAAGGCCTAGGAAGGGGACGATATGGAGCCAGGGAAGACGCGGCAGTGGATTCCGTTGGGGAACGTTGCAGAAAATTAAAAAAATTCCTACGGTTTCACCAAGATCCATCTATGAGTTCGTCTAAGCAACGAGTCATGGGAGAGTGATTGCATTTACATACCACTTGTAGATCGCATGCGGAAGCGTTCAATGGAACGGGGATGATGGAGTCGTACTCGCCGTGATCCAAATCACCGATGACCAAGTGCTGAATGGACAGCAGCTCCGCGTTCAACACACATACGGAGCGGATGACGTATCCTCCTTCCTAATCCAGCAAGGGGAAGGAGAGGTTGAGGAAGAAGGCTCCAAGAAGAAAGACGACCTGTGCGTGGTGTTGGTGGAGAGGCAAGATCTCGGCAGGTGGCTTCGCAAAGCACTCAACGATGGTGGTGTGGTGTTGGGGTGGGGTGGGGCTGCGCCTTGGATCAGGTATTCAGCCCTCCCCTCACCCCTGTATTTATAGGGGAAGGGGGAAGGGGGCCGGCCCCCTCTAGATGAGATCTAGAGGGTGGGCGGCGGCAGTGGAGGGGGCTTGCCCCTGCCAAGGGGCGCCCCCACTAGGGTTCCCCAACCCTAGGCGCATGGGCCGCGCCCAGCCCTCCAGGGGCTGGTTCCCTATCCCTTGCGGCCCATGAGGCCCTCCAAGAGGGGTGGCCCCTCCCGGTGGACCCCCGGAACCCCTCCGGTGGCCCCGGTACAATACCGATATGCCCCCAAAACTTTCCGGTGTCCGTATGACAACTTCCCATATATAAATCTTCACCTCCGGACCATTCCGGAACTCCTCGTGACGTCCGGGATCTCATCCGGGACTCCGAACAACATTCGGTAATCACATACAAGTCTTCCTAATAACCCTAGCGTCCACCGAACCTTAAGTGTGTAGACCCTACGGTTCGGAGACATGCTGACATGACCGAGACGGCTCTCCGGTCAATAACCAGCAACGGGATCTGGATACCCATGTTGGCTCCCACATGCTCCTCGGCGATATCATCGAGATGAACCACGATGTCGAGGATTCAATCAACCTCAGATACTATTCCCTTTGTCGACGGTATGTTACTTGCCCGAGATTGACCGTCGGTATCCCAATACCTCGCTCAATCTCGTTGCGGCAAGTCACTTTACTCGCACCGTAATGCATGATCCCGTGACCAATCACTTGGTCACTTTGAGCTCATTATGATGATGCACTACCGAAAGTGGGGCCCAGATGATACCTCTCCGCCATGCACGGAGTGACAAATCCGGCCTCGATCCGTGTTAACCCAACAGACACTTTTGGAGATACCTGTAGTGCACCTTTATAGTCACCCAGTTACGTTGTGACGTTTGGTACACCCAAAACACTCCTACGGTATCCGGGAATTACACGATCTCATGGTCAAAGGAAAAGATACTTGACATTGAAAAAGCTCTAGCAAAACGAACTACACGATCTTGTGCTATGCTTAGGATCGGGTCTTATCCATCACATCATTCTCCTAATGATGTGATCCCGTTATCAATGACATCCAATGTCCATAGTCGGAAACCATGACTATCTATTGATCAACGAGCTAGTCAACTAGAGGCTCACTAGGGACATATTGTGGTCTATGTATTCACACGTGTATTACGATTTCCGGATAATACAATTATAGCATGAATAAAAGACAATTATCATGAACAAGGAAATATAATAATAATACTTTTATTATTGCCTCTAGGGCATATTTCCAACAGTCTCCCACTTGCACTAGAGTCAATAATCTAGTTACATTGTGATGAATCGAACACCCATAGAGTTCTGGTGTTGATCATGTTTTGCTCATGGATGAGGTTTAGTCAACGGATCCGCAACATCTGAGATCCGTATGCACTTTGCAAATTTCTATGTCTCCATCCCGAACATTTTCACGAATGGAGTTGAAGCGACGCTGATGTGCTCGGTCTTCTTGTGAAACCTGGGCTCCTTGGCAAGTGCAATAGCTCCGGTGTTGTCACAGAAGACTTTGATCGGCCCCGACGCATTGGGTATGACTCCTAGGTCGGTGATGAACTCCTTCACCCAAATTGCTTCATGCGCTGCCTCCGAGGCTGCCATGTATTCCGCTTCACATGTAGATCCCGCCACGACGCTTCCGCTTGCAGCCGCATCTAGCCATCGCTTCCACCATTCAACATATACACGTATCCGGTTTGTGACTTTGAGTCATTCAGATCTGTGTCGAAGCTAGCATCGACGTAACCCTTCTGACGCATTTGTGCTCTTCGTCACCTCCATAAACGAGAAACATGTCCTTTGTCCTTTTCGTGTACTTCAGGATATTCTTGACCGCTGCTCCGGTGTTCCTTGCCGGGATTACTTTGGTACCTTCCGACCAAACTTACGGCAAGGTTTACATCAGGTCCGGTACATGCATGGCATACATAATAGATCCTATGGTCGAGGCATAGGGATAACACTCATCGCTTCTTTATCTTTTGTCGTGGTCGGGCATTGAGCCGAGCTCAATTTCACACCTTGCAAAACAGGCAAGAACCCTTTCTTGACTGATCCATTTTGAACTTCTTCAAAATCTTATCAAGGTATGTGCTTTGTGAAAGACCTATGAGGCGCCTCGATCTATCCCTATAGATTTTGATGCCTAATATGTAAGCAGCTTATCCAAGGTCCTTCATTGAAAAACTCTTATTCAAGTAGGCCTTAATGTCGTCCAAAAGTTTTATATCATTTCCCATCAAAAGTATGTCATCTACATATAATATGAGAAATGCTACAGAGCTCCCACTCACTTTCTAGTAAACGCAGGCTTCTCCATAAGTCTGCATAAACCCAAACGCTTTGATCATCTCATCAAAGAGAATGTTCCAACTCAGAGATGCTTGCACCAGCCCATAAATGGATCATTGAGCTTGCATACCTTGTTAGCATTCTTAGGGTCGACAAAACCTTCTCGGCTGCATCATATACAGCTTCTTCCTTAAGGTAGCCATTAAGGAATGCCGCTTTTGACGCCCATCCGCCATATCTCATAATCATAGTATGCGGCAATTGCTAACATGATTCGGACGGACTTAAGCTTCGCCACAGAGAGAAAGTCTCATCGTAGTCAATCCCTTGAACTTGCCGATAACCCTTAGCGACAAGTCGAGCTTTATAGATGGTAACATTACCATCCGCGTCTGCCTTCTTCTTCTTAAAGATCCATTTGTTTTCTATCGTCACGATCATCGGGCAAGTCTCCAAAGTCCATACTTTGTTTTCATACATGGATCCTATCTCGGATTGCATGGCTTCAAGCCATTTGTTGGAATCTGGGCCCGCCATCGCTTCTTCATAGTTCAAAGGTTCACCGTTGTTCAACAACATGCTTTCCAAGACAGGGTTGCTGCACCACTGGGTGCGGAACGTGTCCTTGTGGACCCACGGGTTCAAGAGCAACTTGATCCGAAGTACCTTTGATCATTATCATTAATTTCCTCTCCGCCGGTGTAGGCACCACAGGAACATTTTCCGAGCTGCACTACTTTCCGGTTCAAGAGGCAGTACTTCATCGAAGTTCTACTTTCCTCCCACTTACTCCTTTCAGAGAAACTTTTTTCGTAAAGGATCCGTTCTTGGCAACAAAGATCTTGCCTTCAGATCTAAGGTAGAAGGTGTACCCAATGGTTTCCTTAGGGTATCCTATGAAGACACATTTTTCCGACTTGGGTTCGAGCTTTTCAGTTGGAAGTTTCTTGACATAAGCATCGCATCCCCAAACTTTTAGAAACGACAGCTTAGGTTTCTTCCCAAACCATAATTCATACGGTGTCGCCTCTTCAACGGATTTAGACGGTGCCCTATTTAAAGTGAATGTAGCTGTCTCTAGAGCGTATCCCCAAAAAGATAGCGGTAAATCAAGAAGAGACATCATAGATCGCACCCGTTCTACGTTGAGGTGTTCCAGCGGCGTGAGTTGTGAAACGATTCCACATTTCCTTAAGTGTGTACCAAATTCGTGACTTAAATATTCTCCTCCACGATCCGATCAGAAGAACTTTATTTTTCGGTCACGTTGATTCTCTACCTCATTCTGAAATTCCTTGAACTTTTCAAAGGTCTCGCACTTGTGTTTCATCAAGTAGACATACCCATATCTACTTAAGTCGCCCTGTGAGAGTGAGAACATAACGATATCCTCCGCGAGCCTCAACGCTCATTGGACCGCACACATCGGTATGTATGATTTCCAATAAGTTGGTTGCTCGCTCCATTGTTCCGGAGAACGAAGTCTTGGTCATTTTGCCCATAAGGCATGGTTCGCATGTGTCAAATGATTCATAATCGAGACTCTAAAAGTCCATCAAGATGGAGCTTCTTCATGCGCTTGACACCAATGTGACCAAGGCGGCAAAGTGCCACAAGTATGTGGGACTATCGTTATCAACTTTACATCTTTGGTATTCACACTATGAATATGTGTAACATTACGCTCGAGATTCATTAAGAATAAACCATTGACCATCTGAGCATGACCATAAAACATTTCTCTCATATAAATAGAACAACCATTATTCTCGGATTTAAATGAGTAGCCATCTCAGATTAAACGAGATCCCGATACAATGTTCATGCTCAAACTTGGCACTAAATAACAATTATTGAGGTTTAAGACTAACTCCGTAGGTAAATGTAGAGGTAGCGTACGACGGCGATCACATCGACCTTGGAACCATTCTCGACGCCAAGCATCGTCACCTCGTCGCCCTTCTTCGCCATCTCCGTTTATTCCGCAGCTCCTGCTGTGAGTTACATATATGAGCAACGGCACCGGTATCAAATACCTGTGAGTTACTACGAGTAATCGGTAAGGTACACATCAATTACATGTATATCAAATATACCTTTAGTGTTGCCGGCCTTCTTGTCTGCTAAGTATTTGGGGCAGTTCCGCTTCCAGTGACCCTTCCCTTTGCAATAAAAACACTCAGTCTCAGGCTTGGGTCCATTGTTCGACTTCTTCCTGGCAACTGGCTTACCAGGCGCGGCAACATCCTTGCCGTCCTTCTTGAAGTTCTTCTTACCCTTGCCCTTCTTGAACTTAGTGGTTTTATTGACCATCAACACTTGATGCTCCTTCTTGATTTCTACCTCTGACTTCAGCATTGAAAATACTTCGTGAATAGTTTTCACCATCCCTGCATATTGTAGTTCATCACAAAGCTCTTGTAGCTCGGTGGGAGCGAATCGAAGGATTCTGTCAATGACCGCCTCGTCCGGGAGGTTAATGACCACCGGGACAAAGCGGTTGTGCAACCTGACATTTTGAGTATGTGCTCACCGACGTAACTGTTCTCCTCCATCTTACAATCAGAGAACTTGTCGGAGACTTCATATCTCTCGACCCGGCATGAGCTTGGAAAACTAGTTTCAGTTCCTCGAACATCTCATATGCTCCGTGTTGCTCAAAACGCTTTTGGAGCCCCGGTTCTAAGCTGTAAAGCATGCCAGACCGAACGAGGGAGTAATCATCAAGACGAGACTGCCAAGCCGCTCATAACGCCTTGGTTCTTCGATGGGTGCATCACCTAGCGGTGCTTCTAGGACATATTGTTTCTAGGCAGCTATGAGGATGATCCTCGTGGTTAGGACCCGGTCCAGAATAGTTGCTGCCATCATCTTTCAAATTGGTTTTCTCTAGGAACGCATTGAAGTTCATGGTGACATGAGCGTTGGCCATTTGATATACAAGACATTATGCAAAGATTTTAGACTAAAGTTCATGATAATTAAGTTCATCTAATCAAATTATTTAATGAACTCCCACTCAGATTTGACATCCCTCTAGTCATCTAAGTGTTACATGATCCGAGTCGACTAGGCCGTGTCCGATCATCACGTGAGACGGACTAGTCATCGTCGGTGAACATCTCCATGTTGATTGTATCTTCCATACGACTCATGTTCGACCTTTCAGTCTCTTGTGTTCCGAGGTCATGTCCGTACATGCTAGGCTCGCTGTTAACCTAAGTGTTTTGCATGTGTAAAACTGTCTTACACCCGTTGTATGTGAACGTAAGGATCTATCACACCCGATCATCACGTGGTGCTTCGAAACGATGAACTTTAGCAATAGTGCACAGTTAGGTTGAACACTTTCTTGAAATTGTTATGAGGGATCATCTTATTTACTACCGTCGTTCTAAGTAAACAAGATGCATAAACATAATAAACATCACATGCAATTATATAGTAGTGACATGATATGGCCAATATCATATAGCTCCTTTGATCTCCATCTTCGGGGCTCCATGATCATCTTTGTCACCGGCATGACACCATGATCTCCATCATCGTGTCTCCATGAAGTTGCTCGCCAACTATTACTTCTACTACTATGGCTAACACGTTTAGCAATAAAGTAAAGTAATTTACATGGTGCTTCTCAATGACACGCAGGTCATACAAAAATAAAGACAACTCCTATGGCTCTCGCCGGTTGTCATACTCATCGACATGCAAGTCGTGATTCCTATTACAAGAACATGATCTCATACATCACATATATCATTCATCATTCATCACAACTTTGGCCATATCACATCACAAAACACTTGCTGCAAAAAACAAGTTAGACGCCCTCTAATTGTTGTTGCAAGTTTTACGTGGCTGCAATAGGGTTCTAGCAAGAACGTTTTCTTACCTACGTGAAAGCCACAACGTGATTTGTCAACTTCTATTTACCCTTCATAAGGACCCTTTTCATCGAATCCGCTCCAACTAAAGTGGGAGAGACAGACACCCGCTAGCCACCTTATGCAACTAGTGCATGTCACCGGTGGAACTCCGTCTCACGAAGCGCACGTGTAAGGTCGGTCCGGGCCGCTTCATCCCACAATACCGCTGAAGCAAGATAAGACTAGTAGCGGCAAGAGAGTTGATAACATCTACGCCCACAACAAATTGTGTTCTACTCGTGTAATAGAGAACTACGCATAGACCTAGCTCATGATGCCACCGTTGGGAAACGCTATGCAGAAAATTAAAATTTTTCCCACGGTTTCACCAAGATCCATCTATGAGTTCATCTAAGCAATGAGTCATGGGAGAGTGATTGCATCTACATACCACTTGTAGATCGCGGCGGAAGCGTTCAATGGAACGGGGGATGATGGAGTCGTACTCGCCGTGATCCAAATCACCGATGACCAAGTGCTAAACGGACAGCATCTCCGCGTTCAACACACGTACGGAGCGGATGACGTCTCCACCTTCTTGATCCAGCAAGGGGGAAGGAGAGGTTGAGGAAGAAGGCTCCAGCAGAAGCACGACGGCGTGGTGTTGGTGGAGAGGCAGTACTCCGACAGGGCTTCGCCAAGCACTAAACGGAGGAGGAGAGGTGTTGGGGAGGGGAGGGGCTGCGCCTTGGATCAGGTATTCAGCCCTCCGCTCACCCCTCTATTTATAGGGGAAGGGGGAAGGGGGCCAACCCTAGGCGCATGGGCCCAAGGGGGGGGCACGCCCAGCCCTCCAGGGGCTGGTTTCCTGTCCCTTGCGGCCCATGAGGCCCTCCAAGTGGGGTGGCCTCCGTGGTGGACCCGGAACCCCTCCGTGGCCCGGTACAATACCGATATGCCCTCAAACTTTCCTGTCCGTATGACAACTTCCCATATAAATCTTCACCTCCCGACCATTCCGAACTCCTCGTGACGTCCGGGATCTCATCCGGGACTCCAAACAACATTCGGTAATCACATACAAGTCTTCCTAATAACCCTAGCGCCACCGAACCTTATGTGTAGACCCTACGGGTTCAGGAGACATGCGCATACGACCGAGACGGCTCTCCGCTTCAATAACCAGCAGCGGATCTGGATACCCATGTTGGCTCCCACATGCTCCTCGACGATATCATCGGATGAACCACTTATATCGAGGATTCAATCAACCCCATATACTATTCCCTTTGTCGACGTTATGTTACTTCCCGAGATTCGACCGCCGGTATCCCAATACCTAGTTCAATCTCGCTGCCGCAAGTCACTTTACTCGCATGCTGTAATGCATGATCCCGTGACCAATCACTTGGTCACTTTGAGCTCATTATGATGATGCACTACCGAGTGTGGGCCCAAGGATACCTCTCCGTCATACGGAGTGACAAGTCCTGTCTCGATCCGTGTCAACCCAACAGACACTTTCGGAGATACCTGTAGTGCACCTTTATAGTCACCCGCCACGTTGTGACGCTTTGGTACACCCAAAGCACTCCCTACGGTATCCGGGAGTTACACGATCTCATGGTCAAAGGAAAGATACTTGACATTGAAAAAGCTCTAGCAAAACGAACTACACGATCTTGTGCTATGCTTAGGATTAGGTCTTGTCCATCACATCATTCTCCTAATGATGTGATCCCGTTATCAATGACATCCAATGTCCATAGTCAGGAAACCATGACTATCTATTGATCAACGAGCTAGTCAACTAGAGGCTCACTAGGGACATATTGTGGTCTATATATTCACACGTGTATTACGATCTCCGGATAATACAATTATAGCATGAATAAAAGACAATTATCATGAACAAGGAAATATAATAATAATACTTTTATTATTGCCTCTAGGGCTTATTTCCAACAGATTCCCACGCGGAGAGGAGTACGAGAGTTCACTAGTTCGGCAGCGGTGTGAGGCTGCCATCACCGCAGAATAACATGGGGTGTGGGTGAGTAAAGGGATGGCCTGGCTAGCGGCGGGAGTAGTAGGGGGTGGTGAGGCCTCTGCGGCCGCACAGCCGGCCACGAGAGACAGGAGCAGGCGGCACGACCGACGCTTGTTTGGGTGGTTGGAGCAAGAAGACCAGAGGTTGAAGAAGCACTGCGACCGTTGGATGGATATCATACGGTCACTAGAGCTACAATCGTTCATATTGACTAAGTTGACAAAGCCCTCCATCCGTGTCAACTTAGTAGGGCCACAAGTCAACCTCCCACTATGGTGGATCCCAGCTAGCAGGGGGAGTATTCATTTTTTTTGTGCGTAATAAGGAGGCACTTCCTTGCGTGCGAAGATATAGCTGGTGGGTCCGAGCTGTCAGCAAGGGGAACATTTTTTCACGAAATACAGAGGCCCTTCCGGTGGGTCCCAGATGTCAGGTGGAGGAATCATTATTTTGCACGTAATAAGGAGGCACTTCCTTGCTACATTGTGGACCTCTGTCGACCTCTCTGTGTCTGATTTCTTCCGATGGAAGTCGTTCCTTGACCACATTGACCACGTCGCACCGAGAGCACCAAGGTGGTGGACGACGGCGAGGCCTGGAAGGGGACGATGCGAAGCCGGGGAAGACGCGGCACTGGATGCCCATGCGGAGAGGAGTATGAGGGTTGACTAGTTCGGCTGTGGTGTGAGGCTGCATTCGCCGCAGAATAACACGGGTTGTGGATGAGTAGACAGTAGAGGGATGGCCTGGCCAATGGTGGGAGTAGGGTGGGGCCTATGCGGTAGCACAGCCGGCCACTGGAGGTAGGAGCAGGCGGTCTCACCGGCGCTGGTTTGGGCGGCTGGTGCAAGAAGAGCAGCGACTGAAGAAGCAGCGGGACCGTTCGATTAAAATCCAACGGTCACTGCTGCTAAAATCGTTTGTTGACTAAGTTGACAAAGCCCTGCATACGCGTCAACTTTATAGGCCCACAGGTCAGCCTCCGAACCGGTGCGCCCCAGGTGTCAGTGGGAGAAATCATTTTTCCACCTAATAAGGAGGTAGTTGATTGCGTGCGGCCATGGACCATGTGGGTCCCTACTGTCAGCCTCTCCATGTACATCCCTATTCCAATGGCTCTCGTTTGTTTAATGTTGAGCATGCTGCGCCTAGAGCACCAACGGGTAGATGACTTTGAGGCCTAGGAATGGAGCGACTCCGAGCCGGTGAAGATACAACAGTGGATGCCCATGCCGAGCAGAGTATGACGGTTGACTGGTTTGGCTGCAGCATGAGGCTGCCATCACTGGAGAATAACAGGAGGTGCGGGTGGGTAGAGGGATGGCCAGGCCAGCAGAGGGAGTAGGGTGGGCCGGTGAAGCCTGCGCGACATCACAGCCGGCCATAAGAGGAGGGAGGAGGCAGTCCTGCCGGCGCTGGTTTAGGCGGCTGGAGTAGGAAGATCAGAGACTGAAGAAGCACGTCAGCCATTTGATGGACATCCAACAGTCACTACTGCTAGAATCGTGTGTTGACTGACAAAGCCTTACATAAACAAGTCAGCCTCGAAATCTGTGGCGTGTACAGCCCATTTGCTATTATTTTTATAACTTTTACTCATTTGCTAATTAGAATGGTATTTATTACAGCCTATTTTCCATTTTTAGAATTGCCGCCCATTTTCTGGTCAGTGCCACGGTTAAACAATTGAACTAAAAAATGTGCAAAATTTTAAAAATTCGCTTATTTTTGCTGGGGAACAAAATATTCTTAATCCAAAAATTAGTAGCCATACTAAAACAAATTTAAAAATGAATTAGTACTATGTCATGTTAAAATCCAATGAAATATAAAATATCAGTGAATAACAAAAACAAAAAACAAATCTAATTGCACATTTGCTATATTTTTTCTGGAATTTGCAACCCCTTTGATATTACTTTTAACATATACTGACCATACACTTTGGCCAGGCCGGAATGCACCCCTCCTCATCTTGAAAGATTTGCATTCCAGTAAGTCGGAGAAACAAATAGGCCTAGCTTGGGTATTCTTGAAAAAGAAATAATGGGCTGCACATTTTCCCACAGAAAAAACTGTTGGGCTAGTCATGTTGTTAGACGGGCCACAGAGACCGCACAACCCAGTTTATAGCCTGCTCCTCCGAGCAAATCCTATAAAAAAAGTTGTGCAACTCTGTCATTAATTGACTATACATTGACAATGATGTGGGTCCCGGATATAAGCAGGGTGGATTAGAGGGAAAAAAACAAGGGGTGCATCTGAGTAGTAAAAGAGGCGCTTGCTTGTGTTCGGGAGTGGACCTGGTGGGTCCATACTATCATACTCACAACTACAGTCCTCTCCCGATTCACTATGTTGACAGGGCCAGACAGTGGCGCCGCAGCGAGCGCACTAAGGTGGAGGATAAAGTTGTGTCCCCAATGTGTTGGGCTGGGTTGGGAATTCTTATCAAAAAATAAAAATGGACCGGAACTATTTACGACGTTGGCTACGATTTGCATGGGTCCACTGGTTGCAGGAAGAAAATGGTGGGAGAAACAAAACTGGTCGCTATCTTTGCCTAAGAATAATATCGACTGAATGTAACGAGACTATCATAGGAAATAATATCCTCCTGTTAAAATTTGACTTTTCAAATCATGAATTTAAAGAACTGGTGCATGAGCATTTAGCTTTATTTATTTACTTATTTATGTTTAGGGGACCATGAGCATGTACCTGGGCAAGATTCATGTGAGAGCCTCCCCTTCCAGTTAATTATGTGCTACTCTATTGGGCCTTCATCAGTGGGTTGTATGTTATCGACAAGTGGAAAATGTGTTCCATACCAAAAATAGTATGTGCTACGTACGGTACGAGGCACTAAAGGATCAAACCGTGCAACGACTTCAAAAACATTGTGTTGTCGTTCTAACAACACATTTATTGAACCAACAGACGAAATATACTACTGATTAGACATTGAAAACAGCAGCAGCACCAACCAGGGCTGGGGTGCAATGAAGTAAAGAAGGTGCCGAAGAGTAAAGACACAACTCTCTATTCCAAACCAAACATCAGCGATCATTACAAAAGGGCTACTAAAAGAGAACAAGTGTATGCATCAAACTAAATAAAGATCCTACTACACCAAGTGTACGCATCTAACTAACTGGCTTAGTTAGATGTTACTATTTATTACGTTGTGGAGATTGGCTAACGGCTTGAACCAGATGGGTGCCTGATGGGGGAAACTCCACCCAGCAGGTCGAAGTCTGATACTTGCGATCCTCTCTCCTACTTTGGGCTGCAGAGCGTGACGGCACATATCAGGGTATATTGCATGGAGAGACGCAATGTACGCCGTGTACAGACAGTTTTGCCTGATAAACGAAACCGCACTGCCATCATGATCCTTGCCGTCGGTTATCTCCTGGTTAATCGGATAATTCAGTCCGAGAAACAGAGAGCGTGTGCCAAGGTTACTAACTAGCCTCCAATCAAAAATTCTCGAAGGCCTGCAGAAGCCGGGATCACCGCTCAAAGACCTTGCAGTGATTGTGATTGTATTCCGCGAAACAACACATCTGGTACGTGGGAACGATCATCAATCATTCGCCGTCGTCTGATCGAGCCAGGAAATACCTTCAACTGCCATGCCGCTTTCCTTTGAAAGGTTCTGGGATTAAGAAGGGTAGGGACACCAGGTGGCCTACAACATCATATCAAGTTGGAGTCAAATAAAAAAGGGCTCGTACTGTAGTCAATCTTAAGAACAGCATGTTATGAGCATGAATATTTTTTTAGTAAATGTTGACAGTAATATGAGCAAGCCATCATGATATCATAGGAAAGTAACATATGGCTGTAACAGCCGTTTGTAGCGATGACTGGAGTAGGCCAGCAATATGTCCAACCATAGAAGGAGTCGATAGCATAAATGAAGCCCTTGTGTTCAATGGCATCAGAGAACCATGGAGGATGTATGATTCTGTGATGGACGTGCACATTTATCCACTTACCGCATTGACCAGTCAGATAGGCGAGACCGCGGTTGAAGAACGCAATTAGCCTGAAGTCTTTATAATTCGCAGATCTTGTTGGCACTTGGCAAATTACAACCTTGAGAAAATCAAACTTGGTATCATGTTGGCTACTGTAAGATTCCGAGTATTCTGGGCCACGATGCCAAAGCAGTGCAGTGTTAATCGAAGGAAGGGGAATCAATCGCCGGGTGTAGACCTCCACGAGCATCTAGCTGCCTTGACCGTCGACGAGCACCATCCAATACGTGTTCATGCCGACACAGTACATACCGTTAATGTAGTTGAGGGTGATGGGGATCGGATCGCTGTCAAGGGAGTTGATGCTCACCACCCTACGATCATTATGCTGTCTGACATGCCGTCTCTGATATCAGGTGGCATCAGCAAGCAAGGAGCTAGCTGAAAAAGCTCCGGCCTGAGGGCTTTGAGTAAATGGTACAGACTCGATGAGCACGCGGCGAGCGGCATGGTACTGAGATTGTCCACACGCAAAACAATCAACTTCATTACCTCTATGGGAAGTGAATTCCAGCCACTCTTTTCCGCCGACGCTGCTCGGATTACGCCATTGTTAGTGCTTGGGTTTTAGAAGAGGGGGAGGCGCCTTTAGCGGGATGGAAGATTGGACGATTATGTGCGGACGAAGATGGAGAAGCGAATATGTGCTGCAGGAAGTGGACAGGTGATGATGACAATAGCACACCGCTTGACTTATGAGACACATCCCAACAGTGTAGGGTCATATCGATGCCAGACAACTTGCTTGAGTGATCACAGTACTAGTACTCCCTACAGTACCTACTACTATGCCCTAGTGTGCATATAGAGTAGTGGAGTAGGACTCTTCTCTACTACTAGCACCGGAGGAGTTGTATATTCTAATCTAAAATAATTACAAACTTCAATGCCCGAGCATGGAACGACTATGAACCGCCATTGGTGCTAACTCCAATCCCCAACAAACGTTCGTTGGGAGACATGGCAGTTGCAAACGCCCGCGACACAGTTACAGTACGTGTGTAAGGGTGGAGGTTTTCTCAAATACTATGGCTTAAAACCAGGCCACCATCGGATGGAAATCTGACGGTTACGTGGGATTTGCCAGGATTGAGCTCGTGGCGAACAATCGCCAGATATCATTTCTAAAAAAAAGGTTAAAAAACCAGGGCTATAACTTGCACCGGCTGACCACTAACAGTGATACTAACATAGTTGTAAAATGGTCAAAGACAGTGTCTACGTGGTGTTTGGAATTATATGCAAACTAGCAAGATGCCCGTGCATTGCACAGAACATCAAGATGCATTTTTTTACAAAACACCTGTTGTGATTGACCCATGCAGGAGTAATCCCATGTGTAAATACTAATGATATCTCGAGAATTTTCTTGGAAAAATGGTATCTTGAGAATTTCATCAAAAAAATGATATCTCGAGAAAGATGAGAGATAAGGTGAGGAGGAGTGGGGCTAGGTGGTGACTGGTGGTCGGACTGGGCGGAGGCACAGGGATGGACGACGCCGGCAGCGGGCACCATGCCAGATTGTTCCAGAGACTTCCTTTTTTAATTACTCAGCAATGAGGTTGTGGGAGATAATGATGAACGAGGCAAGGCCTTATCTGTAAATCTGGGGAGAGGTGCTGGTATCTTTTGTAAAATTGTCATAGTTTTCTTTCTATCCGTCAGATATAGATCGGACTGTCTATATTACAAGATGGCAGGCACACCATCATCACCAACTCGGTTTTTATAAGAGTAGAGAGTAGAGATAGAGACTAGGGAGGAGCACCATCTACTGCTTCGTGTGCTACTCCTGCGCTCCATCCGGCGGCCGCAACGTCCCCTACAACCACTCCCTCCTACGGTCCATTCTGCGAGCACTTTTAGAATTTGGGGAGTGCACTCGTGCGACTGCTCCCAGCGACGACTTCACCGATGATGACTTCTTCCCTGACCTTGGCAACCTCTTCCTCAACGACATGGGCGATAACCTCAACGCCAACAATGCTGCTCCTGTTGCACCATATGTGTTTCTGTCCTTCCTGTTTGGAATCGTGGTAGAATTCAAGTTTCTATTCAATGTCCTAGATTCAATATGTTCATCTACTATGCTAGTCCACATGATTAGTTTAATCTCCGTTATAGTTGTCATGATTTATTTTGTGCTTATTCGAATTAAATCTTGTAGTAACTTGCTCATATATTCAACTGGCGCAACGTCCCTTACAACCACTCCCGTTTCATGGACGGCCTGCTCGATGCCTCCAAGGTGCCCTGCGTCTACAGGAGTTTCAGCTGCGAGCGGTACGTCGACCAGCACTCACTGGTGGAGCATAGTTCCAGATGCGCGCACGCTCCCTGCTACTACTATGAGTGCACGCCGCCATTTCAGGGCTCGCCGGTGAGCCTCGTGCATCACCTCACAACACCGTCCGTCGAACACTACTGGCCCGCGGTGGTGAATATCAAGTACGAGATGTGTTATCCATGTGCCGTGTTGGAGTCACTAGAGGATCACCACCGCCTGCTAGTCACGGAGGAGGACCGCAACGTCTTCCTCTTGGTCGTGGGCACCGGCAAGGCCCGCGCAGGCCACTGCCCCATCTCTGTAGTGTGCGTCAGTGGTAACGCCGCTGACACTGACACGAGGCCGGTGTACGGGTGCATGCTCACTGTTACTGTCCCTCAGAGGTACGTGGGCGCCCACACCGCCTCCATGACGCTGACCCGGACTATGCCGAGCTGCTCTGTTCCCGATGATGTGGACATGGAAGACCCATGGTATGATTTTCACCCCCAAGATGGTGCACGGGGACTCCAAGGAGCTTCACCTGGACATATGCATTACCAAGTTAAATGTTGATCATTAGTCTTCGCTCAATGTAATCCACTGTCTAAGCATGTGGAGATTTCTTATTTATATAGTATAGAACCTTCCATGCATGATCTTGCTCTATTAGAGTATCGCGCTTGAATAAAAGTGTATCCATTTATGGTTTAGTCTAGAATCTTCCATGTATGTTTTTGCTCCATTAGAGTTCTCGTTTGCCATTTATGAGATTAATTGAGAACTTTTACTACAGTACTGGAAAAAGACTTATGATGAACCATATCTTACATCTCCTTTGCCCCTTCCAAGTCATCCTGATTTAATCCCTCCGTCTAGGTGTATAAGAGCATGGTTAATACTTCATAGTATAGCCAACTGTTGACTATAAGAAAGTGCCATGTCATCTGTAGCCAACATGTATAACAATTAGCTATAGGTATGTGCTACTTTATTAATACATGGCCAACTTTCCACTCTCACACAGTGCCTAGGAGCACCTGCTACAGCTGGATCTTGCATGAGAACCCACTTACATTCCCTATCCTATCCTATCTCCTCCAACTAAGCATTAGTAATATTACTTTACTTCTTATAGCCTGCTGACTGTACCTTATTGTACTCTCTCTAAGTCACCTTACGAAAACAAAATAAGCCCAAAACACTAAGGCGCGGTGCATTAACTCCCACCTCGTTTCTTGTTTCTTGGCATATCAACCAATAAGAGATGTGGGGCGTGCATGTTTTCAATGACTCAAGACTACCAAACACGACATGCAGTGGTTAGTTCGTTGCATGCAATGCTATTAATTATCAAATAAACATTAAGTTATATCGTTTTCCCCTGATTCTTGGTCACGGTGCACAACTTAAGATGAATTATTCACCTAGACAGAGGGAGTACATTCATGGTGGTCTAGAAAAAATAAACAAAATTGATACTCAAAAACTAATTCTTAAAGATCTTTACTTGCAAAGCACAATAAGTGTTATTTGTTCACAAGTTATAGATGCAGGTTGAACGCTTTTGTTTGCAAAAGATACTTTTTTATCTATTTCACCCGGATGTTTGTGTGCTCTAGAGAAGAAATAATATCCAAAGAAACATATCAATACTCGTTACACATGAGATGACCCCCACATACTTTGTCAAAATAAACAACTCCCCGATCAATGCATTTCACTATTCCGTGCAACGCATGGGCACCTTACTATATATTAGTATGACCATAAATTTAACTAACATTATATATAGTATGATAAATTCTCATGCATGTCACCAAAAATCATATCATTGAAAACTATGTTCAAATACGAATCCAATGATATAGTTTTTGTTGACATGCACTAACATTTTGTCAGTAAAATCTTCAGTTAAATTCAATGGGGGACTAATAAACCACGACCGAGGTTGTACTAGTGTGCAGGGCAGCGCTGCACGGGAGTATCACCCCGCTCGTGGCGCGGGAGTAAAGCCGTCATATCACAAAACCCCACCACTCCCGGTAATAAGTGGCCTGGTAAAATAAACGGACAAGCAACCATCACATCCCTCCATCTTTTTTGCATTTCATCTCTCTGCTTTTACTTTGTCTGGTTCATCTCACACACTCGATCCCTAGCTACTACTCCTAGGGCTAGTTCTTTTTGCGGCTTAAAAAATAAGCCCGCTTTTCCCATAAGACTAGTCACACTGGAGAGTAACATAAGGCGCCTCACTCATTTATTTGGGCTTCTAAACTACTACCTCTGTCCTGGTTTATTAGTCACCATTGTAATTTGTGGTAAATTTTGACCAAAGAATTAACTGATAAAATGTTAGTGCATGTCAAAAAAAGTTATATAATTTTGGGTGACATGCATAAACATTTAATTAGTTAAATTTATGGTCAAAATTTGACACATATTACAATGGGGACCAGTAAACCAGGACGGAGGTAGTAGTATGGGATTACTAATCTGGAAGCCTAAAAGAACTGGCCCTGGTACTCCTAGTACTAGTACTCAAGTTGGAATTCGAATTGCACGACACTACTTGTTAGGCCAAAAAAACGATACAAGGTGTAGGAAGTTGTTTGGGAATTTGCAGGCCTTTTTACATTTCTTTTGCATTGAATCGTTTCACAAGCTAAAAGTAAACAATCAGACGAGCATTTTTGCATTTCTTTTGCATTGAATCGTTTCACAAGCTTGACTAGTGTTTTTTTTTACTTTTACAAAAACCGCATCGTAATGTTAAAACGTGAATTTGCACGTACATAAGTAATAGTAGTAGCACAGTCTGCAAGCATATATAGAGAGAGACGTGTAGTGCGATATATAGTAAAGTTTGTGCTATATGCACGTACTTACAAAATGGGTAAGGATACACAAGGTTTCCAAACTTTTCCTTTTACATACTTAATTAAGGACACTAATAATTCTCGAACGTTCGGGATTTATCATTTGCGTCCCAAATCTAATGAGATTACCTTACGAAACTAAATTATTCCTAATAAAAGCCACGACGCATGCAGGAGCGCTTGCTGCACGCCACGAGTGCCCTGGTGTGTGGTCGTTTCCCAGCGTGCCGACACAACGCCTCTTCCTCAGCCTCGCAACTTGTGAGGTGCTGATTGGCGGCTTGCCGACGGGCGAGCACGATCTCACCGGTGTGGTGATCCGGCGCCACCAGGTACTCCTCCTCGCTGGAAGTGTGCACCCGGTCCATGTACCACCAAGCGTAGATGACGCGCTTGGGCCCCACTGCACTTAGGGCTTTGGCACGGGCGTCCTCTGCCACCCTCACGGCCCTCGCACGAGCTTTCTGCCAAAGAGCCAATTGCCTGACTCTCTCAGACGCGACATAGGCCTACCAGGCAGCATGCCTCGTGGTGCGCTTATCTTCCTCGGCCTTCTTCTCCGCCTCTATTTTGGCGCGCTCTGCCGGAGGCAAAGCCTCCCACAAGGCGACATCCATTTATTTCCAAAGCTCCTCAAGGCCGGCGGGCTCAGCGGGCGGCACGACGTTCTCCTCGTAGTGGGGAGCTGACGTGTCCGCCGACGCGCGTGCTGGTGAGACTGGGAACGTCGACGCGTCCTCCTTGACTAGTGTCGGCAAGGAACGGAATGGCGACGCGTGACCGTCCGCGCGGTGCAGTGAGGGGTGCCTAGGGATTGGGAGGGGCGATGCCATGGTGGTCGACGTGTGAGGGAGGGGGAGGAGATAGCGATGAACGTGAGCGTTCTTCCGAATGCCATGGGAGGCACAGTATTTATAGCGAGGAATGGCACACCTACGTCAGATATGGACTGAGCTTTGGTGACTTAACTGCAGGTGCAGTTGCGTCACTGACATGTGGGCCAAATGCCTGTTGGGCCCACATGTCAGTGACCCATTGCACCTGCAGTTAAGTAACTGAAGCAGCATCCCGTAAGATATGTTGTGTGATTAACGTAACAGCTACGTGGGCATATTTGTTGGAGTAAATTACGGGGGCGGGAAGGGGTGGAAATATTGCTAGTCACAACGGATTGGATGAGCGCGGGTGGAGGAGAGTCATGCATGCAGATTTTTTCCACACGGGGTGGAGTGGTGGGATTGCCGGAGGGTGCAAGAGAATCAAGGAGGCAGATTGTTTTCACACATGGAGATGAAAAGATTTGGAGACGAATGGGCTTCCGGCAGGTATGGGGAACGGTGCATAATAAGTCATCTTGCATGCCAGGCTAGGTATAGTCTCAAGTCATTAAAAACATACACGCCCCACACATGTTCAGACTTCAAGGTGCACTAAATTATTGCATGCAATGATTAAGGCTGGAAATAGTGGTGGTATAATGTGGTATCTTAGCTGTTATCATGCACAGGGGAATAGCAAACATGCTGATGTGGCAAAGAATTAAATAAGAGAAGGGGTTAGAGTAACATAGATAGATACCGTATCATGTTAAAATACTATGCTACTTTGTGTCATGCATGGCACTATAAAGGTAGTCCCGTATCATACACTAGTATCATGCACATGATACTAGTATATGATACTTCCACTATGAGTAGCCTAAAGATACTATTAACTAATCTCTACTCTCTACTCTTATATATATATATAATTTTATTTTATCTCATAAAAAGCAGAGTTGGTGATGATGGTGTTCCAGCCATCCTACAATATAGGCCGTCCGATCTATATCTAACGGATAGGATGGAAACTATGACAATTTACCCGCACTCCTCTCCACATTTGCAGATAAGGCCTTCCCTTGTTCATCCATTTCTCCCAGAAGATAAACTACTCATACAAATGCATCTTGATGTTCCGTGCAACGCATGGGCATCTTGCTAGTGCATGTAAAAATCTTTGTCATTTACTAGTGTTCATGCATGCATGAAATGCGATAATGCATTGGTAAACGCATTTTTTTACGAAGAACGAGAGCATTAATTGAGTACTTCTGCAGACTACAAAAACTACTCCACCACCTCTATCTTGCTACGAGTAGGTGAAAATTTTGAATCGAGCCCTTTAAACTAGAAGGGAGGTAGTAGTATGTAGTACTCTAATAGCTAACCTTGTTGTGATGACTATTTAGGACATGGCACGCACATGGACGAAGGAACTAGTCTGCGTCGTGCATATAAGTTTTGTCTGAAGTCAATGTACCTCTACTTTTACCAAACTTATAGAAAAATGTATCAACATTCACAATGTCAAATCAATATTATTATACTCATTATGAAATGTAGTTTCATAATATATATATTTGCTATTGTAGATATTGATATTTTTAGTATAAATTTGGTCAAAAACTTTGCAAACTTTGACTTGACACAAATCTTACGCGGAGTAAAAAGGACCAGAGGGAGTATCATGTATGCGGAGTAGCAAAAAAAATGCTAATGTATAGCCGTCCAAAGTCTCAAAGGGCGCGACCGCGCGAGGGAGGCGAAGGTTGTGGGAGGCGCGACGGTTGACGGAATTAAGTGAAGTTATATCCACGCACCGGCATGGCGTGCGAACACACAAAAGCTATACCGTCAGGCCTACGATATGGGTCTAGTAGACATGACATCTAGTGGGTCCCGCATAGTACTCGAGAACTCTTTGGGTGCATGCAACCATTTATCCGCCGGGCAAGCCAACCACCCCATGCCGTTCGCCACGCCCTACTCGTCCATGTCTTCTACCTTACAACTGTTCGCTCCCAGTCGTCCCGTCCTTTCACATTACACCTATTCATCTTCTTCTAAACTGCCTCCAAAATACATGGCCTCCCAAATCTCCATGATCGCCGCTGAGTACCAGGTTAGAGCCATCACCGACGATGCGTTCATCGTCATCTACACCCGTAGATCCACGACGGTGGAAGCATGCCTTGCTCGCTTCCTATGCATGTTCCAAAGTTCAAAGGATGAGTGGGTCGCTAGGCTAGATGTTGAGTACACCACAGTCCTGGAAAGCGAGAAGACTCTAAAGGAGGCAGAGAAGAAGAAGCCCACCGTGATCCAGGTTTGCGTACATAACGTGTGCTTGGTCTACCACATGACATGCCGACGTTGAGTGCGAGGATTTTAAGAACTTCCTCAAGGACAAAAGAGTGAAATTCGTTACTGTAGATTTCACGAACGACAGGATAGTCCTAGGTCGGATAGGCCTCATTGTAGGCCAGCCCTTCAATCTCCAGAAGGCAAGCCTAGTGTCCACCTCTCAGCCTTCAATGCTGACCCTGGCAGGAGCCATAATTGATCCTTTGTATGCTCAACTGAAGAAACCTCACCACAAGTTTTATCATGCATGGGAGTCGAAGAAAATAGATGAAGATCACATCATGTACGCAGCAACAGATGCCTACCTTTGTTTAAATATCTACAAGGGTTGGATGAAGAAGCAGAGCCCAATGTCCGGTTCAAGCAAACAAGCGTTGGGGAAGAGGAACAGGAAGAGGGACGAGGACGAAGTCGAGGACATGGACTCGGACTCTGAGTAAGGTGGCGGTGCTGTCGCTCATGCTGGTTCTACTGCAGTATTAAGCAGACTAGTTGCTTAGTTTTATTTCAATGGTGTGTTGTGCTGAGCTCCCAGCAGAACCATGTTTATGTTCTTTCTCGTTATTTGAAATCTTTAGTACATACAGTAATACTAGTATGTCTTACTACTGTTCTTCTTGTAGTTGGTACTACTGCTCGTATCTTCGCGTTCATACTGTACTTAATACATACTAGTAGTATAATTTGGGTCAGTCGATTTGTGAAAGAAGTTCGATGGAACGAAGGAAGAAGAAGGCAGAGAAGCTACCCCAGTATCTGTATTAGGGTGGCAGGGTGCCCATGATCTATCTTATGAGTGTTGGGTGTGGTATGCGATTCATGGAAAAAAATGGATCGTGCTCGGGTTTAAGCGAATGACGGGGTGGGGGGAGCATGGCGGTGTCAAAGTGTTCGGTGGGAGGTGGGGCGGCGTGGCGGCAAAGGCGGTTAGGGGCAGGGATGGTCGGGCATCTCGATGCCTGAGAGAGAAGATGAATAGTGCATCAATTACGGAGGTTGAAGAAGCCCTTCTAGCCGTCCATGTTGCATCCAATGGCTCACAAGAGTCGACTGACCCAAATTGTTCCTTTAGATTGCAGGATCCACATGGAATTCAAGGTCTCGAAGGTAGATTCTGCATCCACACCCAGTTTGCGGGCTCGACGCGGGCGCGACTGGCTTCCGCCGCGACAGCCACCATGTGTGCCTCCTCTGCGCGGGCGGAGACGATAATGACACGCTAGGTCCTCCTCGTCGGCGTGCTAGAGCACGCGCTTGTCCTCCTCTTCGTATGCTGCGGGCATAAACGCGGCTCCACCAGCTGCTCGCGTGCTTGACAGCGCGGCGGCATGGTGAGGAGGGACTGCAGACAACGTGAGTGGGCGAGTCTTCGGCTTCATGGCACAGGGATGGCGGGGACTCGGCGGTGATGGACGAGAGATGGTCGACCGGAGCAGGCGGGCGCCGACATGAGCAACCGCCGCGGCGGCATATTGATGAGCGGGCATATGGGATCTTAGTTTAGTTTTATAAAGGGTAGGTCAAACTTAAAAGAACACCGTACTAGTACACGTAAATATTAGACTGAGGCAGCGCTTATACTACCATATTAGTTAGCACAACATTGATACGGAATCCTGTCCAAGCGCGTGCACCGCGGCCGCGCGTTCGATCGAACGGTGCGTCACCGTGTCGCGCTCGAAGGACATCCACTGAGACTTTTTGTGTGTGTGAAAACAAACCCCGAATATTACTCTACTTTTTTTCCTAGAAAAGTTCTTCACGCTACAATATTTCCATATATTTGAATTTAGCTTCAGTTCATGCTCATTTGGATTTGGATGTTTTAGGTGCGCCCTAGTTTTTTTTATACTGATTTTGTGTGTGTGACTCAGAGAGAACGCGTGTATGTGTGCATATGTGTGTTGTGGCGGAAGGGCAATGTGGAACGGTGTGCGTGTGATAGAGACATAGAGAGGTGTGAATGTGCAAATGATCATGCATGCGTGAGACATAGAGATGCCGATCACGTTGTGTATACATGAGAGCAGTCTTCTATTTGTACTTGTGTGTGTGCGAGAGAGAGAGAGAGAGAGAGAGAGATAGAGGAGCATCCGTAACACAACAACCATCTCTCTCGATTCGTCTGTCCCTCACACGATCGCATGTAACGCATGCATCAACACACACATTTTGACACCCTCACATGGCCCCTGTCCACCTCAAGGCCTGCACATTGCTCTCTATCTCACACACACACACAATCTCTGCGTGAAAACCCTATTTAGCATGTAGCTTTCCATCACATACACACACATTCTCTCCATAGGTTTGATTTCTCTCAATATCTGACACACACACACACACACTGCACACACACTCCCCCCTCCCCCAAGCACAGAATTCATCCCCATCCAAGGTTATATGGCGACCACTCTCGCTTGTGCTTCTCTGCACCCCAGCATGCCCACCACCTCAATCTTCAAAGAGGGCATCGAGGAGATCGAACACGGCGACCACACTGCACTAGAGAATGTGGGGCCATTTGGAAGTAGGATGATGTGACGACAGCTGACTGAAGCCTCCCCCCTCTCTCTCCCGCACAAAATTATCAATCTCTCAACCCACGAGATCCTTCCCCTCTCGTCCATGTTTTTCCAGCTCTCTCATCAAAACCTTTGTCTCTTCTCCTTCCACGTGTACAAAATCCGGATGCACATGCATCTCACGTATATTACATGTCTCCATCTTTCACACAGACCTAACTTCTTCCTCTCTCTCTATCTATCTATCTATCTATCTATCTATCTATCTCTATCTCTCTCTCTCTCGTTAGGATTATCTCCTACTCTCGCCCACATACATACAATCTTTCCCGCCCTATTTGCTCCATCTTCGCAAGCTCTCTCTACACGTTTCATTCACACATTGAGATGTGTTCAAAATGTTGCTTTTATAATGGATCATGTAGAGTTATGGTTGGTTTTGTTGCATCCTACAAAGTAATAACTATGAAATGCATTTAGATTTTCATTTGACTGGGCTTATGTGAGTTTGAGCATATTGTGAAGTACTATAGACCTCGTATAGATCTTGGAATTCAACAATGATTCTAACTATTGAATTGTATAAACCATTACATTCGAAGTCAGTAGCCTAACATATTTATTTTACGATTACAACAAATGATTAATTCCACTACAAACTAAGAAAACAAATGTGTACTCCCTCTGTTTTTATGTAAGTCCGCGTATTAGCATTGGTCAAAGTCAAGTTTTGTAAACTCTCACAAAGATCATAACAAAAAATATTAACATATACAATAACAAATAAATACCATTAGATTCATTATTGGATGTACTTTCACATCATACATATTTGTTATGGTAATTGTTTATATTTTTCTATGAACTTGGTCAAACTTTAGGAAGTTTGACTTCCGTCAAACCTAATATGCAGAGTTAATAAAAACAGAGGGACTACTAGTAGTTACTAGCACTACTAACTACTAGTACTACTTGCTAGATGCTAGTTGCTTAGCCCAATCACCCAACACGCCAAACGGGGAGTTCAATGTCACAAAATTTTGTGGTCATGGAAAATCTCCATGACCCTAATTCGAGTAAAGGTGAAGTTACCATCATACCCTTCGGAACAGGCATACGAATGATGGTTGGTAGGGGGCTGTTTTGGTAACTTCAGGTTCACCCTACCCAGCCAACCCCACCCCGGCACCCAGAGTAGTACACCTGAATACTCCCCATGTTCTATCCCCACAAGAAATAGACTTCTCCACGGCAGACCGCAGCCTTTCGTGCTCCTCCCTTTCTACATTAGCGCTTTTCGTCCCACCACAAGCATCTGCCTCATTGATGACGTCAGACGCCGTGACCGATCGGAGGCGGTCCACCGTCATAGTCGTGCACGGAGCCTCTTCCCTGGCACCGTCTTCCATGGTCTCGGATCTGCTTCCCGGAAGCCAACGCCAAGCGCATAAGCACCACTGTCGTGGACAATGAACTGACTCCAGTTGCCGACCACAATGCATAGAGGCTGCCACAACCATTGTACTCCTCCTCGATTGGTAATGTGTGTATTGAATCTCTTAGCAGTACATGTGCAGTTCCAATTTTGTTCATACCTACCCTTTAAATTTCCTAGTTGCTATTGTTCCCATAAATGTAATTTGTTATAGCTTGCATTATCCAACAAAATATCACCTTGTTATTGTGCATCGCTCCCGTATTGCGCTGTGCTTTGGTAGGTTCTTCATCTCCAACCAGTAGTGTGGCAAATGATGGAAAGTTTTTTAGAACTAGCAAGATGCCCATGCGTTGCACGGAACATCAAGATGCATTTGTATGAGTAGTTTATCTTGTGGGAGAAAAGGATGAACGAGGGAAGGACTTATTTGCAAATGTGGAGAGGAGTGTGGGTATGTTTTTGCAAAATTGCCATAGTTTCCATCCTATTCGTCGGATATAAATCGGACGACCTATATTGCAAGATGGCATACACACCATCATTGCCAAATCTGTTTTTTATAAGATTATATATATATATATATATATATATATATATATATATATATATATATATAAGAGTAGAGATAAATATAAATATAAAATAAATATAAGAGTAGAAATAGCAGGGACATCGGAAAACAATCGCGTGCGCGGGAAAAAGCGGCCAGGCGCGTGCTAGTTTTGGTACGCGACGTCCGGCGCGCTTTATAAAATCCAACACCCTACCACTGCTCTGTGCATTGCCACCGCTCTCTCCCTACTCTGTTCCTCACCGCCGCTCTCTCCCCGCTCTTTCTCGCCTTGCCGCCGCCGCGCAACCATGCCGCCGCGTCGCTGGGAAACTTGGGCATACCGCGGCGTTCGCGCGTGCCCCTCCGGCGGCTTCTCCGTCGAGATCTGGTTACGCGGATGCGCCTCGGCCTCGCCACTTTCGACACCGCCCACGAGGCCGCCCGCGCGTACGACACGGTGGTGTGGCGCCTCTGGTGGCCTCATAGGACATTGAACTTCCCCAACGTGCCGACGCGGAAGCGGGCGCAGGAGCTCGCGCCTCCGCCGTGGCTTATCACCGACGAGGATCATCGTGAGAACCGGAGGCGGGAGCACCGTCTCGGCATCGCCGAGATGGACAAGGAAGCCATGGCACTGTGGCACCAACTCCCCGCAGGACATGATCAACGAGCGCGAGTTCTACGCGCAAAGGAGGGCGCAGAGGGAGAATAGGAGGGCGGAGCGAGCCGCCTATCGCGAGGACAAGCGTACACGGAAAGAGGCCGCTCAATTCAACATGAAGCTAGGAGCAGCGTCACCCTGGGACTCTGACGATGATCGGTATCTTGGCGCCTACATTGAGATGTCGGAGGAGGACATCACTGAGGAGGAGTCGCACGATGAGGAGTAGTTGAAATATATATTTTTAATCTATCTATGCTAAGAACTATCTATGTCTCTACTCTCTACTCTCTATCTCTACTCTTACAAAAAACAGAGTTGGTGATGATGGTGTGCCTGCCATCCTGCAATATAGGCCGTCCAATTTATATCTGACGGACGGAAGGAACCTATGGCAATTTTGCAAAAAGATACCCACACCCCTCTCCACATTTGCAAATAAGGCTTTCCCTCGTTCATCCTTTTCTCTCACAAGATAAACTACTCATACAAACACATCTTGATGTTACGACGCACGGGCATCTTGCTTGTATCTATCTATGCCAGTATCGACTCGGAGTCGAATGTGTATCGAGTAAGAGTAGAAAGGAGAAAAAATATAGCGTGTTTGCTAGAGCGGCGCGCACACGCAATTATTTGCAGCGGCCGCTAGAGCCAGCACTTCGGGGCCCGCAAAAAACTGGCTATTCCGGCGTTGTAAACGCTTTTTTAATGCGCCGCGCATTGCACTTCTATTGAAGATGCTCTAACATGGCAGATGAGTGCTTTAATGTTGCCCACAAGATGCGTGAGTATTACTATATTTTTCTTACCATGTTGAGATTTTAAAACCATGAGTGTGAACATGCAGAGGAGCAATGAAGACCAAACACGGAATATTGGGGACATCTTCAAGGAATGTGGCAAGTTAAAGAGGAGCTGCACCGAATCTCTAAAACGAGCTTTGGTAAGTAACACACTTTCAATTACTTTCGTTTAGCCTTGTGTTCTTCGATGTGTATATGTTGTAGTTTCTGTTTCTCTTAGCCTCGTGTTCTTTGATGTGTAATAAGAAGAGTCTTAATCGTCCCAATGCTTTCGTTTTTAGCTTGATGTAGGAAGTGGGTATTCTCACCTTGGAGTCTGTTTTTATATTTCTCCTTTTGAATTCACTTCTTTGAGTCATGTTTATCTGGCTTCTACTAAATGGATTTGGGTTGCTCTGAGTATTGATCTAAAAAGAAGTAACTTCATGTCAGGATGCAGTTCATGGGAGGAGGGGTGTATGGTCAACCTCGAGATCATGTTTCCAAAATGAGGCTGGATTACACACAAGGTGCTCGTTTCCTAATGATGCTGGATTAGACAGAACGTGCAAATTCCCAGATGATGCTGGATTACACACAAGCCAGGGGGAGTTTTCAACTGTTCGGGGTCCTCGTGGCTCTAGTAAAGGCTCAAAGAAAGCATGTGGCATCCCTTGAGAATGTAGCTGGGTTTCTGAAGAAGCGAAAAGAGCAATCATATGCTCTCTTCACCCAAGCCAAAGAAGAGATGGAAGAAGCCAGAAAGAAGATAGCAGAGGCAGAGCACGCTAGGCATCTCCTGCTATCTAAAACTGTTGTCAATACAAATATTCCTTCATAATAGCTAGGTTCAAATGTTTATCCAGTCAGCATGCCTGTTGTGATGTCCGTGCATCTACTAATGTGGCACAAAATATATATTTTTTGAGTCATGTAATAACACCAATCACTTTCCATACAATAACATACGAAGCATTGGACATGGTATAGTTCACACGCAAGCCCAACATTCCAAGTTCAACTTCCACATCAAACTCATGTTCACAGATATCTGCAAATTCATAGATAATGTCCACAACCATGATTCACATCAAAGCCAAAAAAATGTGACGAGAGTTATAAATAAAGAAAAACCTCATATTTTGGTCATTTTTTGACTGAACGCGAATAACTTTTGGAAGCAGGTATAATTTCTAATGTTGGCCGCAGCTGGGGTCCATGATGTTTTGAGCCAAACCGGGCAACACACCGGGTGTCAATGCCGATGACGCCGTGGTCATAGCATTCATGGGTTCAGAGCGGCGGCGGCTCCCGTAGGCTACTATTCCTCGGTGTCGGCGGTGGCCGCAAACGTGTTGGCCACCTCTGCCAGCATGTTTCGATTCCACCAACGTTTGCGTCGGATGGTGCGGCCAACCATGGTGCTCTAGAGAAATTACCTTTGGATGCCGTGGTCCCGATGTGCCGGCATGCGACAAGCTGGCCACTCCTCTGCGAGAAGGCTTGGGCGTCGAGTAGATGCACGAGGCTAGCTTGGGCGGCGGCTTGCTCCTCCGCTTGCCGCCTTCTGACCTTGCCCATGGTGACGACGACACAGGGGCTGGGAGGAAGTGGGGGCAACGAGTTGCTGGCTTGTCGAGCACCGGCGGCTTTTATCTTGGGAGAACTCGTCTTCCTCCTCACCTGATGCTATGGAGAGTGTGGAGAAAATGGTGCAAGGAGGATATGGGGAGCAGCGATGTGGTGCGGTTCTTGCCACGTGCCTGGCCTATTTAAATAGCGAGCGGACGAGAGGAGCCAGCTGAGGTTATGTTCTCAAATGTCGGTGGCTCATGAGAAGGGCGTGTTCTTGACACCTGTGGATTCGATGGAGGCTGGCGGGGTAGTCTGAAGCCGGTTGCATGCGGCGAGGAGACATGTTCAGCCTGGCCTGTAGCGAGTTGGGCCCTCTTGGCCAGCACGCTGGTTCAATGCCTGCACTATGGGAGGTCGCGTCCATGTCAGAGCAGTCACTCCCTCCAGTCCTTTTTTGTTTGGGTATAACAAAACTCCATTTCAATTCACATTTTACAAGTAAAATTAGTGGACAAACTTTGACCCAAAATATGATGGGGTCTAGTAAACCAGGACGGAGGTAGTAGTTATGAATTTCATTTTCGCTCCATACGAATCGTTCTAAAAACTACTTAGTACTTATAACGCGCCATTAAAAATCGGAACTCTTACCCCGCTAATAAATGATATTTTAAACGTGGCTACTCGATCAGTGGCGACTGGCGAGCCACCGCCTCCAGGTTGTTCACCTATGGGCCCGACCATCAACTCCTACGGGTCAAATTATCATGCGAGCTGACTATTCCTACAAAGGTGCGCTCCACCACGTACCAGTACCCGCGCATGCAGCAATCGTGCACCTAGGGTTTTAGGGTTTATTTGTTTATGGTGCCTTTACATAACTCTCAGGTGTGCGAGACAGCGAGAGACCGACTGTGTGTGTGAGCCTCTTCTCTTTGTATATGTACTCCACCTTTTGTCTGGCAAAAACTTATATAGTAGTAATAACTAGGAATGTGCACGAATCACTAAAGTAGATTAAAGTAGATTAATACATATTCACTGATTTGATAGAAAAAAGAGTCTAGTTTTGAAATACGTATATCACTAAAAATATGTTATGTTTCACTCAAAATATATTCATTTGGCGGTTTTGATGAGATAAGGGAGGTATGTGGTTGGTTTCAAGATTCGAGAAGTGGTATGCCTCTAATCTCTACTCTTATAAAAACAGAGTTGGTGATGATGGTGTGCCTACCATCCTGCAATATAGGCCGTCTGATTTATATCTGACGGATAGGAAGGAAGCTATGGCAATTTTGCAAAAAGATACCCACACCCCTCTCCACATTTGCCAATAAGGCCTTCCCTCGTTCATCCTTCTCTCCCACAAGATAAACTACTCATACAAATGCATCTTGATGTTCCATGCAACGCATGGACATCTTGCTAGTTGTTGCAAAAAGCCCATGTGTGTGTGAGAGAGAGGGAGAGAGGAGGAGGAGAGAGTGCGTGTGTGAAAAAGACACAAAGAGTGTGTGTGCGAGAGGTATCACCATAAAATGAGGCGATAGTGTGTGTGTGCATGATCGAGAGGGCGTGTCTCAAGAAGGGACGAAAAATCTACATAGATACAAGGAGCGCGAGAGAGACATGTATGACATAGTGGAAGAACAAGTGTGCGGGTGTATAAACCTACCTGGAGGCTAGTCGATCAATGTTTGTGAGAGAAATACGAGT
This sequence comes from Aegilops bicornis, assembly GCA_021605145.1. NCBI lineage: Eukaryota > Viridiplantae > Streptophyta > Magnoliopsida > Poales > Poaceae > Aegilops > Aegilops bicornis. The sequence continues at coordinate 1,954,597 of JAHIAL010000070.1, read as the reverse complement.
CGGGGTGCGAAAGCGAGAGTTTTGTGTGTGTATGTGTGTGTGTGTGTGTGTGTGTGTGTGTGAGAGAGAGAGAGAGAGAGACGGTAGTCGGGAAGGGGAGTGGAAGCAGGAGTTGTGTGTGTGTGACAGAGAAAGAGTGGGGGAGTTTGTCTGATCGGTAAACAAATGAATAATGTCAGTTTTATAACTCGGATGGAGACAAAAAGGAGACCGCAACAAATGTTCTGTCTGCGGGAGAGAGTAATTTCAGTGGTATGAGTCATATCTAGAGAGATATAGGGTGCGTGATAGAATCCTATAGAGAGAAAGACAAAGTGAAACACAGTGAGAGTGTGTGTGTGGCGGTGAAAAAGAAAGCTTAGGTACCTAGTGATACCAGAGAATGATAGAGACGTGAGAGATAATGAAAACCGTGTAATGTATAATGATAGGGAGCGTGTGACAGTTCTCAAGGGAGACGTAGACAGACCATGTTTGCGAAAATAGGAGAAACATGAAGTGAGCTTGCGGGTGAGCTAGAGAAACGAGAGTGGTAGCTACATGAAGGAGCATGCGAGAGAGATGGGCGTGAAAGGAGATTCAAATATTTAGTTGCGTGTATAGAAAATGTCAACATGAAAGGGATTCAAATATTTGAATTTGACATGATGATAGAGAGATGGGAGTGAAAGGATATTCAAATATTTAGTTGCGTGTATAGAAAATGTCAACATAAAAGGGATTCAAATATTTGAGGTCGAGAGGATGATACATGTAATTCATACTCGAACCAAAATGGATCTATCAAACATGCATACTGATATGAATTCACGCGCATCTATGTTAGATATTACTGATCCATACATTTTAGTAGAACATAATTTGGTTTAAAAATTTTGAATTCAACCTTATGATTTTGAGATCATTGTATTTGTAAATCATATTATATATATAAAGGAGCATAATTCTTTGTTGTGCTTTTGAAAGTATATATAAAAAATGATGTATATAGAATTTTATTCCAATCAAAAATTGATCCCGCCCGAAAAAAATAGAATACAAACTGGATTTGAATTGAGTTGGCACGGTAAACATGCACTCTTGCTCTGCAAAAAATTGAACGAAGCAGGGAAAGTCATAGTAATCGCCCGAAATCAAAATCTGCGAGATGGAAATTATTGCCTATCCCTGGCACGCAAAGCCTATCGGCTCTATTCCTATAGGTTTCGATTGGGGTAGGTTTGTAATTTCACTCAAACGTGACATAACCGCCTCTCACCCGGATTCGTACACGGTGGGCGCCAAAACACAGTGTCTCCTCGGCCGAAATCGCCTCCCTCCCCGATTCATACACGGTGGGCGCCAAAACAAACTCTCGTCGGCTGAAATCTCCGTCGGCAAATATTCGGTGTATGCGAGATTACCGTTCTGTCCCCAACGGACTAATATTGCTGTGATGTAGGAAATTTTAAATGGGGGCTAAGTTTGTAAATTTCCTCGCATTTGAGACAAGCGCCATACGAAGACATGGTTCCCCCCTTCCTCTCTCCCTCCATTTCCCCATTCGTACTCCGTGGGTGCCAAAATACCCTCTCCACCCCAGCCTCCTCCGTCCGCCACCCCATCCACCGTCGTCCTCGTCCACCATGTCGGAGCTGATACCCCGATGCCGTCGTCCATTACAAGAGTTCGACCTCTCTCATCCACGACTTCGGAGGAGGATCCTTGAATCATGTCCTCTCGCTTCATCCCCGCCGTCGTCCACCTTGCCGACGCCCGCTCCTACAGTCTCGTCCACTTGCAGGGATATTTCCCCCATAGCCACCACCCTCCTACATCTGCTTCCATGCCGCCTACAGCCATCACTACCTGATGTCGCTTGAAGCTACGTCGGTATTTCCCCAAAGAGGAAGGGATGATGCAACACAACGGTGGCAGGTATTTCCCTCAGATATGAAACCAAGGTTATCGAACCGGGTAGGAGAACCAAGCAACACAACGTAAACAGCCCCACACACAAACAACAACACCTCGCAACCCGGCAGCAAGCGTGTTAAAGGGGTTGTCAATCCCCTTCGAATGCAGGCGAGAAGCGGTGCGTGGATGGGAGAAAGCTGTAATAAATTGATAGATCAAACGCCAAGTAAAATAAATAGAAATAAAATGCAGCAAGGTATTTTTGTATTTTTGGTTCAATAGATCTGAAAAAATGCAAGGAAAAAGTAGATCGCAAAGGCAAAATATATGAGAAAGAAGACCCGGGAGCCGTAGGTTTCACTAGTGGCTTCTCTCGAGAAAAATAGCAAACAGTGGGTGAACAAATTACTGTTGGGCAGTTGATAGAACTTCCAATAACTATGACGATATCCAGGCATTAATCATTATATAGGCATCACGTCCAAGATTACTAGACTGACTCCTACCTGCATCTACTACTATTACTCCACACATCGATCGCTATCAAGCATGGATCTAGTGTATTAAGTTCATGGAGAAACAGAGTAATGCAATAAGAACGATGACATGATGTAGACAAGATGGATCTATGTAGAGATAGACCCCATCGTTTTATCCTTAGTAGCAACGATACATACGTGTCGTTTCCCTTTCTGTCACTGGGATCAAGCACCGTAAGATCGAACCCACTACAAAGCACCTCTTCCCATTGCAAGATAAATAGATCAAGTTTGCCAAACAAAACCCAAATATCAGAGAAGAAATACGAGGCTATAAGCAATCATGCATATAAGAGATCAAAGAAACTCAAATAACTTTCATGGATATAAAAAGATAGATCTGATCATAAACTCAAAGTTCATCGATCCCAACAAACACACTGCAGAAGAGTTACATCATATGGATCTTCAAGAGACCAATGTATTGAGAATTCAGCGAGAGAGGGAAAGCCATCTAGCTACTAACTATGGACCCGAAGGTCTACAAAGAACTACTCACGCATCATCGGAGAGGCACCAATGGAGGTGGTGAACCCCATCCGAGATGGTGTCTAGATTGGATCTGGTGGTTCTGGACTCTGCGGCGACTAGATGAATATTTCGTTGACCTTCCTAGGGTTTCTGGAATATTGGGATATTTATAGAGCAAAGAGGCGGTCCGGGGGGGGCACCCGAGGTGGGCACAACCCACAACGCGCCTAGGCCTCCTGGCGTGCCCTGGTGGGTTGTGCCTCCCTCGAGGCACCCCAGTATGACTCGAGGCCCGTTCGTTCATACGGCCCATAAAAATTCTCCTTGGAGTTTTGTGGCATTTAGACTCCGTCTGGTATTGATTTTCTGCGATGGGAAAAACAGCAACTAGCACTTGGCACTATGTCAATAGGTTAGTACCAAAAATGATATAAAATGATTATAAAACATCCAAGATTGATAATATAACAGCATGGAATAATAAAAAATTATAGATAAGTTGGAGACGTATCAGCATCCCCAAGCTTAACTCCTACTCATCCTCGAGTAGGTAAGTGATAAAAACAGCATTTTTAATGTGGAATGTGGCCTATCATGTCATATCATATTCTTTTTCTTTATAGCATGGACATTTTGAATTTTATGTGATTCCAAGAAATAGTCTAGTTTTGACATAATAATTTAGATACTCAAGCATATCAACAAGCAACCATGTCTTTCAAAATATCAATGCTAAAATAAGTTATCCCTAGCCCATCATGCTCAAACAATGATCTATTTGTGAAACACACTCGAATATTAGCTATACCCAATACTTAAGTACGATCATATTGCCTCCTAGTTGGTGCTTTTTATGAGAGAAGATGGATACTCAAAAATAAAAATTGCATAAAGTAAAAGAAAGGCCCTTCGCAGAAGGAAGTAGGGATTTGTAGAGGTGCCAGAGCTCAAATCGAAAAACTTAGAGATAAAAACATTTTGGGAGGTGCATTTGTCGGCGTTCTGGGAACGGGGGTCCCCATACTTGCCTGCCTGCGGCCCATGGCGTGGCTAAGCAGCGGACCGTACGGCCCATCTTCATCAGCAACACATCCAAGACCTTCGTGAGGAGCCAAGCCTCGCGAGGCGGACGACACAAGGCCTCCTCTGGAGTGGCCTAGCCAGGCAGGCTCACGAGAAGCGAAGATATCAAGGCGGGGCAAACCTCACGAGGCATTCGTGACGTGAGCCATGACGAACGGTGCCAGGCGGGTGCCAGGTGGGCGCCAGTGCGCATAGCGTCCCCATTTCCTCTTTGGTTCTAAGGAGGCAAGCGCAGGCGAAGAGTATTAAGGCATCAGGCAAAGGTTGCCATATTGGTGCAACGAGACCAAGACCAGGAGGATGGCCAAGAGGAGGTCATCGTGGAGCCCAAGACGGCGTCACCCCAGGGCTTTTCGCAGGCGAAGACCGCTTTTGTCAGGATAGCTTGTACTACCTGTCCCCCTTCAAATTTGCCCGCCATTGTTGGCTCCCTTCCCGCTCAACATTTGGGAAGAGGACCAGGGCCTATATAAGTAGAGCTAGCCACCATAGTAGAGGCATATGATCTTAGCTTGATAAGACCACGCACAAGCTCGCTAACACAAGAACACCTCAACCTCAGGAGGCTGTTCTTCCCTTCTACTGTTCATCATCAGCCCAAGAGGCAATCCACCACCACCACATTGGAGTAGGGTATTACACCACAACGGTGGCCCGAACCAGTATAAACCTCATGTCACTTTCTGTGTTGTGAGTTCGTCTGCGAGATCTTAGCGAGTTAGAGCACAGATCGGTAGGAGGAAAAGACTTCGCGCGCACCCCAGTGTTCGAACCTTAAGGGTTTGCCGGAACCCCACATCCGACATTTGGCGCGCCAGGTAGGGGTGCGCCGTAGCTCCCCTTCCACCGGTTCGTTGCTCCGTCGCTCCGTCGTTTCCATGGCGGGCCTTCGCCGTTTTCGAAGCTGGCGGCGGCTGCCCTCTCCGCCCGCGTCGCTCGAACGACACCGTAAGCGAAACCACCTCGTCGTTCTCCGTCTCCGTCTGCTAGCGCACCACCGGCTCGGCGGGAAACGAGCAGCAGCGTCTCGCTGCATCCCCTCGGTGCGGCGGACGGCGCACCGCTACTCGTCGCTCACCCTGCTGGTTCTTCGTCGCGCTCACGGCGCTCCCATGGGCGCGGGCAGCGCTCGCGGCGAAGCAGGCTCCTCGCGTTACCGCCCCGTTGACGACCTCTACGAGGAGTTGGTCGACCGCGTCGCCGAGGTCGTCCGCGCCGCAGGGGCCTCTCCGGCGCCATCCCACTCTCTGCTCCTCCCTCAACCAGTCGTGGGCGACGGGGCTCGTGGTATGCCTCCACCGCCTCAGCCCCAAGATGGCGCCTTAGCACCAAGACGCGCGCCTCCACGGCGTGACACACCGCGCCCGGCGCCCGCGCGTGAAGAAAGAAGCTGCCAAGAAATCCCGCGGCCGCGACAAGCTGCCCCGGCGCTCCCTGCGCCGCCTCGTCAAGAACGCGCACTGCCCGCAGCGGCGCAGCGCGAACCTCGTCAAGACCAAGCTCCACTCCCGAAGCGGGCCCCGGCAACCACGGCCGGCTGCCATGCCTTCACCGCCGAGCTGCGTAGCGTCGCCTGGCCAGGCAAGTTCAAGCCAGATCTGCCTCCTCGCTACGACGGCATCGGGGACCCCCCCCCCCCCCCCCGGAGTTCCTGCAGCTCTACGAGCTGAGCATGGAAGCGACCAGCAGCGACGATTTAAGGTCATGGCGAACTGGTTTCCCATGGCTCTCAAGGATGGGGTCGCTCTTGGCTCCTGAACCTGCACGGTGGCTCGGTCTCCTCACAGGGCCGAGATGCGCGACCGCCGTCGCCAACTTCCGAGGCACTCGCGACCGCCCGCGGCAGCGGGTGACCTGCGCCCGCATCAAGCAACAGCCGGGAGAGACCCTCGGAAGTACATTCAACGCTTCAACAACACCGCCTCAAGATCCCCAAGGTCATGGGCGAGGCCATCATCTCGCGTTTTACGACGCCGTCCGTGGCGTCAAGATGAAGGAAGAGGCGGCTATCCATGAGGAGCTCTGCACTTCTCAAGAGCTGTTCAACTTGGCGACCAACTGCGCAAGAGCTGAGGAGGGGCGTCTCTCTCTCCTCGAGCTACCAGCTGCAGGAGCGGAGGAGAAGAAGGCTAAGGCCAAGGACGTGAAGCGCAAAGAGGCAGTGGTGCTCGCAGCGGAGCCCGACACCAAGAGAGGCAGAGACCAGCCTGAGTCGTCCAAGAACAATCGGCCGTTATGCGCATTCCACAACCTGAACACCCACAACACCAGCCGATCGCCAAGAGCTCGTCGAGCCATCTGAGAAGGGCGCTTCTGGTCGGCGCCCGGCGCGGCGACAGGGCTCTGGCCGTGGAGGAGACGCAGGCGGACCACAGGAAGACCGTGGCCCACGCCAAGAGTGGCGAGACCGGCCTCGTGAGGACCGCTAGCAAGACCAGCCTCACGAGGGCGCCTGGAGGGACCAGCCTCGTGAGGATCGCCCTCAGGGCAACGCCAGTCTTGCCCCGCTGCCGCCGCCAAGGAGGAACGACGACCGCCACCAGGACGAGGGGGCTGGGGGCTTCCAGGAGCCACGCGTGATCGCTTGCATCTTGAGCGGCGCGCAGGCCCCAGCTTCTCAGCGCATCTTCAAATAGTTCGCTCGCGAGGTGAACGCGGCACTCCCCAAGCTCGAGGCCACGTGCCCGCTCAGGTGGTCCCAATGCGCCATCTCCTTCAACTCAGTAGACCAGCTCAAATGCACGGCCACCACTGGCGCACTCCCTATGATGTGCTCCCTAGTCATCAGCAATGTGCAAGTCACCAAGACTCTCATCGACGGCGGCGCAGGGCTCAACGTCCTATCCGTCGACACGTTTGACAACCTTCAAGTGCCCTATGAGCAGCTCCAGCCGCCCAAGCCTTTCTCAGGAGTGACTGATGGCTCCACCACACCGATAGGGCAAGTTCGCCTGCACGTCACCTTCGGCAAGCACGACAACTACCGCACCGAGCTCATCGACTTCGACATCGCGCACATCCGCCTGCCGTACAACGCCATCCTCGGGTATCCAGCCCTGGCCAAGTTCAGGGCAGTCATTCATCATGGCTACAACGTTCTCAAGATGCCAGGAAGTGGAGGAATCATCACGGTCCCGTGTGAAGAGAGGGATGCGGTGTGCTCTCTTGAGCACGCCTTTCAAGCCGCAGCCATCGACACCAGAAGTGAAGGCCTTCCGGAGACCATCCCCAAGAAGAAGTTACCGCGCCGCGCAGGACCCCAAGGAGATGGCGCCGCGTCAGGAGCCTCGTCAGGATCAGATCCCGTCCCAGGGGCGCCTCCCTCCATCACATAGGAAGGCGCGCCCAGCGCCCTCCTCAGGCAGGGCTCGGGGGCTCTCTCCTAGAGGGCTTCAGACCTTTCCAACCTCACGAGGGAGGCGCTTGGGCACCACTTGGAGGCATGCTTCACGACATGTTTCCCTCAGGAGAACACAGGGCAAGGAGTGCCCACCACCCAGGAATTCATCACCAAGACCACCTAGGAACTGCAAGAAGCAAGAGCCATGCGCTGGCCACACGCTCACAAAGGCGCAGCTCCCCATCCAGCGAGGATGCTGGGGCTGCGTCTACGTCGACGTCCCAGGGCTCAATAGGGCCGCATCTCAGGAGCGCTTCTGGCCATCACGTGTGGGCCGCTGTGAGGGCCCACCACACAGCTACGTTCGCATACCCTTCGGCTTGCCGAGCGTGGTCCCATCAGCGCAACTTGCGGCAGGTCCTGGCATCTCAGGAGGCCAGGATCCGCGCCATTCAGGAGGAGATGGATAGGGTCTTCAGGGAACCTCTTGAGACCCCAGAACCTCCCGAAGCTCAGGGTCCCGGTGGCTCATGAGGAGTCGGTCCTTCAACGCGTGGCTTCAGCTACATCAACTCTGCGCCGTCTCTGAGAACCAGGTGACATCTTCCAAGTTCGTTTGGTGGGCGCCCCTCGGGCTGCATTATTCCCAGAGTCACGTGGGTCCGTCCACGTGGCATGTATCCATACGCTTAAGTCTTTAGCTTACCTTCTTTGGGGCGCCTCGGGCTGCATCATCCCCAAGCCGCTCGGGCCAGACCCAGTGGCATATATCTTCTTGCATTTATCCAAGTCAATCCACCCTTTATGCCTAACCTGCAAACGGCCATCGCCTGCTCGATTGCCACCCGCCGCGGGCCTGTTCACCCTATGCAATCCGCTTGCACGTTAAAAGGGGGGCTCTTGAGCATCGCGACTCAGGAGCTCTTACTGGCTCTCCAACCCTCACCCCGGCCTTGACCATGGCATCGCGACACAGCATACCGGTGGCGGCTGAGCTCGCTCAAGGGCAGGACACGAGGACGAGTGCTTGCATCTAACCACCTTGCGAGGACATGCAGGTCACCAAGATTCAAGACCAGTAACCCGCCTTGAGGTAGGGGCCTCGTGAGTCCCTTGGCTCACGAGTGCCAGATACACCTCACAGCCCTGCCGTGCAAGCCACGTGTCGTGGCGGGACTATCTGCGCCGGGGGCTCCTCCGGAAGGGCCCCATCCCACGCCCAAGTGGAAGCACCATGCTCATGCTGGTTGACGACCGCCGAGGAGCCGGCTATGCCCGTGCACAAGCGGAAGCACTATGCTCGCTGGTGATAAACAATCGAGGGCGACCCCACGGTCGTGCCAACCTCGGGGGAGCCAGGCTCGGCCTTGACCTTACCATAGCGCGCCTCCTCGGGAAAGCCGCGCATGGGGGCTGAGCACGGGGGCCTGTCTTGCCAGGTCACCCCAAGCGCCGCCACCCAACTAGGTCCCCGAACCTGGGCATCGGCGCCCCTCCCGAGGCCTCGGCGAGGGCAGGTCTGGGATTGTTTGCACGTCAAGGGGACTCTGAGCATCGCGACTTAGGAGCCCTAGCAGTCACGTAGCCCCTCACTCCTTGGTCCGTCCTGGTCTCGGTCGGCCCAATGGCGGTTGAGGTATGCTGTGAGGCCGGGCTCTGTCGGCGTAGAACAATAATCTATCCTTGAACTCTCCCTATATGTTGTTTTGCACGTCAAGGGGGACTCCTGAGCATCGCGACTCAGGTGCCTAACTGGTTACGTAGCCCCTCACTCCTTGGTCCGTCCTTGTCTCCGGTCGGCCCAATGGCGGTTGAGGTCTGCGCGGGGCCGGGCTCTGCCGACGCAGAACGCAAAGCAAATAGGAAGGAAATCTCAAAATCCCGAAGCAAATATTACAGGCATATTGTCTTCACAATACAAAATAAAAGTCTAAACGCCTCCACGAGGCCAGTTACATGTCGCAGGAACGGAACGGGAGAAACGGTCGCGGATCACCTCTAGACGTCGATAACACCGGCGGAAGGCACTCACTCGTGATTGTCCTTGTCTTCACCGCCGGCTGCAAGGTCGACGACGCTAGACAGAGGAGCGGAGAGAAAGCCACGGAACCTTCTCAGCAAGGCCCCCACTTGATCCCGCACAGCCGCGGCAGCTGCCTCGTATTGATCTTGACAGCCATGTGCTCTAGCGACTCATCAAGGCGAGCGTTAGGGTCGCGGAGGTGCACATGGCTGAAGACCCGAGTCAGTGCAGCTGAAGACAGGACGCGAGCTTCTGCCTCTGCCATGGGAGCGAGGCCGTCGACGACCTCCTCAAGCGCCTTCACCACGATAGGAAGCAGCTGGGCGGGGCCGTCCTCGTCGGTGTCCAGAGGCTTCTCCAGGCCGCGCTCGTAGAGCGTCTTCAGCGCCTCGCGTGACCTCCTCTCGAGATCGGTGAAGGCCACGCGATCTTCCGCCAGGACCAGCGCCTTGGCATCAAGATTGGCCTCCCTCGTCCCCATCTTCTGCTCCAGCTCTTCCAACCGGTTGCGCTCGGCAACCTGCTTCTTCTCCAGCTCCACCAGCTCAGCATCACGGTTCTTGACGGCTTCCTCCCGGGCCTTCATTTCTTGCTCCTTCGCCTGGCGGCAGCGCACCTCTTCAGCGTGCTTGTCGCGTAGGCTCTCCAACTCACCCTCTAGCTCTTGGCGTGATGTGGGCGGACTTGGCGTCTTTGTAGCTGCCTCACGATCGAGCGGTGCTGGGCGGTGCCTTTGCTTGTCCTTCTTGGAAGCCGCAGCAGCTTGGCCCGGCCTTGAACTACTGGTCGAGTGAAGCCCGGCAGAGGCTAGTTTCAGGCCGCCAAGCCTGGCTGGTCGCGCTTCAGGAGATCCGCCCTCAGCTAGGTCATCTCCGAAATGGCACCCTCCAAGCCAGCATCAGGAGCAGAAGGACCAGGAGGTGGAGGCGCAATGGTAGGAGGAAGCGACATCATCACCAGGGCTTGGGAGACTGCGGGTTCCGGAGCAGCTGGGACCTTGTCAGCTGCACCAAGTACCGGCACCTCCAAAGCCAGGGGGCCATGGGGGTTGACTCCATGCGGCGAGGCTCCTCTTGGCCTCGCGAGGACGACCAAGCTGGGGAGACACGGGCGCTGCTGCCTCCTTTCCCTACGGAGGGAGGCACGATCGCCGAATCCTCCTTCCTCTTCTTCGCCGAAGGTGACGGCCTGGTCAACCAGGAGCAAACATCAGGAAACAACAAGCACGAACAAGGATGAAGCGAAGCTTAAGACACTCACGGTCCATCGCAACGTATTCCACTCAAGAGGGCGCCGGACGCTTGAGGCCCTTCTCCGTGATGGTGGGCGCCTCGAGGGCCGGCTCATACCAAGCCGGTGCCGAAGAGGCCCTGACCTTGTGCGGCGCCATAGGGCGGAAGAAGCAAAGCGAGGGCGGAGCGGATCTGGAGATAGCGACGGCAAAGGGCGAGAAAGGGGATCTGGAGCAAGGCAAGGAAGGAGCAATGAAGGCGAGAACTGCCTGCGCCAGCCTTTTGTCAGGTCAAGCAATTTCCGAGGCAGCGTGGGGAAGCGGACACGCCCACGACCAATCAACCGCCACGCGTCGAGTGAGGCCACAAGATTTTGGGGCCCGCGGTGCTCCGAACTTGACCCTTGGCTTCGCCGCGAAGCCAAGCCCGAGCGCACCTTGGGCCTGGGGGCTACTCCCGGCATTCTGGGTACGGGGGTCCCATAGTTGCCTGCCTGCGGCCCATGGCATGGCAAAGAAGTGGGCCGTACGGCCCATCTTCATCAGCAAGACATCCAAGACCTTCGCAAGGAGCCAAGCCTCGCGAGGTGGACGACACAAGGCCTCCTCTGGAGTGGCCTAGCCAGGCAGGCTCACGAGAAGCGGAGATATCAAGGCGGGGCAAACCTCACGAGGCATTCGTGACGTGAGCCATGATTTAACGGCGCCCGGGTGCCAAAGCGAGCGCCCGGTCGCGCGCTGGTGATCCCCATTTCCTCTTTGGTGCTAAGGAGGCAAGCGCAGGCGAAGAGTACCGAGGCATCAGGCAAAGGTTGACATACTGGTGCAACGAGACCAAGACCAGGAGGACGACCAGGTGGAGGTCATCGTGGAGCCCAAGACGGCGTCACCCCAGGGCTTTTCGCAGGCGAAGACCGCTTTTGTCAGGATAGCTTGTACTAGCTGTCCCCCTTCAAATTTGCCCGCCATTGTTGGCTCCCTTCCCGCTCAACATTTGGGAAGAGGACCAGGGCCTATATAAGTAGAGCTAGCCACCATAGTAGAGGCATCTGATCTTAGCTTGATAAGACCACGCACAAGCTCGCTAACACAAGAACACCTCAACCTCAGGAGGCTGTTCTTCCCTTGTACTGTTCATCATCAGCCCAAGAGGCAATCCACCACCACCACACTGGAGTAGGGTATTACACCACAACGGTGGCCCGAACCAGTATAAACCTCGTGTCACTTTCTGTGTTGTGAGCTTGTCGAGTTCGTCCGCAAGATCTTAGCGAGTTAGAGCATAGATCGGTAGGAGGGAAAGACTTCGCGCGCACCCTAGTGTTCGAACCTTAAGGGTTTGCCGGAACCCCACATCCGACAGCATCCATCCCACCAACAAAAATTACTTAGAGTTCCCAACACTTTCCGTGCTAGATATGCCATAGGCGGTTCCCAAACAAAAAATAAAGACTATTCATTTTTTCACCATACTTTCACTTTTCATGGCTAACCGTATCCACGGGGGCCCTCCATGCCAACACTTTCCAAGGAATTTATTATTTGACAACATAAAGTAAATTCATTTTTGCATTTTGGGACTGGCATCCCTAAGACCTTTGCCTTACTCTCGTGCAATGACAAGTGAATAAACACTCATCGTGAGAATAACACATCCAGCATGGAAAATATTAGCCACCCCTCACCGCCGCGAGCGAAACAAACGCACAAAAGAGAAGTTTATTTTGAAAGTTAGGGATGGCACATGCAAATTTTCTTAGAACGCATAAAAAGAATACCGCATATAGGTAGATATAGTGGACTCACGTGGCAAAACTGGTTTAAAGGATTTTGGATGCACGAGTAGAGATCATACTTGGTGCAAAGTGACGGCTAGCAAAAGATTGGGAAGCGGCCAACCAAGAAACGGATAATCTAATAAGCAAGCATTAAGCATAAATAACACCAAATAATGCACCACAAGTCGGATATAATTTTCATTGCATGACTATTGACTTTCATACTTGCATAGGGAATCACAAACCTTAACACCAATATTCTTACTAAAGCATAATTACTCATCTACATAACTCACATATCACATCATCATATCTCAAAACTATTACTAAGAATCAAGTTTATTTTGTCCAATGATCTTCATGAAAGTTTTTATTATATCATTCTTGGATATCTATCACTTTGGGACTAATTTTCATGTGTTGCTTTTCATAAGCTCAAACAAATCTAAGTGAAGATCAAGAGCATAATTTTTCTTCTTTCTCTCAAAATAATTTAAGTGAAGCAAGAGAGAATTTCTTGAAAATTTTACCAACTCTCAAATAAATCTAAGTGAATCAAGAGAGCATTTCTTCAAAAATATTAAGCACACCGTGCTCAAAAAGATATAAGTGAAGCATTAGAGCAAGTCCTATAGCTCATAAAAAATTTAAGTGAAGCAAAGAGAGAAATTCTAACAAGTCATGACATAATTTTGGCTCTCCCAAATAAGTGTGTCCAGCAAGGATTGATGACTTAAAACACAAAATAAAACAAGCAAAGACTCATGTCGTACAAGACGCTCCAAGCAAAACACATATCATGTGACGAATAAAAATATAGTTTCGAGTAAAATACCGATAGTTGTTGGAAGAAAGCGGGGATGCCACTCGGGGGCATCCCCAAGCTTAGTTGGTTGCTCATTTTTTGGATAATAGCTTGTGATGCCGGGGCATCCCCAAGATTAGGCTCTTCTATCCTTCCTTCATCCATCGTAAGATAACCCAAAACTTGAAAGCTTCAATCACACAAAACTCAACAAAACCTTCGTGAGATCCGTTAGTGTAAGAAAAATAAATCACTACTATGAGTACTGTATCAAACCAATTCATATTTTGTTTTTATATTATATCTACTGTATTCCAACTTTTCTATGGCAAAAACTCATCAAAGAAAACCATAGAGCCATCAAAATAAGCACACAACACAAAGAAAACAGAATCTGTCAAAACAGAAAAGTCTGTAGCAATCTGATTTGTTCGAATACTTCTGGAACTCCAAAAATTCTGAATAAGTAGGAAAACCTGGGTAATTTGTATACTAATCTTCTGCAAAACGAATTGCCATTTTATCACATTACGGTGATTTTTAACAATTATTTTCGTGAGCACCAAGTTTCTGTCTTTTTCAGCAAGATCAAACAACTATCACCCAAGAAGATCCTATTAATTCTACTTGGCACAAACACTAATTAAAACACAAAAACACGATCATAACAGTACCATAACTGTGCTAACACTCAAGAACAGAAAGCAAAAATAAAAAAGAAACTTTATTCATTGGGTTGCCTCCCAACAAGCGCTATAGTTTTACGCCCTTAGCTAGGCATAAAGCAAGGATCTAAGTTTTGTCATCCTTTGTTCAAGATCCATAAGATGCCCTCGTGATTGATTCATAAGGTGGATTAATTCTTGTTATAGGGAAGTGTTCCATACCCTTCCTCAAGGGAAATTGGAACTTAATATTGCCTTCTTTCATATCAATCATGGCACCGATAGTGCGTAAAAACGGTCTACCAAGAATAATTGGACAAGACGGATTGCAATCAATATCAAGAACAATAAAATCTATGGGCACATAATTCCTATTTGAAAGAATAAGAACATCATTAATTCTTCTCATAGGCTTTTTAATAGTAGAATCCGCCAAGTGCAAATTCAAAGAACATTCTTCAATATTAGTAAGACCAAGCACATCACATAAAGATTTCGGAATTGTAGAAACACTAGCACCCAAGTCACACAAAGCAAAACACTTATAATTTTTAATCTTGACTTTGATAGTAGGTTCCCATTCATCATGCAGTTTTCTAGGAATTGAAACTTCTAATTCCAATTTTTCTTCAAGAGCTTTCATCATAGCATCAACAATATGTTTAGTAAAAGCTTTATTTTGTTCATAGGCATGGGGTGAATTTATCATGGACTGCAACAAAGAAATACAATCAATCAAAGAGCAACTATCATAATTAAAATCTTTGTAATCCAAAAGAGTGGGCATATCACTAGTTAAAGTTTTGACCTCTCCAAACCTTCTTTCATCAGCTTTCTCAACAAGATTTTCACCCTCAAAATATTGAGACGCCTTCTACCTAAAGTTGACTCTTCTCCAGTCCCTTTTTCATCAATCTTAACTTTACTAAACAAGGAATCATTAGAAGAAACACCAATCATTTTAATATCTTCATCACTTTTATCTTCCAATGAGATTGGTTTAGCAGCCATTTGATTTACCAAGGTAGCTTGTGCATCAGATATTTTTCCCAACAAACACTCAACAAAGGAATACTTAGATTGATGGTTGCAAACTTCTCTACTAATATCATCAAGGTTTTTTGTAATAGCATCTAGCACAACGGAGTGTTTCTTAAGTTCTTCGGTAAAATACTTATTATGCTCAAATTGTGTAGTCATATATTCCTTAGTAATTTTCTTAATTTCAAGCAAAATATTTGGATAAGGAACATCATAATATTTTCTTTGAGGCAACATGACTACGCAAACAAGGACGCACAAAAATAAATCCGGCAAGAAGAAAACAATGAGCGGAAAAGAGGCGAATAAAACGACAAATTTTTGTGAAGTGGGGGAGAGAAAAACGAGAGGCAAATGGCAAATAATGTAAACTGCAAGGAGATGAGATTTGTGATTAGGAACATGCTATATGCTGAATATCCTCCCCGGCAACGGCGCCAGAAATTCCTTTTGATGTCGCTTTAAGCTACGTTGGTATTTCCCCAAAGAGGAAGGGATGATGCAGCACAGCGGCGGTAGGTATTTCCCTCAGATATGAAACCAAGGTTATCGAACCAGTAGGAGAGCCAAGCAACACAACGTAAACAACCCTTGCACACAAATAACAACACCTCGCAACCCGACGTGTTAAAGGGGTTGTCAATCCCTTCGAGTCTGGCCTTGAGAAGCAGTGCGTGGGACGGGAGAAAGCTGTAATAAATTGATAGATCGAATGCCAAGTAAAATAAATAGAAATAAAATCTAGCAAGGTATTTTTGGTTTAATAGACCTGAAAACAGATGCAAGGAAAACGTAGATCGCAAAGGCAAATATATGAGAAAGAAGACCCGGGGGCCGTAGGTTTCACTAGTGGCTTCTCTCGAGAAAAATAGCAAACGGTAGGTGAACAAATTACTGTTGGTAAATTGACAGAACTTCAAATAATTATGACGATATCCAGGCAATGATCATTATATAGGCATCACGTCCAAGATTAGTAGACCGACTCCTGCGTGCATCTACTACTATTACTCAACACATTGACTGCTATCCAACATGCATCTAGTGTATTAAGTTCATGGAGAAACGGAGTAATGCAATAAGAACAATGACATGATGTAGACAAGATCTATCTATGTATCATGGGGGCAATTCCAGACGCGGGTCGGCGCGCTGAGCATCCATCATGACCCATTTGGATTGGATGTTGTCGGCCCTCTTCCCGGTGCTCGAGATCGAGTTGGCCTTGCCGAAGGCGACGGAATTAGCGCATCCGGTGATATGCTACTTGATTACACGGAGGAAGAAGAAATGGGCGCAAGAGCGCGGACAGACGGCATGACGCCTGTGTATGCCTCGCGATAATAGGCGAAGATGGATAGGAGGAGGACAGAGTTGGGATGGAGATGCAGGCGCTGTAGCCCGTAGTGGTCGAGGACTTCATAAAAGAAATCAGAAGGAGGAACCAACCCGGCGGCAACGCTGCTTTCGAGAAGAAGGGGAAGAAGGTGCTTCCCTCGGGCTCCGGCTTTCGTCGGAGGTGAGCCAAGCTCATCTTCCCCCACTCGCCTTTCGGCCCACTTGTCGAGGGCGACGGAGGCCGAGGCCCTTTCTCCGCGTGATGGTGGGCGCCTCGAGGGCAGCTCATACCAAGCGGTGCGAAGAGGCCCTGACCTTGTCTTGGCGCCATAGGCGGAAGAAGCAAAGCGAGGGCGGGCGGATCTGGAGATAGCGACGGCAAAAGGCGAAAGGGATCTGGAGCAAGGCAAGGAAGGAGCAATGAAGGCGAGAACTGCTGCGCCAGCCTTTTCTCAGGTCAAGCAATTTCCGAGGCAGCGTGGGGAAGCGGAGACGCCCACAACCAATCAACCGCCACGCGTCGAGTGAGGCCACAAGATTTTGGGGCCCGCGGCGCTCCGAACTTGACCCTTGGCCGCTGCTTGAAGCCAAGCCAGCGCACACCTTGGGCACAGGGGCTACTCCGGCATTACAGGTACGGGGTCCCATAGTTGCTGCCTGCATGCCCATGGCATGGCAAGAAGTGAGCGTCTGACGCCCATCTTCATCGACAAGACATCCAAGACCTTCGCAAGGAGCCAAGCCTCGCGAGGTGGGACGACACAAGGCCTCCCTGCAGGTGGCCTAGCCAAGCGAGGCTCACGAGAAGCGGAGATATCAAAGGCGGGGCAAACCTCACGAGGCATTCGTGGCGTGAGCCATGATTTAACGGCGCCCGGCGGGTGCCCGAGCGGGCGCCCGAGGCGCCTGGCGTCCCCATTTCCTCTTTGGTGCTAAGGAGGCAAGCGTGGCGAAGAGTACCGAGGTATCGGGCAAAGGTTGCCATCTTGGTGCAACAAGACCAAGACCGGGAGGATGGCAGGTGGAGGTCATCGTGGAGCCCAAGGCAGCGTCACCCAGGGGGCTTTTCGCGGCTAAGACCGCTTTGTTAGGATAGCTTGTACTACTGTCCCCCTTCAAATTTGCCCGCCATTGTTGGCTCCCTTCCCGCTCAACATTTGGGAAGAGGACCGGGGCCTATATAAGTAGAGCTAGCCACCATAGTAGAGGCATCTGATCTTAGCTTGATAAGACCACGCACAAGCTCGCTAACACAAGAACACCTCAACCTCAGGAGGCTGTTCTTCCCTTGTACTGTTCATCATCAGCCCAAGAGGCAATCCACCACCACCACACTGGAGTAGGGTATTAAAGCACAACGGTGGCCCGAACCAGTATAAACCTCGTGTCACTTTCTGTGTTGTGAGGTTGTCGAGTTCGTCCGAAAGATCTTAGCGAGTTAGAGCATAGATCGGTAGGAGGGAAAGACTTCGCGCGCACCCCAGTGTTCGAACCTTAAGGGTTTGCCGGAACCCCACATCCGACAGCATCCATCCCACCAACGAAAATGACTTAGAGTTCCCAACACTTTCCGTGCTAGATATGCCATAGGCGGTTCCCAAACAGAAAATAAAGATTATTCATTTTTTCACCATACTTTCACTTTCCATGGCTAACCGTATCCACGGGGGCCCTCCATACCAACACTTTCCAAGGAATTTATAATTTGACAACATAAAGTAAATTCATTTTTGCATTTTGGGACTGGCATCCCTAAGACCTTTGCCTTACTCTCGTGCAATGACAAGTGAATAAACACTCATCGTGAGAAT
This sequence comes from Aegilops bicornis, assembly GCA_021605145.1. Classification (NCBI taxonomy): domain Eukaryota; kingdom Viridiplantae; phylum Streptophyta; class Magnoliopsida; order Poales; family Poaceae; genus Aegilops; species Aegilops bicornis. The sequence goes on along the minus strand of JAHIAL010000070.1, from coordinate 1,936,576 downwards.
AACACATCCAGCATGGAAAATATTAGCCACCCCTCACCGCCGCGAGCGAAACAAACGCACAAAAGAGAAGTTTATTTTGAAAGTTAGGGATGGCACATGCAAATTTTCTTAGAACGACAAAAGAATACCGCATATAGGTAGATATAGTGGACTCACGTGGCAAAACTGGTTTAAAGGATTTTGGATGCACAAGTAGAGACCATACTTGGTGCAAAGTGACGGCTAGCAAAAGATTGGGAAGCGATCACCCAAGAAACGGATAATCTAATAAGCAAGCATTAAGCATAAATAACACCAAATAATGCACCACAAGTCGGATATAATTTTCATTGCATGACTATTGACTTTCATACTTGCATAGGGAATCACAAACCTTAACACCAATATTCTTACTAAAGCATAATTACTCATCTACATAACTCACATATCACATCATCATATCTCAAAACTATTACTAAGAATCAACTATATTTTGTCCAATGATCTTCATGAAAGTTTTTATTATATCCTTCTTGGATATCTATCACTTTGGGACTAATTTTCATGTGTTGCTTTTCATAAGCTCAAACAAATCTAAGTGAAGATCAAGAGCATAATTTTTCTTCTTTCTCTCAAAATAATTTAAGTGAAGAAAGAGAGAATTTCTTGAAAATTTTACCAACTCTCAAATAAATCTAAGTGAATCAAGAGAGCATTTCTTCAAAAATACTAAGAACACCGTGCTCAAAAAGATATAAGTGAAGCATTAGACCAAGTCCTATAGCTCATAAAAAATTTAAGTGAAGCAAAGAGAGCAATTCTAACAAGTCATGACATAATTTTAGCTCTCCCAAATAAGTGTGTCCAGAAAGGATTGATGACTTAAAACACAAAATAAAACAAGCAAAGACTCATGTCGTACAAGACGCTCCAAGCAAAACACATATCATGTGACGAATAAAAATATAGTTTCGAGTAAAATACCGATAGTTGTTGGAAGAAAGCGGGGATGCCACTCGGGGGCAACCCCAAGCTTAGTTGGTTGCTCATTTTTTGGATAATAGCTTGTGATGCCGGGGCATCCCCAAGATTAGGCTCTTCTATCCTTCCTTCATCCATCGTAAGATAACCCAAAACTTGAAAGCTTCAATCACACAAAACTCAACAAAACCTTCGTGAGATCCGTTAGTGTAAGAAAAATAAATCACTACTATGAGTACTGTATCAAACTAATTCATATTTTGTTTTTTTATTATATCTACTGTATTCCAACTTTTCTATGGCAAAAACTCATCAAAGAAAACCATAGAGCCATCAAAATAAGCACACAACACAAAGAAAACAGAATCTGTCAAAATAGAAAAGTCTGTAGCAATATGATTTGTTCGAATACTTCTGGAACTCCAAAAATTCTGAATAAGTAGGACAACCTGGGTAATTTGTATATTAATCTTCTGCAAAACGAATTGCCATTTTATCACATTACGGTGATTTTTAACAATTATTTTCGTGAGCACCAAGTTTCTGTCTTTTTCAGCAAGATCAAACAACTATCACCCAAGAAGATCCTATTAATTCTACTTGGCACAAACACTAATTAAAACACAAAAACACGATCATAACAGTACCATAACTGTGCTAACACTCAAGAACAGAAAGCAAAAATAAAAAAGAAACTTTATTCATTGGGTTGCCTCCCAACAAGCGCTATAGTTTTACGCCTTAGCTAGGCATAAAGCAAGGATCTAAGTTTTGTCATCCTTTGTTCAAGATCCATAAAGATGCCCTCGTGATTGATTCATAAGGTGTCTTAATTATTGTTATAGGGAAGTGTTCCATACCCTTCCTCAAGGGAAATTGGAACTTAATATTGCCTTCTTTCATATCAATCAGGGCTCTTGTAGTGCGTAAAAATGGTCTACCAAGAATTATTGGGCAAGATGAATTGCAATCAATATCAAGAACAATAAAATCTATGGGCACATAATTCCTATTTGAAAGAATAAGAACATCATTAATTCTTCTCATAGGCTTTTTAATAGTAGAATCCATAAGTGCAAATTCAAAGAACATTCTTCAATATTAGTAAGACCAAGCACATCACATAAAGATTTGAATTGTAGAAACACTAGCACCCAAGTCACACAAGAAAAACACTCATAATTTTTAATCTTGACTTTGATAGTAGGTTCCCATTCATCATGCAATTTTGTAGGAATTGAAACTTCTAATTCCAATTTTTCTTCAAGAGCTTTCATCATAGCATCAACAATATGTTTAGTAAAAGCTTTATTTTGTTCATAGGCATGGGGTGAATTTATCATGGATTGCAACAAAGAAATACAATCAATCAAAGAGCAACTATCATAATTAAAATCTTTGTAATCCAAAAGAGTGGGCATATCACTAGTTAAAGTTTTGACCTCTCCAAACCTTCTTTCATCAGCTTTCTCAACAAGATTTTCACCCTCCGAAATATTGAGACGCCTTCTACCTAAAGTTGACTCTTCTCCAGTCCCTTTTTCATCAATCTTAACTTTACTAAACAAGGAATCATTAGAAGAAACACCAATCATTTTAATATCTTCATCACTTTTATCTTCCAATGAGATTGGTTTAGCAGCCATTTGATTTACCAAGGTAGCTTGTGCATCGGATATTTTTCCCAACAAACACTCAACAAAGGAATACTTAGATTGATGGTTGCAAACTTCTCTACTAATATCATCAAGGTTTTTGTAATAGCATCTAGCACAACGGAGTGTTTCTTAAGTTCTTCGGTAAAATACTTATTATGCTCAAATTGTGTAGTCATATATTCCTTAGTAATTTTCTTAATTTCAAGCAAAATATTTGGATAAGGAACATCATAATATTTTCTTTGAGGCAACATGACTACGCAAACAAGGACGCACAAAAATAAATCCGGCAAGAAAACAGCGAACGGAAAAGAGGGGCGAATAAAACGACAAATTTTTGTGAAGTGGGGGAGAGAAAAACGAGAGGCAAATGGCAAATAATGTAAATTGCAAGGAGATGAGATTTGTGATTAGGAACCTGGTATATGTTGAATATCCGTAAGAACGGCGCGAGAAATTCCTTTTGATGTCGCTTGAAGCTACGTTGGTATTTCCCCAAAGAGGAAGGGATGATGCAGCACAGCGGCGGTAGGTATTTCCCTCAGATATGAAACCAAGGTTATCGAACCAGTAGGAGAGCCAAGCAACACAACGTAAACAGCACTTGCACACAAATAACAACACCTCGCAACCCGACGTGTTAAAGGGGTTGTCAATCCCTTTCGGGGTACGGCGCCAGAAACGGTGCGTGGACGGGAGAAAGCTGTAATAAATTGATAGATCGAACGCCAAGTAAAATAAATAGAAATAAAATCTAGCAAGGTATTTTTGGTTTAATAGACCTGAAAACAGATGCAAGGAAAACGTAGATCGCAAAGGCAAATATATGAGAAAGAAGACCCGGGGGCCGTAGGTTTCACTAGTGGCTTCTCTCGAGAAAAATAGCAAACGGTGGGTGAACAAATTACTGTTGGGAAATTGACAGAACTTCAAATAATTATGACGATATCCAGGCAATGATCATTATATAGGCATCACGTCCAAGATTAGTAGACCGACTCCTGCGGGCATCTACTACTATTACTCAACACATTGACTGCTATCCAACATGCATCTAGTGTATTAAGTTCATGGAGAAACGGAGTAATGCAATAAGAACAATGACATGATGTAGACAAGATCTATCTATGTAGAGATAGACCCCATTCTTTATCCTTAGTAGCAACGATCACGTGACGTGTCGTTTCCCTTTACATCCTTTGGGATCAAGCACCGTAAGATCAGACCCACTACAAAGCACCTCTTCCGATTGCATGATAAATAGATCAAGTTGGCCAAACAAAACCCAAATATCGGAGAAGAAATACGAGGCTATAAGCAATCATGCATATAAGAGATCAAAGAAACTCAAATAACTTTCATGGATATAAAAGATAGATCTCGATCATAAACTCAAGTTCATCAGATCCCAACAAACACACCGCAAAAAGAGTTACATCATATGGATCTCCAGGAGACCATTGTATTGAGAATTCAGCGAGAGAGAGAGAAAGCCATCTAGCTACTAACTACGGACCCAAAGGTCTACAAAGAACTACTCATGCATCATCGGAGAGGGACCAATGGAGGTGGTGAACCCCATCCAGATGGTGTCTAGATTGGATCTGGTGGTTCTGGACTCTGCGGCGGCTGGATGAATATTTCGTCGACCTTCCTAGGGTTTCTGGAATATTGGGGTATTTATAGAGCAAAGAGGCGGCCGGGGGCACCGAGGTGGGCACAACCCACAGGCGCTGGGCCTCTGGCACCTACAGTGGATTGTGCCTCCTTGGGGCACCCCAGTATAACCGAGGGCCCGTTGTGTTCCTTCTGGCCCATCAAAATTCTCCGTGGAGTTTCATGGCATTTGGACTCCGTCTAGTATTGATGTTCTGCGATGTAAAAAACATGGAAAAAACAGCAACTGGCACTTGGCACTATGTCAATTTGTTAGTACCAAAAAATGATATAAATGACCATAAAATGATTATAAAACAGCCAAGATTGATAATATAACATGATGGAACAATAAAAAATTATAGATACGTTGGATACGTATTAGTACCGCAGCACCATCAAATTCGCATCAGATGCATACACGGTGCCGCACCAGAGGCGGTACTCTTTCGTATCTGCTCAACTTATTTATCGCAGCAAGAAAATAGATCACCACTACTTTACTCTGATTTCTTGTCCATCACTTACTTGTTAGTTGAAAGCAAACATTGGTTGCGAAATTATACTCGCAATGCTTTTGGTTTCCCCTTTTATATTCCACACTGGTTAAATGATTCTAGACTAAATTTCAAAATTGGGTTAGTCGATTTTTTAGAGCTCACCGGAGTTTGGCGGAGGGAAGGAAGGGGCTTGGGTGAGGACGGTCGTTGTGGGTGCGGTGGCCTGGCAGTGATGGGGCCTCGCCGAACGAAGAAAACTCAGCGCGGGTGGGGGCAAGGGTGGGGTGGGGGTGGCGGAGGAACACAGGTGGTGGGGGCGGTTAAGGGGAGGTGGGCTCGGGGCCAGTGGTTCGGTCGGCGGCCCGTGCGGTGTTTTGTAGGGGAAGAATCAGAGATGAGGAAGAAGAAGCGTTAGGAGACGTAGGATCTTCATCCAACACTTTGAAATGGTCGTGACCCAAATGATGTAAGTCACGTGACTTGCCTTGAGACATTCCTTTATATTCGATTACCATCATCGTAGGTACCTTAACACCGCTCCTCAATCCATCAAGCTAAACAACGTGCCACTCATAATTCCAAACTTGTTGCTCAAATCTGAATCGATATGATCGGGTATTACTAAAACAGATAACATTTAATTGGTCAGCTAATGTTCCTACTTTACTTTCTAAAAGCACGTGCACCACATATAAAGAGACAACAGTGAGTGGCATTCTTAATGCGCTCTGGTTCATCATGTGTGGGCTGTGCAACAAACATTTTACTATCCAAAATCCGCTTGCTCTTCTTTAGCATGTTCCTCTTCTGTTCTTCTTTAATAAGTACTCTCTCCATTCCTAAATACAAGTCTTTGTATAGATTCCACCATGGACTACATATGGGCCAAAATGAGTGAATCTACACTCTAAAATGTATCTGTATACATCTGTATGTGATCCATAGTGGAAATCTCCATGAAGACTAATATTTTGGAATGGGGGAAATATGATAATGTCTGATGTGTTCCTTGTAGTGAAGAGGAGGCGAGGACATTTCTTGATGTAGAGGTCTATTCGGTCGGTTGTGATGGACACTTTCAACTCTTCGTGCCTGTTTGATTCGTAGGATTTTGCAAACATATGAATAGGAATTGTAGTGGCCTGCCCACTTGAATCCTATAAGATTAGCAAGGAAATTCGGGGAGATGTGTCGCCTTTGAGAGTTACACTGATATTAACCGTACCGCACCTTGGTTGAAGAGCTGGTATCCGAAGCCTTTCTAGCCGTCATTCGGCAATAGTAGCCCATATTTTCCAGCAAGTTGCACTTTCCTGATTTTACTTGTGATGCTTACGGTTTTCCCGTTATATCTACACTATGATCTGTGTAGCTACTTTGTGTCGCACTAACAGCATCCACTCTTGAAGCTAAACAACACACCAATCATAAGTCCAAAGCTTACTTCTTCAAATACGAATTGTGATATGATAATCGATATTAGTTAATAGACACACATTTAATTGGTCGACTAATGCTTCCACTTGATTTTCCAAATGAATGTGGCCACATATAGAGAGAACTGACATGGAATTGCATTTACGTAGGCGTTGTGATTCATCATGAGTGAACAACCAACATTGTATGCAAAGCGGAACCTCAAGAATATGCTTCCTCTTACATTCTTTAACATGTTCCTCTTTGTTATTACGTATTTAGTACGTCTGATGTATGTTCCTTGTCGGGGGAAGGGAGCGAGGGACATCTGCAGTCAACGGTGATAGAGCTGGTATGTACGTGATCTATAGGCTTTCAATTAGTAGCGGCAATACAACACCGTATTTTCCAGCCAGTTCCACTTTCCCGATATATATATGCTAGTTATGGTGTACCCCTTTTATGTACACTATGATCTGCCTAGTTGTTGTGTGCTCTTGTTACCATGGTTTGGCAATAAACTCTCTATCTGATTATATATTATGACCCTATCATCCGCCAACTATCCTTATACGGAGCCTATTTTTTGTGTACTTGTGCCAGATTATATTAATGCACGCACCATATTACAGCACACATGGGCTCTCTCATCAGAATCCAGTGATAGCACACAAGAGTTTTTAGGGAGCCCCCATATTAGAATATAATCTGCATTACAAAGATAATCTCACAACTATTATATTTTCATGCTTCTGAGATATTATATGTAATCACAGTGAATATCAGAATCCAGCATCGAGAAGAATATTGTGGAACAACGCAGCGACTTACAAAATTGGCACCAAGGCATTGAGTGCCATTACGGATGCAATGAAACTCATATGCTCCCCACTTGCAGATTCTTGTTGAGAATATGATCCCTCACGACTATTTTGACCTCGAGGATTCGAAGGATGGCCTGTCCTATTCACCCATCAAGGTGCCTGTTCTAATTTGGCAAGGATTTATTGATTGCGCCTATCTTACATAAGGTGTCTTGCATTTCTTCTACTTTGTTGCACCGCCATCTGCTTAGTTTACTCATCATATATGTCAAGATGCCATGCCCATCCATTATCAATACATATTTCATCTGTCATCATACCATGTTTTTCCGCTCAAATGTCGTTCTTGTGCATCAGACATCAAAAAGGAAGAGGGTGATTGCCGAACCTGAAGGAGCACCAGCAAAGTCCTTGAAAAATGTGGTGGTGCAGGAGAAATCAGACAGCACCCCACTTATATTGGCTCTACAACCAGTGACACAAAACGTAGGACCGACTAGCCTGTGTGGTGGAGCTAGTGGTGTGGCCAGTGACACAAAACGTAGGATCGACTCCAGCAAGTGTGGCCTGTGTGGTGGGGCTAGTGGAGTGCAGGTCCTGTTTTCTATTGATTGAACACATCAATGATTTACATTACATTGTTGTAAGTAGGTGAGGGTCAATATGGATAGTCATGACAAGCAAAGCTTGCTTGCGCTTTTCAAGGGCGCATTGCAGCAGTATTGGTGTTACCTGAGGAAATCACACTTTGATGGCAAGTCTATAAATGAATTTCCGGTGAAGTCTCCTGTGCTAAATTTAGAAGACATTGAATGGAAAAACCTTGTTATGCACGGGTCTCGTTCCCAGGATGAGGTACTATCTATGATATCACATGACAATTTGAACTTCTACTTTTCCGCATGTGCCTTACAGATCTCTTTTGCAGGAAATCTGCTGGAAGAAGAATTCCGGTTTGAAAAGGATAGCAGGATATCACAAATATGCTGCCCGCTACTTTGCTCTTGTTAGTACCTGTTGTCCTTTATCACTGTACTTGCATTCATACCTGGTTCATTATGTGACAATGACAGACGCATGATAGCTTGCTTATCAATTGTTCGCTCCAAACTATCGATCTGTATGAATGGTTACATTAGTGTAGAATATATCCAATGCCAATGAAATTGTTTAGCTCTGCATTGTTCTTGTAAGTACCTGCTGTCCTTTATCAGTGTACTTATATTGACAGCTAGTTGTTCATGTACCAGCACTCTGCATCTTATTTTCCTTTACCCTCCATTTTCTACACATCGGATCTATATTTACTCTTACTATAAGGTTGGATAACACCGACGGTACTGAAGAAGCTTAGCTCTGCATTGCTCTTGGCTGTACCTTTTTCCTGTATCGCTGTACTTACATTTATAGCTACTTGGATATGTAGCATCACTCTTCATCTTATCTTAAATATTCTCCATTTTTTCTTATATTATCACATATATATTTACTCTTAACAAAATGTAGAATAAAGGCAATGCTTATGAAGAAGATTTCGTGGTAAACTTCTTGAATTGCCCCCGCCATCGGCATGGACAAGGGCTTTATAGAGCCTGTCTTCACCACTAATGTAAGTTTGTCCTTCTCAAGCCTTCAAACTTTGTTGTGTATATTCGGTTAGGCATGACTCCAACAGTTGTTTATTTTTGGTGTTTGCATCAAATTGCATGTTGAAAGTTTATTTTGTAGTTCATAAACAAAAGTTTGTCCTTCTCAATTTAAGTTTTCAGTTGTACAACCAAGTTCCTTCTTCATACCATGTAAACTAAACTATACAGAGCAAGTGATCGTATTTTGCACTGCATGTTTGCTTCTGTTCTTGATTCATAATCCAGTCGTGTGGTGAATCTACCCACTACAACACAATGTCGTATTCTGCAATGTCTTAACTATGAACAATGTCATACCATTCTGCTATTATTTAAACTGTCTCTTTATTTGCCAATCTGAAATGGGATAGAATGAGAGCACACTAACATTGATACTTATGAGTTCTTGATCTGTAATCCAGTGGTGTCATGAAGCTGCCAACTCCTTCACAATGTCATTTCCTGCCATGTCTTAACCTGAACAATACCATATTGTGTTAATGCTATTTTAAACTGTGTCACTTTATTAAATCAATAAGAAATGTGATGAATTGTCAACCTTGATACTTATATGTGCAAAACCTGTCATCACATGCCTTGTTTCTCTTTCAAAGTGAGGAGGATATAAGCGTCAAACAAGCGCAGTCTCATCAGCTTGCTCAGCTGCTTGTGCTGATGTGCTATTGGTTTTGTATATTATTTTGTCGGTGAGTTTATTTGCACTGGTGGCAATCTTTGATGCCGATGTATGTATAATCTATTAATACATTTTGTGCTTTATTATCATAGTGGCAAACTTTCATGCCCGATGGATGTAATATGTTGTAATTTCTTTATTCTATAGTCTAGGTTTTTCTTATTCATGATCTTGTATTTATCTTCTTTGTATATATATATATATATATATATATATATATATATATATATATATATATATATATATATATATATATATCCTCTTGATAAGAACGGGCCAATAGTAAAATTACGGTACATAATCAGTCGTCATGCAAATCACTATGTATGGGCGCATCATGGGCCCGATCATCTTGGTCAGATTAATGAGGCCTAAATGTAAACTGCCCGCTAGTAGTTTCGGGCCTTTAATAAGCGAGAGTAAACCACCGGCCATATTTTCGCAAGAAAATTCAATGGGCTTTTAGTAGGTTGAAAAGTAGGTTGGGCCTAAAACGTGCCGAACAGCTCACGGGCCGGCAGCAGGCCGAAATACACCCCGGCCCATGATTGTGCCAATCACATCACGAGTCGTTAACATGCCAAAATTGTCTCAGTCCTTGTTTGGCCCAATCAGATTATCGGTACATGGCAGCGGTGGATGCAAAGCGGGCCAGAGTTAGGCCCAACTATATGACGGGCTTTTAACATGCCGAAATAAATATAGGGGCCGAAAAGTTAAATGGGCCTTTAAGAAGCCGAAACTAATATGAGGCCGTATTACTAAATGGTCCTTTAGCAAACAGATATCCTGACCGGGCCTCATGTGGGCCCAAAAGCACAGCGTCCAGTTGATGGGCCGAATCTGATATGGGCCATAATTTAGCCCAAAGGCTCTTAAAGGGCCGGATCTGATCTGGGCCATAATATGGCCCAGAACATTGTAGGCTATTAACGGGCCGAATCTCATATTGGCCCTTATTAGGCCCAAAACGTGGCAGGCTGTTAATGGACCAGATCAATTATGGGCCGGCATTTGGCCCAAAACATGGCAGCATGTTAATGGGCCGCCCCACTAGTGTGGGCCTTTAGCTGGGCCGGCCCATTATGATCTGGAAAATCTTGTGGGCCTTTAACTAGGCCAGCCCATTATGGTCTGCAAAATCTTGTGGGCCTTTAGCTGGACCAGCCCATTATGATCCGCAAAATCTTGTGGGCCTTTAGTTGGGCCGACTGATACGTCTCCAACGTATCTATAATTTTTCATTGTTCCATGCTATTATATTATCCGTTTTGGATGTTTAGTGGGCTTTAATATGCTCTTTTGTATTATTTTTGGGACTAAACTATTAATCGAAGGCCCAATGTCAGTTTCTGTTTTTTTGCCTATTTCGCCGAAAAGGAATACCAAATGGAATGAAACCTTCGCGATGATCTTTCTTGGAACAAACGCAATCCAGAAGACTTGGAGTTGAAGTCTGGAACTCTGCGAGGCAGCCATGAGGCAGGAGGGCGCACCGCGGGGGGGTAGGCGCGCCCCCTCCCTCGTTGGCCCCACGGAGCTCCATCGGCATACTTCTTTCGCCTATATATTCTCTTATACCCTAAAAACACCAGGGGGAGCCACGAAACCACTTTTCAACCGCCGCAACCTTCTGTACCTGTGAGATCCCATCTTGGGGCCTTTTCCAGCGATCTGCCAGAGGGGGAATCGATCACGGAGGGCTTCTACATCAACACCATAGCCTCTCCGATGAAGCGTGAGTAGTTTACCACAGACATTCGGGTCCATAGTTATTAGCTAGATGGCTTCTTCTCTCTCTTTGGTTCTCAATACAAAGTTCTCCTCGATGTTCTTGGAGATCTATTCGATGTAATACCTTTTGCGGTGTGTTTGCCAAGATCCAATGAATTGTGGATTTATGATCAAGATTATCTATGAATATTATTTGGTTCTTCTCTGAATTCTTATGTGCATGATTTGATGTCTTTGCAAGTCTCTTCGAATTATCGCTTTAGTTTGGCCTACTAGATTGATCTTTCGTGCAATGGGAGAGTGCTTAGCTTTGGGTTCAATCTTGCGGTGTCCTTTCGATAATAGTAGGCTGACAAGGCACGTATCGTATTGTTGCCATCGAGGATAAAAGATGGGGTTTATATCATATTGCTTGAGTTTATCCCTCTACACCATGTCATCTTGCTTAATGCGTTACTCTGTTCTTATGAACTTAATACTCTAGATGCATCTTTGGATAGCGGTCGATGTGTGGAGTAATAGTAGTAGATGCAGAATCGTTTCGGTCTACTTGACACTGATGTGATGCCTATATTCATGATCATGCCTAGATATTCTCATAACTATGCGCTTTTCTATCAATTGCTCGGCATTAATTTGTTTACCCACCGTAATATATGCTATCTTGAGAGAAGCCACTAGTGAAACCTATGGCCCCCGGGTTTATTTTACATCATATTAGTTTTCCATCAACTTGCCAATTTTTGTCACCGTTTATTTTGCAATCTTTACTTTCCAATCTATACAACAAAAATACCAAAAATATTTATCTTACTATTTTTATTAGATCTCACTTTTGCGAGTGACCGTGAAGGGATGGACAACCCCTTTATCGCGTTGGTTGCAAGGTTCTTGATTGTTTGTGCAGGTACTAGGTGACTTGCGTGTAATCTCCTACTGGATTGATACCTTGGTTCTCGGCCGAGGGAAATACTTACGCTACTTTGCTGCATCACCCTTTCCTCTTCACGGGAAAACCAACGCATGCTCAAGAGGTAGCACCGACCCATTTAATCTTTATGGGCCACTTTTGGGCCGGTCCATGTGTCAACATATCATAGGCGCATCTCGCCCATTGGATGAGTGACACCTGTGCCAACGCGGAGCTGACACGTGGTTCCGTCGGCCAATGAGAATTTTACACGTGGAAAATCAGCATTGGTCGTGGCTATTAGCGGATTATCGAATCCAAAACCAGACTCGGTAGCTTAACGGCGACCCGTTACGGTGGATGCCACATGTCGGTTACCCTTGATGAAAGCACTTCCATGACGCGCCATTTATCATCATGGAAGTGGACACTTCCGTGATGATAATTTTGGTAATGTCATGGAACACTTTGTCGGTGACCCTGGGTATGTTGCCCAGACTGTGCACAGGCATGGGGACAAGATTGAGGCACCTACCCAAGCCAGAGAACAAGAGACCAAGAGCATCGAAGGACCAACATGCAGATCAAGAGGACCGAAGTCAAGCCAGAGAAGCAAGATGCCACCAGGAGAAGAGACCCCCTTGCCGGGCAGGTGAGCTCGACAAGGACGGGGTCACCCCCGGAAGAAGACGTCCAAGACATCCCGGCAGGGCCTGCCGGGACTCGCGAGGGCAGAACCACCTCACCAACTACTCCGCCACGACCCACATCATCAATCAGTGCGGTGTCAAGCCACGGAGTGACTAAGTGGCAGCCATTCACCACACGATGGCCCCTTTCTACAGGAAATGCCTACAGATGACACCCATCCTACACGTGTCAAGCGAGCAGGCGTGGAGTTGGCGATGTTGGATTTCGGGTTCCGGCAAAACCCTTGAGGTTCGAACACTGGGGTGCGCGTGAAGATCTCTCCCTACCTAACCACGCCCTCGTCCTCACTGCGATCTCAAAGCCTAGCTCGACGAACCCGCAACATAAGAGTGACACAAGGGTTTATCTTGGTTGAGAACCACTTGGTTGTGGTGTAATACCCTACTCCAGTGTGGTGTGGTGGATTGCCTCTTGGGCTGAGGATGAGCAGTTACAAGGGAAGAACAGCCTCGTGAGGAGAGGTGCTCTTGTGCTTGGTGAACTTGTGTGTGTTTGAGGATGATCTGAATCAGTTGCCTCTCTATGATGGTGGCTAGACCTCTCTATAGAGGCCCTGGTCCTCTCCCCAAATATTTGAGCGGGAAGGGATCCAGCAACGGCCAAATTCGAAGGGAGACAACTAGTACGAGTTATCCTGACTAAAGGTGGTGTTCGCCAGCCAAAGGCTCTGGTGGTGACACCGTCTTGGGCTCCACGGTGACCTCCGCCCTGTTGTCCTGCTGGTCTTGGTCTCGTTGCACCGATATGGAAACCTTTGCCTGATGCCTCGGGACTCCTCGCCTGCGCTTGCCCCTTTAGCACCAAAGAGGAAGCGAGGACCTGCACTGGCCAGTGCACACTTTGGCGCTGCACAGCTCCGGTCGTCATGGCTTGCATCACGAAACCTCGCGAGGTGTCCCTTGCCTTGATCTCTCGCCCCTCGCGAGCCACTGGTAAGGCGGCCCGCGAGAGGTCTTGTAATAAATCCGCCTCACGAGGCTTGGCCCCTCGCGAGGGTCTTGAGTGTTCTTTGGTGAAGATGGGCCACTCTGGGGCGTTGGTAGAAACCATCTTTGTGGAGTCGCAGTGCAAGTGCAGGGATCCCGTTCCCCAGGACGCCCGACAGTAGCCCCGGTCCAAGGTGTGCTCGAACTTGGCTTTGAAGCCAAGGGCAGAAGCGGGCGCCATGAGCCCCAACAGCTGTGGCCTCGCTTGACGCCGTGGCGATTGATTGGGCGTGGGCGTCTCCGCTTCCCCACGCTGCCTCGGCCAAAGAATCGCACGATTTGTGAGTCCACTGCTGCATGCAGAGAAAAATCATCATTGCCTGTGAGCATGGGGGTCAGGCCCCGCTGCTCATCTCTTCCTGCTCCATTCGCTTCTCCTTCCTTGCTTCATTGCTAGTAGAAACTCCCATGGCGCCTATTCGGAGGTTCTCGCCCGCGGAGAAGGGAAAAACCTCCCGCGACGAGCCCGGGTCACTTCCGCCGAAGAAGAGGTCGAGCCACCGCCGCGACATGGTCGTGAGGCCAGAGGCGTTGAGGCCTTGGTACGAGCGGCCTCCTCCCAGGTACCCATTGCCTTTGTACGCCCGAGCTGAGTGCTCCAGAGGGAGAGGCGACGAGCGCCGCCGGCCGCGCCGCGGCCGTGGTCGCCGCGCCGCGGTGACGCACGCCATTACCTCAGGAGTCCACGCCGCAGACTCCTCGCGCGAGCTCGTGATGTGGGCGGCGATGCCTCCGTGCACCTGGATCCGCTTCCCGCATTTCTTCTCCGCCGAGATGCCGCCGAGGGGGCCCCTCGAGCTTTGGCTGCAACACACCGACTGCGACACCCTGGCGACTGGAGCTGAGGTTGAAGCCGTCTCCCCAGGCAAGATCTTCATGACCCGTGGCTGGGCGAGGTTGTTCGGTTCCGCAGCTGAAGGCGCCCTTACCATCCACCGGTGCGATGGCGCCTCAACAATGTTCTTCAAGGTCTTGATCACGGAAGGCTGCCGCTTGAGGTGCTGCCCTCTGAGGGGTCATCGGATAGGCAAGGCACTGGTTTGTCATTGCCACGCCGGTGGCTCCTCCAGTGAGCGTGGCGGGCGCTTAGAGTCAATGACTCTCCCGAACTCTCTGAGACTCGGGAGGCGGCGATGACAGCTATGTGCCCCCGAGCTCTCGCCGGGCCCGGAGCAAAGCCGCAACGTCCGGCCACCACTGTCGCTGATCTGGATGGGGTTGGTGCCGGCCTTCCGTGGCCCACTGTTGATGATGGCGTCAGCGGCACTGGCGAGTGTAGATAGGGCTGCTAGGAACTTCCTTCTTTTGTTCCCTGCGAGGAATAGAAACGGACCCCGTGGGGGCCTGTAAAGGATTCTACAGTGTCTTTTGTTCCTATTATCCTTACTATGACAATTTGCAAACGCATGTCTTGTTTCAGCTTGGTCTCCCCTTTCCAACCCTTGACGGCAGCTTGGTGCTCTACGTCGACGGTCCCGGTCCCAGGCAGGCTCTGACCGTCATGGTATGCCAGGTCGTGATGCCGTGGTCAAGGCCAGGAGGTGAGCGGCCCGAGGTCCAGTAAGAGCTCCTGAGGTGCGATGCACAAGAGGTCCCCTTTAGCGCCCAAGCAACTACCGAGAGGCTAGAAAGGGTGGCGATGTTGCCGTAACAAGGCTGCCATATGTGGGGATCCTATGTTGTAGCACTGGTTGATCCAGGCGCGAGACTTATCTTGGCATTATGGGGCTGGTTCCTTGTGTTGCACCAGACTTGCGCGTGGACTGTTGTTGAGTAGCTAGGTTAGGCCCGTGCGAGCCTTCCCCTCTTCTCCACGCTCTTCCGTGTACTCTGCGTCCTCAGTCCACGACCCTCGGCCCGAGCTCGGCCGCGGCTGGTATGCCAGTGTCGTGATCACGTGGGCAAGGCCGAGGGGTGAGGCTGGAGAGCGGTAAGAGCTCTGAGTCGTGATGCTCAGGAGCCCCCCTTTTAACGCGCAAGCGAATCGCATGGGAGAAGAAGGAGCTTGGGGTACCGCCTGCTGTCGTCTTCAGGAGGTTCCTGCAGGTTAGCGCGAAGAGGGGCACAGATTGCCATGATGATTGCCGGTCTGCCGCGGGTCGCTCTGCAAGAAGGTGAAGACATTGAGGGCCTGGTGAGGTGACGTGCGCGGGGCGTGCTGCGAGCCAGAGCTCGACCGCTCAGATTTTTTGGCGTTGTAGGGACGGACCCGAGCACAAGCGTCGTGCCAGCGTGTGTAGCTCCCGTGGTGGGTGACAATCAAGCAATTGATAACCATAGATAGATTATGCATAAAAAGGAGACTAGCTCAGGTAAATGCGAGAACGATACACGCCACTGGGTTGGGCCCGAGCGGCTTGGGGATGATGCAGCCCGAGGGGCGCCCCCAACAAAGTAAGCTAAAGACATAAAAGGGGTACATGCCACAGGGACAGACCCACACGGCCTGGGAATGATGTTGCCCAGGGGGCGCTCCCAGCTAAATAAACTCAGAAAATGTCACTTGGTTCCGTTGTCGAAGGGATGTTGGTGCAGCTGAAGATGCGTGGCGAAAGGGTTGTTCCTCACGAACCACCGGGGCCCTGAGCCTCGAGAGGCTCTGGAGGTCCGGCCGGTTCCTTAAGGACCGTCTCCGTCTCCGTCAGGACCGCGTGGTGCCTGACCTCCTGAGCCGCCAGGACGCTCCGCACGTTGCGCTGGAAGGTGGCTGCCATGCTCGGCAGGCCGAATGGCATGCGAACATAGCTGTCAGGTGGGCCCTCGCAACGCCTCACACGTGAAGGCCAGAAGAGCTCAAGAGATGCGGCCCTGTTGAGCCCTGGAATGTCGACGCAGACGCGCAGCCCGCCATCCTCGCCTGGATGGGGAGCCGCGCCAGGTGGGTGGCGGTCGCCACGCATGGCTCTTGCATCCTGCAGCTCCTGAGTGACCTTGGTGATGAACTCCTGAGCGCCGGGTGCTCCTTGCCCGGTATCCTCTTGAGGGAAACGTGCCGCAAAGCACACCCCATGTGGTGCCCGGCGCCTCCCCTCGCTGATGTCGGCTAGGTGCGAGGCCCTCGGAAGAGAGCCCCCAAGCCCCACTTGCCGAGGAGGCGCCGAGCGCGCCTTCCTATGCGAGGAGGGAGGCGCCCGGGCATGGGCGCCGATCTCGATGTTCTTGTTGCAGAGGCACCGCTCCACTGAGGCCCTGTGCGGAGTAGCTGCTTCTTCTTCTTGGGCACGGCCTCAGGAGGGCATTGTGCACCATTGTCGTTGGGGTCTTCGATTGATGCAGCTTGGAAGGCATGCTCGAGGGAGCACACCACATCCCTTTCTTCGCAGGGGACGGTAATGATCCCACCGCTTCCTGGCATCTTGAGGATGTTGTAGCCATGGTGGGTCACCGCCATGAACTTGGCCAGGGCCGGATACCCGAGGATGGCATTGTACGGTAGACGGATGTGAGCAACGTCGAAGTCGATGAGCTCAGTGCGGTTGTTGTTGCGCTGTCCGAAGGTGACAGGGAGGTGGACCTGCCCTATCAGCGTGGTGGAGCCGTCGGTCACTCCTGAGAAGGGCTTGGTAGGCTGAAGTTGATCATATGGCACTTGGAGGCTGTCAAATGTCTCGACGGACCGGACGTTAAGCCCTGCGCCACCGTCGATGAGGGTCTTGGTGACTTGCACATTGCTGATGACAGGTGAGCAGAGCATCGGGAGGGCACCAGCGGTGGCCGCGCACTTGAGTTGGTCTGCATAGCTGAAAGTGATTGCGCACTTGGACCACCTGAGCGGGTGCGTGGCCTCGAGCCTGGGAAGGGCTGCATTCACCTCGCGAGCAAACTTCTTGAAGATGCGCTGAGAGGCTGGGGCTTGAGCTCCGCCCAAGATGCAGGCTATAGCACGCGGTTCCTGGAATCCCCGAGCCCCCTCGTCGTGATGGTGGTTGTTGTTCCTTCTCGGTGGTGGCGGCAGTGGAGGAAGGCCAGCATTGCCCTGGGGGAGATCCTCGCGAGGTTGGTCCCTCCATGCGCCCTTACGAGGCTGGTCTTGCCAGTGGTCTTCACGAGGCCGGTTGCGCCACTCCTGGCGAGGGCTGCGGTCGTCCCAGCGTCCTCCGCCTCGTCGTCCTCCTCGGCCGTAGCCCCAGTCGTTGCGCTCGGAGCATCGGCCCGGGGCATCGACCGAGGCGTCCATCTTGAATGGCCCTGAGCTCTTGACAGTCATTGGTGTTGTGGCTGTGTACATTGTGGAAGGCGCAGAACGGCTGGCTGCTCTTGGATGACTCGAGATGGTCTGCCCGGCTGCCGTGTGCAGCTCACTTGTGAGCACGACTACTCCCTTGCACTTCACATCCTTGGCATTGGCCTTCTTCTCCTCGGGGTCAGTAGCCGGGAGCTCGAGGAGGGAAAGGCGCCCTTCCTCAGCTCTTGCACACTTGATCGCCAGGTTGAACAGCTCCAAGGTCGTGCACAGCTCCTCGTGGATGGCGAGCTCCTCCTTCATCTTGACGTCGTGGACGCCATTAGAAAACACAGAGATGATGGCCTCATCCGTCACCTTGGGGATCTTGAGACGAAGGTTGTTGAAGCTTGGATGTATTTCTGGAGGGTCTCCCCTGGCTGCTGCTTGATGTGGTGCAGGTTGCCCACGGCCGGAGGGCGGTTGCGAGTGCCCTGGAAGTTGGTGACGAAGCGGTCGCGCATCTCGTTCCAGGAGGAGATCGAGCCCGGGGGCAGGTTCAGGAGCCACGAGCGAGCGCCATCCTTGAGAGCCATGGGGAACCAGTTCGCCATGACTTTTTCATCGCTGTTGTCCGCCTCGATGCTCAGCTCGTAGAGCTGCAGGAACTCTCGGGGGTGCTGCCGTAGAGAGGAGGCAGGTCTGGCTTGAACTCGCCCAGCCAGGCGACGTAACGCAGCTCGGGAGTGAAGGCGCGGCAGCCCGCGGTGGCCACCAGGACTCTTTGGTGATGCAGAGCCTGCCCTTGGTGCCTGCACACCGCCGCCGCAGGCGGCACAAGTCTTGTCGCAGTGGTGCTGGGAGCGCGGGCGCGTTCTCTTGCGGTCGGGGAACTTCTTGGCAGCTTCCTTCTTCTTGCGCGGGCGCCCGACGCGGTGGGTCGCGCCATGGTTCCAGGACGCCGTCTTGGTGGAGAGGTGGTGGTGGCGCTCCGTTATTCTCTGCCGGAGTAGCGAGGCGAGGCAGCGAGAGGGATGGCGCAGGGAGCCCTGCGGCGCTTAACGAGCTTCAGCGATGTGGTCGAGCGATCCTCGAGAGGTCATCGATCGGCCCAAGCGGTAGCGCAGGAGCTCATGTGCCATGAGCGGTGCGACCTGCAGCGTCCGTTGGAAACGCCACGAGCGTGAGACGACGAAAGCTGGGGTTAAGGTTAGCGACGGAGTGGCGGTGCGGCCATCCTGCCGCACCGAGGGGTGCAGCAAGGACGCTTGCTGCTCGTTTCCCGCCGGGCCGATGGCGGCGTTGGCGGCAGGTGACGGGTAACGACGGACAGGCCCACTGACAGGAGCGGTCTGAGCGATGCGGGTGGCTAGGGCAGCCCGACACTTAGCACGGGCTCGACGAGCATCCGCCATGGACGCGACGGAGCGACGGGACGCGGATCGGCGAAAAGAAAGGTTCGGCGCACCCGTACTGGGCGCGAATGTCGGATTTCGGGTTCCGCAAAAACCTTTGAGAGTTCGAACATCAAAAGCGCGTGAAGATCTCTCCCTACCTAACCACGCCCTCGTCCTCACTGCGATCTCAAAGCCTAGCTCGACGAACCCGCAACATAAGAGTGACACAAGGGTTTATACTGGTTCGAGCCACCATTGTGGTGTAATACCCTACTCCAGTGTGGTGTGGTGGATTGCCTCTTTGTAGCGACCAGACCTCAAATGATCGATCTACGTGCTCGGTGTCATCCTCGGATCAAGAATGTCGACACCACACAAGATTTTCGGAGGATTTATAACAGAGTAGCAATCACACACTTATTACAATCGAATGTCTCAAGAGAGAACTTATTAAAATAAATATGGCTTAAGGCCATCTAAATACGATAACAATGGAAGGCTTGGAAGAATAAGCGAGTCCATCAACTCCAGCGGCATCTTGAGTATAGAACCACGACCTAAAAGCACCTTACCAAATAAATGCGAAAAGTCTCGCAACATGAAACGTTGCAGCCCGAAAAGTCAGCAATTGACACATGGAATATCTTTGGCAATGTAACACATAGAGAATAATGGAATGAATAGCCTATACTACATGCATATTTGGCGGTGGAAGGCTCTATGGTTACAGTTTTTGTAAAAGCCAATTTTTCCCCTCGCAAAGGAATAAATTTATTAACTATCATGGTGGTTGTGAAACATTGAGAATGGTTGACAGCATTCTCAATCCCAATTAAAAGTACTCATAAAACCCAACAATATTAATTAAAAGTAACATGATGAGATTCACATGATATCCAAGTACTAGATACTCAAAACGTCCATAACCGGGGACACGGCAAATCATGATTAGTTTATACACTCTGCAGAGGTTTGTGCACTTTTCCCCACAAGACTCGATCGCCTCCGTTTGATTTCTCGCACTACATGGTGTTTGAGAAACGGATGACCGAGACATAGTCTTTCGAAGCGCTAGCACCTTACATGTGGGTAGACCGTACCACCTACAACCCCTACATCTGCTAGCCTACCCGTAAGAGTTCGCACAACTTAATCAACTATGCGAGCCCATAATGGCTTGTGGCTGCACACGTAAGTTTCTAGTTTGAATAATCTCATGATCCCTTTGAGCACGGGTGGCGGTCCGAAGAAAAACAGGCAAGTCTGATAGAAACCAGGTGCCTCAATCCACCCAGGATGTGTGTTTAAGTTGCCACCTTAAATAAGCCATTAATTAACAATCTCACATACGTAATGGAATTCACTCACCCAATCCACGTCTACTAGCATAGCATGGCAATAAGCAAACGTAGAAGTAACTCCCAAGGGTTTGATAATAAAGCAGGTAATAGGTACTACCTCAACTACTTCCCATCCCACAATTTGATTAGATCCTAATCAATGCAATGTTGGAGGATAGATCTAATGCATAAAAAGCTGGGTAGTAGGAAAGGTATGATCAAAGTGTTACTTGCCTTAGCGATGATCATGAAACCTAGAGACTTCGAAGTAACGGCGGCGCACTCCGGGTATTCTATCGCAGACAAACAAAAAAGCATACAATAAGTACTCATCTAATGCACGGTAAAACTCAAATAGATCTAACCAGATTGTTCAACTTAAGAACTCCGGTTTGCAAAAGAATCAAATCAAGCGAAGCAACGAAAGTCAAGCGGCGGAAGAAAACAGCTTCGTTTTACTAATCTGGATCTAGGTCAAGTTTTACAGAACAAAAACTTGTTTAAGTTGATTATTCGGAAAGAGGGTTTCGAGACAAAACTCTAGGCGCTTGAATCGCCTGATTCCGATAAACGAGCGAAAAGTTATACTAAAACGAAAATCGGTTCCGGATCGCGATCGAGAAAATCGCGGATTTAATCCGAGAAAGAGAAAAGCGGCGAGCAGTTAATCGAGCGGACGTTCGTTAACAGAAACTAACCGATGAACACGTTCGTTAAAACGAACGGATCGGTGAACGTTCACTAAAAAGATAAACCAGAAAAAAAAAAACCGATCTAGGGTTTCGAAAAAAAACCGAGGCGGTTATGAAAAACCAGACGGACGAGCAATGGCGGCTATACCTCCGGCGACGTCTCCGTGAGCGGAACGGGCTCGCGGGTCGGGCGGAGGCGAATGCGGCGGCGGGCGGCTCAGCGTGTCGGGCGGTCGAGTGTGAGGTGAGGGCGGCGGGCGTGATTTAAGGGTGCTTGCCTTGGCGGAGGGCACGGCGGCGGGCGGCGGTCTCCGGAGGAGGCAACTCAGGCGAGTGGGCCGCCTTTGGGCCTTGGCCCGATGCGCTTGTGGCGTTTTTAACATTCTGTGAAAAAAAATTCAAAAGAAGTACTAAACGGACTCCAAAAATCCCAAAATAAATTTTCCCCGGTTTCTAAAATCAAGCCGGATTTAATGAACATTTATTTGGGGCCTAATTGCAATTTTGAAAAACGCGCATTTTTCCTAAATTCAAATAAAAGGCGAAAAACTCCAAAATAAAATCTTATTTGATTTTATTATTAGATCTTCATTATTTCTTTATTTTGGGAAAGTCATTTTATTCCCTCTCTCATATTTTTGTAGTAGAAATAATTGAAGATAAAATAAATAAAATCAGTGATCCTATTTCCAAATTTGAGAAAACTCAAATATGAAAATAACGAAAATCCCCAACTCTCCCCGTGGGTCCTTGAGTTGTGTAGAATTTTCTAGGATCGAGCAAAATGCAAGGAAAAAATATGATATGCATGATGCACTATGTATAACATTCCAAATTGGAAATTTGGAATGTTACAAACCTACCCCCTTAAGATGAATCTCGCCCTCGAGATTCGGGTTGGCTAGAAAATAGGTGAGGGTGGTCCTCAAGCAAATCTTCCTCTCGCTCCCAGGTGGCTTCATCCTCAGTGTGGTGGCTCCACTGAACTTTGCAAAACTTAATAACCTTGCTGCGGGTAACTCGACTGGCAAACTCCAAAATCTTAACTGGTTTCTCCTCGTGGTCAAATCATCATTCAACCGAATTGCTTCTAGTGGCACAGTATCTCTCAATGGTATATCAGCCATCTCTGCGTGACACTTCTTCAACTGTGAAACATGAAACACATCATGAACACTTGACAATCCTTCGGGTAGTTCCAACCTATATGCAACTTCTCCCATGCGTTCCAAAATACGATAAGGTCCTACAAATCGGGGCGCTAACTTTCCTTTAACTCCAAAACGCTTAATTCCTCGAAGTGGCGATACTCGAAGATAAACTCATCTCCGACTTCAGTATTACATCCCCTCATGCGTTTTGCATCCGCATAACTTTTACATCTTGATTGGGCTACCTTGAGCCTACTCGCGAATCAATTTTACTTTCGTTCAAACTCCTTAATCAAATCTGGTCCAAACAACTGGCGGTCTCCTACTTCATCCCACAACAACAGGGTTCTGCACCTCCTTCCGTACAAGGCTTCGAAAGGGGCCATCTTCAAACTAGCTTGATAACTGTTGTTGTAAGAAAACTCCGCATATGGTAAATTATCGTCCCAGCTGGATCCATAATCCAAAGCACAAGCTCTAAGCATATCCTCCAAAATTTGGTTGACTCTCTCGGTTTGTCCATACATGCGTGGATGAAAAGTCGTGCTAAACTCCGGCTGGTTCCCAAAGTTTCGTGCAAGCGCTTCCGAGAACTTTGAGGTGAATTGAGTTCCTCTATCCGACACGATACTCCTCGGAACCCCATGCAAATATACAATTACGGTCATGTATATCTTAGCCAATTTAGCAATCTTTGTAGGTAGTCTTCTTTGGAATGAAATGAGCTACCTTCGTCAAACGATCAACTACAACCCAAATTGAGTCATAGCTTTGAACGAGTCCTCGGCAATCCGTGATGAAATCCATGCCTAGTTTATCCCACTTCCATTCGGGTATCGGCAATGGTTGTAACAATCCTGCTGCCTTCGATGTTACGCCTTCACCTTGACAAACATCACAAATCGCTACATACTCGCAATATCCTTCTTCATTCCGGTCCACCGAAAGTATTCTTCAAATCCAAATACATCTTGGTATTCCACAGGTGAATCGAATATGGTGAATCATGTGCCTCTTGTAAAATCAACTTCACGATCTCCGGGTCATTGGGCACATAACACGGGTCCTCAAACCATAAGGTCTCGTGCTCATCCTCACGAAATCCCTTTGCTTTTCCTTCGCTCATTTTCTCCTTTATAGCGGCAATCTCTTTGTCGGTCTTACGAGCTTCCCCGATTCTATCCATCAAAGTTGACTGTATCTCCAATGCTGCTACATGGCCTTTCGGAACTATTTCCAAACATAGCTCTCGAAGATCCTCGACTAACTCCTTTGGTATTTCTCCCGTCATTAACGTGTTGACGTGGCTCTTACGGCACTTAAAACAAGTGATGTGGCTCAGGTCTACCTTGGATGGTGTTGACGGGGTGGTGCGATTTTGTCCATTACTTCCTCCATTCCCGTTCCCATTCTTGGTGCCATTATGGTTGTGTGAGTTACCTCCTCCATGGGTATGCTGAAACTGTCCTCCTGGCTTCGGGGTAAAGCGTAGCTTCACTGAGCTCAATTATACTTCCCTGTCCATACTTCCTCTTACGATTTTCAATCTGCTGCTTCCCTTCAATCATGAGAGCACGATCTACTAACTCCACGATAGTTATTGAAAGTGGCTACCATCAGCTGCATGCTAAGCTCATCATTCGGTCCTTCTAGAAACTTCTCTTGCTTAGCTGCATCTGTAGCAACGTCATCTGGGGCATAACGTGCTAACTTACTGAAATCATCCACATCTTGTGGCTATCCGGTCCTCCTTGGCGCAAGTTGCGAAACTCACGCTTCTTCATGGCCATAGCTCCTGCTTTGAAACATGGGCGACGAAAAGCTTGTCAAACCGATCCCATGTCACGGTGTCTCTGTGGTAAGTGGTCTGTAAAATTCTCCCACCATCTTCTTTGCGGGTCCTTGAGCTAATGTGCGGCAAACTTCACCCTTTCTCCATCTGTACATCCTACGGTGGTCAACTCCCTCCCTACCTTACGGAGCCAATCATCTGCTACTATCGGCTCGGTGCTCTTTGGAAAACACCGCGGATTCAGCCTTAAGAAACGCAGTCGGATGGTCAATGGTGGTGGTGGCGGTGGAGTTGTTGTTGTTGCCTTGGTTACTGCACCAATGTTTGAATCAAGGCATTCTGCTGCTGAATCAACCGAGTGATCTCTGGCGGGAAAACAAATCCGGGTCGCGTCTCGGAGGCATCCGAGGTTTATAGAAAAGACGAGAGTTAAGAGTAGAATGAGGTCTAGAGAGAAACACTACCCATATGCACATGAGACAAATCACACAATATCACTCCAATCAATTCAAACAAGAGCATACAACGACCTAACTATCGTTACAGAAGTGCTGCAACTAAGACAAATAAAATGGGGGAAATCTACTGCTATTATGGTGGTCAACTAGAAAAACTGCTCCGATGAAGATTGCATGATATCTA
The DNA here is from genome assembly GCA_021605145.1 of Aegilops bicornis. NCBI lineage: Eukaryota > Viridiplantae > Streptophyta > Magnoliopsida > Poales > Poaceae > Aegilops > Aegilops bicornis. Next base: position 1,911,720 of record JAHIAL010000070.1, on the reverse strand, counting down.
CTCCAGCTTCATCTACAAAGTCATCATCACTAGGATCGGAGTCGGTGTCGTCGATGATGATGTAGTTATCTGGACAGGAGCTACCTTCATCTTCTCTTCCGGGTGCTGAATTTCCCATGAGTTCTTCAATCTTCACCTTAAGATCGCCGTTTTGTCCCACTAGAGCTACAATCTCGTCCATGTAGTCCTTGCGAGTGGCCTTGATTCTCCTTCTAGTTCGATAATCTTAGCTCTTGCTGTTTTCAACTCCATCATATCCGCGCACATTTGGTTCTCCTGGCGTCGAATGTGCTGGTTTAACTCCTGGATGAAAGCTGCAATGGATCGGTCCTTCTTAATACCAACTATCTCCCATTGTTCGTCTCGGCGTCCGCAAATCTGGTAGATAGTATCCTTGAGATCCTCTTTGTAGACTTTTCCAATGGTCCCATGGCGATGTGAGCTGCCATGCTCTTTCCCAAACTCCATGTTGGTGCATTGAAAACACCGTGATTGGCGCAAACGTCCTTCCTGGAATATAGACTTGAATCTTCCAGCGCTCCTCTTCGGGTAAAGTGGCGTTGAAAGTCCCGGTGAAACTTGGTAATCCTATATTTAGGTACTTAGTGACTTCCTTCAGGTGTCGTCCAAAGGGTGTATCTTCATCCGGCTGGGTGAACTTGTTCCTTGCTTCCGTCATCCTAAAAGAATAGAAAAGATGAGGAATTAGAAAAGAGGAGAAAGAGTAGTGATCTAGGGCTTAAGCTTAGTGGCCGTGTCCTACAGTCAACGTGTGCTCTGATACCATCTCTGTAGCGACCAGACCTCAAACAGTCGATCTACGTGCTCCGGTGTCATCCTGGATCGATGTCGACACCACGACTTTCGGAGGATTTATATGAGTAGCAATCACACACTTATTACAATCGAATGTCTCAAGAGAGAACTTATTAAAATAAATATGGCTTAAGGCCATGTAAATACGATAACAGCGGAAGGCTTGGAAGAATAAGCGAGTCCATCAACTCCAACGGCATCACTAAGTATAGAACCACGACCTAAAAGCACCTTACTGTCGTTCTAAAAAGTCTCGCAACATGAAAGCGTTGCAGCCAAAACGGGTCAGCACATGGAATATCTTTGGCAATGTAACACATAGAGAATAATGGAATGAATAGCCTATACTACATGCATATTTGGCTGGTGGAAGGCTCTATGGTTCTGATTTTGCGAAAAGCCAATTTTTCCCTCCGCAAAGGAATAAATTTATTAACTATCATGGTGGTTGTGAAACATTGAGAATGGTTGACAGCATTCTCAATCCCAATTAAAAGTACTCATAAAACCCAACAATATTAATTAAAAGTAACATGATGAGATTCACATGATATCCAAGTACTAGATACTCAAAGCGTCCATAACCGGGGACACGGCTAATCATGATTAGTTTATACACTTTCTGCAGAGGTTTAGCACTTTTCCCCACAAGACTCGATCGCCTCCGTTTGATTTCTCGCACTACATGGTGTTTGAGAAGCGGATGACCGAGACATAGTCTTTCGTAAGCGCTAGCACCTTACATGTGGTTAGACCGTACCACATACAACCCCTAACTCTGCTATCCTACCCGTAAGTGTTAGCACAACTTAATCAACTATGCCAGAGCCCATAATGGCTTGTGGCTGCACACGTAAGTTTCTAGTTTGAATAATCTCATGATCCCTTTGAGCCTGGGTGGCGGTCCGAAGAAAAACAGGCAAGTCCTGATAGAAACCAGGTGCCTCAATCCACCCAGATGTGTGTTTAAGTTGCCACCTTAAATAAGCCATTAATTAACAATCTCACATCTGTAATGGAATTCACTCACCCAATCCACGTCTACTAGCATAGCATGGCATAAGCAAACGTAGAAGTAACTCCCAAGGGTTTGATAATAAAGCAGTGTAATAGGTACTACCTCAACTACTTCCCATCCCACAATTTGATTAGATCCTAATCAATGCAATGTTGGAGGATAGATCTAATGCATAAAACTGGGTAGTAGGAAAGGTATGATCAAAGTGTTACTTGCCTTGTCGATGATCCATGAAACCTAGAGACTTCGAAGTATTGATGGCGCACTCCGGGTATTCTATCGCAGACAAACAAACAAGCATACAATAAGTACTCATCTAATGCACGGTGAAAACTCAAATAGATCTAACCCGATTATTCTACTTAAGAACTCCGGGTTGCGAAAAGAATCAAATCAAACGAAGCAACGAAAGTCAAACGGCGGAAGAAAACAGCTTCGTTTTACTAATCTGGATCTAGGTCAAATTTTACAGAAACAAAAACTTGTTTAAGTTGATTACTCGAAAAGAGGGTTTCGAGACGAAACTCAAGGCGCTTGAATCGCTTTGATTACGATAAACGAGCGAAAAGTTATACTAAAACGAAAATCGGTTCCGGGATCGCGATCAGAAAATCACGGATTTAATCCGAGAAAAAGAAAAACTGACAAACAGTTAATCGAACGGACGTTCGTTAACAGAAACTAACCGATGAACACGTTCGTTAAAACAAACGGATCGGTGAACATTCACTAAAAAGATAAACCAGAAAAAAAATAAACCGATCTAGGGTTTCAAAAAAAAACCGAGGCGGTTTTGAAAAAACAGACGGACGACGGCGGCGGCTATACCTCCGTGAGGTTTCCGTGGTGAACGGGGCAGGGGCGGGTGCGGCGGGTGCGGCAGGGTCTGGGTGAGGTCGGCGGGCGGCTCAGCGGCGGCGGGCGGCTTTCGGGCGTGGCTCGGCGTCGGGCGGTCGGCGGCGGGGGTGAGTCTTGAGGCGGGCGGCGTATTTAAGGGGTGCTGCCTTGGGGAGGGAGCACATGGGCGGCGTGAAGGGCGTCAAGGGCGGGACGGCGGTCTCCGGGAGGGAGACGGCTCGGCGAGTGGGCCGTCGGCCGGGCCTTAGCCCGTAGCACAAGTGTTTTTTAAACATTCTAAAAAAAAAAAATCAAAAGAAGTACTAAACGGACTCCAAAAATCCCGAAATAAATTTTCCCGGTTTCTAAAATGAAGCCGGATTTAATGAACATTTATTTGGGGCCTAAATACAATTTTGAAAAACGCATTTTCCTAAATTCAAATAAAAGGCGAAAAACTCCAAAATAAAATCTTATTTGATTTTATTATTAGATCTTCATTATTTCTTTGTTTTGGGAAAGTCATTTTATTCCTCTCTCATATTTTTTGTAGTAGAAATAATTGAAGATAAAATAAATAAAATCAGTGATCCTATTTTCAAAATTTGAGAAAACTCAAATATGAAAATAACGAAAATCCCCACCTCTACCCGTGGGTGCTTGTGTTGTGTAGAATTTTCTAGGATCGAGCAAAATGCAAGGAAAAAATATGATATGCATGATGCTCTATGTATAACATTCCAAATTGGAAATTTGGGATGTTACACTCTTGGGCTGAGGATGAACAGTTACAAGGGAAGAAACAGCCTCCTGAGGAGAGGTGCTCTTGTGCTTGGTGAACTTGTGTGTGCTCGAGGATGATCTGAATCAGTTGCCTCTCTATGATGGTTGCTAGTCCTCTTTATAGAGGCCCTGGTCCTCTCCCCAAATATTTGACAAGGAAGGGATCCAACAACTGCCAAATTTGAAGGGAGACAACTAGTATGAGTTATCCTGACTAAAGGTGGTCTTCGCCTGCCAAAGGCTCTCCTGGTGACACCGTCTTCGGCTCCACGGTGACTTCCTTCTTGTCGTCCTGCTGGTCTTGGTCTCATTGCACCGATATGGAAACCTTTGCCTGATGCCCGGGGACTCATTGCATGCGCTTGCCCCTTTAGCACCAAAGAGGAAGCGAGGACCTTCAAGGCCTTGTTGGCGCCACTGCTCCAGTCGTCATGGCTTGCATCACAGAAACCTCGCGAGGTGTCCCTTGCCTTGATCTCTCCGCCCCTCGCGAGCCAGCCTGGTAAGGCGGCCCGCGAGGAGGTCTTGTGTCGTCCGCCTCACGAGGCTTGGCCCCTCGCGAGGGTCTTGAGTGTTTGCTGGTGAAGATGGGCGTCTGGGGTCATTGGTAGAAACCACCACGGTGGGCATGACGAGCAAGTCTGGGGACCCCCGTTCCCAGGACGCCGACAGGCGAGATAGCCCGGCAAGGCTTGCCGGGTCACCAATGACGTGACGTTAATCGGTGCATTTAATGCACCCTGTCAGCCTGTAGAGTTTTGTATGATAGCATTGTTTGCTATCTTATCAGTGCATAATGACTACTTTGCCATTGTTGTAACCCCTTAATCTATAAAAGGAGGCCCATGGAAACCGGAGAAAGGGTTGGAGAGTTGGACAACATAGACACCCATACGCGCGTAGCTACTGCCGCCCCTCCTAGGCAAGTGTACTACAGTCCATTACCTCTCTTCCACCATCAATCCAACAAAGCTGGAGTAGGGTTTCGCCTCATGGCGGCGAACACAGGTAAAATTTCTGTGTGATCTACGCCATGCTGCCTCATGCTTTCATCGCTCTCTTTGTGCAACACGACATCCCCCTGTCGAACCAGCAAGGGGCCCTCTCGTCCCATAGGTGGCCGTGGTTTCCCACGACATCTTTGGCGCGCCAGGTAGGGGGATCGCTTGCACGAACCTGAAGACGTGTGCAGCGCATCATCTTCATCACCGTCTTCACCTTCGACGGCGCCATCGACCATGGTGCCCAAGAAGAAAACAGATGCTTCAGCTCATCCATCCAGCTCGAAGGCCCTGCGGCCTCTAGCGCTGCGGGGGATGCGGAGGCACGCAAGGACGTGGGCGCTGCGGGGGACGTGGTCGGAGCAGGCCGCACCGTCACCACTTCCCCGGCAGCCGACACAAGAGCGGGAGGCATCGGAGGAGAACAGCATCAGCAACGCCCCGACGGCCATGCTCCACAAGGTATAGGTGAGGAAGTTACTCCGTCCGTGCCCCCTCCTCTCACCGACGGGCACATCCACAACAATGGCGCTCGGTCCGGGGTGAATCGCCGCCCTCCGGCCGCCCCCACCACAGGAGTGACCGCAGCGCGCGCACCTCCCCCGAGACGGGTCGACCAAGTTGCTGCGCCCGACGGAGCCGCTGGCCCTCGAGCGCCTTCGCCGCACCACCCTGCCCTCCAGGTGGTTGCTCCTTAACCGCGGGGGCGTGGTGCTCCCACCGCTGGGACCGTCAGGAGTCGAGCGACGGTGCAATCTACTTCATCATCACCCATGCCAAGTACAGCCACAGAGGCCATGGCGCAGGCTCGGCTTGCTGGCTTGAGGTTCACCCGCCGGTAAAGCAGATGGACGAATGGCATGCCACCGTCCAAAGTCTACTCGGTTTCGCCGAAGTTGGGGGCTTGTAGCGAGCTGGCCCGCCACGGCCTCCCCAAGCGACAACGACGTCTCGTGCCGCTGGCCCTATGGAAGGGGCCACCCCACGGTGTAGTGCGGACTAAGGCAGCCAGCGCGAGCACAGCAGAATCAAGACACTGACAATGTATCGATGGCCTCCTCTGACCCTCGAGCACGTCCAGGTCGACAGCAAGCCCCGGAGGAGGCAGAGGGGAGACACGCGCCTCTTTGTTGAGCAACGCGGCGATGACCCCTGCCAGACCAATGGGTACGACGGCCCTAACATCGACGAAGCTGCACTCGGTATTGGCGGGGTCCTACCTTTCGAGGTTGGCTGCCCTGCCTTTACTTGTGAGCTGCGGCAAGTCCGTTGGCCGTCAGTTCGCATGTTCAAGCCAGAGATACCTGAGAAGTACGATGGCAGGCTGAAGCCGACAGAGTTCCTGAGCATCTACACCATCGTTGTTCAGGCTGCTGGGGGAAGATATGAGAAGGTGTTTGCCAACTACTTCCCTTTGTCCCTCATGAGGTCTTGGCCAATGCACCTATCAGAGAACTCCATTTCATCATTGGCGGACCTGTTACATGAGTTCATTGGCGCCTTTACCGATGGCCATCAAGAGCCAGGCAGGCCCAGCGACTTGCAGCTTCTCCAACTGAACGAAGGAGAAACCCTCTGTAAGTATTTACAGAGATTCAGCAAAGTCCATAGGAACATCCCAAATATCCATCCAGCAGCTGTGATAGCTACCTTCCAGTCCAATGTGCGCAACCGCCAGATTCATTACAAGATGAACGTGCGGTTGCCCAAGACTGTGAAGGAGCTCTACACCTTGGTGGATAAGTGTGCTCGGATGGAGCAGGGCAGGAAGTTGCCCGGAGAGGAAGATTGCACCAATGTTAATTCAGAGGATGATGATGAATCAACCAGTCAGAAGAAGAGCAAGAAGCGCAGTAAGAAGCGGAAGGATAAGGCGGTGATGGCTGGCGGAAGGATCGGGTACACCTAGTACGGCAAGAAGGCCAAAGTTGAGGTCCTGTGCAAGGAAGCTGCTGCAGCGCTTGATTCTTGGGATGTCATGTTGTCCGAGAAGGCTGGGAAAGGTGATGGGCGTCTTGCAAGATTAATCGGACCAAGGGCCACGACCTTCAAGAGTGCTATCAGGTTGAGCAACTAGTCAAGAGACAAAGAGCAGAATATGAGAAGGGTGACAAGGAAAAGGGTCAGAATGCTACTGGCGGTAAGGGCCGAGACGGTGAAGTAAATCGCCTCAAAGAAACCCTTTGGAACCAAGGAAGCGTGCGAGGTCGAGAGAAGGAAGCTCGTGATGATGATGAGAGTGATGGAGGGGATGAAGAGGAAACCAGTGAGCAATATAGTTTCAGAAGGCCACTGACGCCCAGTGCATTGACGGGGGTGCATTGACGGGGGTGCATCTTTGCACACCTCTCACCGCCAGCTCAAACAGTGGGCACGAGAAGTCAATGTCGTGGAACCAGCGCAGAGGCCCGGAAGCCACTCAAATCAACGCGCACACCCATCATCTTTGACAAAGAGGATCATCCTAACCGTACCATTGCGGCAGGATGTTTGCCATTGTTGGTCTCTCCAACAATTCGCAACCTCAAGGTCACAAAGATGTTGGTGGACAGGCGGGCCGGGTTGAATCTGATTTCCCCAGTAGTTATCAGCAAACTTCAGATAGCGGAAGAAGAGTTGAAGGTTACCGGCACATTTCAAGGAGTTAAACCCGGCAGGAGCCATACTTAGGAAAGATCATGCTGCCGGTAACGTTTGGGGGATAGCTGAACTACCGGACTAAGAAGATTGTGTTTGAAGTGGTTGACCTCCACCTGCTGTACAATGGGATCCTTGGCCGCCCAGCCCTGGCTAAGTTCATGGTGGCATCTCATTATGCCTACAACACCTTGAAGATGCCTGGGACTTTGGGGGTCATTACCATCCCATCAGATGAGAAGGATGCAATTATTTCCGTGGACAAGATGTACGGGGACGCAGTCGCGGTAGCGGAAGCAATAGTTTCCGCCAAGGAAGACAAAGGAAAGAAGAATGGTAGTGTTGTAGGGTGGAACCCTAGATGGATATCTTTCACGAATTGGAGGGGAAATCCCCCAAAACTAGAAGAACACAAAGTGGGGGAAACAAGAGGAACACTCAAATTGACTTGATCCAATCACACATGTGCTAGATTCAATCACACAAGAGAGATACAAAGATCCAAATCCAACAGAAGAAGATACAAGAGGTAACTGCTTCATCCCAATCCTATGAGGAAAGAGGTCTTGATGATCTTATGATGGGGATCCTTCTCCAAGAGGAGGGCTTGATCTCCAATAGGAGCTTATCCAAGAGGAGGGCTTGACCTCCAAGAGCAGCTTCTCCAAGAGGAGGTCTAGATCTCCAAAAGGGGGATGATGAGCAAAGCTCTCTCTTTGTCTATCAAATACTTTGGTATCCCCTCAAATAAGCTAGGGAAGGAGTACATATAGTCTAGGGACGAAATAGAGGGGAGAGGGAGATACAAGGGTCAAAACCCCAACTTACACGCATGCACTCTCGGAGGGGTCCGGGCACCCAGCGGTCGTTGGGATGAGGAGACTGGGCACCCGGGGGTGAAGTCCGGGCACCCGAGGTAGCGCCAGGTGAGGGTATGGGCACCCGAGGGTAGGGGTGCGGGCACCCGAAGGTGAAAGCCCGGGCATCCGGGGTGGTCAGGGGCCGCACCCTTTGGGGGCCGGGGGCCGGGCACCCGGGGCATAGGAGGCCGGGCACCCGGGGTGGTCCGAGGCCTCCAGTGCTTTGCGTCTTGGTGTCCCTCTTTCTCCTCCTTCTCCCTTCTTGGATGGTGTAGATGTTGTCTTGCGCTTGAACTCCTCCTCGTCGTCGATGAAGCTCCGGTAATACTATGCATGCCCACGAGAGGGATGTCAAGTAGTATACCATCCTCAAAGGAGTTAAGTGAACACGTGTAAAGGAGATGATTAACCTTTATGTATGTGAAGTAGATGTCGCACGTATCACTTGCCGAACGGACTCTTGACATGGTGATGTCCGTAGGATGCTCTGCATCATCCCCTCCCCCTTGGGAAAGATCCGACCTCGGATCGAAAACCATATCACCATGGGAAAGATATGGCATCGCCGTGTAGAAGTGAACGTTCACCAAGTACTCATGGTTTTCAAGCTCGAAATGGGCACTCTCCATTCTCGCACCGTCTAGTGATTCCTTCAAAAGGAGCAAGAACAACAAACACTTGGAAAAACAAATGTGGTTAGCACTAGTGCAAAACCGAGCATTCAAGTGGTGATTCACCGAACAAGTGTCGTCATCATGCATAGCATATGGTGTAACAAAGGATTGTGACATGGCATGAAAGCACATAAATTGAGCACAATCAAGGTCGTCATGGAGACAAGGATGTAAATGTCAGGCAGTGATGCAAATATGTGTGACAAGAGAATAAGCATCTACCTCAAGCTCGTAGCAATCATGCGTAAGGCATTCGACAAATGGTCGATGGTAAGCATAAGAATCATTCACAACGCCAAATACGAGTAGATGACTAAACACATGGGTCAAGTGCCAGACAATCCGAGCATAACGTGTATACGGTGTAGTGAAAATCGTGTGGCACTCAACACAATAGAAAGAGTAATTGTTCATCATGCGTGAGGCAATCAAATCATTCAAGCTAGTAGTGCAAAGATGCAACATGCTATAGGTAATCATGGCAATCATTTCTGTGAGCAAATAGTAGGCATAGGCAATGCACATGGCATATCGCAAGCACAAACACAGAGCAAGATCAAGGTGTCATCATAGGAATGGGTCACAAAGAAAACATGGCAAGAACAAGCAATATCTCCACCAAGCTTGCAAATATAAATACAAGTAGTAGAATCAATCATCACGTGTAATGCAAAAGCATGGGTCACAAATGCATGGTAAAGGCATATGAATAAGCATATCATGCAAAGTGAAAATGGCAAGATAGGAATATAATATGAATGGACGATAGCCCATAACCAAGTGAGGGCCACGTAGAAGAAATGCGCGAAGATTTTGCGCGAAGGGAGCAGTGGTAATAACAATCCACGGTATCCCAAACCATCATTGCTCTCTAGCGCTCATTTCATCAACTCATGGGATTGCGAGGTTGACGAGGTAGAATGTGTACCTATGATACGTCTCCAACGTATCTACAATTTTTTATTATTCCATGCTATTATATTATCCATCTAGGATGTTCTATATGCATTTATATGCTATTTTATATGATTTTTGGGACTAACCTATTAACCTAGAGCCAGTGCAGGTTTACATTTTTCCTTGTTTTTGAGTTTTACATAAAAGGAATACCAAACGGAGTCCAATTGACGTGCCAATTTTTGATGATTTTTTATGGACCAAAAGAATCCCCCAGAGTAAAAGAGTTGGGCCAGAAGAGTCCCGAGCCATCCATGAGGGTGGGGGCGCGCCCTACCCCCTAGGCGTGTCCCCCTATCTCGTGGACGACCCGGAGACCCCCCCTGACGTGAGACCTACGCCAAAAATTCCTATAAATACAGAAACCTTGAAAATAACCTAGATCGGGAGTTCCACCGCCAAGCAAGCCTCTGTAGCCACCAAAAACCAATGGGACCACTGTTCGACACCTCACGGAGGAGGGATCCCTCACCGGTGGCCATCTTCATCATCCTGGCACTCTCCATGACGAGGAGGGAGTAGTTCACCCTCGGGGCTGAGGGTATGTACCAGTAGCTGTGTGTTTGATCTCTCTCTCTCTCTCTCTCTCTCTCTCTCTCTCTTTCCCGTGTTCTTGATGTGGCACGATCTTGATGTACCGCAAGCTTTGCTATTATAGATGGATCTTATGATGTTTCTCCCCCTCTACCTTCTTGTAATGAATTGAGTTTTCCCTTTGAAGTTATCATATCGGATTAAGTCTTTAAGGATTTGAGAACACTTGATGTATGTCTTGCGTGGGATACCCGTGGTGATAATGGGGTATTCTATTGATTCACTTGATGTATGTTTTGGTGATCAACTTACGGGTTCTGTGACCTTGGGAATCTATGCATAGGGGTTGGCACACGTTTTCGTCTTGACTCTCCGGTAGAAACTTTGGGGCACTCTATGAACTTCTATGTGTTAGTTGGATATATGAATCTGAGATTGTGTGATGCATATCGTATAATCATACCCACGGATACTTGAGGTGACATGGTAGTATCTAGGTGGCATTAGGGTTTTGGTTGATTTGTGTCTTAAGGTGTTATTTTAGTACGAACTCTATGATAGATCGAACGGAAAGAATAGCTTCGTGTTATTTTACTACGGACTCTTGAATAGATCGATTAGAAAGGGTAACTTTGAGGTGGTTTCGTACCCTACAATAACCCCCTCGTTTGTTCTCTGCTATTAGTGACTTTGGAGTGACTCTTTGTTGCATGTTGAGGGATAGTTATATGATCCAATTATGTTATTATTGTTCAGAGAACTTGCACTAGTGAAAGTATGAACCCTAGGCCATGTTCAACGCATTGCAATACCATTTGTGCTCACTTTTATCAACAGTTACCTTGCTGTTTTTATATTTTCAGATTACAAAAACCTATATCTACCATCCATATTGCACTTGTATCACCATCTCTTCGCTGAACTAGTGCACCTATACAATCTACCATTGTATTAGGTGTGTTGGGGACACAAGAGACTCTTTGTTATTTGGTTGCAGGGTTGTTTGAGAGAGACCATCTTCAGCCTACGCTTCCCTCGAGTTGATAAACCTTAGGTCATCCACTTGAGGGAAATTTGCTGCTGTCCTACAAACCTCTGCACTTGGAGGCCCAACAACGTCTATAAGAAGAAGGTTGCGTGGTAGACATCAAGCAATTTCTGGCGCCGTTGCTGGGGAGGTGAGTGCTTGAAGGTATATCTTTAGATCTTGCAATCAAATCTTTTCGTTTCTTGTTTTATCACTAGTTTAGTCTATAAAAGAAAACTACAAAAAAATGGAATTAGGGGTGCCTCATATGCTTCATCTTTTTAATGTCTTTCGTGAAAATGATGGGAAGGAAAATTGTGCTCAAGTACTACAAGAAGAATTACATAGAATGCTTGGCATAAAATATGTGAACGATGAGCATGATTGCAATGTTGTTAGTATGAATTCTTTGAATACCCATGATGCTTATGATATGAAAAGGCCCAAGCTTGGGGATGCCATGTTTGATGAGAATGACAAGTTTGAGAATTTATTTGCTGCAATTAATGATTGTCCCAAGCTTGGGGATGATATGTTTATGAAGATGATATGTTTAACTTCCCAAGTTTTGATATGCAAATTTATTATGATGATAGCATGCCTCCTATTTATGATGGTTATATTGATGGAAGTGGGTTTGGAAGAGTGTAAAATTTAGGAAGTAATGATCCCACTATTTTGGAGGGTGCTGAATCGTATTGTGACAATTATGAAAGTGGATTTGGAGAGGTCATGACTTTATTTGGTAATGATTCCACTATCTTCGAAGAGGTTTCAATTGATTATGATGAGAACAAAGTTGCTACTTATGATGATTATTGTGATGACACTTATGCTATAAAAATTAGTGATGATTATATTAAAAGTTGTCATGATTACCCTTTTTCTAAACATTACTCTTTTAACGTGGAAACAATTTATAGTATTCGAGTTTCTTATGATACGCGCACTATTCCGAATGAGAAGAATTTTGCTTATGTGGAGAGTAGTAAATTTTCTATGCTTGTAGATCATGAAAAGAATGCTTTATGTGATGGTTATATTGTTTAATTAATTCATGATGCTACTGAAAATTATTATGAGGGAGGAACATATGCTTGTAGGAATTGCAATAATATCAAGTTTCCTCTCTATGTGCTTAAAATCTTGAAGTTATGCTCGTTTTGCTTTCCTATGCTAGTTGATTCTTGTTCCCATAAATTGTTAGCTCACAAAATCCCTATGCATAGGAAGTGGGTTAGACTTAAATGTGCTAGTCATATTCTTCACGATGCTCTCTTTATGTTTCAATTCTTATCTTTTATGTGAGCATCATCGAAATCATCATGCCTAACTAGGGGCGTTAAACGTTAGCGCTTGTTGGGAGGCAACCCAATTTTATTTTTGTCCGTTGCTTTTTCTCATGTTTAGTAATAAATAATTCATCTAGACTCTTTTTAGATGTGGTTTTACGTTTTAATTAGTGTGCCAAGTAGAACCTTTGGGAAGACTTGGGTGAAGTTATTGCGATCTTGCTGTAAAAAATAGAAACTTTTGCGCTCACGAGATTAGCTGCCATTTTTTACTGGAGAGAGCTTTTAGGTTGATTATTTTTAAAGATGATTAATAGACATATTCCTCAGGTCCACAAATTTATTTCAGAATTTTTGGAGTTACATAAGTATTCGAATGATACAGATTACTACAGACTGTTCTGTTTTTGACAGATTCTGTTTTCATTGTGTTGTTTACTTATTTTGATGAATCTATGAGTAGTATCGGAGGGTATGAACCATAGAGAAGTTGGAATACAGTAGATGTTACACCAATATGAATTTAGAATGAGTTAACAACAGTACCTAAGTGGTGAGTTATTTTCTTATATTAACGGAGCTTACGAGTTTTCTGTTAAGTTTTGTGTTGGGAAGTTTTCAATTTTGGGTAAAGATTTGATGGACTATGGAATAAGGAGTGGCAAGAGCCTAATCTTGGGGATGCCCAAGGAACCCCAAGGTAATATTCAAGGACAACCAAGAGCCTAAGCTTGGGGATGCCCCGGATGGCATCCCCTCTTTCTTCTTCGTTCATCGGTAACTTTACTTAGAGCTATATTTTTATTCACCACATGATATGTGTTTTGCTTGGAGCATCATTTTATTTTGTTTTTTTTTGCTTGCTGGTTGAATAAAATACCATGATCGGAAATTCTTAAATGTTAGAGAGTCTTCACATAGTTACATAATTATTCAACTACTCATTGATCTTCACTTATATCTTTTGGAGTAGTTTGTCATTTGCTCTAGTGCTTCACTTATATCTTCTTAGAGCATGGCGGTAGTTTTATTTTGAAGAAATTATTGATCTCTCATGCTTCACTTATATTATTTTGAGAGTCTTTTAGAACAGCATGGTAATTTGCTTTGGTTATAAAATTAGACCTAATATGATGGGCATCCAAGATGGGTATAATAAAAACTTTCATATAGAGTGCATCAAATACTATGAGAAGTTTGATACTTGATAATTGTTTTGAGATATAAAGATGGTGATATTAGACTCGTGCTAGTTGAGTAATTGTGAAATTGAGAAATACTTGTGTTGAGGTTTGTGTCGGTGTCAAAACCGGCGGATCTCGGGTAGGGGGTCCCGAACTGTGCGTCTAAGGCGGATGGTAACAGGAGGCGGGGGACACGATGTCTACCCAGGTTCGGGCCCTCTTGATGGAGGTAATACCCTACTTACTGCTTGATTGATCTTGATGATATGAGTATTACAAGAGTTGATCTACCACGAGATCGTAGATGCTAAACCCTAGAAGCTAGCCTATGGTATGATTGTTGTTGTCTCTGGAATAAACCCTCCGGTTTATATAGACATCAAAGGGGGCTAGGATTACATAGAGTCGGTTACAAGGGAGGAGATCTACATATCCGTATTGCCAAGCTTGCCTTCCACGCCAAGGAGAGTCCCATCCGGACACGGGACGAAGTCTTCAATCTTGTATCTTCATAGTCCAACAGTCCGGCTAAAGTATATAGTCCGCCATCCGAGGACCCCTAATCCAGGACTCCCTCGGTAGCCCTGAACCAGGGCTTCAATGACGATGAGTCCGGCGCGTAGATTTGTCTTCGGCATTGCGAGGCGAATTCTTCCTCTGAATATTCCATAGAAGATCTTGAACACAAAGATAGTGTCTGGCTCTACAAAACAAGTTCCACATACCACCGTAGAGAGAATAATATTTCCACAAATCTAATCTGCTGACACGTTTGGCAGCATGTCAACATACCACGGCCGGTCATTATTGAACCGCTTTTTCTCAACCAGCTCTCGCACGTATTGCGGCGGTTTTCTTGGCACGTCTTGTCGAAGCAGAGATCGTGTCCCCTTATCGCGGGATTCTCATCAATACGGATGTGGGTAACCCAACGCGCCATCAATTACGGCGCCTGGGGAATAAGCGAGTTTTACTAGGCAGGTGGGGAGGCGTATAGTTTCCTCCGCCCCTATAAAGGGACAAGGATTCCTCTTTTTACCCACGCCTTCTTCCTCCTTGCTCATCCATTCTTGCGCACTCGAGCTCCAGCACCCAAGTTTGCGTTTTTTCCCTCAAACCACTCCAAGTATGTCCGGAGCGGGAGGCAAGTGGATGGTCTCCTCCGTCACGGAGGAGAACATCACAAAGCTTCTGAGGGAGCGGGATATCGGCGCGGACGCCGACTGCCTGCGGTCTGAGGCAGATCATCCCACGCCCAACCCCATGAGAGGGTGGCTTTCCTTACCCACTTTGTCCGTGTGGATCGATTTCCTCCACCCGCTTGTCCACGGGCTCATGTTCTACTACGGGCTGGATTTTCACGATCTGGCCCCAATTTCATCCTCAACATCTCGGCGTTTATCGTGGGTATGCGAAACCTTCCTCCGCATCAGGCCCCACTTCGCCGGTGGTGAAGACCTTCAATGTTAAACCGGTGGTGGTCCGCCAAAGAAGCGGAGTGCGGAGGCGCCATGGTGGGCAAAATGCCTAATGACACTCTGGCTCAAGGCTCCTATGTGGAGACCATAAAGGGGTGGCAATCGGGTGGTTCTACATCACCGAGCCATGCGACACCAACCGGGTGGCGGCCCCGAATTCGATCCGGAATCCCCACGGCTCACCTCCACGGAAAGAGAAGGGCCTGTCACGGGGTTCATCGGTGGAGCTGACCGGACTCTGAAATGCATCGAAACATGATGAGCAAGAAACTCAAGCTTGTCAACGTGGTCCAGGTCATGCTCTTCCGCCGGATCCTCCCGTGTCAACGACGGGCATTCAATTTGTGGGAGTTCGACCCGGCCGAGCACCAGACGCTGCGAGAGCTCTTCGACATGATGCACAAGGACGCCTGGAAGGTGCTGTTCAAGGGCGCCGAGGTACCTCCTCCCTTTACCGAGGACCACGGACTCAGCGCAAAGCGCTATGCCAATCCGGTAAGTTTTTTATATCTCACAGGATGTTCATTTTCCCCAGTTTAATCATGTGCGGGATCTAAGCCTCCATGCTATTAACAGGACTGGGTAGAAACAGCGGAGCAGATCAATTGCCCAGCCCCCCTGCCTGAGGATCCAGCAGATGCTCTCCTAACGGAGATGCTGGTTCCGGCGCCTTACGAGGTGCCGGTGAAGAAGGCCAAGAAGAAGGCCACGGGGACCCGAAAGGGTCTCCGGCGCAAGGTTATATCGGACTCGTCGTCCGAAAACTCCGAGGCGCACTCCTCCCATGGAAACGAGTAGGAGGAAGAGGAAAGTTCTCCCCCTCCCCAGCCGGGGGAGACAAGAATAGGAAGGCCGCCCCGACCGGGGAGGCCGAACGGTCCAAGAAGGGAAGGACCCTCCTTCCGGACTGCTCCACGACGGCCGCCCTCTGGCGATGACAGTGGCTGCGCCTGGACAAGCCCCTGGCGAAGTCGTAAGTATCCGGATACCATAGTAATTCATGGTATGTTTTATTGCCTCGCTTCTCATCACGCCGAACATGATTATGCAGTCCGTCCGAGCCCATATCAACGTATCTTCGCCGGATGGTTCTTTGGACCCGTCGGATATGAATAGCAATTCACTTCCGACCGCCTCCACCCCTCGCCCTACGGACAACGTCGAGGTGTTGTCTCAAAGGGCACCGAACCGAGGGGAGGTAGTCCCGGAGGCGCCTCGAGGCGACATTCCGGACCCTGGCGCAAAGGGAGCAAGACTCCCATGGGCTCCGAATTCGGCCTCCACTGAACATCGCGCCGGAACCTCCGGTGGTTCCGGACTCTGTCAGTGACCCCGTTAAGAGGGGCAAGCCGCCTTGCGTGCCGTGGCCTCTCGCCCATCCAGAGGCACCGGACAACTTGCTGAAGCGCTTCACGGCGCCCGTCGACGAAGAGCACCGCACTATCATGAGTGCGGTGATCGAGAAGGTTCGATCCGCAAAAGCGGACTAATCGAAGCTTGTGCCAGCCTCCTAACAAAGCTTTCGGTAAGTAATCAACTTATAGGAAAATATTACAGCATAGACGGTAGCCCCGATGCTCGCTTTGGCGTTCGCGAAGAAAAGGCGAATAGAGGATCAAATAATGACCTCAGAGTCTAATCGAGAATATGTCTATGTGCATATGCAGGCTTCATCATTGCTGGCGGCCAAGACGTCTTCTGGAGGTTGCTGCACTGAAGCAGGACCTTGAGCGGTCCAAGGAAGAGCTCGGCCTTACCAAGAGGCAGCTCAAAGAGAACTAAGGTAAGCTATACCCTGTCTATATATTAAAAAGAAATTTGGTTGTAAAATAATAGGATCATCATGAATTTGACAGGGGCCACGACCAAAGTGGCGACCCTGAAGAAGGCGCTATCTGAGGCCGAAGACAAAGCGGCCAAGGAGCGCATCAAGCGAGAAAAGCAAGAAGCCCGGGTAGGCGAGGTGCAGCAAGAGCTCCAGGCTCTCGCCAAAAAATATGAGTCCTTGGAGCTTCACTCTAAGACGCGAGAGTCTGAGCTTGAGAAGGCCCTCGAAAGCGCACAAAATGCAAAGGCGGAAGCCCACAAGGCCCTCCAGGAGATTGAGGCGGTTAAGAAGATAGCAGCGGGTAAGGCATTCATTATGCAAAGCAAGCATGTGAAGGAAACTTTCCTTTTACTTACCCGAGTTCGGAGCTCTCCAGGAGCGTTCGCAGATCTTCCCCGCAGTGTGTTGGATGCCACGGAGTTTTACCGGGCTGAGGAGGGGAGCTCGACGGAGAAGTTGTTCTGGTCTCGATATACAGGACCGAACACCCAATGCCCTTTGAGCGACCAGCTGAAGCAACCGGTCGAGCTCCACAAGGCGGCCGAACAGGCCATGAAGTGTCTTATAGTCGGATGTGGCCTGGCAATCCTCACTGCTGACAGCCTACTTCGGTCCGGTGAGGCGGATTGTGAATGCTCGCACATGGCTTGAAGTCATAAAGCGGTCCGTCTCAAGACGAGGGTGCGCGCAGGGCTTTTGCCCGGGCGAAGGTGCACTGGGCTAAGCCGACGTCAGAATTTGGTGAAGGAGGGCCGCCGAAGGCAACGAGCCTCGCCACCCGAAATGTATTATGACAAGGTGTCTTAAAGGGTTCCGCCTTTGTGGCGGAGGAATGTGCTAAAGATGTAATATTTGAATGAGCATTACTCATGTGATCCTGAAATGTGAAACCAGTTCATTTGCGCTATGCAATGCTTGTTAATTTAAAATATTACCTTCTGTGCGGCCGTTTATGAAATCTGAGGGTTGGCTGGTAAACTTCGCCCCCATGTAACTAATCTTTGGGGTGTTCGGGATAAACTGAACACTCTTTATCCCAATTTTGGGTCCTCCGAGGAGGTGTTGACACAATGAACGAGTGCAATCGGACTATAAGGCTTTATCACTCTCACTTAGCCATAGAAGTCTACAATTTTAAATTTTGGCGAAGCCCTAGTATTCGAAGGTCAATTTGAGCGCTATATACGCCTATGTCGGACAAGGCCGACTCCTCGCCGAAGCGGAAAAAATCTTTAAGGACTTGAGACCTCTCGAACAGCGACCAGCTCTCGCCTTTATCATGACGATTAGTTTCGGCTTTCTCTCGAGGTGCTCGTCCGGAAGAACCGGGACACAACCGCAGTAGTTCTCCCAGCGCTACCTTAGCCAATTTTGTGGAACGTAAGGTACCAAAACATGGGAGCCGGGCAAACCCAACTATTGACCCAAGACATGATTCGGAGCTGATGCATATAATGCTATAAGTTCAGGGTGCCGCGTTGTCGAAAGTGTTCGGACTTCTCACGCCGTATTATGGGGTATCTTGAAGCCCTGGCGTCTTGGTCGTACCATAATGTACGGGTGCAAGTTGTCGTAAATAAACAGACAAGAAAAAAGAAGGGTAATGCAATACTAGACTAATGATGTGCATTGTTATTTAAATATGTCAAAGCGTATTGACACAAGTAGTGCGATAAGCAAAAAATAGGACTATTTGACATGTCCTATCCAAGGGTAAGCTGCGTATGGGTATTAAAATGGGTACTTCCATTGTTATCAGAGACCACCTGGGGATTCCCTTGTACGTCTTAGCTTCTTGCCCCCTTGGTTGTTCCTTCCCGTAATGTGTCCAGCAATCAGGCTGCCGGAAAGGGCTTCCAGAGAGTAAGGTCCTGAAAGAGAGGAAATGATAAAGGTATACAGCCCCTGGGGCGGTTAAGCCGCATTGTGGGACGTGCCCTGGTCGTGCCCCCGCCTATGCCCATGGTATTTTTAGTGCGTAATTATGTATGCACGACACAGATTTCGTCGCTTAACTGGGACTAGGACGGGGGCCGAATTGCTAGGAAAGCTCAACGTGCGTGCGATCCTCATGGCAGGTTACTCGGACTCGCTTGAAGGTGTCCGAGGCTTTATCGCCAATTGGTGGTTTGCCTTAAAAGGCTGCTTTGTGCCTCGATTCATGAGGAGCGCGGTGTGCTCCTCCGCGCGGAGCGGCGTTTGTGTTTCCATTGATCGTTATAACCCCACGGGGTCCTGGCATTTTGAGCTTGAGGTATGCATAATGAGGTACCACGTTGAATCTGGCAATGCGGTTCGCCCGGCAAAGGCATTATAGCCATCGCTGAACGGGACGATATCGAAGATTAACTCCTCGCCGGGCCTGTACACTGGATGACACCTTTAAAGGTGGTTTTAGTGGGTTTGATCCTCGAGGGGTCTATACCCATTTTGCACATCAGATCCGATAGAGCAGGTTCAGTCATCTGCCTCCGTCCTTAAGGACTCGAGTGAGGTGTAACCTGTCGATGATGGGATCTAGGACCACGCGGCAGATCCGCCATGTCGGATACTAGTGGGGTGGTCCCTGCGATCGAAGGTGATCGGACAAGAGGACCATGGGTTGAACTTTGGGGCGACTGGCTCCATCGCATAGACGTCCCTTAGTGCACGCTTCCGTTCCCTCTTGGGAATGTGGGTTGCGTATATCATGTTCACCGTTTTCACTTGTGGGGGGAACCTCTTCTGTCCTCCCATGTTCGGCGGCCGGGACTCCTCCTCGTCGTCGCTATGCAGCCCCTTGTCCTTGTTTTTGGCGTTCAGTTTGCCAGCCTGCTTGAACACCCAACATTCTCTGTTGGTGTGATTGGCTGGCTTGTCGGGGGTGCCATGAATTTCACACGAGCGATCGAGTATGTGGTCCAAACTGGACGGGCCCGGAGTACTTCTTTTGAATGGCTTTTTCACGATCGATTTAGAGCCACCGAATCCGACATTGATCGCCGTATCTTGGTGCGGTATCGCCGTTGTTGTGGCGCTTGTGTCTGTTACGACGTGGTCTGTCGTTAGTATCTTTGGTATCTGAAGTGCCAATATTCCTTGATGTGTTGTTGCTGCGAGCTAGCCAGCTATCCTCGCCCGCGCAAAAGCCGGTCATGAGTGTCGTGAGGGCTGCCATAGACTTCGGCTTCTCCTGGTCGAGATGCTGGGCGAGCCACTCGTCACGGATGGTATACTTAAATGCCGCTAAGGCCTCTGCATCCATACAGTCGACAATTTGGTTTTTCTTAGTTAGGAACCGTGTCCAGAATTGCCTGGCCGATTCCCTTGGCTGCTGAGTTATATGGCTCAAGTCATCAGCATCCATTGGTCGCACATAAGTGCCCTGGAAGTTGTCAAGGAATGCATCTTCCAAATCCTCCCAACTGCCAATGGAGTCTGCTGGCAAGCTATTCAACCAATGTCGAGCTGGTCCTTTGAGTTTTAGTGGGAGGTAATTGATGGCATGTAGATCATCACCGCGAGCCATGTGGATGTGGAGGAGGAAATCCTCGATCCATACCGCGGGATCTGTTGTACCATCATATGATTCAATGTTTACGGATTTAAAACCCTCTGGGAATTCATGATCCATTACTTCATTAGTGAAGCATAGGGGTTGTGCGGCGCCTCTGTGCCGGGCTATATCACGACGCAGTTCATATGAGTCTTGTCTGCTGTATTCGGCCCGTCCGGATTTACTTTTAGTGTATCCGGCGTGACGGTCATCGACCCGCTTTGGTGCGCGCCCCCGTGATCCGTAGATCGATCTTGCATGTTTTGCCTTGCTTTCCAATACGTATTGCAGGTCCCGCGTGTTGCCCCGGGCCTTGGTATTTTTGTTTGAATGGCGGCGGGGTGCAGGCTGAAATGCCTCTCTGTCTTGGCATCGAGGTGGCCGATCAGCCGCATCGTACGCTGGTGATGTAGGTTTCAATGCTTCCTCCTCGAGTCAGGTAGCAACCTGCACTTTGGGTAACTCTTGGAGGGGCGTTGAGTTCAGATTCCTCGGCCGCAAGGACTTCGGTCCATCCGTCTCGCTAGCAAATCTTGATCAGCTCAAGTTGTTGTTGCTTTTCTTTAGGCTATTTGTTTGTGGCTATAAGCCGGGCGCTTGAAGCGCTCCTGCTCGGCAGGGATCCTCGGGCACAATAAATTCTTCATCGCTGAGGCTCACCTCGTCTTCGGAGAGAGGCATGTAATTGTCATCCTCCGCTTTCTCCATCCGCTTTGCCTGCTCGGAGGGCTAGCTTGTTCATCCTCCCGCTGTAAATCTGGCTGGAGGGGATTGTCGTCGTCTTCAGCACTATACGGAGTGTTATTTTCTCTTGTGCCGGTATCACTACATTTGCAATGGCGGGACTTAGAGCGGCGCCGCTGACGTCGACGCTTGGGTTGCTTCTAGGAGGGGTCATCCTCCGCTGTCTTATCGCCATTGCCTTCTTTGGGGGTATCCACCATGTATATATCATATGATGAGGTAGCGGTCCAGCGCCCTGTGAGCGGTGGTTCCTGTTCGTCTCCTGCATTATCGTCCATACCGTCGATGTCTTTGGAGTCGAAGTCGAGCATGTCGGTTAAATTGTCGACAGTGGCTACTACGTGGGTGGTGGGTGGGGAGTGAATTTCTTCGTCTTCCGTATCCCATTCTAGCCGGACATAGTTCGGCCAAGGTTCTCCTGACAAGGAGAGAGACCTTAATGAGTTTAGCACATCGCCAAAAGGCGAGTGCTAAAAGATATCCGCGGAGGTAAACTCCATGATCGGTGCCCAATCAGATTCGATAGGCACGGATGCTGGTGGCTCGGAGCCCGTGGCCGGGGATGAATCCAATGGTTCGGCATCACGACTCTCGTGAGGGGTGAAGTCAGTATTCGGCTCTATCGGCACTGAGAGTGCGGCCTCCATGGCGGGGTCTATCCACCTGTCCTCGGATGGCGCAATTTGCTCCCGATTGAGCGCCGGAGTAGTTGCAGGTGCGATCTCCCGAACACTGTCTGACGACAGAGTTACGTCATGCTCGTTGTGATTGTGCGGCGCACCCGACATGGGTTCGAATCCGTCGATGATCAAGTCTCCACGGATGTCGGCAGTATAGTTCAAGTTTCCGAACCTGACCTGATGGCCAGGGGCATAGCTCTCGATCTGCTCTAGATGGCCAAGCGAGTTGGCCCGCAGTACGGAGCAGCCGAATACAAAGATCTGTCCGGGGAGGAAAACCTCACCGTGGATCGCATCGTTGCCGATGATCGACGGAGCCATCAAGCCTTACGGTGACGTCAAAGTGGAACTCTCAATGAAAGCACCAATGTCGGTGTCAAAACCGGCGGATCTCGGGTAGGGCGTCCCGAACTGTGCGTCTAAGGCGGATGGTAACAAGAGGTGGGGGACACGATGTTTACCCAGGTGCGGGCCCTCTCGATGGAGGTAATACCCTACTTCCTGCTTGATTGATCTTGATGATATGAGTATTACAAGAGTTGATCTACCACGAGATCGTAGAGGCTAAACCCTAGAAGCTAGCCTATGGTATGATTGTTGTTGTCTCTGAATAAACCCTCCGGTTTATATAGACGAGGAGGGCTAGGGTTACATGAGTCGGTTACAAGGGAGGAGATCTACATATCTGTATTGCCAAGCTTGCGTTCCACGCCAAGGAGAGTCCCATCCGGACATGGGACGAAGTCTTCAATCTTGTATCTTCATAGTCCAACAGTCCGGCTAAAGTATATAGTCCGGCCGTCCGACGACCCCCTAATCCAGGACTCCCTCAGTTTGCAAGTCTCGTAGCATGCACGTATTGTAACCGTTGTGTGACAAATTTGAAGCATGAGGTGTTCTTTGATTATCTTCCTTATGAGTGGCGGTCGGGGACGAGTGATGGTCTTTTCCTACCAATCTATCCCCCTAGGAGCATGCGCGTAGTGCTTGGTTCTGATGACTTGTAGATTTTTGCAATAAGTATGTGATTTCTTTATGACTAATGTTGCTAGCCTATTCAGTACCGTGCATTGCCCTTTCTCACCTCGAGAGTTGGCGCAAACTTCGCCGGTGCATCCAAACCCCGTGATATGATACACTCTATCACACATAAGCCTCCTTATATCTTCCTCAAAACAGCCACCATGCCTACCTATTATGGCATTTCCATAGCCATTCCGAGATACATTGCCACGCAACTTCCACCGTTCCGTTTATTATGACACGCTTTACCATTGTCATATTGCCTTGCATGATCATGTAGTTGACATCGTATTTGTGGGAAAGCCACCGTTCATAATTTTTCATATATTTCACTCTTGATTCAATGCACATCCCGGTACACCGCCGGAGGCATTCACATAGAGTCATATTTTGTTCTAAGTATTGAGTTGTAATTCTTGAGTTGTAAGTAAATAAAAGTGTGATGATCAACAATTTTAGAACATTGTCCCAGTGAGGAAAGGATGATGGAGACTATGATTCCCCCACAAGTCGGGATGAGACTCCAGACAAAAAAAAGAGGCCATAGAAAAACGAGAAGGCCCAAATAAAAAAATGAGAGAAAAAGAGAGACGGGGCAATGCTACTATCCTTTTACCACACTTGTGCTTCAAAGTAGCACCATGATCTTCATGATAGAGAGTATCCTATGTTGTCACTTTCATATACTAGTGGGAATTTTTCATTATAGAACTTGGCTTGTATATTCCAATGATGGGCTTCCTCAAAATGCCCGAGGTCTTCATGAGCAAGCAAGTTGGATGCAGACCCACTTAGTTTCTTTTGTTGAGCTTTCATACATTTATAGCTCTATTACATCAGTTGCATGGCAATCCCTACTCCTCGCATTGACATCAATTGATCGGCATCTCCATAGCCCGTTTATGAGCCGCGTTGATGCAAGACTTTCTCCCTTTTTGTCTTCTCCATACAACCTCCATCATCATACTCTATTCCACCTATAGTGCTATTTCCAAGGCTCGCGCTCATATATTGCGTGAAAGTTGAAAAAGTTTGAGAATGCTAAAGTATGAAACAATTACTTGGCTTTTCATCGGGGTTGTGCATGATGGGAGCATTTTGTGTGATGAAAATGAAGCATGGCCAAACTATATGATTTTGTAGGGATGAGCTTTCTTTGGCTATGTTATTTTGAGAAGACATAATTGCTTGGTTAGTATGCTTGAAGTATTATTATTTTTATGTCAATATTAAACTTTTGTCTTGAATCTTTTGGATCTAAACATTCATGCCACAATTAATAAAATTGCATTGATAAATGTGCTAGGTAGCATTCCACGCCAAAAATTCTGTTTTTATCACTTACCTACTCGAGGACGAGCAAGAATTAAGCTTGGGGATGTTGATACGTCTCCAACGTATCTATAATTTTTTTATTGTTCCGTGCTATTATATTATCCATCTAGGATGTTTTATATGCATTTATATGCTATTTTATTTTATTTTTGGGACTAACCTATTAACCTAGAGCCCAGTGCGGTTTACTTTTTTCCTCGTTTTGAGTTTTCTGTAAAAGGAATACCAAATGGAGTCCAGTTGACGCGCCAATTTTTTATGATTTGTATGGTCCAAAAGAAGCCCCTAGAGTAAAAGAGTTGGGCCAGAATAGCCTCGAGCCATCAACGAGGGTGGAGGGCGCGCCCTACCCCCCTGGGCGCGTCCCCCTATCTCGTGGACGACTCGGAGACCCCCCTGATGTGAGACATACGCCAAAAAATTCCTATAAATACAGAAACCTTCAGAAAATAACCTACACAGGGAGTGCCACCGCCGCAAGCCTCTGTAGCCACCAAAAGCCAATCGGGACCTGTCCAAGCACCTTTGAGGGGGGGGATCCCCTCACCATGGCCATCTTCATCATCACGGCGCTCTCCATGACGAGGAGGGAGTAGTTCACCCTCGGGGGCTGAGGTATGTACCACAGCCTATCTGCTTGATATCTCTCTCTCTCTCGTGTTCTTGATGTGGCACGATCTTGATGTATCGCGGGCTTTGCTATTATAGTTGGATCTTATGATGTTTCTCCCCCTCTATCTTCTTGTAATGAATTGAGTTTTCCCTTTGAAGTTATCTTATCGGATTGACTCTTTAAGGATTTGAGAACACTTGATGTATGTCTTGCGTGGGATACCCGTGGTGATAATGGGGTATTCTATTGATTCACTTGATGTATGTTTTGGTGATCAACTTGCGTGTTCCGTGACCTTGGGAATCTATGGATAGGGGTTGGCACATGTTTTCGTCTTGACTCTCCGGTAGAAACTTTGGGGCACTCTTTGAAGTTCTATGTGTTGGTTGAATAGATGAATCTGATATTGTGTGATGCATATTGTATAATCATACCCACGAATACTTGAGGTGACATTGGAGTATCTAGGTGACATTAAGGTTTTGGTTGATTTGTGTCTTAAGGTGTTATTCTAGTACAAACTCTAGGATAGATCGAATGGAAAGAATAGCTTCGTGTTATTTTACTACGGACTCTTGAATAAATCGATCAGAAAGGATACCTTTGAGGTGGTTTCGTACCCTACAATAATCTCTTCGTTTGTTCTCCGCTATTAGTGACTTTGGAGTGACTCTTTGTTGCATGTTGATGGATGGTTATATGATCCAATTATGTTATTATTGTTGAGAGAACTTGCACTAGTGAAAGTATGAACCCTAGGCCTTGTTTCAATGCATTGCAATACCGTTTGTGCTCACTTTTATTAATAGTTACCTTGCTGTTTTTATATTTCCAGATTACAAAAACCTATATCTACCATCCATATTGCACTTGTATCACCATCTCTTCGCCGAACTAGTGCACCTATACAATTTACCATTGTATTGGGTGTGTTGGGGACACAAGAGACTCTTTGTTATTTGGTTGCAGGGTTGTTTGAGAGAGACCATCTTCAACCTACGCCTCCCAAGGAATGATAAACCTTAGGTCATCCACTTGAGGGAAATTTGCTACTGTCCTAAAAACCTCTACACTTGGAAGCCCAACAACGTCTACAAGAAGGTTGCGTAGTAGACATCAACCTACACAAGAGAGATACAAACCAAAGAAATTGTGCGCGTGGTAAATGTACACATCATCCATCATGATGTGTATGTGCACATGTGAGTTAGTACAAGATAAGCATCGCTCAAAGAAATTTGATGCATGGTATAAGAACATGCCATCCATCATGAAAGAATAGTTGTTATGTATAACACGATGAGGACACAAATTGAGTATGCAATTGTATGGCACATCAATAGCATTATCATTCATGGGGAGTGAGGGAGTCCTGGATTAGGGGGTGTCCGGATGGCCGGACTATGACCTTTGGCCGGACTCCCGGACTATGAAGATACAAGATTGAAGACTTCGTCCCGTGTCCGGATGGGACTTTCCTTGGCGTGGAAGGCAAGCTTGGCGATATGGATATGTAGATCTCCTTCCGTTGTAACCGACTCTGTGTAACCCTAACCCTCTCTGGTGTCTATATAAACCGGAGGGTTTTAGTCCGTAGGACGAACAACAATCATACCATAGGCTAGCTTCTAGGGTTTAGCCTCTATGATCTCGTGGTAGATCTACTCTTGTACTACCCATATCATCAATATTAATCAAGCAGGAGTAGGGTATTACCTCCATCGAGAGGGCCGAACACAGGTAAAAACATCGCGTCCCTTGTCTCCTGTTACCATCCGCCTAGGCGCGCAGTTAGGACCCCCTACCCGAGATCCGCGGTTTGACACCGACATTAGTGCTTTCATTGAGAGTTCCTGCGTATGTCGTCACCTTTAGGCCCGATGGCTCCTTCGATCATCAACAACGACGCGGTCCGGGGTGAGAATTTTCTCCACTGGACAGATCTTCAGATTCGGGCGGCTTTGCTGCGGGCAATTCGCTGGCAATCTGGAGCAGATTGAAAGCTACGCCCTGGCCATCGAGTTAGATTTGGAAGTTTGAACTACACGGCCGACGTCCGCGGAGACTTGATCTTGACGGGTTCGTGCCACGCCATAAGCGCGCGCCGCCTTTATTACGATGGGCATGATCTGGCTCTGCTGCGAGCAGTGTCTGGAGGTCGCGATAAAGGTCCGCTCCGACCCTTAGCTCGGAGTCGATTGCGCCTATCGAGGGCGGGTGGCTGGACACCGCCTCGGGGCTGCAATCTCTGGCGATCGAGCGAACACCATACCTGTCCTTTGCGAAGCTCGTGACTCCGAGGTTCCGGACTCCTTTCCGGACTCCGAACCTTCCGTGCCCCTGCTAATCAAATCGGATTGGGCGCCGATAATGGAGTTCACCGCCGCGGACATTTTTCAGCACTCGCCCTTCGGTGACATTCTGAATTCACTAAAGTCTCTCTCTTTATCGGAGAGCCCGGCGGACTATGGTCGGCAAGGTTGGGACGCGGACGACAAAGAAATTCAATGCCCACCCACCACCCACTTTGTAGCCACTGTCGATGATTTAACCGACATGCTCTACTTTGACTCCGAAGACATCGACGGTATGGACGACGATGCAGGAGACGAACAGGAATCAGCAGGTATAGGCCACTGGACAACTACCCCATCTCACGATGTACACATGGTTGATACACCTAAAGGAAACGACGACGAGGAACAAAGGGACGCAACGAGGGACCGTTCCTCGAAAAGCAATCAAAGCGGCGGCGTGGCGCGCTCAAATCCCACCTCGGCGGAGAAAACAGCCATCTGAGACCCAGCCATAGAGCAGAGGCGAACCGGTGGACGAAGAACATGCCATCGAGCAACCGCCCGAACAGGGCAACTTGGATAAACAACCCGTCCCGGCGAAGATAACTTGATCCGGACGGCGTCACGCCGGACAAGTTCTTTGAGCAGAAGAACCTCCAAAAAGGCTCGCCGCTGCTGGCGTAGCTTTGAAGAAGAGCGAAGCGAAGCTCAAAACAGCGGAAGATGCACTCGAAATTAGATGGAGCAAAGTACTCAACACCGTAGACAAATCTGGCTGACGATCGTCGCACAAAGAGCTATCCGGCGGAAATTATTGCGGAATTCGATGATGAGGCCTTAGAGCCCCGCAATCAAAAAATAATAAGGAAGCCACCCGGTCGGACAAAGCGACCCCATGGCCAACACAGTCACGGCAAAGGACACCGCACACAAGCCGTACGCATAATCCGCACAAGGATTCGCATCAAAATGATGGCCTAGCGAGATCTATCTATGGGCCAAGAAAGCAAGCTCTAGCAAGCAATGCAACACATCAAATATCCGAACATCGCGATGCGCCCGGATATAGAGGCGCCAGACACCCCCTATGTTTCACCGATGAGGTGCTGGATCATGAATTTCAGCTGAGTTCAAGCCCATAAACATAGAGGCATACGACGGAACAACAGACCTGGAGTGCGGATTGAGGATTACATCCTCCACATACACATGGCTAGAGGAGATGATCTCCACGCCATAAAATACTTACCACTCAAACTCAAAGGGCCAGCCCAGCATTGGCTCAAAAGCCTTCCCAAAAACACCATCGGAAGTTGGGAAGAGCTTGAGGATGCTTTTCGGGCAAATTTTCAAGGGACTTATGTCCGACCTCCGGATCTGAGATGATCTAAGTCACATAACTCAACAACCCGGAGAGTTAGCCCGGAAACTCTGGAACAGATTTCTTACTAAAAGAACCAGATAGTCGATTGTCCAGGACGCCAAGCCTTAGCAGCTTTCAAACACAGCGTCCAAGACGAATGGCTCGCCAGACACCTCGGCCAAGAAAAGCCAAGAACAATGGCCGCACTAACAAGCCTCATGACCCGCTATGCTAGGAGAGGACAGCTGGTTGGCAAGATGCGTACCATGACCCAAGTACATCCAAAGTTAGGGATGGAACGAGAAACACAAGCGCAACAAGGACCAGCGCGGACCAAGGGAAACAACTCAAGAAAACCTGACGGTCAACGCCAATTCAAAAGCTCTCGGCAGAATCGTAAAAGCTGCGCCCCAAAGATAACAGGATGAGCTAGCTAACTTAAACAAAATCTTGGACAAGATATGTCAAATACATAGTACTCCGGAAGCCCGCAAACCATACCCACAGAGATTGTTGGGTCTTCAAGCAATCCGCAAATTCAACACCGAACACAAGGGCTCGACACACCAAGCGAGGAAGATGACGAACCCTACAAGCGAGCACCGGGAAAACAAAGAACTTCCCACAAGAAGTAAAAACAGTAAATTCACTTCACGTGACAAAAAGGGAGAAAATAGTGGCGCCCATAGAGATACGCGCCACAAGGCCTATCCCAGAGGAGTCCCGCCACTGGTTGTTAAAACCAATCACCTTCGACCATCAGGATTACTCTAGAAGTATCCGAAACGCAGGTTGGACTGCCTTGGTATTAGATCCGATAATTGACGGACTCCACTTGACACAAGTCCTAATGGGCCAGCGGTTATTTAAACCTGATATATCGTGACACAATCCATAAACCGGGATAGACCCAACAACAATTCGCCAAAGCAACACTTCCTTTCAAGGGGTGACGCCTTGAGCCCAGATGCCCATTGTACGGGCTTTCTCTGTTAGAAGTTATGTTTGGCTCACCCGACAACTTCCGCCCATGAAAAGCTAACCTTCCACATCGCACCATTTACAAGCAGCTATCAAGCACTCTTGGAACCTTGAAGCTTTCGCCCTTCAGCATAATACCGCATTATGCATCCCTTATACTTAAAATTCCCGGTCCACAAGGCATTATCTCATTAAAGGGAAATATCGAGTGTTCCTCGAGCACGGAAGATTGTGCGGCTACATTAACAGCCACACACTAAACCGGCCTCATTAGGCAAAGCACCTAAACAGGTCGTTCAGACCCCGGACATGGCTAGACGAGTCCGGCGTAAGGGCTTACTATCTGCATGCCCCCATTCAAGGGGCTAAGCACATATACAACAAGAGACAATAAAGCTCAATTTTATTCATTTAAAAAACATACTTTGTTTATTTAATGTAACGTTACATTTTCATACGATCTTTTCAACTAAGTTCCTCTCTTTACAGATGAACACCGTGCTACACCCGGCCCGTGATACGGCACAATGGAGACACAGCGCAGACGCAAGAGGGACCCGTTGTAAGGATTCTTTTCAGATTAAGACCCTGCGTAAACCTTTTTTACTGTCTCTTGTTGATACACATCCCCCGGTTTCCTGCTATAACCGAGGTGGAGGCTGGCGTCTTGGCATCGACCACGTCAGATGTTTTGCGCGTACCTGGACACCAGGGGCTTATTAATAAGGGCGTTGTTTAGCCCGTTTTCATAAACACCGAATACCTTAGGGAGTGTTCGGCGTCGCGAGTTTGGCCTTATATGCATCAGCTCGAATCATGTCTTTGGTCAAATTTTGGGTTTGCCCGGCTCTGTGTTTTGCTGCCTTACGTTCCGCTCTATCGGCTAAGGCGACACCGGAGAACTTCTGCGATTGTGCCTGGTTCGGTAGGCGAGCACCTCAAGAGAGAAAGCCGAAAATGTGTCATGATGTAGCGTGAGACTGGTCAGCCACTCGATGACCCATCGGAATCTTTAGAATTCCTCCGCATTAACGAAGGGCCGTTTCCCGGTCAGGCACACACGCGCCCCGAATTCGGGCGAGCGCGGTGCCCCTAGGGGCTATATAGTAGCCCCACTGTCAAACTCCTATGGCTAAGTGAAAGTGATAAAGCATTATAGTCCGGTTGCCTAGTTCGCTACGCTATCACCTCCTTTATAGGACCAAGACGTTGTATAAAGTGCGAAAATGCGCATATTGCGAACACACCCGCAATATATGCGTGAGTGAAGTCAAGACTGCCATCTTTCGTGTTATATACACATATACATTAACGGCCGCACAGGATGTATTTTAATTCTTGCAGGAACAAGTATAAAAAGCTTTTATATTCCATCGAAACACTGTCTTTTACAATTATACATGTTATTCAAACATGATGTCCTTCGAGCACTGCGTCTCTATTAAACGAGCGCCTGCAGAACTTCCCCGAAAATAGTGCTCGGCGGTATTCGACTCCGTCGAATCTTGGGATGCAACGTCGGTGGTCTTCATCTCCGCCCGGTATGTCTTGACATGGGCTAGAGCCATCAGCAGCACCCTCTATGCATGTTGACCTCTTCATTGCATTGATATGGGGCACCGCACCAAGGAACCGCTGCACCAAACCAAAATAACTCTTGGCTCGGGCCCCTCAGCCACAGATGATTCACGACCCCTTCATGGCGAGTTCGGATAACCTATTCAGCTCCGCCCATTCGGGTCAATCGCCGGATAATGGAAGTGGGCGCTCTGGATTGTGGGCTGCGACCAAAAAGCTTTTCCACTTCGTGATCCTTTGATCCCGAATCGCTCGGCTGGCCCGCATGCACTTGCCGCCAAAATCCAGATAAGTATCCGCCAGACTCCACAGCTGGTCCAACTGAGCATACTTAGGATCCCCGAACTTCATCCGCAGCATAAAGGGCTTTCCAGTCGCGATATCTCCAGCCTGACGTAGCTCCTGCTTCATGGCTCTCATTGCAGAGCGAGCATCCTTAGCCTCGGTAGTGACTTTCTCTAGGTCCTTTTGTTCCGCCCGATCTTCTTTTTCAAGAAGCTTGCAGCGCTCGGCAGCATCCTTCAACTTCACCGCCATCTCGGCCATTTCCTTCTGTTTCGGCAAAGGAGCAGCCTGTTCGCTTTTTAGCTCTTCGCCGCCTTTCAAGGCAACCGCATCACTTTTTCGGGCCTGCTCCTTGGCTCAAAGGCGAGTTCCACCAAGGTTCTCCATGGCAGCGGCACCATCTGCATCAAGCATACATGTTGTAAGGCCAGGTCATCAAGCCCCCTTACCAGGTGTCAGCGGAGAAAATTTCATACCTTGCGACTCGTCCGACCGCTTCTTGACAAGCGCGATATCAGCATCCGCCACGTCAAGTTGCCGCTTTAGCTCGGCAAATTCATCAGTCCGGCGTGCCATCGGACACTTCGCCACCTACATAGGAAGAGCGACATGTTATACACAGGATTATGATCCTCGGTAGCGTTGTCATCTTTGACAACGCAGAATCTCGAGGCTACTATCTATACATGGCACATCTTTTATATGTGGAACCGTCAAAAGGTACATCATTTCGCGTACCTCAAAACCTGTCAGTAAACTCCTGACGGCCTCGTGCAACCCGCTTTCCGCGGATGAAATCCTTTCAATCACCGTGCCCGTCAATGCACGATGTTCTTCCGAGATAGACGCCGCCTCGAGCAGATCCTTCAAATCCTCCGACCGTGGCACCGACGGTGCGGACTCGTCCGATGGCCTTTTTGAAGGTCCGCGCAGGGGCTCGGGGAGCCATACGGCTGCTTTCCGGCCTGCCGGATTCGGAGAAACCTCCGCGACGACACCTCAGGTCGCCCGCCGCAAAGGCGGTACGGGCAGAGGCGTTCCGCTCTCCGTCATCTCCGGACGAAGATCCCCTGAAGATGAGCTCTGCTGCGAAGGGCGGAGATCCGAACTACAAGGTAAAAATTCAGTTGTCTTTCTCAGGAATAAAATAGGGATGTCTCTTATTTGGAAACTCCCTCTCTACTTACGGCTTGCTTTGGAGGGCTGATCACCTTGAGGGCACAAAGGCGGCCGAGGCACTTCCCGGCGCAGGACCCTCCGACGAAGATCTCTTCCCCGCTTTGAGACCATGGTCTTGGTCTTGAGGCGGTCCTCTTCTTTCCCTGGATGGAGGGATTCTCGATCCCTCCTTTCCGGATAGCCTCCTTTGAGGAGATAGTAGCTTCCTTGTTCCCCCCTTCGCCTTCTTCCAAGGGCGCAACCTCCAGCATCCTCGTTAACGTGGGATCCGGCGTGGTCTCGGGGAGGGGGGCCGGACACCTGATCAGCTTTGCTTTCGCTATCCACTCCTGTTTAAAGGGATAGCTCCTTTAAGGGCAATTTTATGACGAATATGCGGATAGCGTGTAGTCTGAGGCTACTTACTTGAGTATCCGGGCGATTGCAGCTTAGACCTGCGTCCTCGGTCAAGTCTGGACACATTGCTTGTGATCTGAAGAACAATTTATGCATCTCCATGGGCGTCATGCCCGTAAAGTGTTGGAGAGCTCGTGTTCCCTCCGGATTAAACTCCCACAAAGGAGGGGAGGCGGCGTTTGTGGGCAAAGTGCGGCGAATCAACATGACTGCGCCACTACGGCCAGGTTGATGTCTCTTTCAGGAGATCTCGAATGCGGCCTCGCAACAAGGGCACATCCTTCGACGGCCCCGGGCCGAGCCCTTTGTTGACCCATGACGCCACCGTGGGGAGGACCCGAAGATGAGGCGCCACCCACTTGGTGCCCTCAAGGCGGCTGTGGTATAAAAACCACTCTCGTTGCCATAAGCTGAACTCCTCTTGAAAAGAGCCCTCGGGCCATGGAGCGTCAGCATTCTTGCTTATAACAGCCCTCTCAAGCACTCCGCTTGCCGCCCCTTGATCATCTTGGCTCTACTTTGAAGGTCTTGAGCCACAATCCAAGTGAGGGGTAATGCGGAGTAATGCTTCGCACACGACGATGAACGATGAGATGTGGAGGATGGACTCCGGATCCAATTCGTGAAATTCTAACCCATAATAAAACATGAGCCCCCTCACGAAGGGGTCTGTCGGGAAGCCTAAGCCCCGAAGGAAGTGAGACGCGAACACCACGCTCTCACCGGGCTTGGGAGTGGGAATAACCTGCCCTTGAGCAGGCAGCCTATGCGAGATTTCGCCGGTTAAATACCTGGCATCTCTCAGCTTTAGCACGTCTTCTTCCATAACGGAGGAAGGCATCCACCGGCCTTGAAGGTCGGAGCCGGACATCATCGAAGGTCCAAAGCGCCTAAATCTGGAGCTTTGGGTGTTGGAACTCGAGGCGTGGGGCTGACTCGATTGAGATTGAAAAAAAAGGTGTAGATCCTTGGTCTCTTTATAAAGAGATTGAATACCAAGAGCCCTCCCCGTGACCGTTTGGGACTCGCCGCCGATAGAGGAGAGACGTACCGGGCGCGATTGGGTTACTACGTCCGTATTGATGAGAATCCGGAATAAGGGGACACGATCTCTGCTTTGACAAGACGTGCCAAGGAAACCGCCTCGCTAAACGTGCTGAGGTGGGACAGTAAAAACGATTCGAATAAAGGCTTGGCCGTGGTGTGATGACACGCTGCGGGATACGTCAGCAGATTGGATTTGTGTAAATATTATTCTCTCTACGGTGTTATGTGGAAATTATTTTGCAGAGCCGGACACTATCCTTGTGTTCAAAATCTTCTATGAAGTATTCGGAGGAGGAACCCGCCTTGCAATGTCAAAGACAAGCTGCGGCGCCGGACTTCGTCATCATTGAAGCCTGGTTCAGGGCTAGTGAGGGAGTCTGGATTAGGGGTGTCCGGATGGCGGACTATGACCTTTGGCGGACTCCCGAACTATGAAGATATAAGATTGAAGACTTAGGCCCCGTGTCCGGATGGGACTTTCCTTGGCGTGGAAGGCAAGCTTGGCGATACGGATATGTAGATCTCCTTCCGTTGTAACCGATCAGTGTAACCCTAGCCCTCTCCGCTGTCTATATAAACTGGAGGGTTTTTAGTCCATAGGACGAACAACAATCATACCATAGGCTAGCTTCTAGGGTTTAGCCTCTCTGATCTCGTGGTAGATCTACTCTTGTACTACCCATATCATCAATATTAATCAAGCAGGAGTAGGGTTTTACCTCCATCAAGAGGGCCCGAACCTGGGTAACAACATCACATCCCTTGTCTCCTGTTACCATCCGCCTAGGCGCACAGTTCGGGACCCCCTACGCGAGATCCGCCGGTTTTGACACCGACAGGGAGCATATTGTGCACAGAATTAGGATGAACCAAAATCTCCTAACATGTATGAGGAAACTATGGGGGTCTCCTCATGAGCAATATTGGAAACATCATATGAAGAATATGAGCAACACCCAAAACAATGCATATCCGAAGCTAGGTGTTCATGGCATGGCATATAGGATAAATGATGCAAAGGGAGCATATCAATATCATCACAAGAAAAACAAATGCCAATAACCATGGGCTTGTCATCTATGCCATAAGTGCAAATTGGGTTAATTTGAATGGCATATGCATAGTCACTATGATGAGATTGCAAATATGACATATGGTTGATCTCATGCATAGAATATGACAAGTCAAGCGAATTGTCAAACATGATGTGACCTAGAGAACTGTCACAATAAATCCTATGTAACATGGCATCACAACTAATAGACTCCACATGGCAATCATCAAACTCACCATAAATGGGAAAATCATCGCATGGGGAAGTCGCACTAGCATGAAGCATGAAAATAGGTGGATCAACATCATGCGAGCAATCAATGTCAAGAATGTCCACTAGTGGGACTAGAGTTTCACCATCACCTATGTTACCGTTTTCATTCCATGCAAGTGGTGTAGGTGAGGTGGGAAAGACCAAATGGTGGTCAATACCATCATCTTGATGGAACCATGTGGGGGTGCATCATATTCTGCCATGGCCATCGTCTTGTCCAAAGGAAGCGCGTAGTCGTCGCGAATCGGCGCGCCATCATATATGGGACCTAGCACCAAATGAGAAGACACAATAGACGTAGAGGTCAAGTCATTAGAAATCGAAATGGCCTCACATGCCCTATCAATTACCTCACTCTCTCTGTGTGGTGATGGCGCACTCACTCCCTCCAGGTAGGTGTACTCAATGTCACATATGGTGGAGTCACTCAAATCACTCAAGTGGTGGGCGTTGTGTCTCTCCTCACATGGGAATTGTGGCAACTCATCATATATGCGGCTAGTGGTGAAGTCACGCGCAGTCTCAATATGGTCGCACAAGTCACTCAAGTCATCATACGTCGCTGTGGTCGAAGGGAAAATCCCATGCTCAACCATCTCATCGTCGTCGCCGTGGATGAAGGCCGAAGATGGCACATCATCGCTCTCCTCCATGACCGAAGGGAAAATCCCATGCTCGATCATCTCGTCACCGTCGTCGTGGATGAAGTCCGATGTAGGCGTACGCGTCAGAGGTAGGCGAAGATGCCATACGTCCAAAGGCGAAGATGCATTGATAACACTTGGCGAAGATGCCGAAGTGGTGGTAGTAGTCGTAGCTCCGTCTTGTTGGTGCTCGTCTCGCGGTCTTCTCTTGTGCTCATGAAGGTTTTCTTGACGGTGCCGCGTGGTACTTGCATCTTATTGCCGCTCCGAAGGTGTGCGACTTTAGCGTCTCCGCCGTGAAGATGACGAAGGGGAGGAAGACTTGTATTTGGCCACCAAGTCTCGTACTTGATCCATTTGTTCGTCCAACTTGGCATCGATGTAGTCCCTTTTCCTTGCTTCGTTTTGGCAAATGTCGATGGCGAGTCGCTCAATGCCTTGCATTGCTCGTTGTAGTCCGAAGATGGACGTTTTGGTGTTGTAGTTGTTCGCGCCGTCGTTGTCGTGGAAGACCGGAGATGAAATGCCTTGCCTATACATCACAAGACTCGAGCAAATGTAAGTGGCAGAAAGGAAAGAACTAGAGCAAATGTACCTTTCCAATGTTGAAGATGGATCAATGACCACTCAATAATGTATCAAGGAAATAACACAATTGGTACCGGATCTTGTCAATTCTCACATCTACACAAGTAAGGCTTATGGTGGAGCTCAGTGAGGATAGTGGCACAAAAATTTGATGCAAAATGTTAGCAAGAGTCAATAATGTTGGAAAAGATTCACAAATTCGCAAGTGAAACAAGTAGACCAATAGCAATGGGAGGCACACAGGAACACACACACGGATAGATAAATGGGGTCGTGTAACCAAGGAATGAGCACAAAATGTGGAATCCATGGAAAACGCTCGTGTTGCACAACTCTAGAGAGACACTAGCATGATTGCTCAATAGGCAGATACGACAATTGTGCACAACCTATAAGATGCAAAATGTATCAACTTTCTATCCCAAGTATGCTATATATGTATGATGTTCCGGTGTTTCGCACACGATGATCCAAGATGATCAATATGGTAGTATGGTATGCAATGTGGCGATGCTATGGCTCTTGCTTACAAGCTTCTTTGCTCTCTTTTTGCTTAAAAGCTTTTTTTTTGTTTGGCCACTTATGTGAAATGCACAAACCAAGATAGCAATTGTGTATATGCGGGAACAATCTTGTGACACAAGGGATGATATGATGATACCCAGATGATACCTATATGATATGATATGTATGCAATGGAAGGTATGGATCACTAATGTGCACAAGTAACGTGGCCGGCAGTACTCAATGGCTAGTCTCGATAGGTAAGTGACGCAAAATGGGCTAAGGGGTTAACAATGTAATGGCAAGAATGTACAATGATGGGATACCATGATACCAAGATGATATAGAGGTTACCGTTCTTGCTTATGGTTAGGGTGTCAAAATGGTGAAGTGGTTCATGTCGAATCCTTGTTGAAGGTGAGTGGCGGTGTTGTCGATGTTGAACCGTTCCTAGTTAGCCGAAACACCCTAGGAAACGGAAAAAACCGCAAACTCAAAATCTCAAAGGAAAATGTCAAATGGTGGTAGCGGAATGCGTAGGTGGTTCCGGAGTTAGCAATGCGGAAGTGGTGGTGGTGGTTGATGAAGAATACCATACCTAAGTAGCCGAAACACCTTAGGAGACTCAAGTCACCACTCAAGCAACCAAAAATGCTATATGGATTAACATGGGTTAGGTTGCGGAAAGCTATGGTGGTTTTGTGGCCGATATGGTGGATGGCTTAGGAAAAAATGCCAAAATGCCAAAATTTCTATGGAGTCAAATGGTGTTGGAACCTATCTAGATGGATGGGGGTGTCACTAGCTACTCAACGAGCTAAAATCGTCAAAATCAGACTTCGGAAGTGAAAGTTATGGCCGAAACGATTTTTGTTGGTGAGCTGAAACGGGGAGGTGAGGGTGCCCGGGGGTCGGGGGTGCGGGCACCCGGGGTGCTCAGCGAGGTTGGGCGGAAGAGAAGTGTCTCGGGGGTCCGGGTGCCCGGGGTAAGGGGTGCGGGCACCCGGGGTGGTCAGCTGGGATGGGCGGGGGGTCCGGGTGCCCGGGGGTCACGGATTTGGGCGGAAATTCGTGGGATAATGGAAGAAATTGGTGGATTTCATGGTGGGAAAGGTGGAGATGGATGGGGGATGGCTAGATACACTTGAAACCAAGCAAAACCATGGATCAAATCCAACAAAACCTCATGAAACCAACAAATCACAAAAAATTGGGGCTATTTTTGGTGGGGAATTTTTGAAATTGGGGAAGAACAGAACAAAATTAGGCTAGAGAACAAGAAGGGGGGCTCCAATTTCATGAGAAACCATGGCTCATGATACCAAGATGTTGTAGGGTGGAACCCTAGATGGAGAGCTTTCACTAATTGGAGGGGAATCCCCAAGAACAAGAAAAACACAAAGGGGGGAAACAAGAGGAACACTCAAATTGACTTGATCCAATCACACAAAGAGAGATACAAAGGTCCAAATCCAACACAACAAGATAAAAGAGGTAACTAGTTCATCCCAATCCTATGAGGAAAGAGGTCTTGATGATCCTATGATGGGGATCCTTCTCCAAGAGGAGGGCTTGATCTCCAATAGGAGCTTCTCCAAGAGGAGGGCTTGATCTCCAAGAGGAGGTCTAGATCTCCAAAAGGACGAAGATGAGCAAAGCTCTCTCTTTGTCTATCAAATACTTTGCTATCCCCTCAAATGAGCTAGGGAAGGAGTATATATAGTCTAGGGACGAAATAGAGGGGAGAGGGGGGATACAAGGGTCAAAATCCCAACTTGCACGCAGGCACTCTCGGAGGGGTCCGGGCACCCGGTGGTCGCTGGGATGAGGAGGCCAGGCACTCGGAGGTGAAGTCCGGGCACCCGGGGTAGCACCAGTTGAGGGTGCGGGCACCCAGGGATAGGGGTGCGCGCACCCGCGGTGGTCAGGGGCTGCACCCTTTGGGGTAAGGGGGCCCGGGCACCCGAGGCATAGGAGGCCGGACACCCGGGATGGTCCGAGGCCTCCGGTGCTTTGCGTCTTGGTGTCCCTCTTCCTCCTCCTTCTACCTTCTTGGATGGTGTAGATATTCTCTTGCGCTTGAACCCCTCCTCGTCGTCGAAGGAGTCAAGTGAACACGTGTAAAGGAGATGATTAACCTTTATGTATGTGAAGTAGATATCGCACGTGTCACTTGCCGAACGGACTCTTGACATGGTGATGTACGTAGGATGCTCCACATCAGGTAGCAAGGACGCTGGCAAGGAATCCGGCAAGCATACCTCTTCGGAGTTTACTGCGCCTATTGATGACTTGCCAGAGAGCTCCAACAGCAAGAGATCCAAGGTCGCTGCACCCCAAGTGAATAAGGTCCCGGCAGGGCTGGCTGGCATTGATGGTACTTTCACTATCAGTGCCACCCTTGATGACAAATAGGAAAGCGCTCTAGTTGCCTTCCTGTGGGCGAATATCGATGTGTTTGGCTGGCAACCATATGATATCCCAGGTGTTCCCAAGGAGGTAATCGAGCACCACCTTGCTGTCGGCCCACATGCCCGACCTGTCAAGCAGAAAGTCCGGAGCAGGCCTTGGAGAGGCAGCAGTTCATTGCGAAAGAGATCAAGAAACTTGAAGCAGCTGGTTTGGTCAGAGGAGTACTACACCCCACATGGTTGGCAAATCTAGTGGTAGTCCGGAAGGCTAACAGGAAGTGGAGGCTTTGCATAGATTTCAGACCTCAACAAAGCTTGCCCGAAAGACCCGTTTCCCTTGTCGCGCATCGATCATATTGTGGATTCCACTTCAGGTTATGATTTGCTATCCTTTCTGGATGCATATTCTGCGTATCATCAGATCTTCATGTCCAAGGAAGACGAAGAGAAGACGTCGTTCATCACTCCATGTGGTACGTATTGTTTTGTCCGCATGCCGTTCGGATTAAAGAGTGACGGGTCCACTTTTGCAATGGCAATCCAGATTGGTTTCGAGCCACAACTGCACGGAAACATTGAAGCTTATATGGATGATATTGTGGTTAAGACCAAGGATAGAGCCACCCTTATTCAGTATTTGGAGGAGACATTTGCTAATCTGCGCAAGATCAACTTGAAGCTCAACCCGGAGAAATGTGTGTTTGGTATTCCCTCCGGCAAGCTGCTTGGGTTCTTTGTGTCCCATCGGGGGATCGAAGCCAACCCCAACAAGATTAAAGCTATCGAGCAGATTCAAGCTCTAAGGATAGTAAAGGATGGGAGGCGTCTGACAGGGTGCGTTGTCGCGCTGAGCAGGTTCATCTCCAATTCTGCCGAGCGGCCCTGTCGTTCTTAAAATTTTTGAAGAAGGCAGGGCCCATGAAGTGGACTCCGGAACCAGATGCAGCTTTGCAAGAGTTGAAGACCTACTTGTCCTCTGTACCTACCCTGGTGGCTCCCAAACCACAAGAGCCATTGATGCTGTACTTAGCAGAACCAACCAAGTGGTTAGTGCAGCCTTGGTGGCGCAGCGGGAAGTGGATGAAGCAGGAAGTGAGCAAGTACCCGCAGAGTCAGAGAAGGATCAAAACAGCAATGATCACGACAGCGAGAGCGACCCCAAGGACACGACAAGGAAGAAAGTGGTGCAATGCCCAGTGTACTTTGTCAGCTCCTTGTTACACGGGGCTAGATCGAGGTAGTATGGCGTGCAAAAGTTGATATTTGGCCT
This sequence comes from Aegilops bicornis, assembly GCA_021605145.1. Taxonomy (NCBI): domain Eukaryota; kingdom Viridiplantae; phylum Streptophyta; class Magnoliopsida; order Poales; family Poaceae; genus Aegilops; species Aegilops bicornis. Next base: position 1,870,994 of record JAHIAL010000070.1, on the reverse strand, counting down.
CATCAAGGCCTCAAGAAAACTGCGCCACTACTTCCAAACCAACGGGATCACGGTTGTCACTCGTTTCCCGTTGCAAAGGATACTCCGAAACCTTGAGGCTACCGGCAGAATAGGGGAGTGGGATTTGGAGTTATCCAGTTTTGGTTTGAAGTTTGAGAGCACATCAACTATCCAGAGAAGGGCATTGGCAGAGTTTATTGCAGAATGGACGCCAACCCCTGATGAGGAAGTAACAGAGACAGTTATCCCCGACAAGGAATCGCCCCAAGAATGGATTATCTATTTCAATGGTGCCTTTTCCCTGCAAGGTGTAGGAGCTGGCGTGCTTCTTTTTGCCCCCTCCGGGGAGCACTTGAAGTACGTCCTCCAGATGCATTTTGCCCGGGAAGAGGCAACCAAAAATATAGCAGAGTATGAAGGGCTCCTTGCCGGGCTCAAGATTGCAGCAGAATTGGGAATTAAGAAGCTGGTCATTCGAGGAGATTCACAGCTTGTGATGAGACAAGTCAATAAGGATTACCAAAGTCCATTGATGGAGGCATACGTCGAGGAGGTGAGGAGGTTGGAGGAGAAAGCTTTGACGGATTGCAAACAGAGCACGTACCCCGTGCGAAAAACAGTGTAGTTGATCATCTGTCAAAGTGTTTGGCGTAGAAACTTCATGTGGAACCAGGGACTTTTGTTCTCCATCTTACTCAACCCTCCGTATCCCCAGCAACAATGGCCCGGAAAAGGAGGAAATTGGACTCCGGTAAGACTCTCCCTGTAGGGACGTCCGCTCCTGGCAGACACCCTGCCGGAAACAACTCCTCGCCACCTGCTGGATCGCACCCTCCAGCCGGGCCCATGGACCCCGCGGACGAGGCATGTGCTCCCACTATAGAGTAGGTGCCGCTAGTCCTTGTTGCCGAGCCCCAGGCTCCAACTTGGGCAAGGCACATAGTCCACTTCCTCCAAACCAGAGAGCTTCCCGGTGACCAAGATGAAGCTAAAAGAGTAGCCCGGAGGGCCAGTATGTATCAGTTTGTCGATGACACTCTATACAGAAGGCGGCCCAATGGTGTGAAATTGAAGTGCATCTGCCGGGAAGAAGGAAAGGAACTGCTGGCTGACATACACAAAGGCATGTGCGGCTCCCACATTGGATCAAGGGTGTTAGTTGGGAAAGCATTCCGGCAAGGATTCTATTGGCCCACAGCCCTCCAAGATTCGGTCGAGCTTGTCACCAAATGTGAAGCCTGCAAGTTCCATTTCAAGAACATACACCTGCCTGCCCAAACTCTTCAAACAATTCCACTATCATGGCCATTTTCGGTCTGGGGGCTCGATATCCTCGGCCCCTTCCCCCGAGCAATCGGGGTCCTTGAATTCTTGTTTGTTGCCATCGACAAGTTTACAAAGTGGCTGGAAGTGACTGCCGTGAGAAAGGTGACAGCTCAGTTAGCTATCAAGTTCTTGAAAGAATTGGTGTGTCGTTTTGGAGTTCCGCCAAGCATCATTACCGACAACGGCATCCAGTTCACGAGCCGCGCCTTCATGCAATACGTTCATGCCCTCGGATGCAAGATGTCATTTGCCTCTACGGCACACCCCCGAAGCAATGGACAAGCTGAGAGGGCGAACGCTGAAGTGCTGCGGGGACTCAAGACAAGAACCTTTAATACGCTGCAGAAGCACGGCAGGCGGTGGATCGATGAGCTGCCGGTAGTTCTCTGGTCCCTCAGAACGACACCAAACTGAGCTAAAAGGCAGACTCCTTTATCCCTGGTCTACGGGCTAGAAGTAGTTATCCTCGCGGAACTCATTTAGGGGTCGCCTCGACTGCTTGCCTACCATGAAGTAGCGCAAGATCAGCACCGGCGTCATGACGCTGTACTATTCGAGGAGAACCGTCTCCGGGCTGCTACGCGTGCTGCACGCTATCAGCAAGCCCTGCGTCGCTATCATAGCCGCAGGGTTCATGCCCGGTGTTTTGAGGAAGGGGACCTTGTCCATAGGCGCATTCAGTCCGCCAAGCGTACAAACAACTTGACGCCAAAGTGGGAAGGCCCTTACCGGCTACTACGAGTCATCAGAACTGGCGCAATCCGTCTGGAGACCGGAGATGGCATTCAATTGCAAAAATCATGGAATATTGAGCATCTCCGCAAGTTCTACCCGTAAGGCGCGGCTGTCGGGCCCTGCCTGGCAGCCACCCTTTCGTACAGGCCTTACCTCAGTTGCATGTAACCCCTTGTACAAAGCCAGGGCGATGACCCTGTGCAGGAGAAAAATAGACAAAGCGCTGGGGGGCCCTCGACCAAGTTGCATGCATGCATGAGCACTCCAAGAGCACTGCATAAGCATTTCATGTGCATTTGCATATGCATATAGATAGGATCGCATCCTGCATTCATTCCCATCTACATGGAGCTGCAGGTTCCTGCCGTGGACTTGACCTCTACGAGGGATTGGGAAGATGGACCAACATTGCGATCTCCGTCAAGCCAAACAGATAAGTTCTACCTCTTGTCCATTAGTGTTCTGTAAGCTATAACTTGTGCATGAGAAAACCTCACCACTCTTTTTAGACTTAGGTGCTCCCGTCCTTGACTCGAACGTTGCTTCGGTCAGGATGGTTGAAGTGGCCTTTAGTAAAAGGAAGTTGGCAGGGGGGCTGGTCCTTTGTTTTTTGCCCGGTAAACACAGTTCTCCGGCAGGCAAAAGGGTGCCGGCAGGATAGCCTGCCGGGGAAAACTCATTTATTTACACTAAGGAGGCATCCCACCTCTACATGGACGTATACATGCACGGGTTCCCGGCAAGGTTCATCTTTTTCATTAATATGCTAATACAAGTACAAGCATTACAGAACACAAACATGGACTCGAGAGATTACATTATTTGAATTAAAGTTTGGCAAGTGCCTACAGGTTTAAGATTGAAAAAAGATAAGTGCCTCGTAATGCCCTTTGTTGTCCCTCTCCTCCTAAACACATTTGTCAAGGCGAGGAGGGAAAAGGCGCCCTGGCGGGAAGCCGCCCGCCCCCTCGGGCTCCGGGAGAGGTAGCCTTGGCCGGGAGGGAGAGCACTAAGGCACTTGTCGATGGAGAGCAGGACAGAGGTGACCCGTCGACCACCGCCACCAGGGCTCGGCAGGGCTAATGGAGCTGCAGCCCAAGAGGAAGCCTGCCGGGGTCCAGCTGGGGGAGTGCTGGAGGAGCCCAAGAGCACCATCCCCACCTCTGCATCCAACTCCCCGGCAAATCACGTTGTCGGGAAGGAGGTGCGGATGCAGATGAGATGGTGCTGCCGCCTGATGAAGATGGTGCGGGCGGCGATCAACCGAAGTCAGAGTCATCGCCCTCCCGCCCTCTACTGTCGTCATCGCCGTCACTGTCCTTGTCGTCACTTTCTCTCGAGGAGGAGCTTTTGTCGTCAGTTGAGCTCTTCGCAGCACCCTAAGCGACCTCCTCAGCCCCCAAAGATCTTGACGGAGAGCAGGTTGCTCTCCATTAATTTGAACTGGAGAACGTGCCCCTCCGAGAAGCTGTGAGCACGAGCGAAAGTCTTCCAACCGCGGCGGAGGTACATCACGTGAGGGGCAGGGAAATCGACATCAACCCACATGCCACCATTCCCACAGCCCCTCATGTGCAACCTCAGAGCGCGTGGTTGTTCGGGCTCCATCTCCCGCGCGAAAGGAGTTGGGAGGCGAAGATGGCCGCACAGTGGTTTGTATAACCCGATGATGAACTCTCGAGGTTGGTCCCCGACGTGGCCTTCCATTGGGGGAGGAGCCGATGGTGGGGGCGCGACCAAGGCGCCGCCCCGCCCTCCTCTTCCTCGAGCACCACGGCGACCTCGGCCTCGCCCCGTCCATCCTCCTACGGCAGGCTCCGCCACCACAGGATCCGGAGGAAGAGGGATGCACTGTCGGGTAGAAGCCCTCGTCACCGTCGCTGGGACGCCGCCGCGTTCTCGCCCTCTCACCATGACTAAAAGGGAAGGATTGTAGAGAAGAAGAAGAAGAAGAAGAAGAAGAAGAAGAAGAAGAAGAAGAAGAAGAAGAAGAATAAGTATGTGCAAAGAGGCACTGCCCCAGCCCCTTTTTATAGGAGGGTCAAGCAGGGGGATGGCTCCCCACAAAAGAAATGGCGCCCCGCTCCACCAATACGGCCTCTCTGCACCTTCTATGGCTCTAATAATCAAGGCCGACCCTCTGCTCCAACCATCGGCACTCGGTTTTCGGCCATGGCACTCCTCCACGCGCCCTCTGCATCCACCACCTACCACGCCCAATGCATGCGGAACACGTGGCAGGTGCATACGAAACAACAGGCAAGTGGGATGGCAATTTCTGCCCCGTGATTGTGGGATGTGGGCAACCCGCAGGCCACGACTGGAGTTTTTCCGCAGCATTACGCACGACACGCAGGGAAACCGGAAACTGGCTTGGACCCAAGATTAATGAAGAAGCAAAGGAGACCTCAAGGGGCCATCCACTTCAGCACCCCCGCCTGTGCACTTATTAGGCCCTACCCTGAAGACACTCGGCAGCGCATTCGGGGCAGGCCCGGGGGCTTCTGTCGGTGCAACAAACCTTGGAGTGCATTGCCCCGAGGTATCTGCGAGCACGAGGAGCAGGATTGAGGTGCCTACCCAAGCTAGAGAACAAGATACCAAGAGCATCGAAGGACCAACATGCAGATCAAGAGGACTGAAGTCAAGCCAGAGAAGCAAGATGCCACCAGGAGAAGAGCCCCTCTTGCCGGGAAGGCGAGCTCGACAAGGATGGGGTCACCCCCGGAAGAAGACATCCGAGATGTCCCGGCAGGGCCTGCCGGGACTCGCGAGGGCCGAACCACCTCACCAACTACTGCGCCACGACCCACATCGTCAATCAGTGAGGTGTCAAGCCGCGGAGTGACTAAGTGGCAGCCATTCACCACATGGCGGCCTCTTTCTACAGGAAATGCCTACAGATGACACCCATCCTGCAACGTGTCAAGCGACCAGGCGTGGAGCTGGCGAGATAGCCCGGCAAGGCTTGCCGGGCAACCAATGACGTGACGTTAAGCGGTGCATTTAATGCACCCTGTCAGCCTGCAGAGTTAGGTATGATAGCATTGTTTGCTATCTTATCAGTGCATAATGACTACTTTGCCATTGTGGTAACCCCTTAATCTATAAAAGGAGGCCCATGGCAACCAGAGAAAGGGTTGGAGAGTTGGACAACACATACACCCATACGCGTGTAGCTACTGCTGCCCCTGCCGGGCAAATGTACTACGCTCGACCACCTCTCTTCCACCATCAGTCCACCAAAGCAGGAGTAGGGATTTATGCCTCGCGGCGGCCTGAACCTGGGTAAAACTGCATGTGTGATCTCCGCCGTGCTGCCCCACACTCGTTTGCTCTTTGTGCAACGCGACGTCCCCCCTGCCGAACCAGCAAGGAGCCCTCTAGTGCCATAGGTGGCCATGGTTTCCCACGACACACTTCTACGATAGCACAGGTATGACTATCTTGATTCTGCTATAAAATCGTCATGGATGTACATGCATGACAGAAAACGTGACCTACTGTGACAAACACGTATCATCACGGAAGTGTATTTTTTTTGTAGATACATGATTACAATCCATAAGCATTTCTCCTTTGGATTCATCTGTACTAGTTTTCTTAGGGAACTTTTCATCCACTCCAGCCTCTTGTGAAGAAGGCTACATTTTTATACATTGTAATCAAATGCCCATGTTAATCATGTCGGATCAAAGATGGCACGTTAGTGCATTTTACAAATCCTGCAAACTAAATAGGCCTGTAGTAGTGTTCAAAACTGCATGTAGGCACTAACACGTTTTCTTCTTGTGTAGATAAGATTAGGCCTGATGGCAGATAATGTGATATAACATAACAATCACAGCGAATGCCTAGATCTGCATCTCTCAGAAATTACTTTGAAATCCTACCGAGGGACCTTACCAGAGATTATATTTGCTAGGTTCTTTGTTGTCAGAGCAAGGGTGCTGCAGGTAATGAGGTTTGCCCTACATTTATTTCACAAAAATGAATGCTTTGTTGATCAGCGCCAGCGGCTACGGTAGAATGGAATAGGCTCTGAAAATGCTGAATTTCATTTTGGAACTTTAGATGACAGAGTAATCGTAAGTCATCGTGTCAACCTCATACATGACTTCTCAATGGCTGAACCCTTTGCAAAAATTATGAGGTTTCGAGACGAGCCTTACAAGTGGTAATATTAGTTTGAACTTCTCTTATATCCATGTTATTGGCGGATCGGTATGACGTTCTGACTAATGAGCTGAATTTCATTTCTAATATCAGTTTGAACCTTGTAATCTTGAATTTGAACCATATAACTCTGGAATTTGAACCTTGTAATATTTCGAGCTCTTGTGGAACAATCGTTGAAATGGCATCGTATGAGACTCGTATATTGGTAGCACTATTTTGACCTTAATATGCAATGGACTTAGATTTTACTAACCATTATTGAATGTGTTTACCTTGTCGATCTCATAGCACACGATCTGTATAGCTAACTCGACTACGATCTTTGACATTATTGCACACCCTTGGTTTGTTCAACTGTGTGCCCTGTAGAGCGCAGAATTAATTATCGCACTCGGGTGTCCATCATCACCCTTCTGTGTAACTTTGACCTCATCACCCACGGGTAAACTTATGACCAAAGTCATTCCACACACTTCGTTTTTACATAGCTTTTTACCAATAAACGCCCCACGATTTGTCCCTCTTCTAGCGGACGCATGGCCAAACGAGCCGGGCGGGAAGCTTGCATGGTAAGCTAGCAGCGTTAAGCGTGAAACGAGCTCACCGGCGATACATTTGGTGCCTCTTCGAGCCTGGCGTGGTCAAATGAAAGCAGCAGCGGTGTTGTCGAGACATGCACTAGAATCCTCTGCTATGAGCAGCGGTGACAAGGCGTGGCGATTACAGGCGATCGGCCCCATTTTATTACTGACCATTTAACCCTTATGTCTCTTGACCTTTCGATCGCACCTCACCATTGCAAGAAGCACACCCACCACGACAAATTCTTAGAGGGTATCTGCTTGGCGGCTCAATGGCGCTCCCGATTTGAAGCGGCGAGGAAAGCGATTCACCATGCATGCCGTGGTGGACACCCACAGAAAGTTCACTGAGCTCTCGGTGGTGTACACCAACAACCCGGTCTGGGTGGAGCACTGCATACACATCATGGAGCCGTTGCTTGCTGAGGAGAAGTACAAGGTGGTCGGGTTCGACCTCGATTACACCTGTGCTCATGCTGGGTCTCGTTCCAAGGTCGCTGTCGCATAGATGTGCGTGCGCCATCAGGTCCTCGTCTACCACTACTATCTGGTGATAACCCACAAGTATAGGGGATCGCAATAGTTTTTGACGGTAGAGTATTCAACCCAAATTTATAGATTCGACACAAGGGGAGCCAAAGAATACTTGAAGGTATTAGCAGTTGAGTTGTCAATTCAACCACACCTGGAGATTAATTATCTGTAGCAACGTGATCAGTAGCAAAGTAATATGCTAGTTTTGATAATAGTGACAACAGTAACAGTAATGGTAAAAGTGATACCAGTAGTTTTGTAGCAAGTGCAATAGTGATGATAGCAGTAGTAAATTAGCAAGAACAATATAAGATAAATTCATAGGCATTGGATTGGTGACTTGTTGGATGATATTCATCATGAGACAGTTATAACCTAGGGCGATACGGCATTAGCTCCAGTTCATCAATATAATGTAGGCATGTATTCCGTAAATAGTCATACGTGCTTATGGAAAGAACTTGCATGACATCTTTTGTCCCATCCTCCCGTGGCAGCGGGGTCCTATTGGAAACTAAGGGATATTAACGCCTCCTTTTAACAAAGAACCGGAACAAAGCATTAACACACGGTGAATACATGAACTCCTCAAACTACGATCATCACCAGGAGTGGTCCCGACTATTGTCACTCTGGGGTTGCCGGATCATAACACGTAGTAGGTGACTATAACTTGCAAGTTCGGATCTAGAACTTGTATAAAATTTTTATTTCATATTCGGTTCAGATCTGAAATCATGGCACCATGGAACAAAGTGACAAGCTTTAAGAATGGCAATGTCATAGCAACATCAATCTCAGAACATAGTGGATACTAGGGATCAGGCCCTAACAAAACTAACTCGATTACATGATGAATCTCATCCAACTCCTCACCGACCAGCGAGCCTACGAAGGAATTACTCACTCCCGGTGGGGAGCATCATGGGATTGGCGATGGAGAAGTGTTGGTGATGACGAAGAACGAAGACCCCCCTCTCCGCAGCCCCAAACAGACTTTAGATCTGGCCACCCGATAAAGAACAGGAGGTGATGGCGGCTCCGTCTCGTGGATCGTGATAATTCTTTGTCCTTGATTTTTTTTGGAAAAATAGGATTTTATAGCGTCAGTTTTAGGGTCTGCAAGGCCGCCAGGAGGGGGGCGCGCCTTGGTGGGTTGTGCCCACCCAGGTGCCCCCTCTGGTGGATCTTGGCTCCATAAATTCTTATTTATTGTATAAAAATTCCTCGCAAAGTTTCGTTCCATTTAGAGAACTTTTATTTCTGCACAAAAACAACACCATGGTAGTTTTGCTGAAAACAGCGTCAGTCCGGAGTTAGTTTCATTCAAATCATGCAAATTAGAGTCCAAAACAAGAGGAAAAGCATTAGGAAAAGTAGATACGTTGGAGACGTATCATCTGGCCACAAGGCCTTGCGAGCGTTTTGCATGGTTTGTCAACAGCCCCCACTACATGTTTGCTACGGTGGACATCACCAACGATGGAAAGGTGCTCAAGAATTCGGGCATCGCCAGCCAGAATCTTGTCGACATCCAGGGCCAATACAAGATTTGGGGCAACAACGAGCATGAGAAGGACTCACTGGTACACCTCGCCGAGGCCATCATCGATCCCTACTACAGAGACATGACGGATTCCTCCAACAAGGACAAGCGTGTCTGGCACTCTGGCTGGATGGAGAAACTCGAAAAAGCTCATGTCGTGTACGCGGCCAAGGAGGCGTACACGAGCTATGAGATGTACAGGCAGATCGTTGACATGAGGAAGTGCCTCCTTCCCCAAAACGGCCAGGGACCCAGCCAGATGCAGAGCAATGGCAAGCGTCGTTGCAACAAGAAGTAGATGATTAGATCCTCGTTTCTCCTAGTTTAGTATGCATGTAATTGCTTACTTTGGTGTGTGGAAATGATATGTCTGTAGTCACTTGTGTAATTGTATGCTCAATTTGGTTATGCAATGCTGTCTTTTTAAGTATATTTGTTGATGCTCTATAGACAGAGCATAGATGTTGTGCGGACAGAGCAAATCACATCGCACACGGACTAAACAATGGAAACCATCGGTGATGATTTCATCAATCACTGACAATTGTATACTAGCAATTGTTTGCTCACAACATACGGCTTGTTAACAGGAATCATCTGTGTTGTTATTGGTCTTCCCACACACTTCCGATTACAGACCTATTTGCCGCGTATCACACACATCTTGTTAAGTTGAACCGTTTATGTTCTCTTGGCTCAACGCAAACAGTTCATCTGAGTGAAGTGTATGCCTTATATCACACACACCTTCACCTGGCTGACCATTTCTTTTGTGTTGCCTAATCACAAATAGTTCATCCGAGTGAGTTGTATGTCGTATATCGCACACACCTTCATCTCGCTACCCGTTTCTGTTCTTCTGCCTCATCGTAGACAGTTCATTGGACTGAACCGTATGCCCAGCATCACACATGCAACTAAAATCTGAACCATTTTTTATGTATCATTAATCGCAAATGTTTTGCATATTTTTTGACGGTTTTTACATCACCGTTTGCGATTAATGCATCACACATAGTTTCGTCAAAGGGTCTCTGATCGTAGTGTCGCGTTAGCAGCATCCTGCAATAGTGGCACCCTGATGGGTGGTGGGGCCCACAGAGGTCATTTCCACCGCCTCTCATCTCTATAAATACCCAAATATTCCAGAAACCCTAGGGGAGTTGAAAAAACACAATTCCAGCCGCTGCAAGTACCAGAACCATGAGATCCAATCTAGAGGCCCTTTCCAGCACCTTGCCAGAGGGGAACATGATCATGGAGGGGTTCGTCATCCTCATTGGTGCTCCTCCGATGATGCGTGAGTAGTTTACCACAGACCTACAGGTCCGTAGGCAGTAGCTAGATTGCTTCTTCTCTCTTTTTGATTCCTAATAAAATTTTCTCCTCGATGTTCTTGGAGATCTATTTGATGTAATGACTTTTTGCGGTGTGTTTGTTGGGATCCGATGATTTGCGAGTTTATGACCAGTTCTATCTATGAATATTATTTGAGTCTTCTTTGATCACTTATATGCATGATTGTTATAGCCTCATATTTCTTCTCTGAAACTTTGGTTTGGTTTGGTTTGGTTTGGTTGGTTCGGGTGGAGGTCTCCAAGGTCAAGCCTCGTCTGATCCCTTCTTTGGGTTCCTCGTCCTCCAGTGGCACCACCTCCCGTGAGGACATTCCACCGCCAACTCCTCTCTAGGTGCTTCAAGACATTGGGATTAATCGTTGTGGCATTCCTGAATCGGAGCTGTCGACTGAAGCTCTCCTAGCGGCTCCTGCAGCTGATGTTGTTGCGTCATCATGCCCTTCTTCCTCTAAAGCCCAGGGAGAGGGGGCTTCTCCTGGCTTTTCTTAATTTATTCTCATGCCTCTTTTGCATAGTTGGAACGTACTGTCGTGGAACATTCGGGGTTTAAATTCTGAAGACAAGCAGCTGGCTCTACATAATGTGATCCTTTGTTCGGGTTGTTCTATTATATGTCTGCAAGAAACTAAAAAGACCTCGTTTGATTTTGCTTTCATTAAGTCATGTTGTCCAAGACAATTTGATTAGTTTGCTTTTATTCCTTCAAGGGGTTCTTCTAGGGGTCTTGTCACTATTTGGAAAAGCTCTTCCTTCACGGGTTCTATTGTCTCCTCTGAATCATTTGCGCTAGTTATACGCTTCACCAGCACACAATGCCCCCAAACTTGGACTCTAGCCAACATCTATAGCCCCTGTACTGGCGATGAACGCACCACCTACACTAACTCGCTCTATGATTTGGATATCCCACACACTCAAGACTAGTTGCTTCTTGGTGATTCTAATTACATCAGAGCACCAGATAATCATAACATGCCATGCGGTAGTATTCAGGACATGTTTATGTTTAATGAAATTATACGTAAACAAAACTTAATTGAGGTGCCCATTAAAGTACGAGCATATACTTGGAGTAACATGGAACAAGACCCACTGCTCGAGCAATTGGACTGGTTCCTGACATCACTACACTGGACCACCGCATACCCCAAAACCTTGTTTAAACCCCTTGGTAAACCTGTCTCGGATCATATTCCTTGTGTGATCTCCATCGAAACGAAAATTCCACGGTCTAAACTGTTTCGGTTTGAACCCTTCTTGATTCTACACCATGGCTTCATGGACATGGTAAGTGATACTTGGGCTAGACCTGTGAATTCTTCCAATGCGGCCACTGTGCTTTGCCGCAAGTTTAAATCCCTCAGGCACGTGCTTAAAGTCTAGAGCAAAGGAATTTCCCGATTGACAGTGTCTATAGACAACTGCAATAAAACCCTGGTTGATATTGACGAACTTGAGAACAAGCGTTTACTGACGATCCCTGAGGCCAATTTCAGACGAATTCTTAAAAATCATATGTTGAGACTCCTCCAATATCAAAACAAGTACTGGAAGAAAAGGTGCACAGTCCATTGGGTGAAATTCGGGGTTGAAAATACAAAAACAATTCAAGCTATTGCCATTGAACGTTACCGTATAAATAGTATTGCTTGCTTCCGCGATGAGGATGGATGCCAGATTGATGATCACCCTGGCAAAGAAGCTCTACTCTTTCAAACTTATAAAGAACGACTGGGCACTGTCTTCCAATCAAGTATGTGTTTTGACTTCCCTGCTATCATCAAGCGATCATCAAACCTTGATCACCTCACCGAGCCGTTTACACATGACGAGATTGATGCCGTAGTGAAAGAAATGCCAGCTGATCAAGCTCCGGGGCCAAATGGCTTTAGTGGTGCGTTTCCCAAGGCTTGCTGGCCCATTATCAATTAGGACTTTTATTCTCTTTGCTCTCAGTTCCATGAAGGCAGACTTGATCTCACTAGCATTAATGATGGGCTAATAACTCTCATCCCCAAAGTCAACTCCCCAGAGACAGTCAACGATTATCGCCCCATTACACTGCTCAACTGCTGTCTTAAGCTGATCACCAAGCTCCTGGCTAACCGTCTCCAACGTGTCATCCTACAGCTGGTTCACCGTAACCAAGATGGCTTCATCTGTGGCAGAACAATACATGGTTGCTTGGCTTGGGCCTTCCAATACATACACCAATGCAAGACTTCTGGGAGAGGGATTGTTCTCCTCAAATTGGACTTTGCCAGGGCCTTCGATACTATAGGCCATGAGCCAATGATAACCAGCATGAAGCATATGGGGTTTAATGATAAGTTGGTTGAGTGGATGCAGTACATTTTCTCCTCTGGACGATCTTCAGTCCTCCTTAATGGTGTCCCCGGCCGATCATTCCATTGCTGCAGTGGGGTGAGACAAGGTGATCCCATCTCCCCCCTCATATTTGTCCTGACAGCTGACCTCTTCCAATCAGCCACTAATGATGCTTACAGACGCGGTCTCATTGACCTACCTTTCCCTTGCCCGAGCCAGAACGAATATCCGGTCATCCAATACGCCGACGACACGATCATTGCCCTTCTTGCCTGCCCACAACAAGGTGTGACTATCAAAGGAATTCTATGCGATTACGCCGCCTCGATCGGGCTCAAAATCAACCTTGAGGAGGAAAACACAAACAACATAGCCCGCATCTTCGGTAGCTCTATGGGCCAGATGCCTTTCACGTATCTTAGCTTGCCTTTGGGCACCTCCAAACCCACGGTTCAAGACCTAATGCCACTCGTGTGCAGCGCCAGAGACATCTCACCTCGTCCAATGCTATTATGTCTTATGGCGGCAAGCTAACGTGGGTGAATGCAACAGTCACGTCCCTCCTGATATTTGCCATGTGCACTCTCAGAATCCCTGCCAAGATTGTTGTGATGCTAGATAAGATCAGGCACAGATGCCTATAGACTAAAAAGACTGATCTGGGCGAAAAGTGCAACTCCCTAGCCGCATGGGAAATGGTTTGTAGACCCAAAAATCATGGTGGACTTGGCGTCTTAAATCTTAAAATTCAGAATGATGCCTTGCTTCTCAAGTTCTTGCACAAATTCTACAATAAGAAGGATATACCCTGGGTTGAATTCATCTGGAACACCTACTACATTGACAAGATTCCACACTCCATAGACCCAGCGGGCTTATTCTGGTGGCGAGATATCCTCAAGCTCAGTCCTATTTACCGCGGGGTCTCACAAGTTCAAGTGGTTGACGGCAAGACTACCCTCTTCTGGAAGGATCTATGGCTTCACAACACCCTCGAGGACAGTCATCCTCGTGTTTTCTCCTTTGCCAAACAGGAGGATGCCTTGTTTAAAGATTTCTTGGAGAACACAACACTGCATGAGACCTTCCACCTCCCCCTCTCCCCCAAGCCCCGGAGGAGGTGCGTGACTTGCAAAACCTATCCCGGCGACTAAGCCCATCCACCAGTAATAATGATATTTGGTGTTATGTCTGGGGGAAGCAGATTTCTAAGCATCTGAATATTACAGGTTCTGTTTCAAGGATAATCAAGCACACTCGGCTTTCAAATGGCTTTCGCAGCCCAAGTGCACGATGAAAATCAAAGTCTTTGGTTGGCTGCTCCTCCATGACAGACTCAACACCCGTAACAAGCTCAAACGTCGCCACAACAATATTGGGGATGACTTTGATTGCCTCCTCTGCTGGAAACCCATCGAAGAAACAATTGAGCACATGATCTTTCACTGCGCTTTCAGCCAGACGTGTTGGGCAAAGCTAAACATGAACTGGCATGCCCCCACCTCCCGACTTGAAACAGTTCAGAGAGGCCGTGAATCTTGGCATGATTCTTTCTTCATGGAAATATCTTTGACGGCAACCTGGAGATTGTGGAAGGAAAGAAATAACAAACATTTCAGAGGGGTGGACCCAAGTATGCAAAGCTGTCTTAACAGATTCAAAGAAGACTTTGCTCTCCTTCAACATAGGTTTAGAGAGGCCCATAGAGCCTCTGTGATATCCTTTGGTAATACCCTTAACTGACTTCTTACCACACTGTGATAGCTACTACCTCTTGAGCATGCGTTGATTTTTCCCTTGAAGAGGAAAGGGTGATGCAGCAAAGTAGCATAAGTATTTCGCTCTGTTTTTGAGAACCAAGGTATTAATCCAGTAGGAGGTTACACGCAAATCGCCTCGTACCTACACAAACAAATAAGAACCTTGCAACCAACGCGATAAATGGGTTGTCAATCCCTTCACGGCCACTTGCAAAAGTGAGATCTGATATAGATAATAAGATAAATGTTTTTGGTATTTTTATGATATAGATTGGAAAGTAAAGATTGCAAAATAAAAGGCAGACGAATAGTAAAATGATAGGAAAATAATATGATGGAAGATAGACAAGGGGCCATAGGTTTCACTAGTGGCTTCTCTCAAGATAGCATAATTTACGGTGGGTGAACGAATTACTATGGAGCAATTGATAGAAAAGCGCATAGTTATGAGAATATCTAGGCATGATCATGTATATAGGCATCACGTCCGCGACAAATAGACTGAAACGATTCTGCATCTACTACTATTACTCCAAACATCGACCGCTATCCGGCATGCATCTAGAGTATTAAGTTCATAAGAACAGAGTAACGCATTAGGCAAGATGACATGATGTAGAGGGATAAACTCAGGCAATATGATATAAACCCCATCTTTTTTATCCTCGATGGCAACAATACAATCGTGCCTTGCTTGCTTGCCTCCTAACATCACTTGGAAAGGACACCGCAAGATTGAACCCAAAGCTAAGAACTTCTCCCATTGCAAGAAAGATCAATCTAGTAGGCCAAACCAAACTGATAATTTGAAGAGACTTGCAAAGATAACAAATCTTACATATAAGAATTCAGAGAAGAAACAAATATTGTTCATAGATAATCTTGATCATAAACCCACAATTCATCGGATCTCGACAAACACACCGCAAAAAAGAATTACATCGAATAGATCTCCAAGAAGATCGAGGAACTTTGTATTGAGATCCAAAGAGAGAGAAGAAGCCATCTCGCTAATAACTATGGACCAGAAGATCTGTGGTAAACTACTCACACATCATCGGAGTGGCTAAGGTGTTGATGTAGAAGCCCTTCGTGATCGATTCCCCCTCCAATGGAGAAATGACTGGAAAAACCCGAAGGTGGGATCTCACAGTCTGAAGGTTGCGGCGGTGGAAATAGGGTTTCGTGGTGCTCTCTGATGTTTCCAGGGTATATGAGTATATATAGGCGAAAGAAGTAGGTCGGTCGAGCCACGAGGGGCCCACGAGGGTGGGGGGCGCACCTACCCCCTGGGCGCGCCTCCCTGCCTCGTGGCTGCCTCGTTACTTCCTTGACGTCCACTCCTAGTCTCGTGGATTTCGTTTGTTCCAAAAATAACTCTCCCAAAGGTTTCATTCCGTTTGGACTCCGTTTGATATTCCTTTTCTGCGAAACACTGAAATAGGCAAAAAAACAGCAATTTACATTGGGCCTTCGGTTAATAGGTTAGTCCAAAAAATAATATAAAAGTGCATAATAAAGCTCATTAAACATCCAAAACAGATAATATAATAGCATGGAACAATAGAAAATTATAGATACGTTGGAGACGTATCAAGCATGCCCAAGCTTAATTCCTCTCGTCCTCGAGTAGGTAAATGATAAAAATAGAATTTTTGATGTGGAATGCTACCTAGCATATTTTTCTAAGTAATTCTCTTTATTGTGGCATGAATGTCCATATCCGAAAGATTCAAGATAAAAGTTTAATATTGACATAAAAATAATAATACTTCAAGCATACTAACAAAGCAATCATGTCTTCTCAAAATAACATGTCCAAAGAAAGTTATCCCTACAAAATCATATAGTCTGGCTATGCTCTATCTTCATCACACAAGGTATTTAATCATGCACAACCCCGATAACTAGCCAAGCAATTGTTTCATACTTTTGATGTTCTCAAACTTTTTCAATCTTCACGCAATATATGAGCGTGAGCCATGGACATAGCACTATATGTGGAATAGAATGGTGGTTGTGGAGAAGACAAAAAGGAGAAGATAGTCCCACATCAACTAGGCGTATCAACGGGCTATGGAGATGCCCATCAATAGATATCAATCTGAGTGAGTAGGGATTGCCATGCAACGGATGAACTAGAGCTATAAGTGTATGAAAGCTTAACAAAAGAAACTAAGTGGGTGTGCACCCAACTCGCTTGCTCACGAAGACCTAGGGCATTTTGAGGAAGCCCATCATTGGAATATACAAGCCAAGTTCTATAATGTAAAATTCCCACTAGTATATGAAACTGACAACATAGGAGACTCTCTATTATGGAGATCATAGTGCTACTTTGAAGCACAAGTGTGGTAAAAGGATAGTAACATTGTCCCTTCTCTGTTTTTCTCTATTTTTTATTTGGGCCCTTTTCTCTTCTTTTTTTATGGCCTCTTTTTTTGTTTTTTTTTTCTTTTTGTCTGGAGTCTCATCCGATTTGTGGTGGAATCATGGTCTCCATCATCCTTTCCTCACTTGGGACAATGCTCTAATAATGATGATCATCACACTTTTATTTACTTACAACTCAAAAATTACAACTCAATACTAGAACAAAATATGACTCTATGTGAATGCCTCCGTGATGTCTTAGGGATATGCAATGAATCAAGAGTGACATGTATGAAAGAATTCTAAAGGTGGCATTGCCACAAATACGATGTCAACTACATGATCATGCAAAGCAATATGACAATGATGGAGCGTGTCATAATAAACGGAACGGTGGTAAGTTGGATGGCAATATATCTCGGAATGGCTATGGAAATGCCATAATAGGTAGGTATGGTGGCTGTTTTGAGGAAGGTATATGGTGGGTGTATGATACCGATGAAAGGTGCGCGGTATTAGAGAGGCTAGCAATGGTGGAAGGGTGAGAGTGAGTATAATCCATGGACTCAAAATTAGTCATAAAGAACTCACATACTTATTGCAAAAAATTATTAGTTATCGAAACGAAGTACTACGCGCATGCTCCTAGGGGGATAGATTGGTTGGAAAAAGACCATCGTCATTCCCCGACCGCCACACATAAGGAAGACAATCAATAAATAAATCATGCTCAGAATTCATCACATAACGGTTCACCATACGTGCATGATACGTGAATCACAAACTTTAGAACAAGTATTTCTCAAATTCACAACTACTCAACTAGCATGACTCTAATATCACCATCTTCATATCTCAAAACAATTATAAAGAATCAAACTTCTCATAGTATTCGATGCACTTTATATGATGGTTTTTATTATACCTATCTTGGATGTTCATCATATTAGGACTAATTTTATAGCCAAAGCAAACTACCATGCTGTTCTAAAAGACTCTCAAAATAATATAAGTGAAGCATGAGAGATCAATTATTTCTATAAAATTAAACCACCACCGTGCTCTAAAAGATATAAGTGAAGCACTAGAGCAAAATTATCTAGCTCAAAAGATATAACTGAAGCACATAAAGTATTCTAATAAATTCCGATTCATGTGTGCCTCTCCCAAAAGGTGTGTACAGCAAGGATGATTTTGGTAAACTAAAAAGCAAAGACTCAAATCATACAAGACGCTCCAAGCAAAACACATATCATGTGGTGAATAAAAAGATAGCCTCAAGTAAAGTTACCGATGGACGAAGAAGAAAGAGGGGATGCCTTCCGGGGCATCCCCAAGCTTAGGCTTTTGGTTGTCCTTGAATTTTACCTTGGATTGCCTTGGGCATCCCCAAGCTTATGCTTTTGGTTGTCCTTGAATTTTACCTTGGGGTGCCTTGGTCATCCCCAAGCTTAGGATCTTGCCACTCCTTATTCCATAATCCATCAAATCTTACCCAAAACTTGAAAACTTCACAACACAAAACTCAACAGAAAATCTCATGAGCTCCGTTAGTATAAGAAAACAAATCACCACTTTAAGGTACTGTAATGAAATCATTATTTATTTATATTGGTGCTAAACCTACTGTATTCCAACTTCTCTATGGTTCATACCCCCCTATACTAGCCATAGATTCATCAACATAAGCAAACAACACATGAAAAACAGAATCTGTCAAGAACAGAACAGTCTGTAGAAATCAGATTTGTTAGAATACTTCTGTAACTCCAAAAATTCTGAAACACTAGGACAACCTGTACAATTTGTATATTGATCTACTGCAAAAAGAATTGGTATTTTATCACGTTCTGGTGAATTGTAACAATTATTTTCGTGAGCCCAAAGTTTCTGTCTTTTTCAGCAAGATCAAACAACTATCACCCAAGAAGATCCTATTGGTTCTACTTGGCACAAACACTAATTAAAACATAAAAACACATCTAAACAGAGGCTAGATGAATTATTTATTACTAAACAGGAAAAAAACCAAGGAACAAAACTGTAACATCCCAAAATTCTAAATTTTGGAATGTTATATTAAATAAATAACTATGCTTGTTGTCTGATTGATTGTTTGACTGATTGAGTGAAATTGAGTGGAATATGAAACTTTTGAAAGTTGAATGAGAGGGAATGAAATGACTTTCCCAAAACTTTCCCCTTTGTCTTTTGGATCCCAATGAATTCAAGTTCATTCCAACACCAAACCCTAGAGTGAAGATGACATGACTTCTTCCATTTTGAAATGAAAAGGGTTTTGGAAAAGATTTGAATTTCATTTGAGAATATTTCAAATTCAAAGCTTTATGCAACTCAATGATTTTCATGAGGGAAGATAAAAGACTTCTTCAATTATATGAAATATGAGTTGGAAGTTATAAAGTATCAAATTGAAAGTCATTTGAAAGTGCCATTTGGAGTTTGGAAGATTTTGAGTTTGGAATTTGAATTTAAACTTTGGCAAGTGGGAATCATTTCAAAACTATGCCTGATAAATACTTGAGCAAAAGTATGAGAGGAGTAAACATGACACTCCAAAAATATCAGAGGAAAACAATGCCGAAAGTTTTGAATTCAAACTTGAGTTTTATTTGAATTTGGGAAAAATGATTTTTTATAAACTTTGGATTTTGTCCCTGGAAAAATGTTCAAATGATAGGGAATATTCCCCTGATCATTTTGATATATATATGTCATATATAAATATTTATATTTCTCTCTGTTTTTATTTTTCAAAAAGAATTAAAATAGAAAAAGAAAAAAAAAAATGCCACCTGGCGCCCGGCCAAACCCAGCCCAGCCATAACCCAAGTGCGGCAGCCCGGTGAGGCCCACGAGGCGCCCGACAAAGCAAGATGGCCGCACCTCGTCGCCCGAACCTCCTTCGGCTCGAACCGCCATGGCGCCCCCCCCCTCCATCTCACCGACAGGCGGGCCCCACCTCCTTCAACCCCGCCCACGCCACCTCATTGCCTTGCATTTCGCCATGGGATCGAAGGATCCGGGATTAAATCCCAGATTCATCCCTTGCCAACGCCGAGGCCCTCCCCTATAAATCTGGGCTCACTCCCATTCCCCGCCCTCATGGGACCCTCTCCTCCTCCTCACGCTTCATGGGGAGACCCGAGCCGCCGCCGCCATTTTTCTCGTCGCCCGTCGCCCCTAGCCCTCCCGAGCTCACCCATCCACCAGGCCTCCGTGCCCGTCACTTTCCATGGAACCCTCACTTGACCGCACCCGACCACGGAGGCGTCGGCCTTTTCGCCCGAGCCGCCGTTGTCGAAGTCCGGTGGAGCTTCCCTCCCGTCCGATCCCGATCCTGCGGCTAGGATTAGAACCCCAGAAGGTATGTTCTTTATTAAAACCGGTTCGGCCGGTTTAGTTCGGTTTAATTTTTAGTTAGGTTTTATTATTAGACCGGCCCGAGTCGTTTAACCCTAGGCCCATTTAGTTATATTATTGAGTCGTTAGTTAGGCCCGATTAGCCCGTTTTCTTTTATTTTCATTTTCATTTTTAACGAGAATAGTTTGAATTGAAAAATTCATAACTTTTATTCTACTTAATATTTTTAAGTGATTCTTTTTAGTTGGTTTGCAAATTTTCTATAGTTTCTGTAGAAAATATATTTAGCTATGTTAAAATTATTTATAATTGCTTTAATTTAGTTTTAGTCATAATAGTAAATCTGCTATAAAAGGAGTTAGGAAAATTATTTTTAAATGATTCTTCTTGTCCCAACTTTGTTTTGACATTGCCAAACCGTAGGAATTAATTTGGGCATTTTAGGATTAATAAAAAAATTAGTTTTAAGCAGAATCTTGTTAATCCTAATTAATTAACTAGTTACTGTTTTCCTATTATTTTAATTAGTAAAACAATTTATTTTTCACATGTGATTGATTATTCTAGGATAGTTTCTGTCACTTCATAGGATGAACTTTTATTTATAATAAATAAAACTTTTTATTTTAGTTTCTTAATATAAATTGAATTAGGCCTAATAGGAGTTTCATAATAGATTTTAAATTGATTCTTTTTGCTCCTAGTTGCTTAATGCATTCTTTTACATTAAGTTAACATAAATCCATGATTAGGTTATGTTAAGAAATTTTTTGTTATATAAAACTATTTTTAGTTGTTGCTTGAAGTAGGAAAATACTTGAATTGGTTTCTTTGAGTTTTCCCTTTGGTTTTGATTTGTTTGTTTGGTGTGTTATGTTACTATGTTGCTATATTAAGTGATCTCATGCTATATGCTTATTATAGTTATTGTTTGCCTCGGTAGAATTTCCGAGTGCGAAGCTTGCACTCTGAATCCCTAGTTTTCGAAGATCGTCAACAAGGCAAGTTCACTTTGACCATGTTTTTTCATACCTATGTGTTTTATTGCATCTAGTGCCATCTTACGCAACAAATCCCTCCGGTAGTGATATTGAATCCTTGTAGTTGAGTAGTATGCATGAGGTAGGGACCCATCACCTGTTACCAAGCCCGGACGTTATTTATTTTAATGCTACGCTATAGTAGACGGGGTTGGTATGGAGTGCTCGAGAGTGGTGTGAGAATGGAGGACTCTCGTTAATGACGACAACTCCATGATGGCATCTGCAAGGGCGCATCTTCAAGGCCTCAAGACTTCAAGACTCAAGACAAGAATTCAATACACACTCATCTGGGTGAAGGATGGTTGTGGGCACCTGGAGAAACCGGTGGATGGCCGGGATGCATGGAGAAGCGCCATGACATCTTGCGGAAAGCTTCACCCAGGACTCAAAGAGGCGGAAGAATACTTCATGCAGGAAGCTTACTGCAACCGCTTAAGTCATTATGGGCTCTGGCTTGGTTGACCTTAGTGGTGAATCTGGCTGGGGCGGTGCTAGCAGATGTAGAACTACGGTAGGATGGGATGAGCACGGGACGGTGGTGGGAGGAACTCTTGGAAGACCATGTTTGGTCATCTTGTTCTCAAACACCTGAAGTGCGAGAGCGTAAAGAGAGGGATCGAATCTTGCGGGTAAAGTGTACAAACCTCTGCGGAGGTTAAAACCTAATCGATTAGCCGTGTCCCCGGTTACGGACAATTTGAGCATCTGGACTTGGATCTATCTCAGAACTCTCAACAGGACCGATAACATAATTGTGGGCAACTTATGATGATTTTGGGCTATGAGACATCGGTTGGCGGAACCATGTCATGATAGAAAACTCTATAGTATAGACTTCATTTATTCCTTTGATGTAGGGAAAATAAAACCAGCTTTTACGCAAACAAAACTCAGACCCGAGCCACAAAGCCAAATTGCATATAGTATAGTTTTACCATTTGTTTTCTCATGTTGTGATCTTGCTTTACATTCAATGTCTTGACCTACACGGCTGCAACGTATCATGTTGCAGATATTTCCTCGACGAGTAAGAGTTACGATCTGGGTTCACGGTCTACACTCAACCTGCCGATGGCGTTGATGGGACTCCACACCCGATTATTTGTTTCATTTGTGACTTATGAGGTATATATCGGTTTATGCGTTAATTATACATGTGATTGCACTTTGATATATACATTGATGTCTTGTGTGTGCGGCATCTTGATCGAGGATGGCACGAAACAAGAAGGCTTGACCGTCTGAGGTCGGGTCGCTACAAAAACTAAATTTGGTTGCCTCCCAACAAGCGCTATCGTTTAACGCCCCTAGCTAGGCATTGATAATTTTAATGATGCTCACATCAAAGGAAAGAATTAAAGCACAAAGAGAGCATCATAAGACACATGATAAACACATATAATTCTAACATACTTCCTATGCATAGGCATTTTATAAGAAAACAAATTATCATAGCAAGAAAAAATTAGCATATGCAAGGAACAAGAAAGAGACGATAACAATCTCAACATGACGAGAGGTAAATTAGTAAGATAAAAAATTCTACAACCATATTTTCCTCTCTCATAATAATTACATGTAGGATCATAGGCAAATTAAACAAAATAGCTGGCACATAACATATTTTCAACACGATCCACATGCATGCAAAGTCGACACTCTTCCAAAATAGTTGGATTAACATTAACTAAAGTCATGACCTCTCCAACCCCACTTTTATCAAAAATACCATAAGATTGAACATTCTCCAAATATGTGGGATCTAAAGTTGACACTCTTCCAAACCCACTTTCAATATTATTGCAAACACTATTATCAATCTCATATTCATCACGAGGCTTAAATAAATTTTCAAGATCACAAGAAGAATCACCCCAATCATGATCGTTGCAACAAATAGTAGTCATAGCAAAACTAGAATCCCCAAGCTTAGGGTTTTGCATATTATTAGCACAATTCACATCAAGAGAATTTATAGTAAAATCATTGCAATCATGCTTTTTATCGAAGGAACTACCAAGTATGGGTGCAATGTAGCGATCTCATGTTTAACATAAGGAACTATAGCAAATTCATCTTCATAAATATTGCATCATGGCCACAAAAATAGCAAGCATCATGTTCATTAAGGGATATTTCAATCAAATCATCGGAATCATCATTATCTATAGATTCATGCATATCATTATTTTCTTTCAAAGCAACGGTCATTCTCTCCATAAATTCTTTGACATAGACATTATGAGCATAGTTTTCATAGCAATATTTAAGTATGTCAAAATTTTCAGATTCGTAGAGAGTAATATCAAACTTTTCAATCAAAGAAGCAACTTCATGAGCACCCTTAAAAACGAAAAATTCTTCAATTTGTTCGATATCATAGTAACTATAAACACCCTTTCCATAAGAAGATAAGATTTCATTATCATTAAACTCACATAGGTAGGGGAGGTGTTTTTTAGGGTTCTTAGAGCAACAAGTAAAGTCATAAATTTCACAAAGCTTCCAAGCATCGCATAGCAAACTATTTATTTGATACCATAAGAGCTTCCCTTTTCAAACAAACGATGACGCACAAAATGAGCATGCTCATCTAAAGATTTCCCATCAACTAGGCTAGTTGGGGTTTCAGCACGAGCGCATAAGGATCGAAGATGATCCAAGTAGAACACTTCAAGTGGATCCATATCAATAGGCTTTTAGCAAGCAAAGATGCAAGCACATAGAAGGCACATGACAACACAAGCAAACCAAAAAGACGAACGGAATAGGGGCGAATAAAACGGTAAGGGTGAAGTGGGGGAGAGGAAAACGAGAGGCAAATGGCAAAAAATGTAATGCGACGGATAAGAGTTTGTGATGGGTACTTGGTATGTCTTGACTTGGCGTAAGCCTCCCCGGCAATGGCGCCAGAAATCCTTCTTGCTACCTCTTGAGCATGCGTTGGTTTTTCCCTTGAAGAGGAAAGGGTGATGCAGCAAAGTAGCATAAGTATTTCCCTCAGTTTTTGAGAACCAAGGTATCAATCCAGTAGGAGGTTACACGCAAATCGCCTCGTACCTACACAAATAAATAAGAACCTTGCAACCAACGCGATAAAGGGGTTGTCAATCCCTTCACGGCCACTTGCAAAAGTGAGATCTGATAGAGATAATAAGATAAATATTTTTGGTATTTTTATGATATAGATTGGAAAGTAAAGATTGCAAAATAAAACACGGAAGGAATAGTAATTTGATAGGAAAATAATATGATGGAAGATAGACCCGGGGGCCATAGGTTTCACTTGTGGCTTCTCTCAAGATAGCATAATTTACGGTGGGTGAGCAATTCTTGTCCGAGCAATTGATAGAAAAGCGCAAAGTTATGGGAATATCTAGGCATGATCATGTATATAGGCATCACGTCCATGACAAGTAGAGCTGAAAACGATTACGCATCTACTACTATTACTCGACACATCGAGCTATCCAACATGCATCTAGAGTATTAAGTTCATAAGAACAGAGTAACGCATTAGGCAAGATGACATGATGTAGAGGTAAACTCAAGCAATATGATATAAACCCCATCTTTTATCCTCGATGGCAACAATACAATATGTGCCTTGCTACCCCTAACATCCTTTGGGAAAGGACACCACAAAATTGAACCCAAAGCTAAGCACTTCTCCCATTGCAAGAAAGATCAATCTAGTAGGCCAAACCAAACTGATAATTCGAAGAGACTTGCAAAGATAACAAATCATGCATATAAGAATTAAGAGAAGAATCAAATATAGTTCATAGATAATCTTGATCATAAACCCACAATTCATCGGATCTCGACAAACACACCGCAAAAAAGAATTACATCAAATAGATCTCCAAGAAGATCGAGGAGAACTTTGTATTGAGATCCAAAGAGAGAGAAGAGGCCATCTAGCTAATAACTATGGACCCAAAGGTCTGTGGTAAACTACTCACACATCATCGGAGAGCCTATGGTGTTTATGTAGAAGCCCTCCGTGATCGATTCCCCCTCCGGCGGAGCACCGAAAAAGGCCCCAAGATGGGATCTCACGGGTACAGAAGGTTGCGGCGGTGGAAATAGGGTTTCATGGTGCTCTCTGATGTTTTCAGGCTATATTAGTATATATAGGCGAAAGAAGTAGGTCAGTGTGGCCACAAGGGGCCCACGAGGGTGCGGGCGCGCCTACCCCCCCTTGGCGCGCCTCCCTGCCTCGTGGCCGCCTCGTTGCTTCCTAGACGTCCACTCCAAGTCTCCTGGATTGTGTTTGTTCCAAAAATAACTCTCCCAAAGGTTTCATTCTGTTTGGACTCCGTTTGATATTCCTTTTCTGCGAAACTCTTTGAAATAGGCAAAAATAGCAATTTACCTTTGGGCCTTTGGTTAATAGGTTAGTCCCAAAAATAATATAAAAGTGCATAATAAAGGCCATTAAACATCCAAAACAGATAATATAATACCATGGAACAATAAAAAATTATAGATACGTTGGAGACGCATAAATAGCTTGAGATAGTCTGTACATTGTATGTAACTTGTACCCACCCCCTTCTTTTTAGGGGACATATATGAGCAATCAGTAGGTGCCTCTCCAACTGTCTTTTCCCTCAGAAAACTAGATTGATTTTTCTTGCAATGGGAAGAGGTGCTTTGTGATGGGTTCGATCTTATGGTCTCCTCACCCAGTGACAGAAGGGGTAGCAAGGCACACATGTAACGTTGCTATTAAGGATAAAAAGATGGGGTATATTCCTACATGAATAGATCTTGTCTACATCATGTCATCGTTCTTATTGCATTACTCTGTTTCTCCATGAACTTAATACACTAGATGCATGCTGGATAGCGGTCGATGTGTGGAGTAATAGTAGTAGATGCAGGCAGGAGTCGGTATACTAATCTTGGACGTGGTGCCTATATACATGATCACTGCCTTGGATATCGTCATAATTATTTGATCTTTTATCAATTGCCCAATAGTAATTTGTTTACCCACCGTATGTTATTTTCTTGAGAGAAGGCACTAGTGAAATCTACGGCCCCCGGGTCTATTTTCTATCATATTGTTTTCAGATCTATTATTCCAAAAATCCAGAAATACCTTGCTAGATCCATCTTTTTGTAGATCTATTTATCCAATCTCATACAATTTTATCTATGTTAATACTGAGGAGGGATGGACAACCCCTCTTACGCGTTGGGTTGCAAGTATTTGTTCTTTGTGTGCAGGTACCATTTACATAGTGTTGCTTGGTTATCCTACTGGATTGATAACCTTGGTTTTCTAACTGAGGGAAATACTTACCATTGATGTGCTGGATGATCCTCTACTCTTCCGGGAAATACCAACGCAGATACAAGCAATCAGCCTATTCCTGGAGTGTCTTCTTGTAGGCCTCGGCCTCCTCCCGCCACCGCTTGGCCACCTGGGCGTCCTGGAGGGCACACACGAGGGACGCCTTGGCATCCTTGGCAAGCTGGTCGTGCTGCGCTTGCGCTTCCTCACCCCACTGACGCTCGAGCTCCATCTCCGCCCGAAGCTGGCTCCACCCTTCCGTCAGGCGATGGTGCTCCTCTGCGCGGAGCTCCATCTCCTTCCTGAGCTCGCCCTCGAGAGCCTCGAGATCCATCCTGATACTGTCGATGGCCTCGTCCCAGGGCGCGGTGCTGATCTCCCACAGCATTAGAGCACGGCCCGTCCGGGCCTCCTCATTCCCTGCTGGTGCCACCATGCGGGAGGGAACGACTTCAAGCCCCTTCAGCAGCTCCACGCTTGTGCCCCCAGTAGGGGTAGTGCCCGCCGTCTGGCTTGGGGGCTCTGGCTTGCCACCTTCACCATGGATGGCGTAGTCACACGCTCCAGTTCTACCCCGGGCGCCTCGGTAGCTAGGCGCCCAGCCCCGGAGGCGGCTCCCACAGTGGATGTGGGGACCTTCGTCAAGGCAGGTGCGACATGCTGAGAGGAAGTCAGTGCCTCACCTTCTTTATCCGCCTTGTCAGCCCCCCGCACCGGGGGCCGCCTCAGGGGGCAGCGCCATGTGGGGCTTGGGAAGCATTGCCTCGCTTGGGGTGGTCTCCTCCACGTGCACCTGGTGGAGCGCCTCCCGTCCATCTGCGGCCTCACTCTCAAGACAGAGCTCGGCCTCCTTGCTGCCTCCCACCCATTTCACCGCCGGGTGCGTCGGCATGGCACGCAAGGCGTCCTTCAAGGGAGGGGAGGGCCTCTCAACCTCGACCTTCTTCTTCTTGGTCTTCTCCTTCTCCTCGGCGACCACCTCGGAGTCCCTACATGGGCATAGACTCATCAGGGCCACAGTGGTCAGGAAGCAGGAATCGAAAGGTGAAGGCGGAGGAACTTACTAATCCTTGCGATTCCAGTATCTCCTCTTCTGCTCCCTTACAGCACCGCCGCTTACGCTACCTCCTTCGTGCAGCGCGCCTCGGCAGCTGCCCTAGGACGCGACGCGGATCCCGTCGGCGTCGATGGGCGTGGTGGTCTCTGCTACTTCTTGAGCTTGCATTGGTTTTTCCCTTGAACAGGAAAGGGTGATGCAGCAAAGTAGAGATAAGTATTTCCCTTAGTTTGAGAACCAAGGTATCAATCCAGTAGGAGACAACGCACAAATCACCGAATACCTGCACAAAAAATCAAACAACTTGCACCCAGCATGATAAAGGGGTTCTCAATCCCTTCATGGTTACTTGCAAAAGTGATATCTGACAGAGATAGATAAACAATAAAGTAAATATTTTTGGTATTTTTGGTTTATAGATCGGAAAGTAAAAGATTGCAAAATCGTAGATCGGAAACTAATATTTTAGATCGGAAAATAGACCCGGGGGCCATAGGTCTCACAAGAGGCTTCTCTCAAGAAAGCAAATAATACGGTGGGTGAACAATTTACTGTCGAGCAATTGATAGAAAAGCGCAAAGTTATGACAATATCTAAGGCAACGATCATGAATATAGGCATCACGCCTTGTCAAGTAGACCGAAACGATTCTGCATCTACAACTATTACTCCACACATCGACCGCTATCCAGCATGCATCTAGAGTATTAAGTTCATAAAGAACAGATTAACACATTAAGCAAGATGACATGATGTAGAGGAATTAAATCAAGCAATATGATGAAACCCCCATCTTTTTATCCTCAATGGCAACAATACAATACGTGCCTTGCTTCCCCTACTGCCACTGGGAAAGGACGCCGCAAGATTGAACCCGAAGCTAAGCACTTCTCCCATTACAAGGAAAAACAATCTAGTTGGCCAAACCAAACCGATAGTTCGAAGAGAATTACAAGGATATCAAATCTTGCATAAAAGAATTCAGAGAAGATTCAAATAATATTCATAGATAAGCCGATCATAAATCGACAATTCATCGTATCTCGGCAAACACACCGCAAAAAAAGTATTACATCAAATAGATCTCCAAGAACATCGAGGAGAAAATGGTACTGAGAATCAAAGATAGGGAAGAAGCCATGCTATGGACCCGTAGGTCTGTGGTAAACTACTCACGCTTCATCGGAAGGGTAATAGAGTTGATGTAGAAGCCCTCCGTGATCGAATCCCCCTTTGGCAGGGTGCCGGAAAAGGTCCGTAGATGGTATCTCATGGGTACAAAAGTTGCGGTAGTGGAAAAGTGTTTTCGTGGATGCCTCTGGTGGTTTGGGGATATGTGGGAATATATAGGTGAAAGAATTAGGTCAGGAGGCTCACGTGGGGCCCACAAGGGTGGGGGGTACGCCCTACCCCCTGGGCGCGCCCTCCGTCCTTGTGGCCGCCTCGTGGCTCCTCCGAGTTCATGTCCATGTCTCCTGGTTGTCTTCTGATCCAAGAAAAATCATCGCGAAGGTTTCATTCCATTTGGACTCCGTTTGGTATTCCTTTTCTGCGAAACTCTAAACAAGGAAAAAATTAGGAATTGGCACTGGGATCTAGGTTAATAGGTTAGTCCCAAAATAATATAAAATAGCATATTAATGCATATAAAAGATCCAAAACATATAATATAATAGCATGGAACAATCAAAACTTATAGATACGTTGGAGAAGTATCAACCATACCCAAGCTTAATTCCTACTCGTCCTCGAGTAGCTAAATGATAAAAACATAATTTTTGATGTGGAATGCTACATAGCATATTTATCCGTGTAGTTTTCTTTATTGTGGCATGAATTTTCAGATCCATAGGATTCAAAACAAAAGCTTAATATTGACATAAAAAATAATACTTCAAGCATACTAACAAGGCAATTATGACTTCTCAAAATAACATGGACAAAGAAAGCTTATCCCTACAAAATCATATGGTCTGGCTATGCTCCATCTTCATCACACAAAATATTTAAATCATGCACAACTCCGATGACAAGCCAAACAATTGTTTCATACTTTTGATGTTCTCAAACTTTTTCAACTTTTACGCAATACATGAGCGTGAGCCGTGGACATAGCACTATAGGTGGAATAGAAGGTGGTCGTGGAGAAGACAAAAAAATGGAGATAGTCTCACATCAACTAGGCGTATCAACGGGCTATGGAGATGCCCATCAATAGATATCAATGTGAGTGAGTAGGGATTGCTAGGCAACGCGTGCACTAGAGCTATAAGTTTATGAAAGATCAAAAAGCAACTAAGTGGGTGTGCATCCAACTCACTTGCTTACGAAGACCTAGGGCAATTTGAGGAAGCCCATCATTGGAATATAGAAGCCAAGTTCTATAATGAAAAATTCCCACTAGTATGTTAAAGTGACAACATATGAGACTCACTATCATGAAGATCATGGTGCTATTTTGAAGCACAAGTGTGGAAAATGATAGTAACATTGTCCCTTCTCTCTTTTTTTATGTGGGCCTTCTCTCATTTTTTTTGGCCTCTTTTTTTCGTCCGGAGTCTCATCCCGGCCTGTGGGGGAATCTTAGTCTCCATCGTCCTTTCCTCACATGGGAAAATGGTCTAATAATGATGATCATCACACTTTTATTTACTTACAACTCAAGAATTACAACTCGATACTATGAACGAAATATGACTCTATATGAATGCCTCCGGCGGTGTACCAGGATGCGCAATGAATCAAGAGTAACATGTATGAAAGAATTATGAATGCTGGCTTTGCCACAAATACGATGTCAACTACATGATCATGCAAAGTAATATGACAATGATGGAATGTGTCATAATAAACAGAAAGGTGGAAAGTTGCATGGCAATATATCTCGGAATGGCTATGGAAATGCCAGAATAGGTAGGTATGGTCGCTGTTTCAAGGAAGGTATATTGTGAGTTCATGGTACCGACGAAAGTTGCTGGTACTAGAGAGGCTATCAATGATGGAAGGGTGAGAGTGCGTATAATCCATGGACTCAACATTAGTCATAAAGAACTCACATACTTACGGCAAAAATCTGTTAGCTATCGAAACGAAGTACTACGGGCATGCTCCTAGGGGAATATATTGGTAGGAAAAGACCATCGCTCGTCCCCGACTGCCACTCATAAGGAAGACAATCAATAAATAAATCATGCTCCGACTTCATCACATAACGGTTCACCATATATACGTGCATGCTACGGGAATCACAAACTTTAACACTAGTATTTCTCAAATTCACAAGTACTCACTACCATGACTCTAATATCACGATCTTTATATCTCAAAACAATCATAAGGAATCAAACTTCTCAAAATATTCAATACACTTTATATGAAAGTTTTTATTATATCCCTCTTGGATGCCTATCATATTAGGACTAAATTTATAACCAAAGTAAATTACCACGCTGTTTAAAGACACTCAAGATAATATAAGTGAAGCATGAGAGTTC
This sequence comes from Aegilops bicornis, assembly GCA_021605145.1. Taxonomy (NCBI): domain Eukaryota; kingdom Viridiplantae; phylum Streptophyta; class Magnoliopsida; order Poales; family Poaceae; genus Aegilops; species Aegilops bicornis. The sequence continues at coordinate 1,839,990 of JAHIAL010000070.1, read as the reverse complement.
ATCAATTTCTATAATATAAAACCACCACCGTGCTCTAAAAAGATATAAGTGAAGCACAAGAGCAAAATTGCCTAGCTGAAAATATAAGCGAAGCACAGAGAGTATTCTAATAAATCACGATTCATGCGTGTCCCTCTCAAAAGGTGTGTACAGCAAGGATGATAGTGGAAAACTAAAAAGCAAAGACTCAAATCATACAAGACACTCCAAGCAAAAGACATATCATGTGGTGAATAAAAATATAGCCTCAAGTAAAGTTCTTGATGAAGCGAAGACGAAAGAGGGGATGTCTTCCGGGGCATCCCCAAGCTTAGGCTCTTGGTTGTCCTTGAATATTACCTTGGGGTGCCTTGGCCATCCCCAAGCTTAGTCTATTTCCACTCCTTATTCCATAGTCCATCAAATCCTTACCCAAAACTTGAAATCTTCACAATACAAAACTCAACAAAAAATCTCATAAGCTCCGTTAGTATAAGAAAACAAATCACCACTTTTGGTACTGTTGTGAACTCATTATTTATTTATATTGGTGTAATATCTACTGTATTCCAACTTTTCCATGGTTCATACCCCTCGATACTACCAATAGAATCATCAATGTAAGCAAACAACACATAGAAAACAGAATATGTCAAAAGCAGAACAGTCTATAGTAATCTGCAACTCTCGAATACTTCTTTGACTCCAAAAATTCCAAAAAATTAGGAAAACCTAATAAATTTGTTTATTAATCTTCTGCCGAAAGAATAAAATCAAAAGCATGCTTCTGTAAAAAATAAAAATTATTTTCCTGGGCGCAAAAGTTTCTGTTTTTCAGCAAGATCAAATCAACTATCACCGTAAGCCACCCCAAAGGTCTTACTTGGCACAAACACTAACTAAAACACAAAAACCACATCTAACCAGAGGCTAGATGAATTATTTATTGCAAAACAGAGCAAAAAGCAAAAAAACAAAAAAATTGGGTTACCTCCCAACAAGCGATATTGTTTAACGCCCTTAGCTAGGCATAAAACACGAATAGATCTAGGTATTGTCATCTTTGCTATGCAATCCCTAAGTAGCTCTCATAATAGATTCATATGGCAATTTTATTTTCTTTCTTGGAAAGTGTTCCATGCCCGTCCTTAATGGAAATTGAAATCTAATGTTTCCTTCTTTCATATCAATAATTGCACCAATCGTTCTAAGGAAAGGTCTACCAAGAATAATAGGACATGTAGGATTGCAATCTATATCAAGAACAATGAAATCTACGGGCACATAATTCCTATTTGCAACAATAAGAACATCATTATTCCTTCCCATAGGTTTCTTAATAGTGGAATCCGCAAGATGCAAATTTAAAGAACTATCATCAAATTCACGGAAACCTAGCACATAACATAAAGTTTTTGGAACGTGGAAATACTAGCACCCAAATCACACAAAGCTTGGCACTCATAATCTTTAATCTTAATCTTAATAGTACGTTCCCACTCATCATAAAGTTTTCTAGGGATAGAAACTTCCAATTCAAGCTTTTCTTCAAAAGATTGCATCATAGCATCAACGATATGTTTACTAAAAGCTTTGTTTTAATTATAAGCATGAGGGGAATTCAATATGGATTGCAATAAGGATATAAAATATATTAAAGAACAATTATCATAATTAAATTCCTTGAAATCCAAAAGAGTGGGTTCATTGCTACTTAAAGTTTTGACCTCTCCAATCCCAATTTTATCAATTTTTGCATCAAGATCTAAAAACTCCGAATCACTAGGACGCCTTTTAACTAAAGTTAACTCATCTCCAGTCCCATCTTTATCAAGATTTATATCGGAAAACAAAGATTCAATAGGAGTCACATCAATCACTTTAAGATCTGCATCATTATTTAAAGCCTCCGGTTTAGCGTCCATCTTATTTACTAAGGTAGCTTGGTTATCAGAAATTTGGCCTACTAAATTTTCAAGATGAGCAAACTGAGATTTCAAACCATAAAATTCCTTAGATATATCATTGAGCTCTTTATTCATGTACTCCATAAAGCTTTTTTTTGCTCCTTAAGCTCATTTCTAAAGAAACTATTATGCTCAAATTGTAAAGACATGAAGCTCCTAACATTATTTTCAATTTCTTCCAACCTCCTAAAGTGAGGATCAATGTTCTTTGGTTGAGCCATAAAGGCAAGCAGACCCACCAACACACGGGCACACGAAAAGCAAACGAAGAAGACGAACGGAAGAGAGGCGAAGAAAATGCAAATCTTTTCGAAAATTGTTTTAGAAGTCGGGGAGATGAAAACGAGAGGCGAATGGCGAATAATGTAATGCAAGAGATGAGAGTTTATGATTGTTACTTGGTATGTCTTGACTTGGCGTAGATCTCCCCGGCAACGGCGCCACAAATTGGCAAGTTGACGGGAGAAGAGTCTTGATTTGGCGTACATCTCCCCGGCAACGACGCCAGAATTCTTCTTGCTACTTCTTGAGCTTGCGTAGGTTTTTCCCTTGAAGAGGAAAGGGTGATGCAGCAAAGTAGAGATAAGTATTTCCCTCAGTTTGAGAACCAAGGTATCGATCTAGTAGGAGACAACGCACAAATCACCAAATACCTGCACAAACAATCAAACAACTTGCACCCAACGCGATAAAGGGGTTGTCAATCCCTTCACGGTTACTTGGAAAAGTGAGATCCGATAGAGATAGATAAACGATAATATTTTTGGTCTATAGATCAGAAAGTAATATTGTAGATCGGAAACTTATAAGATGGAAATTAGACCCGGGGCCATAGGTTTCACTACAGGCTTCTCTCAAGAAAGCAAATAATACGGTGGGTGCACAAATTACTACCGAGAAATTGATAGAAAAGCGCAAAGTTATGACAATATCTAAGGCAATGATCATGAATATAGGCATCATGTCCGTGTCAGGTAGATCGAAACGATTCTGCATCTAATACTATTACTGCACACATTGACCGCTATCCAGCATGCATCTAGAGTATTAAGTTCATACAGAACGGAGTAACGCATTAAGCAAGATGACATGATGTAGAGGAATTAACTCAAGCAATATGATGAAAACCACATCTTTTTATCCTTGATGGCAACAATACAATATGTGCCTTGCTGCCCTACTGTCACTGGGAAAGGACATGGCAAGATTGAACCCAAAGCTAAGCACTTCTCCATTGCAAGAAAAACCTATCTAGTTGGCCAAAACAAACCGGTAGTTCGAAGAGAATTAGAAAGATATCAAATCATGCATAAAAGAATTCAGAGAAGATTCAAATAATATTCATAGATAAGCTGATCATAAATCCATAATTCATCAGATCTCGGCAAACACACCACAAAAAAGTATTACATCGAATAGATCTCCAAGAACATAGAGGAGAACATGCTATTGAGAATCAAAGAGAGATAAGAAGCCATCTAGCTACTAGCTATGGACCCGTAGGTCTGTGGTAAACTACTCACGCTTCATCGGAAGGGCAATAGAGTTGATGTAGAAGCCCTCCGTGATCAAATTCCCCTCCGGCAGGGTGCCGGAAAAGGTCCCTAGATGGTATCTCATGGGTATAGAAGGTTGCGGCAGCGGAGAAGTGTTTTCATGGATGCCTCTGGTGGTTTGGGGATATATGGGAATATATAGGTGAAAGAATTAGTCAGGAGACTCACGGGGGCCCACAAGGGTGGGGGTCGTGCCCTACCCCCCTAGGCGCGCCCTCCGTCCTTGTGGCCGCCTCGTGGCTCCTCCGACTTCATCTCCAAGTCTCCTGGTTTTCTTATCCAAGAAAAATCATCGCGAAGGTTTCATTCCGTTTGGACTCCGTTTGGTATTCCTTTTCTGTGAAACTCTAAAACAAGGAAAAAACTGGCACTGGGCTCTAGGTGAATAGGTTAGTGCCAATAATAATATAAAATAGCATATTAATGCATATAAAACATCCAAAATAGATAATATAATAGCATGGAACAATCAAAAATTATAGATACGTTGGAGATATCAGTTTCATCTGCCCGCGCCTCGGGAGGCTCGTTGGCCTCGGCGGCATCCTGTCATCTGCCTCTTGCCTGGAAGGACTTGGCGGGAACAACATGGAACGCGTCCCTGTCTTCGTCTTCGTCCTCGTTCTCACCCATCCGGAGCCGGCGGCGCGACGGTGAGGACTATGGGGGCAGCGGGGATGATTCCTCGCTGCTCTCCTCCTCAGAGTGGGTGGCGTCGCGGTCGCCCGAGGAGGACTCTGTCTTCGAGGAATCCTCGTGAAGCTCCTCGAGCTCCTTGAGGTCTGTCCAGATGAGCCCCCACTGATCAAATTGGGGCATCATCACTGTCCAGATGAGCCCCCACTGATCAAATTGGGGCATCATCGCGACAAGCTCAACTTTGTTGGCCTAGCGGTGCACCAGGCGTGTGTCGTAGGGCATCTCCTCTGCCTACCCTGGGAACAAGACCTCTCAAGCTTGGGTCACCACTCTGTACGGAAAGCCCCCCAGTGCCAGCCTGGTCCGTTCTTCGGCTCCGGCGATCTCCTACACTGTGTGCGAGCGCCTCTGCAGGGGTGTGATGCGACAACTGATGAACTCCTTGGAGACAATGCCCGCTATGAGCCTGGCCTCCCATGGCTCTGCCAGCTTCTCCAAGATCGGCCCCAGGGCAGCACCACTGAGCTTCTTGTGCTCCCAGCAAGGGATCATCTTGGTTGGCTCGGTTGGGATATCCAGGAGAGGGCTGGCCTATGTAGCATTGACATAGACCTAGCGCGACCTGAAGTTCTCTAGCTTCTTCATGATCCTCATGTCGACGAAGATCTTGAGCATCTCATCATCGACACGTAAGGAGGCGTCGCCAGAGCAGTGGTTTCCCGAGGAGAAAACCCGCAAGCTATAAATGGTCGGGAAGAGCGCCACAGATGGCATCACTCCTAGGAAGGCCTCACAGAGGTATGTGAAGAGGGCGAGGACAAGGACGGAGTTGGGGTGAAGGTGGAGCAGACGAATCTCGTTGTGCTCCAGGATAGCAAGGAGGAAATCAGAGAAGGGCGGTGCCAACCCGGTGAAGAGCGAGTGGAAGAAGATGGGAAACACCGTGGGCCAGAAGTCACATGGCGGATGGGAGCTCGGTCAGATCTTGGTGGCTCCTCCCTCGTAGTGCTCCGTCGCCACTAGGGGGCAAGCCTTGGCTAGTCTGCTCTCGCTAGTTATGGTGGAGGGAAGCAGGGCCTGACCGAGCTCCGCCGCTGGGGTACTCTTCCTGGAGGAGGCCTCTGTGGTCGTAGGTTTCTTGCCGTGGGCCATGGCGGCAGAGAGAGATGGGAAGTTGGAGGAGGAAGAAATAGAGGAGCTGCTCGCGCATAAGACACTACAAAAAAATTACACATCCGTGACATTTTGGGCCGAACCAAATTTTCTTCTGTCATGCTTATGACACTTCTATGACGATAATTGTGACAAAACCCGGCATCATCATAGATGTGGTGGGATCCTACTTCTATGACAAAAAATCATGACGGAAAATGGGCTTTTCGTCTGGGCGGGCCGAGGGCCTTTTGCATGACATTCTTTGGGCCGTCCATGGCGGAAAAATGCGTGGTAGACGAGAGGGTGGCGAAAATTCATGGAGTTCCGATTACGGTCGGTGGTGGGGCCTAGCGATTCCACAGGAGGTTTCGCAGCGTTTCCCTCGACACGTCACGCGTGTGAAGTGGGGGCGTTGTGCTCTGGCGAACGGCGAGGTGTTGGGCTCTAACAGAACCCAAGCGATTGCACTAGTTACGTTACTCAACCCCTATCGATCGCTTGATGTTAACTGAACCCGAGTGATTCCTTCGCTACTGCTTCTAACTGAAGCTGATCAAAGCTGCCTCTAGATGAACAGTTCCTGGTGGGGGTTGGATGAACAGGATCTCGTGGTAGTTGAGGCCGTTGCCGCTGGATGAATGGGATCCCGGTCGAGGAGGTGGGGGTGGATGAACAGTAGCCGGTGGAGGGACCCCGTAAGTGGAGGGCTGGTTGAACAGGACCGCGTCGTGGGCTGGTTGAACAGTAGCCGGTGGAGGCTCGATGAACATGACCCCATGGAGGGTTGGATGAACAGTTGCCGGTGGAGTCTGGATGAATAGGACCTCGTGAATGAACAGTAGCCCGTGGAGTCTCGTTTTGCGGTACGCCACACCCCTCCTGATGAAAAGGACCCCGATTCGACCGTAGGAGCTCCAACACAAGTCCGTTTCCTCCGTTTTGCGGTATGCCACACCCCTCCCGATCAACAGGACCCTGATACGTCTCCAACGTATCTATAATTTATGAAGTATTCATGCTATTATATTATCTGTTTTGGATGTTTATGGGCTTTACAAAACACTTTTATATTATTTTTGGGACTAACCTATTAACCGGGAGGCCCAGCCCAAATTGTTGTTTTCTTGCCTATTTCGGTGTTTCAAAGAAAAGGTATATCAAACGAAGTCCAAGCGGAATGAAACCTTAGGGAGAGTTATTTTTGGAGCAAGCAATCCAGGAGACTTGGAGTAGGCGTCGAGGAAGCTTGAGGTGGCCACGAGGCAGGAGGCGCGCACGCCTCGGGCGCCCCCACCCTCGTGGGCCTCGTGGCTCCTGACCGACTTATTTCGCCTATATATATCCATATACCCTAGAAACGTCGGAGAAGCAGAATAGATTGGGAGTTACTGCGCACGCAAGCCTCTGTAGCCACCAAAACCAATCGGGGCCTGTTAGGCACCCTAGGAGGGATCCCTCATTGGTGTCCATCTTCATCATCCAGACTGTCTCCATGTCGAGGAGTGTGTAGTTCACCCTCGGGGCTGTGTGTATGTACCAGTAGCTATGTGTTTGATCTCTCTCTCTCTCTCTCTCTCTCTCTCTCTCTCTCTCGTGTTCTTGATTTGGCACGATCTTGATGTATTGCGAGCTTTGCTATTATAGTTGGATCTTATGATGTTTCTCCCCCTCTACTCTCTTGTAATGGATTGAGTTTTCCCTTCGAAGTTATCTTATCGGATTGAGTCTAAGGATTTGAGAACACTTGATGTATCTCTTGCATGTGCTTATCTGTGGTGACAATGGGATATCACGTGATTCACTTGATGTATGTTCTGGTGATCAACTTGCGGGTTTAGTGTAACTTATGCATAGGGGTTGGCATACGTTTTCATCTTGACTCTCCGATAGATACTTTGGGGCACTCTTTGAAGTTCTTTGTGTTGGTTGAATAGATGAATCTGAAATTGTGTGATGCATATCGTATAATCATACCCACGGATACTTGAGGTAACATTGGAGTATCTAGGTGACATTAGGGTTTTGGTTGATTTGTGTCTTAAGGTGTTATTCTAGTACGAACTCTATGATAGATCAAACAGAAAGAATAGCTTCGTGTTATTTTACTACGGACTCTTGAATAGATAGATCAGAAAGGATAACTTTGAGGTGGTTTCGTACCCTACCATAATGTCTTTGTTTGTTCTCCGCTATTAGTGACTTTGGAGTGACTCTTTGTTGCATGTTGAGGGCTAGTTATATGATCCAATTATGTTATTATTGTTGAGAGAACTTGCACTAGTGAAAGTATGAACCCTAGGCCTTGTTTCCTAGCATTGCAATACCGTTTCACGCTCACTTTTATCATTAGTTACCTTGCGGTTTTTATATTTTCAGATTACAAAAACCTATATCTACTATCCATATTGCACTTGTATCACCATCTCTTCGCCGAACTAGTGCACCTATAAAATTTACCATTGTATTGGGTGTGTTGGGGACACAATAGACTCTTTGTTATTTGGTTGCATGGTTGTGTGAGAGAGCCATCTTCATCCTACGCCTCCCACAGATTGATAAACCTTAGGTCATCCACTTGAGGGAAATTTTCTACCTACAAACCTCTGCACTTGGAGGCCAAACAACGTCTACAAGAAGAAGGTTGCATAGTAGACATCAAGCTCTTTTCTCGCGCCGTTGCCGGGGAGGTTAGTGCTTCAAGGTATATCTTTAGATCTTGCAATCGAATCTTTTAGTTTCTTGTTTTATCACTAGTTTAGTTTATAAAAGAAAAACTACAGAAAAATGGGATTAAGGTTGCCTCATATGCTTCATCTTTTTAATGTCTTCCGTGAAAATAAGGATTCCGATAATTGTGCTCAATTGCTAGAGGAAGAATGCATTAGAATGTTTGGCACTAAATATTTGAATGATGAGCATGATTGCAATGTTGTTAGTGTGAATTCTATGAATATCCATGATGCTAATGATATGCAAAGCCACAAGCTTGGGGAAGCTATGTTTGATCCCCAAGTTTTGATGAGCAAATTTATTATGATGATATCATGCCTCCTATTTATGGTGATTATAATAATGAAAGTGGATTTGGAGAGGTCATGACTTTATTTAGTGATGAATCCACTATTTCGGAAGAGGTTCCAATTGATTATGAGAATAAAGTTGCTATCTATGATGATTATTGTGATGACTTGTATGCCATAAAGAATAAAGATAACCATGAAACCTATCATCATATTTTAATTTTCAATTGGATTATGCTTCACATGATTGTTATTTTGTTGAGTTTGGTCCCACTACTATTGATGAGAATAAATTTGCTTATGTGGGGAGTAGTAAAATTTCTATGCAATTAGATTATGAAAACAATGCTTTATGTGCTAGTTATATGATTGAATTCATTCATGATGCTACTGAACATTATTATGAGGGAGGAATATATGCTTGTAGGAATTGCAATAATATCAAGTTTCCCCTCTATGTGCTTAAAGTTTTGAAGTTATGCTTGTTTTGCCTTCCTATGCTAGTTGATTATTGTTCCCATAAGTTGTTTGCTCACAAAATCCCTATGCATAGTAAGTGGGTTAGACTTAGATGGCTAGTCATATTCTTCATGATGCTCTCTTTATGTTTCAATTCTTATCTTTTATGTGAGCATCATTGAAATCATCATGCCTAGCTAGGGGCGTTAAACAATAGTGCTTGTTGGGAGGCAACCCAATTTTATTTTTGTTCTTTACCTTTTGCTCCTATTTAGTAATAAATAATTCATCTAGCCTCTAGTTAGATGTGGTTTTATGTTTTAGTTAGTGTTTGTGTCAAGTAGAACCTTTGGGAAGACTTTGGTGAAGTCTTTATGATCTTCTTTGTAAAAAGCGAAACTTTAAGCTCACGAGATTAGCTGCCATTTTTTAGTGGAGAGTGCTTTTAGGTTGATTCTTTTTGCAGATGATTAATAGATAAATTCCTCAGGTCCACCAAGATTTTCATGTCAAAGTGAAGCTCACACCAAGATTATCGACCCTCTTCGAGATCACTGTGAGACGATCGAAGAGTAGATGGCTACCAGCTGGAGTTACCACCTGAGTTACCAATTGTGCACAACGTTCTCCACGCGTCACAGCTCTGGAAGTGCTTCTAACTTCCTAACTAACCCGATCTCTACAAGGACATCAATTACCGAGCCGTTGACATCTAGCCTAACCCGACTTATGCAAGAGATCCTTAGCAACCGGGAACAAGCAGAATGTCATACACAAAGCCACGCCCTCAAGCACTCCAAGGATTCAATGGAGCACCACTCGGAAGCACAAGCAGTATGAGGACGTGAAGACTACCCCAGATCCAGTTCTCGTATTCCTTTCCACGCCTAGTTTGGGAATCTCAGGGACGAGATTCTTGTAAGGGGGGTAGGTCGGTCACACCCTGATTTTTCATACCACAACACATAAGCTAATAAATCAAGCTAAAGTGTGGTTTGACAAAAAAAAATTGCATTATTTGGCTTTTCTTTGGAGTTGGTTTTCTCTCTGTGTTTTTCCAGTGCTCTTTAAAGTCAACACAACTCCACCTTATATACTTCATCATTTTGCTCCAAACTTCCGCCCAATGATCATGACATGTGTATAGTGCAATATAGTATTTTCTTACAAAAATAATTTGGCCAAAAAGTATTTTCTAAAATTAGTTTTCCAAAAACCCCTGAATTGAGGTTTGCACTACAAGTACTTGATTTGGGGTATGAAAAATATTTCAAAGAGTATATTTGACTCCCAATAGGTATAGGACTCCAATAAACCACAAAAAAATAATTTTAAAAGTTATTTTCCTATTTTATTTAAAGGCTTTTTCTTAGGGCCAGAAATGGTCTTTAATAGGTTAAAATTATTTAACTGTTTAGAAAGTATTTGAGAAAATTTAGGGAAACTCATAGGACATATATTGTCCATATATAAGAGTTTCAACACATGGTCATGCTCAAAATATTAGGAAAACCCCTCCAAAACCATTTCTGTCCATTTCAAGTATTTGAAATATTTCTACAAGAAATATCTTCAAATAAATCCAGGAAAATTCTAGCAAGTCACATGTGCATAATGTGATGATCTTGCAAAGTCTCACCTCAATCAAAATAGTTTTGGTTCACAAAAGTGTCCCAAAACCATCTCTGTCCAGATCCAAGTTTGAACAACTCTACATTGCCTACTTTCTCCTTTTTACCTAATTTTTGTGAACATGCTTACATCTCAAAATTATGACACTAAACCAAGTGGTGCATCAAGGAGAATAGTTTTGCATGACTAGATCTTGAAAAACCCATTTCTGTTGATTTCTAGGGTTTACAAGAATTACAATGTCAACTTTCCTCAAATGAGCTCAAACTTGGTGATTAGGCTCAGTTTCCTATTCCATTTGATCATGTTAAGTCTCATGCCAAATAGAATCCATTTGATAGCCCAAACCAACACCAAACACCTTCTGCAAATTTTCCAAAAACATTACTTTGACCTCTTCCACTAATCTCCATGGGCTCAACTTTTTACCACAGTCCCTCCTAGTCCCCTCCTACCTCTAGTAACTCTCCCCTGGCCATTGCTCAACGATTGAGGGGTAAAATACCCCCATTTACCTCCCTGTACAGCCCCTCTCTCCCTCTTCTTCTACCTCTCTCTTCTCCTACTGGCCACCCAGGGCATCCAAGGCCATAGCCCACTTCTTTACTTCCCATTAGAGCTACCAGACACCTTTGGCCGCGCCCACTGATATGTCTCCAACGTATCTATAATTTTTGATTGTTCCATGCTATTATATTACCTGTTTTGAATGATATTGGGCTTTATTATACACTTTTATATTACTTTTGGGACTAACCTATTAACCGGAGGCCCATATTATTTGTTTTTATTGCTGTTTGATTATTTGAGGAAAAGGAATATCAAACGGAGACCAAACGGAATGAAACCTTCGGCAACATGTTTTTTTGGAAGATTATCATCCTGGAGGCTTGGAGATCAAGTCAGGAGATCCTCGAGGAGCCCAGGAGATAGGGGCGTGCCCCCCCTACAGGGCGCGCCCCCATGTCTCGTGGGCCCCTCGAGCACCTCCCGACCGACTTCTTTCGCCTATATAAGCCTACGTACCCTAAAAACATCAAATATGAAGATAGATCAGGAGTTCATGGCCGCAAAGCCTCTGTAGCCACCAAAACCGCTCGAGCCTGGTTAGGCACCTGAGGGGGAATCCATCACCGGTGGCCATCTTCATCATCCGGCGCTCTCCATGACGAGAGGAGGGGAGTAGTTCACCCTCGGGGGTGAGGGTTTGTAACTCTAGCTATGTGTTTGATCTCTCTCTCTCTCTCTCTCTCTCTCTCTCTCTCTCTCTCGTGTTCTCTCTCGTGTTCCCTCTATGGCACGATCTTGATGTATCCCGAGCTTTGCTATTCTAGTTGGATCTTATGATGTTTCTCCCCGTCTACTCTCTTGTGATGAGTTGAGTTTCCCCTTTGAAGTTATCTTAACGGATTGAGTCTTTTATGAGAACACTTGATGTATGTCTTGCCGTGTTTATACGTGGTGACAATGGGATATCATGTGCCTCTTGATGTATGTTTTGGTGACCAACTTGCGGGTTCCATGAACCTATGCATAGGGGTTGGCACACGTTCTTGACTCTCCGGTAGAAACTTTGGGGCACTCTTTGAAGTACTTTTATGTTGGTTGGATGAATCTGAGATTGTGTGATGCATATCGTATAATCATGCTCATGGATACTTGAGGTGACAATGGAGTATCTAGGTGACATTAGGGTTTTGGTTTATTTGTGTCTTAAGGTGTTATTCTAGTACGAACTCTTTTATAGATTGATCCGAAAGAATAGCTTTGAGGTGGTTTCGTACCCTACCATAATCTCTACGTTTGTTCTCCGCTATTAGTGGCTTTGGAGTGACTCTTTGTTGCATGTTGAGGGATTGTTATATGATCTATCTATGCACTAGTGAAAGTATGAACCCTAGGCCTTGTTTCCTAGCATTGCAATACCGTTTACGCTCACTTTTATCATTAGTTACCTTGCTGTTTTTATATTTTCAGATTACAAATACCTTTATCTACCATCCATATTGCACTTGTATCACCATCTCTTGGCTGAACTAGTGCACCTATACAATTACCATTGTATTGGGTGTGTTGGGGACACAAGAGACTCTTTGTTATTTGGTTGCGGGGTTGTTTGAGAGAGACCATCTTCATCCCTCGCCTCCCACGGATTGATAAACCTTAGGTCATCCACTTGAGGGAAATTTGCTACTGTCCTACAAACCTGTGCACTTGCAGGCCCAACAACGTCTACAAGAAGAAGGTTGTGTTGTAGACATCACCCACAAGTGATAGAAAATGGCCATGCCGGCCATTTGGGCGCTCTGGAGCGTGCAACAGTGCACTCCCGCACTGTAGCCGCCCCCTGCCAACCACCTCCGGCCACCTCCCTAGCGTGCCTGACGATGCGCCTCGATGTCCGCAACACGGCAGTTGGTCGGCCCCCTCCTTCCTCTCTCTCTCTCCACCTTTGCTACTTGCAGCACTTGCCAGCCGCCCGAGGCGCCCGGAGCGGGCCTCACCTGTGCAGCACCTCTGCCTCCCCCTCTCTCTATTCACTCCCTTGCCCTAGACCAACCCCACAAGCACCCCCGACACCTCACTGCGAGCCCCCGTGACACGTAGCGACAGCAACGACCTCGCCGGCGCACTGGTCCACGGTGGACTGTCGCCCGCCTATATAAGGCATCCCCGAACCCTCCTCTCCTCACCGCTCATCCCCTGCAGCTCCAAATCAACCCTCTGCACCCCTAGTTCATCTCCAGGAGCGCCCGAGCTCGAGATCGAGCTCGAGCTCCACTGCCTCGGGTCACTGTCGATCTCGCGGTACAGACCTCCTCCACCCCCGTTCTTTCGTGATCTGGAGCCGCCTCACCTCGCTGACCCCTTCCCCCCTCCTTTCCGCGTTGTTTTCAGCCAGAGACGACCGGTGCAACCACCTCCCGAGGCGTTGCCGCCCTGCCTCCTCGTCGCAGGCGAACCAGGCAGCTCCGGCGAGGTCTACCACCTCCACCCGAACGGCGACTCGACGCTGAGTCCAATCGTGCCATCAGCTCACCCCGCCATGCCCGGAAACGTCGCCGGTGAGCTCGCCGGCCCTCTGGTCTCGGGGTTAGGGATGACATGCGGGCCCCGCCTGCCAGCCTCTCCTCTCCATCGCCCCTCTCTCTCTTGCTGACGCATGGGCCCCACCCGTCAGGTTTAAACCTGGTGGTAGCGTGCACCAGTCTTGTTGAAACCGCCTCTCGACTTAGGCTGCTGCTTGGCTGCGGCTATTACAGCCCGGCCAGACGCAGTGCCCTTCTCCTTTTCTTTTACATTAAATTGCAAAAAAAAATCCAGAGGATTAAATAGTAATCCAAATGCAATAATTCCAACTCCTATATTCTTCTAAAAATCCCACCTATTTAATGGTGTAACTTTCATAAATATCCATCAAACTTTTCTGTACTGTTCAAATTTAAATTCAAATTTGAACAATAAAATCTCTGTTTGAAAATCCACTACTCTATCCCTCTAACTCCAAATCCAAAACTAAGAATTTTACCCTTCTTAGTTTTCCTCCTAGTATTTTACAAAAATAAGTTGACATTTTTTTGAGCAGTTTGGTTTTTTCTGTTTTACTATTGCATTATTTTTCTCGTTATTATTTTGCGACGATAGATTGCGTTGCTGACGAAGGAATTGGACGTAAGACTTTTAAGACCCGAAGACTTTCTTTGAGCGAGCAAGCAGCCCTTTGACCATGTCTAAGAAACCTTTTCTTTTTGTGCATGTCATATGGCACTTTTATTGCTTGCATCGAAGTCATGATAATGTGCTGACCACTTGAGGTGGTTTTCCTCCGTTTCTTTTCTCATTGACACTTGCATGATGCATGACCCTACCTTTCTATGAGGGTTATGAGGGTGGGAGTAGATAGGATGCTAAAGTAGTTGCTACGCAAATGGGACGGGTATGCATGGTGTTGGAAACAAAAGCAATCTCAAAGACTTTTCGAAAACCCCGTCGGGTGCCACTAATGCCCGAGGGAGATGGTGAGCTAGGTAACCACTTGATAAAGAAGTGGTGTACCGGAGCAAGTTGTGTGGGAGTGCTTTCGAAAAACGGATTAGATTTAAGATTTGTCGACTGTCCCAACCTTACATGTACAACCACAATACCCCTTATGGGACGGGGCTTTGTTGATTACTTTGGTCAATACTAGCTCGGAGCCCGCATTAGTAACGGGGGAGTATGAGTTACTCTCTCGGGGCGAGTGCGTGCGGTAAGTGACCATGGATTTTTCACGAGGCTGGCACGGATACACCGTTGTGTCCCCTCTCCGATGTTACGATCTCGAGTGAGTCTCGTATGATGTACATTGTGAGGATACGGAACAATGAGTGGACTCTTTCTTAGTATGGTCAAAGGAAAGATAATGATCGAGTGCTTACCTCGGGTATGAAATATACCGCGAGTCATGGCTTGACACGGAAGTTCCCCGAATCTTGTGGGTAAAGTGTGCAACCTCTGTAGAGTGTAAAACTATCCGAATAGTCGTGTCCACGGTCAAGGACAGTTGGGCGGTGCTGCTTAAACTATGTCCAGAGTTTTACAAGCCGTGTGTGTGTGTGTGTGTGTGTGTGTGTGTGTGTGTGTGTGTGTGTGTGTGTGTTGATGAAACTATTTGGGTTAATTCAGATGACTTGACACGATGATCAAGTTGGATTGGTGTCCAACTCTGCTTATGTTGATATCTGCAACTTGTTCATACGGATATGTGTACCCTCATGATGCATACTTTATAGGTTGATAGATCATGTCATTGCACTCAAAACTAGCTTTCTGCAAACTACCTACTTAGTGCTATATCATTGCATTATCGTGCCTTGTTCCAATCATGGGTTGGTTGCGAGTACATTTAAAGTACTCATTGGCTTGCCACTGGTTAGTTAATTGGCCAGGCATGGAAGAGCAGGAGTTCGAAGAAGAGTTCTTTGGAGACGAACATGCGAACTAGGACGCTTTCCCAGTCAGAATGCCCGTAGGGTTAAGGCATATGGCATGGGTTCTACTTACCTACGAAGATTTCCGCTGCTTAAGTTTATTTGGTATTCAGCCCTTGTGGCTTTATCTATGTAAGACTTGACCATAATGGTCATAATTTGTGTAAGATGGTATGCATGGATGTAAGACTCTTGTTATTCAGCTTCTGTGTGTTTAGTGAGCATTGATCTCTGGGATCACTGTACACATGCATTCGGTGATCACGACTTATGATTCGGGGTCCCCACACAGTGTACTGTGATGCGCAATGAATCAAGAGCGACATTTATAAAAATGATGAACGGTGGCTTTGCCACAAATACGATGTCAACTACATGATCATGGAAAGCAATATGACAATGATAGAGAGTGTCATAATAAACGGAACAGTGGAAAGTTGCAAGGCAATATATCTCGGAATGGCTATCGAAATGCAATAATAGGTAGGTATGGTGGCTGTTTTGAGGAAGGATATGTGGTGGGTTTATGGTACCGGCGAAAGTTACGCAGTACTAGAGAGGCTAGCAATGGCGGAGAGGTGAGAGTGCGTATAATCCATGGACTCAACGTTAGTCATAAAGAACTCACATATTTATTGCAAAAATCTATTACTCATCGAAACAAAGTACTACGCGCATGCTCCTAGGTGATAGATTTGTAGGAAAAGACCTTCGCTCCTCCCCGACCGCCACTCATAAGGAAGACAATCAAAAAATAAATCATGCTCCGACTTCATCGCATAACGGTTCACCATACGTGCATGCTACGGGACTCACAAACTTTAACACAAGTATTTCTCAAATTCAAAACTACTTACTAGCATGCACTTTATATGAAAGTTTTTATTATATCTCTCTTGGATTCCTATCATATTATGACTAATTTTATAACCAAAGAGAATTACCATGCTGTTTAGAGACTCTCAAAATAATATAAGTGAAGTACGAGAGTTCATCAATTTCTATAAAATAAAGCCACCACCATGCTCTAAAAAGAAATAAGTGAAGCACAAGAGCAAATTTTGCCTAGCTCAAAAGATATAAGTGAAGCACATAGAGCATTCTAATAAATCATGATTCATGCGTGTCTCCCTCAAAAGGTGTGTACAGCAAAGACTCAATCATACAAGACACTCCAAGCAAAACACATATCATGTGGTGAATAAAAATATAGCCTCAAGTAAAGTTACCGATAGATGAGGAAGAAAGAGGGGATGCCTTCCCGGGGCATCCCCAAGCTTAGGCTTTTTTACATCCTTGAATATTACCTTGGGGTGCCTTGGGCATCCCCAAGCTTAGTCTCTTGCCACTCCTTATTCCATAGTCCATCAAATCCTCACCCAAAACTTGAAAACTTCACAACACAAAACTCCAACAGAAAAACTCGTAAGCTCCGTTAGTATAAGAAAATAAATCACCACTTTTGGTACAATTGTGAACTCATTCTTTATTTATATTGGTGTAATATCTACTATATTCCAACTTTTCCATGGTTCATACCCCCCGATACTATCCATAGATGCATCAAAATAAGCAAACAACACGAAAAAACAGAATCTGTCAAAAGCAGAGCAATTGTATCAGCAATCTGGATATTTCGAATACTTCTGTAACTCCAAAAATACTGAGAAAATATGAAATCTTAGAGAGTTTGCTTATTAATCTTGTGCAAAAATAATCAACTAAATATCACTCTCCAGCTAAAAATGCGAATTGTTTTTGTGAGCGCAAAAGTTTCTGTTTTTCAGCAAGATCAAATTAACTATCACCGTAGGTTATCCCATAGGTCTTACTTGGCACAAAAACTAACTAAAACACAAAACGACATCTACCAGAGGCTAGATGAAATAATTATTGGAAAACAACAAGGAAAAATATTGGGTTGTCTCCCAACAAGCGCTTTTCTTTTAAGCCATTAAGCTAGGCATTGATAATTTCAACGATGCTCACATGAAAGACAAGAATTGAAGAACAAAGAGAGCATCATATAGCACGTCAAAAACACATCTAAGTCTAACATACTTCCTATGCATAGGCATTTTATAAGCAAACAAATTATCAAGGCAAGCAAAAATTATCATATGCAAGGAAGAAGAAAGAGACGATAGCAATCTCAACACGAAGAGAGGTAATTTATTAACATGAAAATTTCTACAACCATATTTTCCTCTCTCATAATAATTACATGTAGTGTCATAAGAAAATTCAACAATATATCTATCACATAAAATATTCTCTTTACGAACCACATGCATGAAAGTTGACACTCTTCCAAAATAGTGGGATTATCATAAAATAAAGTCATGACCTCTCCGAACCCACTTTTATCAAAAACTTCATAAGATTGAACATTATCCAAATATGTGGGATCTAAAGTTGACACTCTTCCAGACTCCACTTTCAATATTATTGCAAACATTATTATCAATCTCATGTTCATCATGGGGCTTAAATAAATTTTCAAGATCATAAGAAGAATCACCCCAATCATGATCATTGCAACAAGTAGTGGACATAGCAAAACTAGCATCCCCAAGCTTAGTGTTTTGCATATCATTTACACAATTGACATTAATAGAATAACATCATTGCAATCAAGCTTTTCATTCAAAGATCTACCGTGAATCACTTCATAAAGTACTTCATCACAATTTTCAGATTCACGAATTTCAAGCAAAACCTCATAAAGATAATCTAGTGCACACAACTCACTAGCAATTGGTTCATCGTAATTGGATCTCTTAAAAAGATTAGAAAGTGGATGACGATCCATAAACTTTCAGCAAGCGAAGATGCAAGCAAAAACAAGGTACATGGTAACTCAAGCAAAAAAAATTTGAACGGAAGAAAGGGCGAAGGAAAGGTGAATCTTTTTCAAAAATCGTTTTAGAAGTGGGGGAGAGGAAAACGAGAGGCAAATGGCGAATAATGTAATGCGAGAGATGAGAGTTTATGATGGGTACTTGGTATGTCTTGACATGGCATAGATCTCCCCGGCAACGGCGCCAAAAATCCTTCTTGCTACCTCTTGAGCTTGCATTGGTTTTTCCCTTGAAGAGGAAAGGGTGATGAAGCAAAGGAGTGTAAGGACTTCCCTCAGTTTTGAGAACCAAGGTATCACTCCAGTAGGTGTAGCGACCCGGACCTCAAAGCGATCGATCTACGTGCATCAGTGTCATCCTGGATCGGTAATCTTGACACATAACAGTACTTAAGGATTTATAACAGAGTAGCAATCACACACTTATTACATCGAATGTCTCAAAAGAGAACTTATTACAATAAATATGGCTTGAGTCCATCTAAAATCGATAACAGCGGAAGGCTTGGAAGATAAAGTGAGTCCATCAACTCCAACGGCATCACTTAGTGAAAGACAAAGACCTATGGCTCCTTACTCATCGTCTGAAAAGTCTGCAACATGATACGTTGCAGCCCGAAATGGGTCAGCACATGGAATATGCTGGCAATGTAACACAAGAGAGTACTGAACAGAATAAATGCTATCACTACATGCATATATGGCTGGTGGAGGCTGCACGGTTAATATGATTTGCGAAAAGCCAACTTTTCCCTACAACAAAGGAATAAATTTTATTGAACTATCATGGTAGTTGTTAAACATTGAGAAGGTTCCTCCAACTCAATCCCAATTAAGCATCATCATTAAGCCCAATCAAATTATAATAAGAGTGATGAGATCAACATGATAATCCAAGAACTAGATACTCAAGATGTCCATAACCGGGGACACGGCTAACCATGATTAGTTTATACACTCTGCGAGAGGTTTGCACTTTTCCCCACAAGACTCGAATACATCCATGGTGGGAGATTCGAGACACAGTCTTCTGAAGCATTAACTCTCTACTCTGGATAGGCGGTACCACCTACAACCCACTACATACGCTAGTCTACCTCTTCAAGAGCTTCACATAACTTACTCAACTATGCGAGCCCATATTGGCTTGTGGCTGCACATGGAAGTTTCTAGCATGAATAATCTTATGATCCCTTTGAGCACAGGTGGCGGGCCGTAGGATGATCACACGGGTCCTCCGGGATATCCTAGGACAACACTGGATTCTCCAGGTGCCCACAAGCAATCCACCCAGATGTGTATTTAAGTAGCCACCTTAAGTTGAACCATTAATTAACAAACTCACATCTGTCATGGATGCACTCAAAGCCAATCCACGTCTACGAGCATAGCATAGCAATATAAGCAACGTAGAAGTAACTCCCAAAGGTTTGGTAATAAACAGGTGAATAGGTACTACCTCATCTACTTCCCAAACCCAAAAGTTAATCAGATCCTAACCATGAAATTGTTTGAGTTGATCTAATGCAATAAAACTGGGTAGTAAAGAGGTATGATCAAAGTGTTACTTGCCTTGCTGATGATCCGTGAAACCTAGAGACTCGTAGTAGCACGCTTCACACTCCGGGTACTCTATCGCAAATAAACAAGCACACAAATAGAAACACAGGTAAAACTCAAATAAGAGATCTAACCAGAAAGTTCAACTTAAGAACTCCGGTTTGCAAAAAGAATCAAACCGAACGAAGCAACGAAACTCAAACTGTGAAAGAAACAAGATCCGTTTACTAATCTGGACTTAACTCAAATTTTACAGTAGCAAAATCTTGTTCAAGTTGGTTAAACAGACAAAGGGCTTCGAGACGAAGATCTAGGCGCTTGAATCACCTGATTCCGATAAACGAGCGAAACGTTATACTAGAACGAAGATTAGGGCAGAAATCGCGATAGAAAATAATCGCGGAAAAACCCTGGAAAAAGAAAACTGGCGAACAGGCTAACGAACGAACGTTCGCTGTCTGCTGTTAACGAGTGAAAACCGTACGTTAAAACGAACGTACGATTGGGCGTTCGCTAAGTAAATAAACCAAAAAAACGAACCGATCTAGGGTTTCGAAAAAAATGATCGGTTTTCCGACGAAAACCGGCGTGGCGGCTACCTCGTCGGCGGGGTTGGTGAGTGGCGGCGGGCTGCGGCGGAGAGCTCGGCGGCGGTGGCGGCAGACGGAGGCGGGGCTGGGCGGAGCGAGCGGCGTATGGCTCGATGGCGGCGGCAGTGGCGGCATGACGGCGGCGGATCAAAGGCGGGGGCTGGCGCTTAGGGTTCGGCAGAGGTATGGCCAGACCTCGGCGGCTTATAAGGCCGGCCGGGTCGGAGTCCTAGTCGGGCAGGGCCCGACTAAGTCGCTTGATTCTTTTTTTAAATAATTCCGTGCAGAAAAACAAAGAAAAGAAATACTAAACGGACTCCCAAAATCCTAAAATAAAATTTTGCCGTCCTCTAAAAATCTACCAGACAAGGTGAACATTTATTTGGACCGCTAGTGCAATTTCGAAAAACACATATTTTTTCTAATTCAAATAAAATAGCGATAAAACTCCGAATAAAATCTTGTTTGATTTTAATATTAAACCTCCAATATTTCTTTATTTTGGGGAAGTCATTTTATCCCCTCTCTTTTATTTTCGCAAAATAAATATTTGTAGAGAAAATAATTAAAATCAAATGATCCTCTTTTCAAAATTTGAAACTAAAATATGAAAATAACGAAATCCCCAACTCTCTCCGTGGGTCCTTGAGTTGCGTAGAACTTCTAGGATCCAGCCAAAATGCAATAAAATATGATATGCAATGATGATCTAATGTATAACATTCCAAATTAAAAATTTGGGATGTTACAAACCACTAGCTTTGAGATGAATCTAGCCCTCGAGATTCGGGTTGGCTAGAAAATAGGCTGAGGGTGATCCTTCCGTAGGTCTTCCTCTCGTTCAGGTGGCTTCATCCTCGGTATGGTGGCTCCACTGAACTTTGCAGAACTTGATAACCTTACTGCGTGTGACTCGGCTGGCAAACTCAAGAATCTTGACTGGTTTCTCCTCGTAGGTCAAGTCGGTATCCAACTGAATCGCTTCCAGTGGCACTGTATCTCTCAGAGGAATATCAGCCATCTCTGCGTGGCACTTCTTCAACTGAGAAACGTGGAACACATCGTGAACTCCTGACAATCCTTCGGGCAATTCCAACTTGTAAGCAACTTCTCCCATGCGTTCCAAAACACGGTACGGTCCTACAAATCTCGGGGCTAACTTTCCCTTAACTCCAAAGCGCTTCACTCCTTGGAGTGGTGATACACGAAGATACACTTTGTCTCCGACTTCGTAAACTGTCTCCTTGCATTTAGAAT
Source organism: Aegilops bicornis (assembly GCA_021605145.1). NCBI lineage: Eukaryota > Viridiplantae > Streptophyta > Magnoliopsida > Poales > Poaceae > Aegilops > Aegilops bicornis. The sequence continues at coordinate 1,818,346 of JAHIAL010000070.1, read as the reverse complement.
CCGCATAGCTCTTCCGCACAATTTGGGCTACCTTGAGTCTATCGCGAATCAGCTTAACCTTCTCTTCAGACTCTTTATTCAAATCTGGTCCAAACAACTGACGGTCTCCAACCTCATCCCACAACATGGTGTCCTGCACCTCCTTCCGTACAATGCTTCGAAAGGGGCCATCTTCAAACTGGCTTGATAGCTGTTGTTGTAGGAGAACGCTTTGACATCGGCAAATTGTCATCCCAACTAGATACATAGTCTAGCGCACAAGCTCTCAACATGTCCTCCAGTAATCTGATTGACTCTCTCATCCATCATCTGCGTGGGTGAAAGGTTTATCTTGAACTCTAGCTTGGTTCCCAAAGTCTCATGCAACTGATTCCAAAACTTTGAGGTAAAGCGGGTTCCTCTATACGATACAATGGTCCTCGGAACTCCATGTAGACATACGATCCTGGTCATGTATATCTTTGCCAACTTAGCAATTTGGTGTAAGTGGTCTTCCTTTGAGGATGAAATGAGCTACCTTTCGTCAAACGATCGACTACAACCCATATCGAGTCATAGCCTGAACGAGTCCTGTGCAATCCCGTGATAAAATCCATGCCTAGTTTATCCCACTCCCATTCGGGTATCGGCAATAGCTGTAACAATCCCGCTGGCTTCTGATGTTCTGCCTTCACTCTCTGACATACATCACAAACTGCTATATACTCCGCAATATCCTTCTTCATTTCGGTCCACCAGAAGCTATCCTTCAAATCCAGATACATCTTGGTATTTCCTGGGTGAATCGAATACGGCGAATCATGGGCCTCTTGTAGAATCAACTTCCTGATCTCTGGATCATTTGGCACATAAACGCGGTCCTCAAACCATAGGGTATCGTGTTCATCCTCACGAAATCCCTTAGCTTTTCCTTTGCTCATTCTTTCCTTTATCTCGGCAATCTCCTTGTCCGAAGCTTACGAGCTTCTGGATCTTATCCATCAAAGTAGGTGAATCTCCAATGCTGCTACAAAACCTCTGGAACTATTTCCAAACATGGCTCACGAAGATCCTCTGCTAACTCCTTGGGTAATCCTCCGGTCATGAGTGTATTGACATGACTCTTGCGGCTCAACGCGCCGGCTACTACGTTAGCCTTCCCGGGATGATAATGCAACTTCATATCATAATCCTTAATGAGCTCCAACCATCTCCTCTTCGCCCGAGATTCAACTCCTTCAAGCGTGAAGATATACTTCAAACTCTTGTGATCCGTGTACACCTCACAATGGTTTCCGATGAGAAAATGTCTCCATGTCTTCAACGCGTGCACTACGGCTGCCAACTCCAAATCATGGGTAGCATAATTCAACTCATGAGGTTTAAGCTGTCGGGAGGCATATGAAACAACTCTTCCCTCCTGCATAAGTACTGCTCCAAGTCCTCGACGAGAAGCGTGCATAATACACTAGTAATCCTTGTGTTGATGGAAGAATCAACACTGGAGCTGTAACCAAGCGTTTCTTCAACTCCTGAAAACTGGCCTCACATTCCTCAGTACATTTGGACTTGGTGTCCTTCTTCAACAACTCCGTCATGGGCTTTACAATCTTCTAGAAATTCTCAATGAACCTCCTGTAGTAACTTGCGAGTCCAAGAAAACTCCAGATCTCTCCAACTGACGTGGGTGCTTCCCAATTTGTCACAGTGACAGCCTTGGTAGGATGTATTGCTATTCCTTCTCCGGATATAACATGTCCGAGGAATCCAACTTCCTTCAACCAAAACTCACACTTGCTGAACTTGGCATATAACTGATGTTCTCTAAGCTTCCCAAGTACCAAACGCAAATGCTCCTTTTGCTCCTCTTCATTCTTCGAGTAGACCAGAATATCATCAATGAACACCACGACAAACTTATCCAAAAACTCCATAAACACCTTGTTCATCATGTTCATAAAATAGGCAGGTGTGTTAGTCAGTCCAAATGACATACGGTATACTCATATAGTCCGTACCTTGAGGTAAAAGCTGTCTTAGGTATATCCTGCTCTCGAATCTTCAGCTAGTGGTACCCTGATCGCAGATCGATCTTGGAAAACATCTTAGCTCCTTGCAGCTGGTCAAACAAATCATTGATCATCGGCACTGGGTACTTGTTCTTGATCGTCACCTCATTCAATCATCGATAGTCAACAACCATCCTCAACGATCCATCCTTCTTCTCCACTAGAAGCACTGGTGATCCCCAAGGTGACGAACTTGGGCGAATGTAGCCTTTATCCATTAACTCCTTAATCTGCTTCTTAATTTCCTCTAAATCCTTTGCGGGCATCCTGTACAGTCTCTTAGATATTGGCCATGTGCCTGGCAAAAGCTCGATCAAAAACTCAATGTCTTTATCCGGTGGCATGCACAATGCAGGAGTCTGGATTAGAAATTATCCGGACAGCGGACTATATCCTTTGGCGGACTGTTGGACTATGAAGATACAAGATTGAAGACTTCGTCCCGTGTCCGGATGGGACTCTCCTTGGCATGGAAGGCAAGCTTGGCGTCTGGATATGTAGATCTCCTTCCTTGTAACCGACTCTGTGTAACCCTAGTCCCTCGGTGTCTATATAAACCGGAGGGTTTAGTCTATAGGACCAACAACAATCATACCATGGAGGCTAGCTTCTAGGGTTTAACCTCTCCGATCTCGTGGTAGATCAACTCTTGTAATACTCATATCATCAAGATCAATCAGCGGGGAGTAGGGTTTTACCTCCATCGAGAGGGCCCGAACACAGGTAAAACGTCGTGTCCCTGTCTCATGTTACCATCCGCCTAGACGCACAGTTCGGACCCCCTACTCGAGATCCGCGGTTTTGACACCGACATTTGTGCTTTCATTGAGAGTTCCTGCGTATGCGTCGCCCATAGGGCTTGATGGCTCCTTCGATCATCGATAGCGATGCAGTCGAGGTGAGACTTTTCTCCCCGGACAGATCTTTGTATTCGGCGGTTTGCTGCGGGCCAACTTCGCTTAGCCATCTGGAAGCGAGTCGAGAGTTACGCCCCTGGCCACCATGTCAGGTTTGGAAGCTTAAACTACACGGCCAACATCCGCGGAGACTTGATCTTCAACAGATTCGAGCCCCTGCCGAGTGCGCCGCACGGTCTCGATGAGCATGGTTTAGCTCTGCCGTCGGACAGTGTTCAGGAGATCGCACCTGCAACCGCTCCGACCCTCAATTCGGAGCCAATTGCGCCATCCATGGGCGGGTGGCTAGACCACGCCACGGAGGCCCCGCGATCTCGGCAGCGGCGATCGAGCCGAATACCAACCTTACCCTTCATGAGAGCCGTGAATCCAAACTGTCGGATTCTTCTCCGGCCACGGACTCTGAACCGCCTGCGCCCGTGCCTATCGAATCGGACTGGGCGCCGATCATGGAGTTCACCTCCGCGGATATTTTTCAGCACTCGCCCTTCGGCGACATTCTGAACTCATTAAAGTCTCTCTCCTTGTCAGGAGAATCCTGGCCAAACTATGTTCGGCAGGATCGGGATACGGATGACGAAGAAATTCGCCGCCCACCCACCACCCACTTAATAGCCACTGTCGATGATTTGACCGACATGCTCGACTTGACTCACGAAGACATCGACGGTATGGACGACGATGCGAGGAGACGAACAGAACGCCCTTACATTGGGCAATCGGATAGCCACCTCATCATATGATATATATATGGTGGACGCCTTTCAAAGAAAGCGGCAGGACAGCAGAGGATGACCCTCCAACAAGCAACCCAAGCGCCCGGCGTCGTGGCGCCGCTCTAAGTCTCGCCAAAGCAAAAGCGGTGGTACCGCACAGGAGATAACAGCACTCGGACGGTGCGAAGATGGCGACAATCCCTCCGGCAAGATTTAGAGCGGGAGGATGGAGAAGCCCGCCCTCACGAGAGAGTGGCGGATGGAGAGGCGGAGGATGATAATTACATGCCTCCCTCCGAAGACGAGGCAAGCCTCGGCGATGGCCAATTTGTCGTGCCGAGAGGATCCCGTCGAGCAAGAGCGCTTCAGCGCGGCTTACGACCACGGCAAATATCCTTAAGAAAAAGCGCAGCAACTTCGAAATGATCAAGATTTGCTTGTCGACAGATGGATCAAGTCTGGCGGCGAGGAATATGAACTGAACGCCCCTCAAGAGTTACCGAAGCGCGAGGTTGCTACCCGATTAGAGGAGGAAGCATTAAAGCCTACATCTCCGGTATGGCGGTTGATCAGCCACCTTGTGGCGCTGACGAAGAGGCATTTCAGCCAAAAGCTCAGCCCGCACCCGACGCCACTCAAATAAAAATGTCAAGGCACGCGAAATCGCTGAACCTGCGAGACGTATTGGAGGACAAAGCAAAACACGCAAGATCGATCTATGGATCACGAGGGTGCACCACTACGCGAGACGATAATCGTCATGCAGGATACAGTAAAAGCAAATCCGGCCGGGCCGAACACAGCAAACAAGACTCATTTGAGCTGCGTCGCGATATAGCCCAATCTGAGAGGCATCAAGACACCCCTATGCTTCATGAGACGAAGTAATGGATCACCAAATCCGGAGGGTTTCAAACCCGTAAATATCGAATCATACGATGGTACAACGAATCATGCGGTATGGATCGAGGACTACCTCCTGCACATCCACATGGCACGCGGTGACGATCTACACGCCATCAAATACCTCCCACTCAAACTCAAAGGACCAGCTCGACATTGGCTCAACAGCCTGCTAGCAGAATCCATTGGCTGTTGGGAAGATCTGGAAGCCGCATTCCTCGACAACTTCTAGGGCACTTATGTGCAACCACCAGATGCCGATGACTTGAGCCACATAATTCAGCAGCCAGAGGAATCGGCGAGGCAATTCTGGACACGGTTCCTGACAAAGAAAAATCAAATCATCGACTGCCCGGATGCAGAGGCCCTAGCAGCTTTTAAGCACAACATCTGCGACGAGTGGCTCGCCCGGCACCTTGGCCAGGAAAAGCTGAAATCTATGGCAGCACTCACGACACTCATGACCCGCTTTTGCGCGGGAGAGGACAGCTGGCTGGCTCGCAGCAATAACATATCAAAGAACCACGGTACTTGGATACCAAGGATAGCAATGGCAGGTCACGTCGCTAACAAAACATAAGCGCCCGTATCAACAGCGACAACACCAAGGATACGGCAGTCAATGCCGGATTCAGAGGCTCTAAACCCAGTCAGCAGAAAAAGCCATTCAAAAGAAGCACTCCGGGCCCGTCCAGTTTGGACCGTATACTCTATCGCTCGTGTCAAATACACGGCACCCCCGACAAGCCAGCCAACCACACAAACAGAGAATGTTGGGTGTTCAAGTAGGTCGGCAAGTTAAATGCCGAAAACAAGGATAAGGGGCTGCATAGCGATGACGAGGAGGAGCCCCAGCCGCCGAACACCGGAGGAGAGAAGAGGTTCCCCCCACAAGTGCGGACGGTGAACGTGATATACGCAACCCACATCCCCAAGAGGGAGCGGAAGCGTGCGCTAAGGGACGTATATGCGTTGGAGCCTGTCGCCCCAAAGTTCAACCCATGGTCCTCCTGTCCGATCACCTTCGATCGCAGGGACCACCCCACTAGTATCCGTCATGGCGGATTCGCCGCGTGGTCCTAGACCCAATCATTGACGGATTTCACCTCACTCGAGTCCTTATGGGCCGGTGCAACCTTTGAACCTGCTCTATCGAGGACACGGTCGCCAAAATGGGAATAGACCCCTCAAGGATCAAACCCACAAAAACGACCTTCAAGGGCGTCATACCAGGTGTAGAGGCCCATTGCACAGGCTCAATCACACTAGAAGTGGTCTTCGGATCCCCGCATAATTTCCGAAGCGAGGAGTTAATCTTCGATATAGTCCCGTTCCGCAGTGGCTATCATGCACTGCTCGGGCAAACCGCATTCGCAAGATTCAATTTCAATGCGGTACCGCATTATGCATACCTCAAGCTCAAGATGCCAGGACCTCGAGGGGTCATCACAGTCAATGGAAACACAGAGCGCTCTCTCCGAACGGAGGAGCACACTGTAGCCCTCGCAGCAGAAGCGCAAAGCAGCCTCTCAAGGCAATTCACCAGTTCGGCGATCAAACACCCGGATGCCGTCAAGCGCGCCCGGAGAAATCTGCAACAAGACCGCCTGGCACGTTCCGAGCTCGCATAGCAATGCGGCCCCCACCCCAGTCCTAGCCAAACGGCGAAATCCGTGCCACGCGTACATAATTACGCATTGAAAATACCATGGACATAGGTGGGGGGCACGACTACGGCACACCCTAAAATGCGGCTTAAACCGCACTAGGGGCTTCCCATTTTGTTATTTTTTCTCTCTTTCAGGACTTTACTCTCTGGAAACCCCGCCCGGCAGTACGATTGCCGGACACAAGATACAACAACCAAGGAAGCAGAAAGCTACATCGCACCATGGAACTCCCAGGTGGTCTCTGATAACGAGTGAAATACCTGCTTTAAATACCATCCTGCAGCTTGCCCTTGGAGGGGACATGTCAAATAGTCCTACTTTTTGCTTATCGCACTACTTGTATCATTATGCTTCGACGCACCTTTTTGAATAAACAATGCATAGCACTAGTCTATTATTGCATTCTCTATTCTTTTATATATATATATGTTCATTCATGACATTCAGCACCCGTACACTCTGGTACGGCCAATACGCCAGGGGCTTAAGCGTACCCCATAATACGGCGTGAGAAGTCCGAACACTTTTGGCAGTGCGACACCCCGAACTTATAGCATTATATGCATCTGCCCCGAATCATGTCTTGGGTCAATAGTTGGGTTTGCCCGGCTCCCATGTTTTGGTACGTTACGTTCCGCTATATCGGCTAAGGTAGCACTGGGAGAACTACTGCGATTGTGCCCCGGTTCATCTGGGCAAGCACCTCGATGAAAGCTAAAACCATTTGTCATGATAAGGCGAGAGCTGGTTGTTGTTCAGAGAGGTATCGAGTCCCTAAAGACTCATGCCGCTTAGGCGAGGAGTCGGCTTTGTCCGGCTTAGGCGTGTATAAGCGCCCAATTGACCTTCCGAATACTAGGGGCTTCGCCAAAATTTAAAATTGTAGACTTCTATGGCTAAGTGAGAGTGATAAAAGCATTACAGTCCGATTGCCTTGTTCGTTGCACTGAGCACCTCCCTTGAAGGACCCAAGAATGGGAAAAAGAGTGCTCAGATTTATCCGAACACCCGGCACTTTCGTGGCATGGGGAAGCGGCTTGACGACTCGCCATCTCTCCATTTGATAAACAGCCGCACGGAAGGTAATATTTTAAATTCAAAGAAGCGTTGCATAAGCGCATATGAACAAGTTTTCATATCTTTGGATCACACAAGCAAGTTCACTCAAAATTATATCTTTGGAACACTCATCCGCCATAAAGGCGGGCACCCTTCAGGGCGCCCTCATAATAAATTTCGGGGTGGCGATGCTCCTTGCGCCTGGCGGCCCCTCCTTCACCCGGCTTCTCGGCGTCCATCTTGCCCAGTGTACTTTAACATGGGCAGCGCCTGGCGCCCTCGTCTTGAACCGGACGCTTGATGACCTCTAACCGAGGGCAAGCATCCACAAAGCCGCCTCACCAGGCGAAGTAGCTGTTGGGAAGGGAGTCGCTAGACCACATCCGGTATCAGGGCCCTCATGGCCTGCTCGGCCGCCTTTGTGTGCAGCTCGACCAGTTAGCTTCAGCTGTTCGCTCACAGGCATCGGGTGTTCGGTCCCAATATAATGAGACCAGAACAACTTTTCTGTCGAGCTTCCCTCCTCGGCCTGGTAGTACTTTGCGGCATCCGACACGCTGCGGGGCAAATCTGCGAATGCTCCTGGAGAGCTTCGGACTCGGGGCCTTTTGGGCTTCAGCCTTGCCATCCTTGGTGCTCTTGAGGGCCGCGGCAAGCTCGGACTCTCGCGTCTTCGAGTCAAGCTCCAAAGTCTCGTGCTTCTTCACGAGAGCCTGGAGCTCTTGCTGCACCTCGCCCACCCATGCCTCTTGTTTCTCACTTCAGTGCGCTCACGTGGCCGCTTTGTTTCGGCCTCGGGCGGCGCTTCTTCAGAGCCGCCACTTGGTCGTGGCCTGGAACATTCCACGATGATCCTATCATTTTGCAACAACATCTCTTTTTTTAAATATATATAGACAAGGTATTACTTACCTTTGTTCTCCTCGAGCTGCCTCTTGGCAAGGCCGAGCTATTTCTCGTACCGCTCGAGGTTCTGCTTCAGTGCGGCGACCTCCGCAGTCAGTGCGGCAGAGGTCAGCGGCGAATCCTGCATACGCATATAGACATACTTGTATTAGTCTCCTGCAGATATTATTTGATCCTCTATTCGGCTTTTCTTTGTGAACACCAAACAGAGCATCAGGGGCTTTGTCTATCACGGTAATATTTTCCTATATTTTAAATACTTACCTCAAAGCCTGTTAGAAGGCTGGCACAGGATTGAGTCAGTCCTCTCTTGGCGGTCTGAACCTTCTTGATCACCGCACTCATAATAGTGCGGTGCTCCTCGTCGATGGAAGCGCCGCTAAGCACTTCCGACAAATTGTCCAGTGCCTCCGGATGGGTCAGAAGTCACCAGCACGGGTGGCTTGCCCCTCTTGGCAGGGGGCCGCCTGCCGGAGTCCGGAACCACTGGAGGTTCCGGTGCGGTGTTCGGCTGGGAGCCAAACTTGGAGCCCTTGGGAGTCTTGCTCCCTTTGCGCCTGGAGTCCGGAAGGTCGCCTTGAGGCGCCTCCAGGACTACCTCCCCTAGACTTGGTGCCCTTTGAGACAACACCTCGGCGTTGTCCATGGGGAAGCGAGGTGGAAGCGGTCGAGCGAACCGCTACTCATGGCAGCCAGGGTCCAAGAACCGTCCAGCGAGGACACGCGTCGTCTGAACTCGAGGCGGGCTGCATAATCATATTCGGCGTTAGGAGAAGCAATGCGATAAAAGTATGCTATGAGTTACTCTGGTATCCTAATACTTACGACTTCGCCAGGGGCTTGGCCCGAGGTAACCACTCGTTTTCGCTGTCGGCGGCGGTGGTGGAATAATCCGGAAGGAGAGTCCTTCCCTTCTTGGACCCTTCGCCCCCCCCCCCCGTTGGGGCGGCCTTCCTTTTCTTTTCTCCCCCGGCTAGAGGGGGAGAACCTTCTTTTTCCTCCTCCTCGTCGTCGTGGGAGGAGTGCGCTTGAGTGTTAGGACAGCGAGTTCGATATAACCTTGGCGCGGAGACCTTCCTGGTCCCGTGGCCTTCTTCTTGGCCTTCTTCTCCGGCACCACGTAAGGTGCGGAACCCGTATCTCCGCTAAGCGAAGCGTCTGCTGGAGTCTTTGAAGCGGGAAGGGCGGGCAGCCGATCTGTTCGACCGTCTCTAGCCATTCGTGTCAAAGGTATGGGAGCTCAGATTCCGCATATGGTTATACTGGGGAAAATAAATACCCTATAAGTAATAAAAGAGCTTACCGCGCCGGCTTGGCGCTGCGCGCTGAGTCCGCGATCCTCCATGAGGGGTGGGGGAACCTCGGCACTCTTGAACAGCACCTTCCAGACGTCCTTGTGCATCGTGTCGAAGAGCTCACTCAGAGTCTGGTGCTGCGCCGGGTCGAACTCCCACAAATTGAATGCCCGTTGTTGACATGGGAGGATCCGGCGGATGCGCATGACCTGGAGTATGTTGACGAGCTTGAGCTTCCTGTTTATCATATTTTGGATGCAGGTGCAGAGTCGGTCAGCTCTACCGGATTACCCCAGGGCAGGCCCTTCTCTTTCTAGGAAGTGAGACGCGTGGGGATTCCGGATCGGAATTCGGGGGCCGCCGCCCATTTGGTGTCGCGCGGCTCGGTGATGTAGAACCATCCTGATTGCCACCCCTTTATGGTCTCCATATAGGAGCCCTCGAGCCATGTGACGTTGGGCATCTTGCCCACCATGGCGCCTCCGCACTCCGCCTGTTGGCCGCTCACCACCTTCGGTTTGACATTAAAGGTTTTTAGCCATAGGCTGAAGTGGGGCCTGATGCGAAGGAAGGCCTCACATACGACAATAAACGCCGAGATGTTGAGGATGAAATTTGGGGCCAGATCATGGAAATCCAGCCCATAATAGAACATGAGGCCGCGGACGAATGGATGGAGGGGAAACCCTAGTCCATGGGGCGAAGTGGGTGAGGAAGACCACCCTTCGTAAGGTTTGAGGTAGGGAGACGATCTGCGGAAGGCGGCAAGTGTGCGAGATATGCGCGGCTAAGTATCCGGCCCCGCGCAGCTTTTTGATGTGTCCCTCCGTGACGGAGGATACCATCCACTTGCCTCCCTCTCCGGACATGTTTGGAGAGGTTTGAGGAGAAGGATGTGGACTTGGGCCTTTGTATGGCTCAGTCTTGTGAGAATGGATGAGCAAGGAGGAAGAAGGCGTGGGTAGAAAAAGGTGAATCCTTATCCCTTTATAAGGGTGGACGAAACTATGCGTCCCCAACAGCCTGGTAAAACTCGCTTATCCCCCAAGCGCTGTAATTGATGGCGCGGTTGGGTTACCCACGTCCGTATTGATGAGAATCCCACAATAAGGGGACACGATCTCTGCTTCAACAAGACGTGCCAAGGAAACCGCCTCGCGAAACACGCTGAGGTTGGTTGTAAAAAACGATTCGAATAAAGACCTGGCTGTGGTGTGATGTCGCACTATGGGGTACGTCAGCAGATTAGATTTATGGAAATATTATTCTCTCTACGGTGGTATGTGGAACTTGTTTTGCAGAGCCGGACATGATCCTCGTGTTCAAAATCTTCTATGAAGTATTCAGAGGAGGAACCCACCTTGCAATGCCGAAGACAACCTGGCGCCGGACTCGCCGTCATTGAAGCCTGGTTCAGGGCAATTAAGGGAGTCTGGATTAGGGGTATCTGACAGCCGGACTATATCCTTTGGCGGATTTGTTGGACTATGAAGATACAAGATTGTAGACTTCGTCCGTGTCCGGATGGGACTCTCCTTGGCGTGGAAGGCAAGCTTGGCGATCTGGATATGTAGATTTCCTTCCTTGTAACCGACTCTGTGTAACCCTAGTCCCCTCCGGTGTCTATATGAATCGTAGGGTTTAGTCCGTAGGTCCAACAACAATCATACCATAGGCTAGCTTCTAGGGTTTAGCCTCTACGATCTAAGTGGTAGATCAACTCTTGTAATACTCATATCATCAAGATCAATCAAGCAGGAGTAGGGTTTTACCTCCATCGAGAGGGCCCGAACCTGGGTAAAAACGTCGTGTCCCCAGTCTCCTGTTACCATCCGTTTAGATTCACAGTTCGGGACCCCCTACCCGAGATCCGCCAGTTTTGACACCGACACCTGGCAACTCTTCTGGAAATACATCCGGGAAATCCTTCACCACTGGTACTTCCTCCTGTACAACTCCTGATAAGGAATTTTCTTGATTCCTATTCGGCACATGCCGGGATACATACTTGATTCTTCTTCCTTCTGGGGTGGTAAGCAAAATCGACTTACTGGTGTTGACGCTCAAAAGTGGCACGATTATAAAGAGTAGCTTGAAGTTATGTCAAGATTAATTCAAACATATTATTGAAAGTCACCATGAGATGGCTCTCTTCGAGAAGATCAAAATGGATATGAAGATGGCATAAAACAGAGCTCGGATGCAAAAGTTATGACAAGCTCAGAGATGCTCATGTTGACATCAGATTAAAGAATGGCTTTAAACCCGATTAAGATGGCCGCACATGGAAAAAGTTTCAACATGAAAGTTGTGCGTCTCGTCGAAGCGGTTGATTCTGATATAAGAAACGTCTCAATCGAATGCATTATGCAAAAGTTATAACTGAAACGCAACGGCTGCATCGGGGATGGCGGACACTCCGGGAATGACCATCCGGGTTTTGGGTTTCTCCGAGGATGGCGGACACTCCGGGGATGTTTGTCCGGGTTTTGGATTTTTACGCCGCAGAGACTTGGAAAACAGCCTAACACTCCTTCAAGATGGCTTTTGATCAGAAAACGTTCAACATGAAAGTTGTTCGTCTCATCGAAACGGTCAAGATTGCTTTTGGGCTCGTTTCCATCCGAGATTGTTTACGACCACAAAAAAGACCCGCAAGGTACAGCCAGTTTAAACCGAACAGTTTTGGAAAGTTCGAACAAAACCAATCCGAATTTGACTAGGGTTTTGGACGTGAATCCAGACCTTTTCCTTGCACGGGAAGTCCAGCCGCCTCTTATATACCTAAGGGGTGATGGCCGATTGAACAACACACAATCGAACAAATCTATCTACATCTTTTACCTTTACTTTTCCTTCTCCCTTGTTCTTCTTCTTCCTCGTTCTTCGTTCGTTCTTCTTCATTGCAGGGCGGCGAACCTCGAGGACCTAGGGGCGTTCAGGTCGACCTAGGGCAGCCCATAGCCGCCCGTCATACGGCAGGGGGTCCCATCCCGGCGATGTGGGGTTCGGTCATCAAAAGCGCCGGATTGTCTTCGCGTGCAGCGCTTCGTGGTCTCCTTCGACGTGAGCTGCGGTGCATCACCCCCGGCGTCTAGGGTACACGGTGACGTGTTCGTGTGCGAACACACTTTTTGGCGACTCCGCTGGGGACGAAGCTTTGAACGGTCTCCGGCCCGTTCTTCATACAAAGAGATCGTCATCAAGTTGTGATCTACAAAGGTAATATGAATACCCAATTCTCCTTTGTAGATGCAAATAATTCATATGTTGTTGCTAGATCGCTTAATGAGCGTAATGTATCGGCTAGCCCTAGTTTCATCAATCATGCATCTAATTATGTGCAAGGGCCGATGCAACAAAATCTCCATGATTCTACTTCATATAATTTTAGCAACATGCAACATATGTATCCCAACTCCCATGTATCGGCAACCCCACAAATTTATATGCCGATGAATAACATGATGAGTTCGGTTAATCAAGTAGAGACACCCTATGTAGGAACTTCCAATGGTATGCAACAAAGTGTTTCAAGTTTTTATTCATCGGCAAATAACTTGTAGTACAGTAATCCAAACGTGTCGGTGGATAGGGAAATTGGCCATGTTACTACTAGTTATTTGGCCAATTACCCTCAAACATCATATGCTACACCTAGCGCTACTCATTTTTTGGCACCATATGCAACTGTAGGTATTCATAATTGAACCGCACCTTCACGCTGATAACCGAATAAGTGAAAATTCTATAGGATCACATGTGTGTTCACCTACTACCATGGCATATCATGTTCCCCCTACACAATTCACAATTTCGGCAACATCTCATTGCCAAAAGAGTCTAGAGGCATTGAGGGAACCTTAGTATCTAGGCTGGGTAATTGAAAACAATCTTACATTCTCTTGGGATTTGTGCAACTCTATTCGCCAAGAACTAATAGAAAGCGGGAAGCCTCATGACTTTCTTCTTTGTAAAAGCAAGAGTTGTGCAAATGATGCATTTGCCTACTTACAGCAGGAACCAATGTACCCCTAAACAATTGCAAAGTTCGGCACCTCATTGCCGAAAAGAGTCCTACAAAGTATTGGGGGCAATCTCATGAGGAGTGGATGGAAATTGAGATGAAAAGGTTTAAAGCTACGCTAAGCTGAGATGTGGTAGAAAATAAGACAAGAGCGAGAAGCCTTGCAAATTCAAAAGAAAAAGTATTGATTCGGGTAACAAAAGAAAATTCGGTTATTGAAAAGCCGAATCAAATAGTATATGTGTACGAATCTATGAAAGAAAAAGAGTATGCCAAGGCGGTGGAGAGTCTGTCAAAAAGTGGAACAAAGTATTATTCAAGTGATACAACCATCATGCTCTCCCAGCGTAATTGAAGAGGTATGTCTAGCCGGTGATTTTCACATCTTCCGATTTGGTCGCAACTTTATTGTCGATGCTTCTATAAGAAAAATTCTCATAAGTAATTTTGAAAGACCAATAAAGAAGGGCAATTTACTTGTTAGCAATAAAATGATTATAGACTATATCGGTCAACTTATTGTGCCATTTATAAAGACCGATAATGACTTATTGTTACAGCCAAAGCTTTCCCGTTGCTTTATCTAAAGTTCATATCTAGTTGGGTAACTTTGCTTATTTATTACTTGGTTTGCACTTGGTCTCCAAGCTGAGACATGTATGTCCTAAATATTTTCGTTTCAGAAATTTAAAGCCAAGGTTAAATTATATTAAGAAAATTGATGCTAATATAATATCTTATCCAAAGACATCGGAGATAGAGTGGAAAACACAATGCATAGCCGAATGGGAAGATTCCAAATGTGAACCATTCGTTTGCTTATCTCCAAAGCCGTTCAAACAGCAAGATCGGCTAGAAAACAAGAAGTATACCTTCAATTCAAGCATGTGTGATCAAATATTTGATTTGTTGCTGAAAAATAATTACATTACAATTCTTGATCACCATGTTAAGCCATCAATCCAAGGACGAATGTATTGTAAGTTGCATGATTCGTTCAAGCATAGTTTTGAGGATTGCGATATGTTTTGTCAAATAGTTAAATTGGCCATTGAAAAAGGACGATTGAAGTTTGTTGAAACACCAAGAGATGACCAGTCTATTCCGATTGATCCCAATGGCAAAAAGTTTTTGCATCGGCTGCTTCAAGCCGATCCATTTAAAGAGAATGTAAAAAGGCTGCAGGTGATGGGATCAGGCTTTCAAGTAAAGAAGTTGTTGAAGAGCATAACTTGAGCATAATCTTGAGGACGAGAGTTCCATCGAAGCTACAATGGAGGCGCCAAGGGCGGGGGCAGCAAGCAAATCCAATGATCGATGAAAGCAAACCAAAAGAAAAATGCCGGAATAAGCGCAAATGTAAGAGATCAAAAATCACCTTCACTGAACTATTGGATAAATATCAAAAGAAGAGTGAAGAAAAGAATGTTTATCGGCCAAATCATGCAAAGAAACCAAGATCACCCCCAAGGCGCAAATATGAGGATTGGTATTGGCAAAGTGATAATTTTAATGCAACATATTCATATTCTTATTTTGGGCCGCCAATGCCAATGCCATTGATGTCTTCCTATGCTCATATAGATACATATTCATCATGGGACATGTATGATACAAGGGCGCATTCTCCATCTTATTCTAGACCATCTCACCAATACTATGCAGCTCCAAGGAGATCAACATTTGAACAATCACGCGTCAAAGACCGTTTCAATCATAAGAAATCGGTCCAGAGCTCAAGGAAGAAGAAAGAGGTGGTAAAGCAAGTTTACCGCGTGAAAAGAGATGGTAAATAAGTGTGTTGCTTCAAATTTGATCTCCAAATAACAAAAGAGCCAATTAAAGTGTTGACATTGGCTACAAAAGGCAAAAGAAGTGAAGAAATCAATTGGTAAAAATCAGAGTGCCAAATCTGAAGAAAAGAAGTTGAGAGTGCACAAAGCCAAAAAAGAATTGCCATTGGTCAAAAGCAGAATCGCATGGCCGAGATGCCCACTAAACTTATCATATTGGCAAAAAGAAGAAATTACAAAATCTTAGTGCACAAGAGCTGAAAAAGAAGAACATGGCATGGGTTCCCAAGAAGAACAATCAAGACAAAATGATGTGCATGCTTCTATTGCAACAAGTACAATAAAAGTGAAGAAGGAAAAGAATGAAAGCAACAAACAATTAAGCGAAGGTGCGCATCACAACATCAAAATCTTCGGTTAGCACATCATCCATTTTCTTCAACCATGCCGTTAATGCCTTTGCCATGGAATTCATTCCTAGGTATGATCAATTACCCTTCATGGATTTATTTTGATCCATGGATGCAACATAATTTTCTATATCATGAGAGGGTATTACCAAATCACTATACATTTGGTTAGTTTCATTTTTGTTGCTAATACAAAGGGGCCGAAATATTTTATTCCTATTTTATTTGTTTATTTCGGCTATACATGCTTTAGTGGATGAATTCTACATGGACCTCATGGTAATGGCCGATACTTAACTATCGTCCTAAGAAACTATCTGATCATGGCCGGTGTGGAATTCTAACATCGTCCTTAGTTCAATTGGAGACCGAGACAAGGTACATGTTAAGTGATATTAGCCTTGTCTCTCTAGTACTATGGAAATTATATTTTGATGGTTCAATTAAAGCAATGGTCAAAGTGTTGGTGTTGTTTATATATCTCCTTATGGTACTATTTTTGAAGCCTTATGCCCCTTAGAATATTTTTATGCCTGAGTTAATCAAAGCCGAATATGCATTGTTATTCGGATTGAATCTTTTACTTGCTATAGGTGCTATACATACTGAGGCTTTTGGAGATTCGTTATGAGTAGTGCAACAAATATCTAGGGTTTATCAATATTTTGACGAATCACTTCTAGTTTATCTTGGGATATGTCTAGATGCAAAATTTATCCTAGTTTGCTTTAATATCCTTCATATATTCGAAAGAATTGGCACAGTAAGCATCCGGCTACTATGTTAATCATGGTGTATTGCATTTCTCTCAATAGCCGATGCTTAGCCTCGTCAACATAGGTAAGGCCAAACTGAAGTCCACAGCTTTGGCCACTAATGAAATTTTTATGCAGGCGGAAGTAAGGATTGGAGAAAGTTTATTGTTGATTATCTACAAAATCCTAGCAAAAGGGTGAACAATATGGTTTGAAGGATGACATTGAGATACGTGTTTATGGAACTTTATCATCAGATTGTTAATGAAGTTGAGAAAGTTTCGCCAAGTTTGCATCAAGCATTCAAAAGATAATGGCCGATATATAATTATCGCCCTAAGCATATAAATGGCCGATGGAGTGTTGACATCGTCCTTAGAACCAACACGATACAAATTATTTTTGACACGCTAGCTTTACCGAAAAACGAGGGGCATGTGTTGACGCTCAAAAGTGGCACGATTATAAATAGTAGATTGAAGCTATGTCAAGATTAATTCAAACATATTATTGAAAGTCACCATGAGATGGCTCTCTTCGAGAAGATCAAAATGGATATGAAGATGGCATAAAACAGAGCTCGGATGCAAAAGTTATGACAAGCTCAGAGATGCTCATGTTGACATCAGATTAAAGAATGGCTTTAAACCCGATTAAGATGGCGGCAAATGGAAAACGTTTCAACATGAAAGTTGTGCGCCTCGTCGGAGCGGTTCATTTTTATATAAGAAACGTCTCAATCGAAGTTCTTATGCAATGGTTATAACCGGAAAACGCGGCTGCATCGGGGATGGCGGACACTCCGGGAATGACCATCCGGGTTTTGGGTTTCTCCGAGGATGGCCGGACACTCCGGGGATGTTTGTCCGGGTTTTGGATTTTTCTGCCGCAGACTTCGGAAAACAGCCTAAGACTCCTTCAAGATGGCTTTTGATCAAAAAACATTCAACATGAAAGTTGTTCGTCTCGTCGAAACAGTCAAGATTGCCTTTGGGCTCGTTTCCATCCGAGATTGTTTACCACCACAAAAAAGACCCGCAAGGTACAGCCAGTTTAAACCGAACAGTTTTGGAAAGTTCGAACAAAACCAATCCGAATTTGACTAGGGTTTTGGACGTGAATCCAGACCTTTTCCTTGCAGGGAAGTCCAGCCGCCTCTTATATACCTAAGGGGTGATGGCCGATTGAACAACACACAATCGAACAAATCTATCTACATCTTTTACCTTTACTTTTCCTTCTCCCTTGTTCTTCTTCTTCCTCGTTCTTCGTTCGTTCTTCTTCATTGCAGGGCTCCTCCACGCTAACGTGGTTCACTTGTCCCCTGTTGAAAGGGTTGGGCTTCTTCCCAGAGCTTCCATTGCCATTCCCATTATTTGCTTCAGAACACTCCGTGGCATAATGTCCATTCTTCCCGCACTTGAAACAAGTAATGTGACTTAGATCCTTCTTGGCGGGTGTTCTTTGGGTTGAATGCAGTTCTGATGGTTGCTTCCTCCATTACCATTTCCGTTCTTGGGGCCACTATGGTTGTGCGACATCCCTCCATTGTGATTGTGACCTCCATGGTTACGCTGAAGGGGTCCTCCTGAGTTCGGGGTAAAACGGGGTCTCTGCTGAGCTCCAGAATTGCACTTTCCTTGTCCATACTTCCTCTTGCGGTTGTCAATCTGTTGCTGCTTCCCTTTAATCATGAGATCTCTATCTACCAACTCCTGGTAGTTAGTGAAAGTTGCCACCATCAACTGCATGCTCAGCTCATCATTCAGTCCTTCCAGAAACTTCTCACCTTAGTTGCATCCGTGGCGACATCATCTGAGGGCATAACGTGCTAGCTTACTAAAATCATCCACATCTTGGCCAGCAATTGTGTCCTCCTTGGCGCAAGTTGCGAAACTTCAGCGCTTCTTGATGGCCATAGCTCCTGTTGATACATGGCGGTCTGAAAAGCCCGCTGAAACTGGTCCCATGTAACTTGATGTCGATGGGGTAAGTGGCTGTGAAATTCTCCCACCATGATCTGCGGGTCCATCAAGGCGATGTGCGGAAAAGCACTCTCTCCGCATCTGTGGCATCCTGCAGTGGTCAACTCCCTTCCAATCTTGCGGAGCCAATCATCCGCAACTATCGACTCGGTGCTCTTTGGAGAACACCGCGGATTCAGCCTTAGAAAACGGGCTAAGTGATCAGCGGTGGTGGTGGTGGTGGTGGGTTGTTGTTATTATTGTTCCCGATTACGATTACGAACTAGTATCTGCATGAATGCATTACAACTGCTGGATCAAGCGAGTGAGCTACGGTGGAAAGCAAATCCATTGTCGCGTCTCGGAGGCATCTGATGGGTTTAGTAAAGGTGAGAAAACATAATAGAATGAGGTCTAGGGGGAAAACACTACCCATATGCACATGAGACAAACACAATCATATCACTTCAATCAATTCAAACAAGGGCATACAATCGGTCTAACTATCGTTACAAAAGTGCTCGGACTATACGATATACATGGGGGAATTCTACT
Source organism: Aegilops bicornis (assembly GCA_021605145.1). Classification (NCBI taxonomy): domain Eukaryota; kingdom Viridiplantae; phylum Streptophyta; class Magnoliopsida; order Poales; family Poaceae; genus Aegilops; species Aegilops bicornis. Next base: position 1,799,328 of record JAHIAL010000070.1, on the reverse strand, counting down.
ACTGATATGGTGGTCGACTAGAAAAATTGATCGGCGGAAGACTCCATAATATCTGCTCCAGCTTCATCAACAAAGTCATCATCGCTATCGTCAGGGTCCGAGTCAGTGTCATCGATGATGATGTAGTTCTCCGGGCAAGTGGAATCGTCATCTTCTGCTCTGGCGCGGGATCTCCCATGAATACTCCGATCTTCTTTATCAGGTCGTCATTCTTCTCCAATAATGTTGCGATTTCCTCCTCATATCCATCGCGTGTAGACTTCAGTTCTTCTTCTAGCTCGGTGATCCTTGTCATCGCCTTCTTCAAATCTATCATGCTTGCGCACATCTGGTTCTCCTGGCGTCGAATGTGCTGGTTTAACTCCTGGATAAATGCTGCAATGGACATGTCTCTCCTAGAGCTAACTATCTCCCATTGCTCATCTCGGCACCCACAAATCTGGTAGATAGTATCCTTGAGATCCTTGTGGTAAACTTCCCCAATGCGTCCCATGGTGATGTGGGCTGCCATGCTCTTGCCTAGACTCCAGGTTGGTGCGTCAAAGGAAAACTCTATGGGCTCAGTGGCTGGCATGAAGGTCCTTCCTGAAACTTGAACTTGAATCATCCAGCGCTCCTCTTCTGATAAAGTGGCGTTGTAAGTCCCGGTGAAGCTTGGTATTCCGATGTTCAGGTACCTAGTGACTTCCTTCAAATGTCGCCCAAAAGGGTTGTCTTCATCCGGTTGTGCAAACTTGTTTCCTTGCATCCGCCATCCTAAAGAGTAGAAAATGGAGAGGAGTCGGAAATGAGAAGAGAAAGCGATGATCTAGGGTTTTAGCTTAGTGGTCATGTCCTCACGGTCGGTGTTTCACGATACCATCTTGTAGCGACCAGGACCTCATGCTGATCTGATCTCTGTGCATCAGGTGTCATCCTGGATCGAATGTCTTGACACGCATGATACTTGAGGATTTATAACGAGTAGCAATCACACACTTATTACATCGAATGTCTCAAAAGAGAACTTATTACAATAAATATGGCTTAAGGCCATCTAAAATCGATAGCAGCGGAAGGCTTGGAAGATAAAGTGAGTCCATCAACTCCAACGGCATCACTGAGTGAAAGACAACGACCTATGGCTCCTTACTCGTTGTCTGAAAAGTCTGCAACATGCTACGTTGCAACCCGAAACGGGTCAGCACATGGAATATGCTGGCAATGTAACACAACAGAGTAATGAATAGAATAAATGCTATCACTACATGCATATATGGCTGGTGGAGGCTGTACGGTTAATATGTTTTGCGAAAAGCCATTTTTTACCTACAACAAAGGAATAAATTTTATTTAACTATCATGGTAGTTAAACATTGAGAAGGTTCCTCCAACTCAATCCCAATTAAGCATCATCATTAAACCCAATCAAATTATAATAAGAGTGATGAGATCAACATGATATTCCAAGAACTAGATACTCAAGATGTCCATAACCGGGGACATGGCTAACCATGATTAGTTTATACACTCTGCAGAGGTTTGCGCACTTTTCCCCACAAGACTCAAATACATCCATGGTCGGAGATTCGAGACACAGTCTTTCTGAAGCATGAACTCTCTACTCTGGATAGATAGTACCACCTACAACCCACTACATCTGCTAGTCTACCTCTTCAAGAGCTTCACGCAACTTACTCAACTATGCCAGAGCCCATATTGGCTTGTGGCTGCACATGGAAGTTTCTAGCATGAATAATCTTATGATCCCTTTGAGCCTGGGTGGCGGGCCGTAGGATGATCACACGGGTCCTCCGGGATATCCTAGGACAACACTGGATTCTCCAGGTGCCCACAAGCAATCCACCCAGATATGTATTTAAGTAGCCACCTTAAGTTGAACCATTAATTAACAAACTCACATCTGTCATGGATGCACTCAAACCCAATCCACGTCTACGAGCATAGCATAGCAATATAAGCAACGTAGAAGTAACTCCCAAAGGTTTGATAATAAACAGGTGAACATGTACTACCTCATCTACTTCCCAAACCCACAAGTTAATCAGATCCTAACCATGCAATTGTTTGAGGATTGATCTAATGCAATAAAACTGGGTAGTAAAGAGGTATGATCAAAGTGTTACTTGCCTTGGTAATGATCCGCAAAACCTAGAGACTCGTAGTAGCACGCTTCACACACCAGGTACTCTATCGCAAACAAACAAGCATACAATAAGCACACAAATAGAAAAATGGGTAAAACTCAAATAAGAGATCTAACCAGAAAGTTCAACTTAAGAACTCTGGTTTGCAAAAAGAATCAAACCAAACGAAGCAACGAAACTCAAACTGCGAAAGAAACAAGATCCGGTTACTAATCTGGACTTAAGTCAAATTTTACAGTAGCAAAATCTTGTTCAAGTTGGTTAAACACACAGAGGGCTTCGAGACGAAGATCTAGGCGCTTGAATCGCCTAATTCCGATAAATGAGCGAAAAGTTATACTAAGTCGGTTGATTGTTTGTAAATAATTCCACGCTGAAAAACGAAGAAAAGAAATACTAAACGGACTCCAAAAATCCTAAAATTAATTTTCCCCGTCCTCTGAAAATCTACCGGACAAGGTGAACATTTATTTGGACCTCTAGTGCAATCTTGAAAAAACGCATATTTTTCCTAATTCAAATAAAATAGCGATAAAACTCCGAATAAAATCTTATTTGATTTTAATATAAAACCTCCAATATTTCTTTATTTTGGGGAAGTCATTTTATCCCCTCTCTTTTATTTTCACAAAATAAATATTTGAAGAGAAAATAATTAAAATCAAATGATCCTCTTTTCAAAATTTGAGAAAATTCAAATATGAAAATAACGAAATCCCCTACTCTCTCCGTGGGTCCTTGAGTTGCGTAGAATTTCTAGGATCCAGCCAAAATGCAATAAAATATGATATGCAATGATGATCTAAATGTATAACATTCCAAATTAAAAATTTGGGATGTTACAGTAGGAGACTACGCAATAAGCCACTGAATACCTGCACAAACAAACACCAACTTGCAACCAACGCGACAAAGGGGTTGTCAATCCCTTCACGGTTATTCGCGAAGTGAGATATGATAGAGATGGATAAACTATAAAGTAATAGTTTTGCTATTTTTTGTTTATGGAACGGAAAGTAAAGATTGCAAAGTAAGGGAACGGCGACAGAATTGGCAAGTTGACGGGAAACTAATATGTTGTAAAATAGACCCGGGGGCCATAGGTTTCACTAGAGGCTTCTCTCAAGATAGAAATTAATACGGTGGGTGAACAAATTACTGCCGAGCAATTGATAGAAAAGCGCAAAGTTATGACGATATCTAAGGCAATGATCATGAATATAGGCATCACGTCTGTGTCAAGTAGACCGAAACGATTCTGCATCTACTACTATTACTCCACACATCGACCGACTCCTGCCTGTATCTAGAGTATTAAGTTCATAAGAACAGATGAACACATTAAGCAAGATGACATGATGTAGCGGGATTAACTCAAGCAATATGATGAAAACCCCATCTTGTTATCCTCGATGGCAACAATACAATACGTGCCTTGTTGCCCTTACTGTCACTGGGAAATGACACTGCAAGATTGAACCCAAAGCTAAGCACTTCTCCCATTGCAAGAAAAACCAATCTAGTTGGCCAAACCGAATCGATAGGTCGAAGAGACTTGCAAAGATATCAAATCATGCATATAACAATTCAGAGAAGATTCAAATAATATTCATAGATAAGCTGATCATAAATCCACAATTCATCGGATCTTGGCAAACACACCGCAAAAGAGTATTACATCGAATAGATCTGCAAGAACATCGAGGATAACTTTGTATTGAGAATCAAAGAGAGAGAAGAAGCCATCTAGCTACTAGCTATGGACCCGTAGGTCTAAAGTAAACTACTCACGGTTCATCGGAGAGGCAATGGTGTTGATGTAGAAGCCCTCCGTGATCGATTCCCCCTCCGACAAGATGCCGGAAAAGGCCCCAAGATGGGATCTCATGGGTACAAAAGATTGCGGCGGTGGAAAAGTTGTTTCGTAGCTCCCCTGGATGTTTTTGGGGTATAAGAGTATATATATAGGAGGAAGAATTAGGTCAGGAGAGCTACGAGGGGCCCACAAGGTTGGGGGCGCGCCCTCCACCCTTGTGGCAGCCTCGAGGCTCCTCTGACTTGCACTCCAAGTCTCCTGGGTGTCTTCTGGTCCAAGAAAAATGATTGTGAAAGTTTTATTCCGTTTGGACTCCGTTTGGTATTCCTTTTCTGCGACACTCTAAAACAGAAATTGGCACTCGCACTAGGATCTAGGTTAACAGGTTAGTCCCAAAAATCATATAAAATAGCATATTAATGCATATAAAACATCCAAAACAGATAATATAATAGCATGAAACAATAAAAAATTATAGATACATTGGAGACGTATCAAATGCCCATGCTGAGGAGAGTATGACGGTCGACTAGTTCGGCTGCGGCGTGAGGCTGCCGTCACCGGAGAATAACGGGAGGTGCGGGTGGGTAGAGGGATGGCCAGACCAGCACAGGGAGTAGGGTGGGCCGGTGAAGCCTGTGCGGCATCATAGCCGGCCACAAGAGGAGAGTGACGGATCCCACAGTGCTAGTTTAGGCAATTTGGGCAGGAAGATCGAGAGATTGAAGAAGCACGCTTGGTCGTTGGATGGACATCCAAGAACATCGCCTTGCTAGAATCGTGACAAAGCCTTGCGTAAACAAGTCAGCCTCAAAATCTGTGGCATGTACAACCCATTTGCTATTATTTTTATAATTTACTGCCCATTTGCTAATTCATATGAATTTGCTGCAGCCCATTTTCCATTTTTAGAATTGGTGCCCATTTTCTGGTCAGTGCCAGGGTTAAAAAATTGAACTAACAAATATGCGAAATTTTAAAATTTTGCATATTTTTGCCGGGGTCCGCTGGTTGCAGGAAGAATTAGTAGCCATACTAAATCAAATTTTAAAAATAAATTATTACTATGTCATGTTAAAATCGAATGAAATATAAAATATTAGTGAAGATCAAAAAGAAAAACAGAAACCAATTGCCCATTTGCTATATTTTTTTTGGAATTTGCAACCCCTTTGATATTACTTTTAAGATATACTTCCCATACTCTTTGGCCAGGCCGGAATGCTTCCCTCCTCGTCTTGAAAGATTTGCAGCCCAGTAAGTCGGAGAAAACAAATAGGCCTGGCTTGGGTATTCTTCAAAAAGAAAATAGTGGGCTACCTATTTTCCCAAAGAAAAAACTGTTGGGCCGGTCATGTTGGTAGACGAGCCATAGTGACCGCACAACCCAGTTTATAGCCTGCTCCTCCGAACAAATCCCCAAAAAAAAGTTGTGCAATTCTGTCATTAATTGACTATACATTGACAATGATGTGGGTCCTAGATATCAGCAGGGTGGATGAGAGTAAAAAAACAAGGGGTGCATTTGAGTAGTAAAAGAGGCGCTTGCTTGTGTTCTGGAGTGTACTGGTGGGTCCAGTCTTGTCATACTCACAACTTCTGATCCTCTCCTGCTTCACTATGTTGATAGGGTCGATTTGCTGGCGCCGCCGACGAAAGCGCACTCAAGGCGTAGGATAAAGTGGTGTCGCCAATGTGTTGGGCTGGGTTGGGCATTCTTATCGAAAAAAATGGACCGGTACTATTTACGATGTTGACTACGATTTGCATGGGTCCGCTGGTTGCAGGAAGAAAATGGTGGGAGAAATAAGACCGGTCGCTATCTTTGCCTAAGAATAATATCGACTGAATGTAACGACACTCTCATAGGAAATAATATCCTCCTGCTAAAATTTGACCTTTCAAATCGTGAATTTAAAGAATGGGTGCATGAGCATTTAGCTTTATTTATTTATTTATTTATTTACTTATTTATGTTTAGGGGATCATGAGCATGTACCTGGGCCAGATTCATGTGAGATCCTCCCTTCCAGTTAATTATGGGCTCCTCTATTGGGCCTTCATCAATGGGTTGCATGTTATCAACAAGTGGAAAATGTGTTCCGTACCAAAAATAGTACTCACTAAAGGATCGGAGCGTGCAACGACTTCCAAAACATTGTGTTTGTCGTTCTAACAACACATTTATTCAACCAACAGACGAAATATACTATTGATTGTACATTGAAAACAAGAATAACAAGAACTGTGGTTGGGGGTGCAACAAGCAAGAAAGCAGGCCGGAAGAGTAAAGACGGCTCTCTCTTCCAAACCAAACATCAGCCATCATTACAAAAAGGCTGCAAAAAAGAACAAGTGTATGCATCAAACTAAATAAAGATCCTACTACACCAAGTGTATTTATCTAACTAATCGGCTCGATTAGATGTTACTATTTATTAAGCTACTTGAGATTGGTTGACGCCTTGAACCGGATGGGTGCTGACGAGGAACACTCCAGCTAGTAGGTCAAAGTATGATACTTGCAACCCTCTCTCCTACTTTGGGTTGTAGAGCGTGGCGGCACATATCAGGGTATGGTGCATGGAGAGACGCATGGTACGCTGTGTACACACAGTTTTGCCTAATGAACGAAACCATGCTGCCATCATGATCCTTGCCATCGGTTATCTCCTAGTTAATCGGATAATTCAGTCTGAGAAAGAGAGAGCATGTACCAAGGCTACTTACCAGCCTCCAGTCAAAAATTCCTGAAGGCCCAGAGAAGCTGGGATCCTGCTCAAAGACCTTGTAGTGATTGTGATTGTATTCCGCGAAACAACACGTCCGATGCAGACGCGTAACGATCATCAATCGTCGCCGATGCCCGATCGAGCTAGGAACCACCTCGACCGCCAAGTCGCTTTTCTTTGGAAGGTTACGGGATTAGGAAGGTAGGGACACTAGGCCTACAACATCATATCAAGTTGGAGTCAAATAAAAAAGGGCTCGTACTGTAGTCAATCTTAAGAACAACATGCTATGAGCATGAATATTTTTCAGTAAATCTTGACAGTAATATAAGCAAGCCATAATGATATCATAGGAAAGTAACATACTGCTGTAACAGCCGTTAGTAGCGATGACTGGAGTAGGCCGGCAATACATCCAGCCATAGAAGGAGTCCACAACGTAATGAAGCCCTTGTGTTCAATGGCATCAGAGAACCATGGAGGATGTATGATCCTGCGATGGAGATGTAGATTTATCCACTTACCGCAGTGACCTATCAGATAGGCGAGACCGCGGTTGAAGAACGCAATTAGCCAGAAGTCTTCATAATTCCCAGATCTTGTTGGCACTTAGCAAATTACAACCTTGAGCAAATCAAACTTGGTATCATGTTCGCTAATGTAAGATTCCGAGTATTCTGGGCCACTGTGCCAAAGCAGTGAAGTGTTAATCAAAGGAAGGGGGATCAATCGTCGGGTGTAGACCTCCACGAGCATCCAGCTACCGTGATCGTCGACGAGCACCATTCAAGACGTGTTCATGCCGACCTAGTACATACCGTTAATGTAGTTGAGGGTGACGGGGATCGGATCGTAGTCAAGGGGTTTGATGATCGTTATGCTGCATGACACGCCATTTCTGAAGATCAGGCGGCATCCGCAAGCAAGGAGTTGGCTTAAAAAGCTCCGGCCTGAGGCCTTTGAGTAAAGGTTATAGCCCCGACGAGCATGCGACGAGCAGCATGGTATTGAGATTGTCCACACGCAAAACAATGAGCTTTGTTACCTCTGTGGGGAGTGAATTCCAGCCACTCTTTCGGCGGACGCTGCCCGGTTCTGCCATTGTTAGTTCTTGGGTTTCAGAAGAGGGGGAGGCGCCTTAGCGGGGATGGAAGATTGGACGATTATGTGCGGACAAAGATGGAGAAGCGAATGTGTGATGCGGGAAGTGGACAGGTGATGATGACAACAGCACGCCGCTTGCCTTACGAGAAACATCCCAACAGCGTAGGGTCATATCGATGCTAGACAACTTGCTTAGTGATCACAGTACTAGTACTCCCTACAGTACATACTACTATGCCCTAGTTTGCATATAGTGGAGTAGGACTCTGCTCTACTACTAGCATCGGAGGAGTAGTATATTCTAATCTAAAATAGTTACAAACTTCAATGCCCGAGCGTGGAACGACTACAAACCGCAATCGGTGCTAACTCCAATCCAAAGCGTTAACGCTCGCCGAGACATGGCAGCTTGTAAACGCGCATGACGCAATTACGATGACGTGTGTAAGGGTGGCGGTTTTGTCAAATACTATGGCTCAAAACAGGCCACCGTCGGATGGGAATCGACGGATTACATGGGATTAAATCGGGGAAGCTTGAGCTCGTGGCGAACAATCGCCAGATATCATTTCTAAAAAAAAGGTTAAAACACCCAGGGCTATAACTTGCACTGGCTGACCACTAACAATGATACTAACATAGTTGTAAAATGGTCAAATACCGTTTCTACGTTGTGTTTGGAATTATATGCAAACTAGCAAGATGCCCGTGCATTGCACAGAACATCAAGATGCATTTTTTTTACAAAACACCTGTTGTGATTGACCCATGCAGGAGTAATCCTATGTGTAAAAACTAATGATATCGCGAGAATTTTATCGAAAAAATGGTATCTCAAGAATTTCATCGAAAAAATGATATCTCGAGAAAGATGAGAGATAAGGTGAGGAGGAGTGGGGCGTGGTGGTGATCGCTGGTCGGATCGGGCGGAGGCATGGGATGGATGGCGCTTAAGAACGGCCACCATGCTAGATTGTTCCAGAGACTTCCTTTTTTAATTGCTCAGCAATGAGGTTGTGGGAGATAAGGATGAACGAGGCAATGCCTTATCTGTAAATGTGGTGAGTGGTGCGGGTATCTTTTGTAAAATTGTCATAGTTTGCTCTCTATCCGTCAGATATAGATTGGACGGCCTATATTACAAGATGGAAGGCACACCATCATCACCAACTCAGTTTTTATAAGAGTAGAGACTAGGGAGGAGCACCATCTACTGCTTCGTGTGCTACTCCTGCGCTCCATTCGGTGGGTGCAACGTCCCCTACAGCCACTCCCTCCTGCGCTCCATTCGGCGGGCGCAACATTCTCTACAGCCACTCCCATTTCATGGACGGCCTGGTCGATGCCTGCAAGGTGCCCTGCGTCTACAAGAAGTTCGGCTGCGAGAGGTACGTCGACCAGCACTCGCTGGTGTAGCATAGTTCTAGATGCACGCACGCGCCCATCTACTGCTATGAGTGCACGCCGCCGTTTGAGGGCTCGCCGGTGAGCCTCGTGCATCACCTCACGGCACCATCCGTCGATCACTACTGGCCTGCGGCGGTGAACATCAAGTACGAGATGTGCTACCCTTTCGCCGTGCCGGAGTCGCTGGAGGATCACCGCCGCCTGCTAGTTGCGGAAGAGGACGGCAGCATCTTTGTCTTGGTCGTGGGCACCGACAAGGCCCGCACAGGCCACTGCCCCATCTCTGTAGTGTGCGTCAGGGGCAACGCCGCTGACGCTGACACGAGGCCAGTGTAAGGATGCATGCTCACTGTTACTGCCCCTCTGAGGTGGGAGGGCGCCCACACCGCCTCCATCACGCTGCTTGAGACTGTGCCGAGCTGCTCCGTTCCCGGCAATGTGGATATGGAAGACGCCTGGTATGATTTTCACCCCAAGATGGTGCACGGGGACTCCAAGGAGGTTCACCTAGTCATATGCATTACCAAGTCAAATGTTCATCATTAGTCTTCGCTCAATGTAATCCATTTGTCTAAGCATGTGGAGACTTCTTATTTATATAGTATAGAACCTTCCATGCATGATCTTGCTCTATTAGAGTATCGCGCTTGAATAAAAGTGTATCCATTTATGGTTTAGTCTAGCATCTTCCATGTATGCTTTTGCTCCATTAGAGTTCTCGCTTGCCATTTATGAGATTAATTGAGAATTTTTACTACAGTAATGGTGAAAGACTTATGATGAACCATTTCTTATATCTCCTCTGCCCCCTTCCAAGTCATCCTGATTTAATCCCTCCATCTAGGTGTATAAGAGCATGGTTAATACATAATTGTATAGCCAACTGTTGACTATAAGAAAGTGCCATGTCATCTATAGCCAACTTATAGCCAACATGTATAACAATTAGATATATGTATGTGCTACTTTATTAATACATGGCTCACTTTCCACTCTCACATAGTGCCTAGGAGCACGTGCTGCAGCTGGCTCTTGCATGAGAGCCCGCTTACATTCTCTCTCCTATCCTATCTCCTCCAACTAAGCATTAGAAATAGTACTTTACTTCTTACAGCCCGCTGACTGTACCTTATTGTACTCACTCTAAGTCACCTTACGAAAACCAAATAATACCAAAACACTTAGGTGCGGTGCATTAACTCCCACCTTGTTTCTTGTTTCTTGACATATCAACCAATAAGAGATGTGGGGCGTGCATGTTTTCAATGACTCAAGACTACCAAACACACGACATGCGATGGGTTAGTTCATTGCATGCAATGCTATTAATTAGCAAATAAACATTAAGTTCTCTCGTTTTCCCCTCATTCTTGGTCACGGTGCACAACTTAAGATGACTTATTCACCTAGACAGAGGGAGTACATTCATGGTGGTCTAGAAAAAATAAACAAAATTGATACTCAAAAGCTAATTCTTAAAGATCATTTTTGCAAAGAATAATAAGTGTTATTTCTTCACAAGTTTTGGTTGCAGGTTGAACAGTTGAACGCTTTTGTTTGCAAAAGATACCTTTTTATCTATTTCCCCTGGATGTTTGTGAGCTCTAGAGAAGAAATAATATCCGAAGAAACCTATCGATACTCGTTACACATGAGATGACCCCCACATACTTTGTCAAAATAAACAACTCCCAATCAATGTATTTCACTATTCCGTGCAACGCACAGGCACCTTACTATATATTAGTACGACCATAAATTTAACTAACATTATATATACTACGATAAATGCTCATGCATGTCACCAAAAATTATATCATTGAAAACTATGTTCAAGTACGAATCCAACGATATAGTTTTTGTTGACATGCACTAACATTTTGTCAGTTAAATCTTCAATCAAATTCAATGGGGACTAATAAACCACGCACCGAGGTAGTACTAGTGTAGAGGGCGGCGCTACATCGGAGTCTCAAATTTCCCACTCGTGGCCGGGCAAGAAAAGCTGTCATATCACAAGACCCCACCACTCCTAGTAATAAGTGGCCTGGTAAAATAAACGGACAAGCAACCATCACATCCCTCCGTCCTTTTTGCGTTTCATCTCTCTGCATTTACTTTGTCCGGTTCATCTCGCACACTCAACCCCTAGCTACTACTCCTAGTATCCCTAGCTACTACTCCTAGTATCCCTACTACTACTCTTAGGGCCAGTTCTTTGGTGGCTTAAAAAATAAGTTGTCTCTTTCCCAGCTTTTCCCATAAGACTAGTCATAGTGGAGAGTAACATAAGGCGCCTCGATCATTCATTTAGGCTTCTAAACGACTACCTCCGTCCTGGTTTATTAGTCACCATTGTAATTTGTGCTAAATTTTGACCAAAGATTAACTGATAAAATGTTAGTACATGTCAACAGAAGTTATATAATTTTGAGTGACATGCATAAACATTTCATTAGTTAAATTTATGGTCAAAATTTGACATAGATTACAATGGGGACCAATAAACCAGGACGGAGGTAGTAGTTATGGGATTACTAATCTAGAATCCTAAAAGAACTGGCCCCTGGTACTCCTAGTAGTAGTACTCAACTTGGAATTCCAATTGCACGGCACAACTTGCTAGGCAAAATATTCGATACAGGGTGTAGGAAGCGGTTTGGGAATTTGCATGCCTTCCCGACCAGTGAGATACCCCGTACAAAGTACAATAGAGAAATAACCACCGAGAAGGAAGCTAAAAGTAAACAATCAAACAAGCATTTTTGCATTTCTTTTGCATTGAATTGTTTCACAAGCTTGACTAGTGTTGTTTTTCCACTTTTACAAAAACCACATCATAATGTTAAAATGTGCATTTGCACGTACGTAAGTAATAGTAGTAGCACAGTCTGCAAGCATATATAGAAAGAGACGTGTAGTGCGATATATAGTTAAGTTTGTGCTATATGCACGTACTTACAAAATGCGTACGGATACACAAGGTTTCCAAACTTTTCCTTTTACATACTTAATTAAGGATGCTAATAATTCCCGAACATTCGGGATTTATAATTTGCGTCCCAAAATTAATGAGACCACCTTATGAAACCAAATTATTCCTAATAAAAGCCAAGGCGCTCCCAGGAGCGCTTGCGGCGCGCCACGGGTGCCCTAGTGCGGGGCCGTTTCCTAGCGCGCCGACACAACGCCTCTTCCTCAGGCTCGCAACTCGCGAGGTGTTGATTAGCGGTTTGCCGGCGGGCGAGCGCGATCTCACCGGTGTGGTGATCCGGCGCCAATAGGTACTCCTCCTCGCTGGAAGCATGCACCCGGTCCACGTATCGCCAAGCGTAGATGAGGCGCTTGGGCCCGATTGCACTCAGGGCTTTGGCACGGGTGTCCTCCACCACCCTCACGACCCTCGCATGAGCCTTCTGCCAAAGAGCCAATTGCCTGACTCTCTCGGACGCGACACAGGCCTGCCAGGCAGCATGCCTCGCGACGCGCTTCTCTTCCTCGGCCTTCTTCTCTGCCTCTATTTTGGCGCGCTATGCCGGAGGCAAAGCCTCCCACAAGGCGACCTCCATTTCTTTCCAAAGCTCCTCAAGGCTGGGGGGCTCGATGGGCGGCGCGATGTTCTCCTCATAGCGAGGAGCCGACGCGTCCTCCAACGCGCGTGCTGGTGAGACTGGGAACACCGACGCGTCCACCTCGACAAGTCGCGTCGAGGAGTGGAACGCCGACGCGTCCTCCTCGACTAGTGGCGGCTCGAAACGGTGATGCATGACCATCCGTGCGGTGCAGCAAGGGGCGCCTAGGGCTTGGGAGGGGCGATGCCATGGTGGTCGACATGAGAGGAGGAGGAGATAGCGATGAGCGTGAGCGTTCTTCCGAATGTCGTGGGGCGCAGTATTTATAGCGAGCAATGGCACACCTATGTAAGATATGTACTGAGCTTTAGTGACTTAACTGCAGTGCGGTATGCGTACAGCGACATGTGGGCTGGGATGCTGTTGGGCCCACATGTCGATGACCCAATGCACCTGCAGCTAAGTAATCAAGCAGCGTCCCGTGAAGATATGTTGCGTGATTAATGTAACAGCTACGTGCACATATTTTTTGGAGTAAATTATGGGGGAGGGAAGGTGTGGAAATATTGCTGGTCACAATGGATTGGACGAGCGCGGGGGGAGGAGAGTCATGCATGCGGATTTTTTCCACACGGGGTGGAGTGGTTGGACTGCCGGAGGGATCAGGAGAGTCAAGCAGGCAGATTGTTTTCACACGTGGAGAGGAAAAGAGTTGGAGATGAACGGGCTTCCTGCAGGTATGGGGAATGGTGCATAATAAGTCATCTTGCATGCCGGGCTAGGTATAGTCTCAAGTGATTAAAAACATACACGCTCCACACATGTTCAGATTTCAAGGTGCACTAAATTATAGCATGCGATGATTAAGGCTGGCCATAGTGGTGGTAATGTGGTATCTTAGTTGGTATCATGCACACGGGAATAGCAAACATGTTGATGTGGCAAAGAATTAAAGAAGAGAGGGGGTTAGTAACATAGGTAGATACCATATCATGTTAAATACTATGCTACTTTGTGTCATGCATGGCAGTATAGAGGTAGTCCCATATCATACACTAGTATCATGCACATGATACTAGTATATGATACTTTCCACTATGAGTAGCCTAAAGAGAATATTAACTAATCTCTACTCTCTACTCTTATAAAAAGCAGAGTTGGTGATGATGGTGTGCGTGCCAACCTGCAATATAGGTCATCCGATCTATATCTAACAGATAGGAAGGAAACTATGACAATTTACCCGCACTCCTCTCCACATTTGCAGATAAGGCCTTCCCTCGTTCATCCTTTTCTCCCACAGGATAAACTACTCATACAAATGCACCTTGAAGTTCCGTGCAACACACGGGCATCTTGCTAGTGCATGTAAAAATCTTTGTCATTTACTAGTGTTCATGCATGCATGCAATGCGATAATGCATTGGTAAACACATTTTTTGTGAAGAACGAGAGCATTAATTGAGTATTTTTGCAGACTACAGAAACTATTCCACCACCTCTATCTTGGTAAGAGTAGGTGAAATTTTTTAATCGAGCCCTTTAAACTAGAAGGGAGGTAGTAGTACTCTAATAGCTAACCTTGTTGTGATGACTAGATATGACATGGCACGCACCTGGATGGAGGAACTAGTCTGCATTGTGCATATAAGTTTTGTCTGAAGTCAATGTACCTCTACTTTGACCAAACTTATAGAAAAATGTATCAACATTCACAACGTCAAATCAATATTTTTATACTCATTATGAAATGTAGTTTCATAAAATATATATTTGGTATTGTAGATATTGATATTTTTAGTATAAATTTGGTTAAAAACTTTGCAAACTTTGACTTGACACAAATCTTACGCATAGTAAAAAGGACCAGAGGGAGTATCATGCATGCGGAATAGGCAAAACAATTGGTCATTTATAGCCGTTCGAAGTCTCAAGGGGCGCGACCGCGCGAGGGAGGCGAAGGTCGTGGGAGGCGCGACAGTTGATGGAATTAAGTGAAGTTACATGCATGCGTCGGCATGGTGTGCGAACACGCAGAAGCTATACCGCTAGGCCTACGGGGTCTAGTAGACATGACATCTAGTGGCTCCCGCATAGTACTCGAGAACTCTTTGGGGGCATGCAGTCGTTTATCCACCGGGCAAGCCAACCACCCCACGCCGTTCGCACACCCTACTCGTCCCCGTGTTCTACCTTATAACAGTTTGCTCCCAGTCATCCCTTCATGTCACATACACAAATTCAACTTCTCCTAACCCGCCTCCAAAATCCATGGCCTCCCAAATCTCCATGATCACCGCTGAGTACTAGCTTAGAACCATCACCGATGATGAGTTCATCGTCATCTACACCCATAGAGCTGCAATGGTGAAGCATGCATTGCTCGCTTCCTATGCATGTTCCAAAGTTCAAAGGATGAGTGGGTCGCTAGGCTAGTTGTTGAGTACACCACAGTCCTGGAAAGCGAGATGCTTCTAAAGGAGCAGGGCCAGCCCTGGGGTATGGCCGGTGGGGCGACGGCCCGGGGCCCAGGCGAGGGGGGGCCATGATGTAGTATATATATACACTATAGCACAAAAAATAGGTAAAAAAAATTATATAAAAGAAAAGAAAGGAGGGCCAAGCCCATCAGATAGCTAGCAATCGATTAGAGAACCGTCACGGGATCTCGGCGTGACTCACAGCTACTCGTTTTCCACTTTTCCTTCGTCTCGTTGACCGTGAATCCTGAACCGTTTCCCTACCTGTCGGCTGTCGCTTGGCGCCTCGACGCCTCGCCGCCATCCTGCTCGCCGCTACGCGTGCTGCAGTCGCACGGCAGTTCGGCACCGGCAGCCCGGCCATTCGCCCATCTGGCAAGTCAGTACGTATCTCAAGCCGGCCATGAGCGCACCACAGTTGCAGGTATCATGTATCCATGAATCGATCCATGTTCCTGAATCCTGATCTGTCTCCCCAAACCCCAATTTGATGATTTGAGTAGTTCATTTTATTCTTAATTTAGTATGTACGAATTCAACCATTCATCCATGATCCATTCTCCAATTTCAGATTTTTAGTATGCACTGGTTCGGCTATGTGCTGCATTGAGAAGGATATTTTGGACAACATTGATCTTGAGAGGTTCTTTTTTTGAAAAACAACTTGAACTTTATTAATTAGAAATAATAGTTACATCGTCTTCAGAAGAGTTACAAGATTTTCCATGGGCTCCTCTATCCAATCCCTAGTCATGGAACATTTTGCTAATCTAGCAAGCTCATGAGCTACTTTGTTCGCTTCTCTATTAGAATGTTCAAAACTGGTTTGTGGAAAATCATAGGCCATAAAAAAGCAATCCTCAAAAATTGTCGCCGCTGCTCCTGCAGACTCTCCACCGTTCTTCATTGTGTCAATAACATCCATATTATCAGAATTGATAATGAGACGATTGCAGCCCGTTTTTGTGCCAACGATAAACCAAACTCGAGTGCTAACGCCTCATTTGTCGAGCATACATACAAGATCTTGAATCTTCTAGTTACCACCTACTATGAAATTCCCTTTGTCATCTCTGATAACAGCACCCGCTGTGCCTCGTAGCTGATTATGATCAAAAGAAGCATCCACATTCAATTTAACAAACCCCATGGGAGGTCTGCGCCATCCTTCATTCTTTCTCTTTACTTTAGGTGAGTGGGCATTTACATAATTCGCTGTTATAGCCCTAATCCCCATGGAGTTTTGAGACGCCTCTTGAGACTTACCCTCATGGACTAGTTTCCATCTATTCCACCATAAATACCAAGAAGCTATAGCGATTAGTTCCCCTGCATTCCGGGAGCCCAAGATAGGTGATTCATGATCAGGCATAAGGAGTAAGAATTCAAGGACTGGCTCTCCTGCACAGTCAATGACGCAGGCTTTTTTTACCACTTCATACAACCCAGAATATTCCCACACTTATTTTGCCTTCTTGCACAAAAATAATATATGTTTCGTGTCCTCTTGCCCATCCAAACATGCTGGGCATATTGGCTGAGTTTTTATATGTCTGTAGGCCAGTGTAACGCGACACGGTAGAGTCCCGTGGAGCGTCCGCCAAATAAAAAATTTAACCTTCACCGGACAAGCTAATTTCCAGATCTTACCCCAAATAGGATTGACCTTACTTCTACCCATGCCATCTGAGTATTGCAATTTCCTCCCATGCTGCTTTTTCCATTCCTCCACATACGCTAATCGTACAATGTATAAACCGTTTTTTGTATAGCTCCATGCAATAAAGTCCGACATATTGTGCATAGGGATCGGGATCGCTAGGACTCTACGGGCATCAACTGGCCACAAAGTTTGTCTCACCAAATCTTCATCCCAACAATTTGTGATTGGGCCAATAAGATCAGAAACTTTCGTCAGGAGATTCCCCCTTCTCGGTGTAATAATTTTCCTATCTGCACAATTTGGGATCCATGCATCTCTCCATATGTCAATCTTTTCTCCTGTTCCGACTCTCCATATATATAGCCATTCCTGAGTGAAACCACTCCTGCCATAATGCTTTGCCGCGTAAAAGAGGAGCCCTTTTTAATACCACGCTCATCAAATCGCCCTCCGGGAAATACTTTGCTCTTAGGATTGTTGCACATAACGATTCAGGATTTTCCAAGAGGCGCCATGCTTCTTTCGCTAACAAAGCCAGGTTAAAACAGTGTATATCACGGAAACCCATTCCACCTTGGTCTTTTGGAACACACATTTTCCACCACGCCATCCAGTGCATCCTTTTCTGATCGTCCTCATCACCCCACCAGAATTGCGACATCGCGTCTATGATTCCTTTGCAAATGTTTTTAGAAATTTTAAAGACGGACATTGCATATGTTGGGATAGCTTGAACAACGGACTTAAGCAAAATTTCCTTTCCACCAGCTGATAACAACTTTTCTTTCCATCCACTAATCTTCATAATAATACGATCAATCAAGAACTGGAAACAATCGCTTTTATCCATTCCCACATTAGCAGGTAGTCCCAACTATTTATCGTTAAGTGCCTCAGTCATAATATTTAAAATTGTACAGATTTGCACTTTGTCCTCCACTTTCGTATTGGGACTAAAAAATATACTGGATTTTTCGACACTCACCATTTGCCCCGAGGCAAGACAAAGAAGAGTCCGTAACTGCTCTAAGGGCCTCCAGCGTTCATAGCGCTTGCTTGCATGAGGATCAAAGAATCATCCGCAAATAGTAGATTGGAAACTGAAGGGGCTTCCCTGCTAACCTTTATACCGGAAATATTTCCCCTCTCCTCCGCATTTGCTAAAAGGGCAGTCAGGCCCTCCGTACATAACATGAATAAGTAGGGGGAGAGGGGGTCCCCTGCCTTAGCCCTCTGGTGGGTTTGAAGTTATCAGTCTCATCTGAATTAAACCAAACCCTGTACTCCACAGAGGACACACATTGCATAATCAAGTTCACCCGGTTTTCTTTGAAACCCAGCTTCCCCAAAATTGCTTTTAAGAAAGACCATTCCACTCGGTTGTAAGCTTTGTGCATGTCCAACTTGATAGCACACAGCCCCTCCCTCCCTGTTCTTTTCTTCTTAATTGTGTGGAAACACTCATATGCTACTAAAATATTATACGTGATCGGTCTCCCAGAACAAAAGCACTGAAGTTGGGCTGATAATATCCTCGACAAAATTAATTTCAAGCGCAATGCAATCATTTTTTATATAACCTTACACACCACATTGCATAAGCTAATAGGTCTAAATTGAGTAACCTTTTGCAGGGGAGTTAACCTTTGGGATCATGACAATTGCAGTATCATTGGTCTCCATCCTCGCCGCAAGATTGAACATGTATTCACACTTTGGAGGACCTCTTTTGTCAGGTCCTCTCCCAACATAGACCAAAATCTCTTATAAAAAATAGCATGTAGACCATCTGGACCCGGCGCTTTTAAATCACCAATGTCAAATAAGGCTTTCCTAACTTCCTCTGCCGTATATGGGCCATTAGCGCCCTATTCATTTCATTTGTTGTCACAACCGGTTTTTCAATAAAACACTTATTGAGAAACCGACCCTTATAATTCCAGTATAGGAGAATCCTCCTTACTGGTAGACAAATCCTTGATACAGAAATCTAGAAGTACAAATATTATACAGGGTTGAGCTGAGGCTGCTCAACAATTTATTAGAAGCATGCCGATATTGTACATAAAGGCGGATATGACACAAGGGTATGGTGGCATAACTACTAACTCGTAATAAAAGTGGTGGTGGAAATGTCACAGTGACGTGGGTGACATGACTCCTAAATCTTACAGCTCATTGAGCGCCGGAGTGAGGCTCGATGATTTTTATTCGGGTAGCGGAAGCGTATATGATACAAGTGACCAATTCCAGGATCGCACGGGACTGACTGGGACTCCTCTAGGCGTCGGACTCGCTATCGAACTCTTCATCCATAAGATCGCCTTCGTCAACATCTGGCCAAATCAACAAGCCAGGTGAGTACTTTGAATGTACTCGCAAGACAGTTTGGACATAAGATATAACAAATGTAAACATGATGCACATGAGCAGATTCGTAATGCGCACTCAGGTAATAAATTGCACTATATGATAATAAAAAGGAAGTCAGACGGTAGTCCTCCCGAAATCCCAATAAAAATAACTGAAGACCGATCGGGTGTCTGAAGCGACGCCTCGAAAGGTAAAAATAAATTAACATGCCACAGTCGGGCGTCGTATGGCGACACCACATAAAGGGCTTATATTGAAATGTAAATGGCGGTCGTGCACTATCGGACGTCTACGCGACATCTCGGAAAGGGCTTATAATGAAAGTAAATAACATGGATGCCCGCGATCGGACGTCTGAGCGACATCACATAAAGGGCTTATATCGAAAGTAAATAACAATAGTGCCGCAATCGGACGTCTGAGCGACATCACATAAAGGGCTTATATCGAAAGTAAATAACAACAGTGCCACAGTCAGACGTCTGAGCGACATCACATAAAGGGCTTATATCGAAAGTAAATAACAACAGTGCCACAGTCGGACGTCTGAGCGACATCACATAAAGGGCTTATATTTCATCATTCCTATTCCATCAATTCATGAGTTTAAATCACTCCAAGAAATATACTCAGTGCATAAAAATAAACGGGTTAGTCCACCCAGGGGATGACATTGACTGGTTTATCACTCATGTTTGTTCACCGTAGATTGTCACCAAACTGACACCGAGACCGACATAGATAAGTTGATTTTAGTCCTTGACCATAGATACGGTTACTTTCGAATGGTTTTGACTCTGCAGAAGTTTGTACTATTTAACCACGCCCAACGGATTCCAAAGAGTCACAACAGCATCGGTTCCATGACGGTATTTCGGAGGAAACTCATCTAACCAAGACACACCCATTCCACATCCCGATGCCAGGGAATCACCCTAGGCAACGTTCAAGAAAAACTTTGAGACGGGAGGCCACAACCTCGAGTAGCATGGGATCAAATTTATCTCCGCAGCGCTCTAAGGGTGTCCCCTCTCGTCCCCAACCGAAACACCCATGCCTCTGAGCGGATGACTGGCTTTAATCCAGGGCTATGGAACCCTCATCACGACCCCTCTATTTGGTGTGTACGAGGAAAGAGGTTTGCAACCTACTAAACCATATTCTTTGCAGAAAACATGTGGTAGCACACAAAAAGGGGACGGACGGTAACGTGACTTGATCCACGTTAGCACTAGAGTCAAACGGTTTGGCACAAGACTGGCATGCTACAACAATAGCATCTTACCACTTTTCATGTCACCACATGATCAGGTTATCTCCCATCAAATAACACATCAAGTTTCGAATGCTCACTTGTAGTTGCTTGCATGCAATATAATACTGACCGATGCTTATATAAACATGCCATGAAATAACTACTCAAGCAAAAATGCAAAACACTCATCATATCAAAGGTTCAAACATGCTTGCTCGGTTCGGAGTAGTGAGTCTAGCTTCGGTGAAGTTTGCGGTCCCGTCACCTCCTCCGGTATCTATGGTATAAAGAAAACGCGTACTAACGTAAATACCGTGTGTGCACAAAAAGTGTTCCAAATATTTTTCAAATAAATATGATACAAATCTAGAAAAAAATAAAGATGACAGAAAAAGAATCAATTCAAAATCATCTTTTGTTTAAAAGTTATTAAGGTTTTAGTCCAGGGACTCATCTGTAATGAAACAGAAAGTTTCCGGGGTTTGTTTATAAAACAGTAAAAACGTTTCAGTAAGAAACACGCCAACCCAAAGGGAAAGCGTACTTTGCCCGAAGGCATTTTCCCAGGAAAACGGTTCGAATAGAAAAAGAGAGGCTGACGAGGGGGTCCCACCCATCAGGTTTAAATATTTGAAAAGGACACAGAGTACGCCATGGCCTGGCAAGGGGAAATGCGGCGATCCACGGGCGAGGTAGGGGGAAAGGAGGGTACCTCTGGGTTCCTTGAGTCCTTCCACTTTGTGGAGTGGTGGAGTTGGTCCTCGGCGAGCACCACGTTGACAGCGGCCCCAACTTCCGCGGACGGTGGTTCGGGCGTTGGTGGATCTCGCCGGGGAGGGCTGCAAAGGTCGAATTGGGGCTCGGGTTAGAGTGTTGGGTGTAATAGGAGGTGGCCTTGCGATGTGGGAGGCGGGTGGGCTCACCCGAGTGAATCGGCACCGAGCCCGAGGCGGATCGGGGCGGCCGGAGTCGAGGAAGGAGACCTCCTCGAGGTCCTCCCAGTGGCTAGGTGGGGCTCTAGTGAGGTGGAGGAGTGGCGCTGGGTCGAGAATGAGCTCGGGGCTCCTTTCATAGCCGGTCCGAGGCGGTGGCCGAGAACGGGATAACTCCGGCGTTGATTACGGCGAGGCAGAGGTCGGTCAGGTGGGTTAGGGGGCTAGGCATCACCGTGATGGTCTACTGGTTCCGTTCAAGTGCTAAGCCTGGCCTGCCTTGGGTGGTACTCCACGTCCTCGACGGAACGGCTCACGGGGCTCATCGGCGGCAGAAAGCACGCTCTGCGCTTTCAACACTGCGACAGTGTCGCGAACGAGCAAGAGGACAGCCACGCAGAGGCTTCGGGTGGCTTTTGGCGGAAGCTTGGGCGGCGCCTTTGAAAGGTGGTGCTAGTCCTCGTTGGCCGCCACGGGTGGCTCTGCCACATGATGAGACGCCGGCGCTGGCGAGCCACGTCGCCATACCGACGCCGCGCTTCGCCCAAAGCGATTGTAGCGGCGCTCTGGATAAGGAGGGGGAACAGGAGCAAGGCGCCCACTTTGCGATTCTTGGGCGAGATCGGCCAGGTGCTCAAGAAAAACGACACCGACGGCAGCACTGTAACTCTGAATTTTCTGAACTTGACATAAACAGTGCATGCCAACTGTTCGATGAAATGATTTTGGCACGAGAGAAATTTTCCTGGAGCTGATCTTTGGTGAGGTGGTCTCTTGATGCATCTAGGGGCTGCCTGATTTATCTCAGAATTTTTGGAGAAGAAAAATAATGAATTTCATCAAAAATGGTAAATCTGGTTCAAACTTGCAGTGAGCAAAATTTGAAAATTTTGAATTGTGGACAAGTGGATCTTGATGGATCTAGGTTGGGGGTACAAAGGACTAGTCAGAGGGGTTTGTTAGTGATCAAAACTCAAAAGGAAACTGGCACTTCCTTTGTAAATCACCTAGGTCCAAAATAAAAGACAAAAATTGTTTTGAGGGTAAAATAATTAGAATAAAAATCAAAAATGGGTTGAGCTTGCTGGGTTGGGCATTTGACTTGACAAAAAGTGGAGGGAGGGGTTTTGCGAAGAAATTTTCAACAAGGGGCATGGCAAAAAGAGAATGGTTTGAATAAAAAGAATAAATCCAAAACCCATAGGATTTCTTTTTAATTGAAATACTTTCCAAAATTAATTGTGATGAGTCAACACCAAATGAAAAGTCTTCAATACCAAACATCAAGGTTGAGGATGACACAAAAACAAAATATTTGTCATAAGAGAATTTTTTTTTGAGAAGGAGAGTCTTTTTAGAAAGATTTTAAATAGCCTCCTTCAAATCAAATAAAGAATTTGATAAAACCAAATCAAAATTTTTGGAGTGTCACAACACCTACCCCTTAGGAAAAAATCTCGTCCATGTAGATTTCAAATGATCCTCAAATAGGTGTGAGTGTTCTGTCCGAAGAAAATCCTCTCTTTCCCATGTTGCTTCATCCTCGGTGTGATTGCTCCACTGAACTTTGAAAAACTTAATTGTTTTCTGACGGGTCCTTCTTTCAGACTCCTCCAATATTTTTATTGGGCGTTCCCTGTAGGTGAGGTCTGGCTGTACGTCAATGTCCTCATGAGATACACCTTTTACAGGTTGCTTACACATTTTCTCAAGCGTGAGGGCGTGGAACACGTCGTGGACGTCTGACAGCTCTTCGGGTAGGTCTAGCTAGTAAGCTACGGTGCCTCTTCATGCAACTACACAGAAGGGTCCGATAAATCTTGGTGCTAGCTTTCCTTTAACTTTGAATCGTTGCAGGCCCCTCATAGGAGATACTCGTAGGTACACAAACTCACCGGGTTCAAAGCTGACTCCCCGATGTTTTCGGCCAATCGTAATAACTCTTTTGTCGGCTTTGAGCTGCCTTGAGTCGGTCCCTGATTAGCCTAACTTTCTCCTCAGCTTCCTTGAGCATATCTGGGCGAAGATACTACTGCCTCTCTGTTCGACCAATTTAATGGAGTACGACATCTCCGCCCGTACAAGGCTTCAAAAGGTGCCATTTGCAAGCTGGCTTGGTAACTTTTGTTGTATGCAAACTCAGCATATGGCAAGCTTTCTTCCCAACTGGTTCCATAGGTGAGAACACATGCTCTCAAAGATGTCCTCTAGAATTTAGTTTACGCGTTCGCTTTTTCCATCGATGCAGGGATGGTATCTTTGCACTAAATGCCGCTTGAGTTCCCGAGCTTGTTGTAATTGATCCCAAAATCTAGAGACGAATTGAGTGTCTCTGTCAGATATTATAGTCTTTGGGACTCCATGCAGGCAAACTATGCGCGAGAGATAAAGCTTGGCAAGCTTCTGAGTGGTGTAGGTTGTCTTTACGGGAATGAAGTGTGCCACCTTGGTCAATCTATCTGTGATGACCCATATGGCATCATTTCCGTGTTGTGACCCATGATAGTCCGACAATGAAATCCATCCCAATTTCATCCCATTTCCACTCAGGTATCCTGTTTTGGCTGTAATAACCACTGCTGGTTTTTGATGCTCGGCCTTAATGCGTTGACACGAATCACAACATGCAATGAAGGTGGCTATATCCCTCTTCATCTCGTGCCACCAAATTTTTTCTTGAATGTCCTTATACATTTTGGTTCCTCCCGGGTGGATTGAATATGGAGCGGTGTGGCCTTCGGCTAGAATTTGCTGTTTGAGGTGTTCTATATTTGGTATGCAAAGTCTGTCTCCGTACCATAGTATTCCCTTATCGTCTATGACGAATTCTGAGGCCTTGCCCAAACTCACTTTTATTTTTATGCCTTCGATGCTGGGGTGTCCATGTTGAGCCTCCTTAATCTGTTCTATTATGGTAGGCTGTATTTCCAAATTTGACTCATTGCCCTCAGTGACCATCACCAAGTTGAGTTTGGCAAACTCCTGCTGAAATTCAGGTCTCAAGTTTGGCAGCACCCGTGTTCGTTACTCGAATCGGGTTTCTACTAAGAGCATCTGCCACTACATTCGTCTTTCATGGATGGTAGTGAATACCAATATCATAATCTTTCACTAATTCCAACCAGCGTCGTTGTCGTAAATTGAGTTCTGGTTCTGTGAAAATATACTTGAGGCTTTTATGGTCTGTGTATATTTCACAACGATTCCCAAGTAAAAATTGCCTCCACTCTTTGAGTGCATGAGTGACTGCTTCGCCAACTCCAAGTCATGAGTAGGATAATTTTCTTCATGCTTGCGTAGTTGCACGGAAGCATATGCGATTACCTTGCCTTCTTGCTTTAATACGCATCCGAGGCCCTTCCGAGATGCGCTGTCACAATACACTTCAAAACTTTTGTGTATGTCCGGCACAACCAATACCGGTGTCATTGTTAATTTCCTTTTGAGTTCTTGGAAACTTTTCTCGCAAGCTTCAGTCCATAAAAATTTCTTATCCTTCTTGAGCAACTACGTCATTGGTTTTCCTATGGTGGAGAACCCTTCAATAAACCTTCGGTAATATCCTGCCATTCCCAAGAAACTTCAGACGTCAGATTCTATTGGCGGGTGGTTTCCAAAATGGCACGGCCTTGACCTTTTCCGGATCTACTGGCAACACCTTCTTAGGTTAAAACATGGCCTAGAAAACCAACCTGTCTTAACCAAAATTCACATTTCTTGAACTTGGCGTATAATTGATGTTTCCTTAATTCTCCCAAAGACGATCCTCGAGATGTTCAAAGCATGCTCTTACGGTGTCTTGGAGTATACCAGAATATCATCAATGAACACCACAACAAATTTGTCCATAAATTTCATAAACACTTTGTTCATGAGGTGGACAAAATATGCGGGGGCGTTTGTTAGTCCAAACGGCATTACTATAAATTCATATAGTCCGTATCTGGAGGTGAATGCCGTCTTGGGGATATCTTATGTCCATACTTTTAATTGATGATACCCCGACCTTAAATCAATTTTTGAGAAAACTTGGCTTGAGCGATTTGGTCAACGATAAATCATTTATCCGTGGCATCGGATATTTGTTCTTGATGGTGACCATGTTGAGTGCTCGATAGTCTATACATAATCTTAGTGTCCCATCCTTTTTCTTGGCGAATATCTTTGGTGAACCCCAAGGTGAGGAGCTGGCCCGTATAAATCCTTTGTCCAAAGAATTCATTTATTTGCTTCTTTAATTCTACTAATTCGGAGGGTGCCATCCTGTAGGGCTTCTTGTAAATGGGGGTGGTTCCAGGTTCTAGCTCAATGATGAACTCTATTTCCCGGTCTGATGGCATGCCTGGTAGTTCTTCGGGAGCCTGGTAGTTCTTCGGGAAATACGTCGGGAAATTCACACACCACTGGAAGTTTGCTTAACTCTGAAATGTCCACCTTTTTCAACCTTGGTTGACGTGATATATGTCTTTCTTGAGCTGCAATTTTTATTGTCTTCCCGTGATGATGGGTAAGAATTACCGTCCGGTTGAAGCAGTCAATAAACCCTTTGTTGGTGGTTAACCAGTCCATTCCTAGGATAACATCCAGTCCTTATTTTCCAATACAATGAGGTTTGCATGAAACTTTAGTCCCTCAAACTCAATAACCACACCTTGGCAGTAACTCTGAGTAATTTGCTTAATCCCGAGGGACTTGATGATCATGGATTTTTCCAAGGGAAGCATCGAAAAATCATTTTGCAAAGCAAATTTCTTTGAAATGAACGAAAGCGAAGCTCGTAATCAAACAAAACCGTGGCAGGTATTGTGTTGACAGGGAACGTACCGAGTACGATATCCGGGGCATTCTGTGCTTCCTCCTTGGTCACATGGTTCAGGTGTCCCTTCTTGTGATTGTTATTGGGATTGAAGTTGTTACGTTTGGGTGCTAAATTATTTCCACCGTTGTTTGGCTTGGGCGCTGAGTTTCTTGGCTTTGGGCACTGCTTGGCATAGTGTCCTTCTTCTCCACAAGCGTAGCAAGTAACACCTGGTTAGTATGTAAAATTCCTTGTCCCTTGCATGAAAATTTTTGTTTGGGCGTGGAACATTGGTTGTGGACTTGTTTGCTCCATTCTTCTGAAAATCAGTCTTGTTCCGGTTGTTGCAAGCTTCATGAAGTCCCGGTCCCTTTGGCGCTATGAAAATCTTCCAAGCTGCGGCGCTCATTTTCCAAATGTAATGGCCAAGTGTTTTGAAATCCGGAAAGGTGTGTACGACCAGTTGGCATTTAAGTGCTGGTGCTAGACCGTCCCAGAAATTTTTCCATCTTTTATTTTTAGTCATGCGCTTCGTTGGCATATAACGAGATAATTGAGTAAACTGACTATTGTACTCGATCAACATCATGCATCTCTCGCTTGAGGTCATCAAACTCCCTTTTCTTGATCTTCATAATGCTTCGGGGATATGCGCCCACCAAAACCTTCTTTAAATTCTTCCCGTGTGATGTTATTTTCATTGGGGTGCATGTAGGAAATTTTCCCACCATGATGCAGCTGCTCCTGTGAGGTAGTGAGGTGCATAAAGTACCTTCTCGCGGTCTGAACATTGTGCAATAATTAATTTCTTTTCAATGTCCCGAAGCCAATCATCGGCCTCAAGAGGTTTGTCAGTATGAGAGAAAGTTGGTGGACGCGTCTTTTGTAGTTCAGACAATTTGGATTGTCACGATACGGTCCACGGTGATTTCCCATATTGATGACATGGTTCCTCATTTCTTGATGTTGTTGCTGGCTTTGCTCATAAAGGCGGCATACTTGAGAAAATGCTGCTTCTAACGCTTCTTGCCGACTTGATCGCCTCGTGTGAAATTGTTACTTGTCTGCGTACCATAATATTCTTCCGTGGACTAGGCATGGAACGAGTCCAAGGACGGGGCATTTTCCACTCTGGGGTATTTTTTTGTAAAACTCATGAGAAAAACTGAGTGGCAAAATAAATAAATACGCAAAGGCGAAAATTTAAGAACTCCAACATTTTTCAAGAAAATACTCGATTGCGCATGGAGAAGGACCGCTCAGTACATATCTTACACGCAAGCAGTAATTATACAATACATCACTCGGGATGTGCGTACACATTCCTGACATGTTATTTAGGCTAGGGCACTTCTCCCAGTTCCTACATGATGCGCACACATACTACTTCTCACAACCTATACACATATAAACATATCACACAAGCCGGCACATCGCACTTAATCGCTAGGCGCACTCGGGCCGGAGATGGTGGAGGATTTCCCTCGGCTGCCGAGGGTAAGACCCATGATGTTGGGGACTCAACCTCCTCCTCACTAATAGGCTCCAGTGGCGAAGTCTTTGAAAGTTGAGGAGTCAAAAGTGCGGGCGCCGACTGTGTGGTGCAGCACGGACTTGAGTAGGAGCAATGACTTGGTCAAACTCCTCAGTGGTAGGCAGGCGGCGAGCGGTGGCGAGGATGGCAGGTGAATAGGATGCTGAGGACAAGATGTAAGTCAGTGGTGGTGCTGTGTGGAGAAGCTGCCTCCTGTTGGCGGAACAGCCATGAACTGAGTCCATACTATCAGCCACAAGGTCGTCCACGAGGTTATCAAAAGTTGCCTCAAGAGCCTGGAGATACTCAACAAGCATCTCAATAGCCTCATCTCGCTCTCCCCTAGCGCAAGTGAATGCATCGTGACAAGTGTATGGCACGTGGCATGGGAGGTAGCGGTAGCGACGAGTCTTCATCGAAGGAAGAACATCCGAGAGACGAGCTATCGCCTCACGGGCAGCCATCTGCATGGCATGCCTCTCCGTAGGCATGGCCCTTCCCACAAACCGGAAGCGGCGTGACTCAACACGTCCTCTCTTGAATTGCACCGCGGCCTGGAGCATGGACAGACTATCGTTGATCTTGTGCTGGTAGAGTGTGAATACTGGACGAGCCGATGGCCCAATCGCAATCTTGACGATGGAGGTGAGGAGCTTGATAAATCCCTCAGGTACATTGGCGAACACCTGTGACTCACAGTCGCTGCTAGCCATCTACAAAAGTAGACAAAAATTCCGAATAGTCAGATCATAAATTTATGATGACTAACAGAATATTGTTACGTTTTGCAAAATGCTAAAATAGTACTTAAGACGCTAATAACCGATTAGCGATCGCACCTAGTGGTTTCCTACAGTCAGCCTGGCTCTGGTACCAAGTTTGTCACAACCGGTTTTTCAATAAAACACTTATTAAGAAACCGACCCTTATAATTCCAGTATAGGAGAATCCTCCTTACTGGTAGACAAATCCTTGATACGTAAATCCGAAGTACTAATATTATACAGGGTTGAGCTGAGGCTGCTCAACAATTTATTACAAGCACGCCGATATTGTACATAAAGGCGGATATGACACAAGGGTATGGTGGCATAACTACTGACTCGTAATAAAAGTGGTGGTGGAAATGTCACAGTGACGTGGGTGACATGACTCCTAAATCTTACAGCTCATTGAGCGCCGGAGTGAGGCTCCATGATTTTTATTCGGGTAGCAGAAGCGTATATGATAGAAGTGACCAATTCCAGGACCGCACTGGACTAACTGGGACTCCTCTAGGCGCCGGACTCGCTATCGAACTCTTCATCCATAAGATCGCCTTCATCAACATCTGGCCAAATCAACAAGCCAGGTGAGTACTTTGAATGTACTCGCAAGACAGTTTGGACATAAGATATAACAAATGTAAACATGATGCACATGAGCAGATAAATGCACTTTCGGATAATAAATTGCAACCGTATGAAAATAAAAAGGAAGTCGCGGTAGTCCTCCCAAATCAAAGCGCCAGGCGACACCACATAAAGGGCTTATATTGAAATGTAAATGACAAAGGCGTGTTATAATGAACGCCCACGCGACATCTCGGAAAGGGCATATAATGAAAGTAAATAACATGGAAGCCATAAATCGGACGTCGAGCGACATCACATAAAGGGCTTATATCGAAAGTAAATAACAACAAAGCAGCCGCAATCGGACGCCTTAGCGACATCACATAAAGGGCTTATATCGAAGCAAATAACAACAAAGGTTAACGATCGGACGTCTGAGCGACATCACATAAAGGGCTTATATCGAAAGCAAATAACAACAGTGCCACAGTCGGACGTCTGAGCGACATCACATAAAGGGCTTATATTTCATCATTCGTATTCCATCAATTCATGAGTTTAAATCACTCCAAGAAAAATACTCAGTGCATAATAATAAACGGGTTAGTCCACCCGCAGGGATGACATTCAGCCTGGTTTATCACTCATGTTTGTTCACTGGAGATTATCGCTAAAACTGACACTGAGACTCACATAGATAATTTGATTTTAGTCCTTGACCATAGATACGGTTACTCGAATGGTTTTGACTCTGCAGAGTTTGTACTATTTAACCACAGCCAACGGATTCCAAAGAGTCGCAGCAGACTAGTTCCGCGACGGTATTTCGGAGAAACTCATCTAACCAAAGACACACCATTCCACATCCCGATGCAGGAATCACCCTAGGCAACGTTCAAGAAAAACTTTGAGACGGGGAGGCCACAACCTCGAGTAGCATGGGATCAAATGTATATCGCGCGCTCTAAGGGGTGCCCCCCTCTCGGTCCCAACCGGAAACACCCAGGCCCCCTGACTGGATGACTGGCTTTAATCCAGGGCCATGGAACCCTCATCGCGGCCCCTCTATTTGGTGTGTACGAGGAAAGAGGTTTGAAACCTACTAAACCATATTCTTTGCGTAAAACATGTGGTAGCACACAAAAGGGACGGACAGAACGTGACTCTGATCCACGTTAGCACTGGAGTCAAACGGTTTGGCACAAGACTGGCATGCTACAACAATACCATCTTA
Organism: Aegilops bicornis; assembly: GCA_021605145.1. Classification (NCBI taxonomy): domain Eukaryota; kingdom Viridiplantae; phylum Streptophyta; class Magnoliopsida; order Poales; family Poaceae; genus Aegilops; species Aegilops bicornis. The sequence goes on along the minus strand of JAHIAL010000070.1, from coordinate 1,768,947 downwards.
CCACCTTTCATGTCACCACATGATCAGGTTATCTCCCATCAAATAACACATCGAGTTTCGAATGCTCACTTGTAGTTGCTTTGCATGCAATATAATACTGACCGATGCTTATATAAACATGCCATGAAATAACTACTCAAGCAAACATGCAAAACACTCATCATATCAAAGGTTCAAACATGCTTGCCTGGTTGGAGTAGTCGGAGTCTAGCTCGGTGAAGTTTGCGGTCCCGGCCACCTCCTCCAGATATCACGGTATAAAGAAAACGTACTAACGTAAATACCGTAGCGCACAAAAATTGTTCCAAATATGTTTCGAATAAATATGATAAAAAACTAGACAAAAAAATAAAGATGATAGAAAAGGAATCAATTCAAAATCATCTTTTGTTTAAAAGTTATTAAGGTTTTAGTCCAGGGACTCATCTGTAATGAAACAAAAAGTTTCCAGGGGTTTGTTTATAAAAAGTAAAACGTTCAAAGAAGAAACACGCCAACCCAAAGGGAAAGTGTACTTTGCTCAAGGCGCTTTCCCAGGAAAACGGTTGAATAGAAAAGAGAGGTCAATTTAGGGGGTCCCACCCGTCAAGTTTAAATATTTGAAAAGGAAACAGAGTACGCCGGCCTGGTTGTTATGGCGATGGTCACGTGGCCGATCCACGGCGAGGTAGGGGGAAAGGAGGGTTCCTACGGGTTCCTTGAGTCCTTCCGCACCTGTGGGTGGTGGAGTTGGTCGTCGGCGAGCACCACGTTGATGGCCCCAACTCCGGGACGGTGGTTCGGGCGTTGGTGGATCTCGCCGGGGAGGGCTGCAAAGGTCGAATTGGGGCTCGGGTTAGAGTGTTGGGTGTAGTAGGAGGTGACTGGCACGGTCTGGGAGGAGGGGGTGGTCCCACCTGAGTGAATCGCGCCGGAGCCCGAGGCGGATCGGGGCGGCCAGAGTCGAGGAAGGAGACCTCCTCGAGGTCCTCCCAGTGGCTAGGCGGGGCTCTGGTGAGGTGGAGGAGTGGCGCTGGGTCAAGAACGAGCTCGGGGCTCCTTTTATAGCCGGTCCGAGGCGGTGGCTGAGAACGGGATAACTCCAGCGATGATTACGGCGAGGCAGAGGTCGGTCAGGTGGGCTAGGGGGCTAGGCATCACCGCGATGGTCTACTGGTTCCGTTCAAGTGCTAATCTTGGCCTGCCTTGGGTGGTACTCCACGTCCTCGTGAGCAGCTCACGGGCACGCCGGCGGCAGAGAGCACGCCTTCTGTCTTTGCCGAGCCACGGCGACGGTGCTGCGGCGTGCCTGAGCAGGTAAGAGGACAGCCACGCCGGAGGCTTCGGGTGGTCTTGGCAGGCCGACGGCGCCGAAAGGTGGTCTTGGTCCCTGGCTGGCCGCCACGGGTGGCTCTGCCACGGAAGACGCCTGGCCGGGCGAGCCACGCCGCCACCGACGCCGCGCTGTCTCAGCGATCGTGGCGCCTTTGGATAAGGAGGGGGAACGGGGAGCAAGGCGCCATCGCGATTCTTGGCGAGATCGACGCTGTGCTCAAGAAAAGCGACACCGACGGGCAAAGACCGTAACTCTGAATTTTCGAACTTGACATAAATAAAGGCACGCCAACTGCTTCGATGAAAGGATTTTGGCACGAGAGAAATTTTCCCGGAGCTGATCTTTGGTGCAGTGGTCTCTTGATGCATCTAGGGGCTGCTTGATTTATCTCAGAATTTTTGGAGAAGAAAAATAATGAATTTCATCAAAAATGGTAAATCTGGTTTAAACTTGCAGTGAGCAAAATTTGAAAATTTTGAACTATGGACAAGTGGATCTTGATGGATCTAGGTTGGGGGTACAAAGGACTAGTCAGAGGGGTTTGTTAGGGATCAAAACTCAAAAGGAAACTGGCACTTCCTTTGTAAATCACCTAGGTCCAAAATAAAAGATGTAAATTGTTTTGAGGGTAAAATAAATAGAATAAAAATCAAAAATGGGTTGAGCTTGCTGGGATTGGGTATTTGACTTGACAAAAAGTGGAGGGAGGGGTTTTGGGAAGAAAATTTCAACAAGGGGCATGGCAAAAAGTGAATGGTTTGAATAAAAAGAATAAATCCAAAACCCATAGGATTTCTTTTTAATTGAAATACTTTCCAAAATTAATTGTGATGAGTCAACACCAAATGAAAAGTCTTCAATACCAAACATCAAGGTTGAGGATGACACAAAAATAAAATATTTGTCATAAGAGAATTTGTTTTGAGAAGGAGAGTCTTTTTAGAAAGATTTTAAATAGCCTCCTTCAAATCAAATAAAGAATTTGATAAAACCAAATAAAATTTTTTGGAGTGTCACATCTGTCACTTTTCGCTTGACAAGAGAGAGAACTTCTTGGTCTGGTTGAGAGACTTCTGATGGGAAGAGAGATAAAAAATACCTTTTGATATAATCCTTCATTTCCGTACCTTGCACCCAGACTCCGTCATCCCCAAGCAAATTTTTAATCTGATTCCTTTTCTTTCTTGCTGTTACCGCGTTATGAAAAAAGAAGTGTTGCGATCCCCATGCAATAACCAATTTGCACGACCACGCTGTACCCAGTAAATCTCCTCTTGTTCTAGCAAATTTTCAATGAGGACCAAAATCTCCTTTTGCCGTGCTTGGGAATCCACATTCATAGGACCCCTTCGTATCTTTTCCAACTTTTTTTGAGCTTTTTTATTCTTTGTTTTGGGCATCTTAAAACCTCACGGTCCCAAATATGTAAATCTAACTGAACTGCACGAGTACGATCAGCGAGCTTTGGCCCAATACCCATCATTTTTGCCTTTTCCCATGTTGTACGTTCAATTTCACCGACCGTCTCTTCCTTGAGCCATCGAGCTTCAAACTGTTTTACTCGTCCCCTTGGGGCATTAAAAATATTTCCGTCAAAATATTCTGTATCCAATACGAATGGACGATGATCAGAATGAACATGTTCCTCATTAATAATCGCGGCCCGAGGGAATTTGTTCGCCCATTCCACATTGCACACGGCACGGTCAAGTCTCTCTCTAGTATCGCCTCTCCTCCAAGTGAAAGGGTCACCGATACAGCTGAGGGAGTCCTGGATTAGGGGGTATCCAGACAGCCGGACTGTGTACAACGTCCGGACTATTGAAGCGTGAAGATACAAGACTCAAGACTTCGGCCCGTGTCCGGATGGGACTTTCCTTGGCGTGGAAGGCCAGCTTGGCGATCCGGATATTATATTTCCTTCCTTGTCACGGACTCCATGTAAACCCTAGCCCTCTCCGGTGCCTATATAAACCGGAGAGGTTGGTCCTTAGAAGGCCGATCACAATTACATTCATACCATCATAGGCTAGCTCTTAGGGTTTAGCCTCTACGATCTCGTGGTAGATCTACTCTTGTACTACCCATATCATCAATATTAATCAAGCAGGAAATAAGGGTATTACCTCCATCGAGAGGGCCCGAACCTGGGTAAACACCTGTGTCCCTTGCTTCCTGTTACCATCAGCCTTGACGCACAGATCGGGACCCCCTACCTGAGATCCGCCGGTTTTGACACCGACACCCATATCCTCGAGGCCACACTCTCCTAAACAATTTCGAAAATCTCTCATCATAGCATTTGGTCTCACATTTCCACCCTCTTTTTCTGATGATAGTAATATTTCATTAAAATCCCCTAAGATCACCCAGGGGTGATGACCCAGATTATGTAAATTCCGAATATTATCCCATGATAACTTGCGTTCAGTCCAAACCGGATGACCATAAAAACCTGTGAACCGCCAATGTATATCTTCATCATTCACAAAAAGATTATCAATAAAATGAGACGACACATAGTTCGAAACAACTTTATTCAACTTATTATAATACAAGACTAGGCCACTGGCCCGACCATCACTCTCCACTACAATCATCGAATCAAAAGATAAAAACAACGCAGCTCATCGGCTTTACATTTATTCAAGTGCGACTCAGAGAGAAAAATCAAATCAGCCTTGGTGCGGTGTTGGAGTTCCAAGAGCTCACGAACTGCCGTGGGGGAGAGCATACCACGACAGTTCCATCCTAGGATCCTCATTTGGCCCGGCGGTCCTCTTCCTCGGAGGCCGCTGATGCGCCATCATCTCCAACTGATTCCCTCCTCTGTTGCACGTAAGCCTCCTCCTCCTCTGTTTCCTTTGCTACATGTGTGGCTATCCCATCACCATCCCTCATAGTTTCAACTCTACCCATACAAAATCTTTTAGAAGAAACACTCATCTCACCATACATAACACGTTCATAGCTATCCATTTCCCTCTCAAAATAAAAATTTTGGTCACTCCCTGTTGGTGGTACCCCAAATGGATTACCCCTCTTTTTCCCTATGGTCTCTTTCCGAGCACTCTCAGCTTTCTCATCCCCTCCCTTATTTTTACCTTTCTTCTCCTTTCTCTTTGTGTGGCCCTGCATAGGATTCTTTTTTGCAGCAAAAGTAAACATTGCAGATTCCTTTGTCGTAGCCAGGCTAGCTAGTCTCACGGCCACAGCTCCTGTAAGTGCCTCCAGCACACCAGGCGCGAACACAACCTGATTTTGCATGTTAAGAGAACTAGCCGCATCAGGTACAGCACTAGCTGCACCCCTCGAGTGGATCCCCTGGCCCTCCTGGCCAGCAGGACACTCTGCATGGACAGCAGTAGTAGCTATCCCTTGTGTAGTTTGGGGCGTTCCCAAAAGCAGCCGCACATGACCCTCCTGGACTTGGTGCGAAAGGAGTGTAGTAGCGCCCAGGCATGCAGCCTGGTTCTCCTGACCAAGGGCTCCACTTCCCAGGGATAGCAGCGACGCCACAGAGGCTCGCCCTCCTGGCTGAGCTGCAGCGCTCCCGTGGTGGAAGCCCCCCTTGCCGGTAGGTTCTGGCCCTCCTGGCCAAGACCGGCGCATACAAGCGGCCCTCGAGCCAGGTCCACCTGACCCATAGCCGAGGACGCCGACAGAGGAGGCACATGACCCCGACCCTCCCGGCCGAGTGAGTGTCCCCCGTGGCCTGGTCCCCCAGTCGGCAAGATCATCGTCTTCGTAGATGACACAGCAGCTTTCTCCTTCACAGTTAGATCACCTACAGCTTTGGTCACTTTGACCACCATTCCTTTGGTGGCCTTGGATGTGTTGTTGTTCCTGTAGCTTGTGTACAAAAGGGCTCTTCTACTAGATGTTTGACCCTTCCAGTAGGCCTCTACACCTAGATTTTTTGTAACAATTGCTACTCTGCTCTCCTTAGGAATCCTACAGAACCACTCAGACACATGTCCTACAAGCCCACAACACTCACAATATGACGGCAGTTTTTCATAGTGAACATCATACTGAAGTTCCTCTTTGCTACCTAAGGGAGTAAATTCTACCCTACTCTTGATTGGCTCATGTAGCGGGGTTCTCACACGCACACGCAAATACTTCTCTACAATCATATGGTTTTGGGGTGAAACGGCTATCACTTCACCAATTTGGCCCCCTAGGGACTTGCCCATATCTTCAGTTTTGAGCTCAAACGGGAGGTCACGAACCTGGGCCCATATAGCCATGGTTCCAAGATCCACCTGCGCCGGGTTACCCTTGCCGTCAAACTCGGCGAAGATGATCCCATCGCGCTTGTGGTGCCATGGTTGGGCCTTCAACACAAAACGTCTATCCACGTCGACGGAGAAGTTGAGGATGAACCTCCCGTCGTCGCTGGCCACCACCTGAACGGTGACCTCACCTCGCAGCCTCCAAGCCGATGAATCACGAAGTTCATCGACGAGGATCTGTGGGTTTACTTGGAAAGGCGATAGGAGCCTCCCTACCACCAAGAAACCACTGACGGCCCTTCTCGCTGCCTCCATGTCGACAATGAGCGGGGAACCATCCCCACGGGGCCGCCTCGACTCCGTATTCCCCTCACCCTCAGGCAAGGGAGCTAGAATAGGAGATCCCCTCTCCATGATCGCTGGCACACTCCCAGACCCTTGTGCTACCTCCCTCTCCCCCTTCCCCTTCTCCATCTCTCCCCTTCTCACAACAACAGGCCCTCCCGAGAAGAGACACTGGAAGGGAGGCAATACTTCCTTGTTTGTAAGATGTACTGGGGACCCAAGACACCCCCAACTGTTATTAAAATAGGTTCTCCCCTCTCCCGAATTTGCCACATACTCAATGGAATTTGTGTACTTAACGAAAAATAAAGGAACATGAATGAGCAGTTTCCAAATTAAATTCCCCCTAATTTCTCTCTTTCCCCTAAATGTGCAGATAACGTTCCTTCCCTAATTCACCTCCGAATTGCTATACATATGAAATAATAAAAGATCTTGAAAAGGTCGTTCCCAAATTAAAATCACGTTTGTTTTTTCCTTGTCCCTAATTGTACAGAGGCTATCAGTATCCCAATTCTCCTCTCCTTCCTTAAACGCACTCCAAAGATTACTCTGCCTGCTCCCCGAACCATGGGGATTTCTTCCCAATCCGGCTAATTTGATACCCCACCCACAAAAGAGAGCAATTTTTGCTTATTAATTTCCTTAAAATCTATCAACAAGGGCAAATCCTTACCCAAATTGGCTTGGGCCGACCCCTCTCCCACCAGATCGGATACAATCTCACCTGGATGCCCGCTAATCAACCCTTCTACATGCCTCTTCATCCTCTCCCAGCATCTCTTCCGATTTGCGGACCGCTGGAGGATTTCTCGCGATCTGGCCGAGCGCCAAGGCCCCCATGGGTACCCACCTCAGACGGGCATCTTCCTCATGGGAGAAATCACGGAATCGGCGCTGCCATCTCCCCCCTTTTCCCTCTCGGTTGCCATGCCTTGGCCTTGAGCCCGCTCCTTGCCTGGGCACAGATGGCGGCACCCACTCCCGTGCGAGCGCCTTCCCCCGTCACAGAATCCGCGGAAACCGCCGAGATCACCGCCGCCATCTCGCCCGTTATTCCTCTCCGTCGCCGCTTAATCGCGGGAGCCTTTTTTTAGCGATCTAATCTTGAGAGTTTCTTGATTGTGCCCTTAATGACTTTGCATCAAGAAACGCCTGAAGAAAAAAAAATTAAAGCACTGAAGTATTATTATTGTCGATGTTGTCACTCGAATTTGGTTCTTATTTGAGGTAATCATGTCATCTTAGTTTCATTTTGCTATTTTTTTAGTATCATTGTTATCGATGGAGTTGGGTTATTATTGTTGTTGATGAAGTAAGTCTGATTATTATAGTCAATTTTTAAACTTTAGATGTGTAGTTGAAAGCTACTCTTAATAAGTATATACTAGCACATATGCCCATGCATTGCAATGGGAGAGAGATTTAACATGTCCGTATAAACATGCATAAATGCGGCATGCCAAAATCCATAAGGTGCCACCCGACTGCGACATAGAGACGAATGCCAAGGTCAAAATGCATGTCAGCAAAAACTAAACAATTAATGAGTTTGTTTTTGTCTTACTTTTTTCTATCGGGTAGATGGCAACCTTAGGAGAGCCTTCACTTTCTTGATTGTTTGTGTTTTGGGCACCGGTGTTCTTATTATGCATTTGTATAAATCATGATCAATAGCGCCCAGAGACAATTTATTTTGTATTTACTTTGCTGGACGTGCAAGCATATATGTTTTCACTGTATGTCCTTACCGTGTATATATGTTAGTCCAACATTGTCTAATCCTTATCCATCAATGTTTGAAGTTTGTTGCCTTTTAAGTTTTGTCATTATGAGTTTGTGAGGGACATAAATAGAGTAAAATTATACTTTTTTAGGTGAGTCAAATGAACCTTAGAAACCAAAAGATGGTTCAGAGAACAGACATGCACATATATGTGCACGTCCTCGTGATGGACTCGGATATTTTATCGGTCAACATGCACTAGCGGCAACAAGACGCATCGTATGGACTTCATCTTCGCAGGTCTTATCTCCTCCTCAGTTCTCTGTCGCCGCTGTGGACGTGTCGTCGCAAGCTCGACTGCAACCGGGATCTTCCCCTCCCCCCCCCCCCCCCCCCGCACCCTCCCGCATGTTGCTGGATCCCCCGCTCTACCGGCCTTGGCGGGCTCATGTGTGCCAAGGCCGGCGTGCTCGAGGCCGCCGTCACCTAGCCGTCGGACATGCCGCCTCGGCCGGGATCCCGCCCAGGCATGGCACACCCGCCACTCCCTCTGCTCCACCAGCCATGGCCGTGCAACCCTCGCATTCGGCCCACTAGAGGCCGTCGTCGCCTAGCACCGACGGTCACTTCTCGACCTTCCTTTTTCTTCATATCGGCTCTGTTTCTCCTCCCGCTCTAGGCCGCTGTCGCTCCAGCTCCATATGCTGCAGGTCTCGTCTTTTTTTCTGCTTTGCCTTGTTTGATTGTTGCAATTCGAGAACGTATTTAAGAGTCTAGGATGTGATCTAAAAGAGCAGGGTGGGACTATTAATCACAAAAGTAGTACCGAATTTTAGCAATGGAGCAACTTTTTTAGTAGCGGCCCATAATAGAAATTTAAATTATGGCCCATGTGACTTATGAACCTGCAGACCTCGTACGAAACCGACCGGACGACGGCGACGTATGAAACTTCATGGTCGATGTGAACAGACTAAAGCGGATGAAATTACAGTGGTAAGAAGCGATAGCCCTTTTATTAGTAGGTATAGATGGGGGCCCATGTCGTCGAGTTCGCCTAGGGCCTCCTGAAACACAGGGCCATCCCTGTAAAGAAAGCAAAGAAGAAGAAGCCCGCTGTGATCCAGGTTTGCATACATAACGTGTGCTTGCTCTACCACATACGCCATGCCGACGTTAGGTGCCAGGAATTTGAGTTCTTCCTCAAGGACAAAAGAGTGAAATTTGTTACTGTAGACTTTACGAACGATAGGAGAGTCCTGGGTCGGATAGGCCTCGTTGTAGGCCAGCCCTTCGATCTCCAGAAGGCAAGCCTGGTGTCCTCCTCTCAGCCTTCAATGCTGACCCTGGCAGCAGCCATGCTTGATCCTTCGTACGCTCAAATGAAGAAACCTCACCAGGAGTTTCATCATGCATGGGAGTCGAAGACAATAGATGAAGATCACATCCTGTACGTAGCAACGAATGCCTACCTTTGTTTAAGTATCTACAAGGGTTGGATGAAGAAGCAGAGCCCAGTGTCCGGTTCAAGCAAAGAAGTGTCAGTAAAGAGGAAGAGGGACGAGGACGAAGTCGAGGACGTGTCCTCGGACTCCGAGTAAGATGGCAGTGCCGTCGCTCATGCTGGTTCTACTACAGTGTCAAGCCGACTAGTTGCTTAGTTTTATTTTAGGGGTGTGCTGTGCTGAGCCCCCAGCAGAACTATGTTTATGTTCTTTCTTGTTATTTGAACTCTTTAGTACGTACAGTAGTACTAGAACGTCTTACTACTGTTCTTCTTGTAGTTGGTACTACTGCTCGTATATTCGCGTTCCTACTGTACTTAATACATACTAGTAGTATAATTTGGGTCAGTCGATTTGTGAAAGAAGTTCGACGGACGAAGGAAGAAGACGCAGAGAAGCTACCCCAAAGATTCATATTAGGGTGGCAGGGTGCCCATGATCTATCTTATGAGTGTTGGGTGTGGAATGCAGTTCGACGAAAAAAATGGATTGTGCTCGGGGTTAAACGGATGGCGGGGCTGGGGCGAGCATGGCGGTGGCAGGCGGTTTAGGGGAGGGCGGGGCGGTGGCGGTAGGCGGTTAGGCATGTGGCGGGCTAGCGGCTCGATGCCTGAGAGAGAAGATGAACAGTGCATAAATTTCGGAGGTTGAAGAAGCCCTTCTGGCCGTCCATGTTGCATCCAACGGCTCACAAGAGTCGACTGACCCAAATTGTTCCTTCAGATTACAGGATCCACGTGGCATTCAAGGCCTCGAAGGTAGATTCCGCATCCGCACCCGGTTTGCAGGCTCGGCGCGCGCGTGACCGGCTTTCACCGCTACAACCACCAGCGCGCCTCCTCTGCACGGGTGGAGATGACAATGACACGCTAGCTCCTCCTCACCGGCGTGCTGGAGCACACGCTCGTCCTCCTCTTTGTATGCTGCGGGCATAGACGTGGCTCCACCAGCTGCTCGCGTGCTTGGCAGCGTGGCGGCATCGCAAGGTGGGACTGTAGACGACCTGTGCGGGTGGGCCTTCTGCTTCATGGCACAGGGATGGCGGGGACACGGCGGTGATGTGCGAGAAATGGTTGGCCGGAGCAAGCGGGCACCGGCATGCAAAATGGCGGCAGCGGCATATTGATGAGTGCGCGTATGGGAGCTTAGTTTAGTTTTATATAGGGTTGGTCAAACTTAAAAGAACACGGTACTAGTACACGTAAACATTAAACTGAGGCAGCGCTTATACTACCATATTAGTTAGCACAACATCAATATGGAATACTATGCAAGCGCATGCATGGAGGCCGCGCGATCGATCGAACGGTGCATCACCGTGTCGCGCTCGAAGGACATCCACCGAACCTTTTTTTGTGTGTGAAAAAAATCCCCGAATATTACTCTACTTTTTTTCCTGGAAAAGTTCTTCATGCTACAATATTTCCATATATTTGAATTTAGCTTCAGTTCGTGTTTATTTGGATTTGGATGTTTTAGGTGCTCCCTAGTTTTTTAATCTTGATTCATGTGTGTGTGATCGAGAGAGAACGTGTGTATGTGTCCATATGTGTGTTGTGGCGGAAGGGCAATGTGGAGATAGTGTGCGTGTGATAGACATGGAGAGATGTGAATGTGCAATACGTTGTGTATACATGAGAGAATGACCTTCTATTTGTACTTGTGTGTGTGTGTGCGAGAGAGAGAGAGAGAGAGAGAGAGAGAGAGGAGCATCCGTAACACAACAACCATCTCTCTCGATTCGTTCGTCCCTCGCACGATGGCATGTAACACATGCATCAACGCACACATTTTGACACCCTCACTCGGCCCCTGCCCACCTCAAGGCTCGCACATCACTCTCTATCTCGCATGATAGATGCAAAGGTGTCCCGTCTTTCGATGAAATGGTGGTTATCCTTTTGGAGGAAGTTGACTTTGACGATCTGACTACGAGCGTGCGAGGATGTCGCGCCTTAGCAATCGCTAAACCAACTCCGAGAGGTTATTGACCACGCCGGAGCACGATCAACCTGACCATGAAGGTCTACATTTCCTGTGAGCAAACGAAGAACAAGCAAGAAACTAAGATTGCAATCTGGATATTGTGAATATAAGAGGAAAGCTTTATTGATCAAGGTGGGGTCCTGTGACGCCTTTGTCTGGTCGTTTAACACAAATGAAGTACGCGAAGTTGCAGCTATGGCGAACTTTAATCTAAATAAAACCCAAAGTCTAAACGATGCCCTAAGGGCTGTATATATGGAGGAAGAGGGGGGAATCTCATGGCCCTTGGAGGAGGGGTCTGAAACCAACCCTAACTCTAGTTTCCCCACACATACGGACTCTAAAAACAGCCTATATTGAAGTATTTTAAAATTACATGGGCCTGGCCCAAAAATAAGGTGGCGCGGCACCTAGAATAGCCTCTGGACGAAAATTATGAAGTGGCATCTTGTATATTTCGTCCAAGGCTTCATGCACTGATTATGGTGGCTTCATAGTCCTGAAATCATCACTTGAAACTCTGTTCTTGTCTCCCTTGCATGCCATCAACTCCATGCTTGTTCTTGCTCCAATGTTCATCCTTCTCCAAGCTAGGCCCTTCATTTGTAAGCAAAACAAATGTATCCAATTTAGGTAGCATCATATTCTCATGAACATTAGAATCATTACCAAGAAATGTAAGTACCTGGTAATTTAATTGGCGTGCGCGAGCTCTAGTAATCGGTCTAGTATGTATAGTAGCAGGGGTTGTGGGTGTAACAATGGCATTGATGTCCTCATCATCCTCCCCTTCTTGAAATGAAGTCGTCCTCGACGGACTCTCATCTTCCTCACCCAAATAAGGCTTCAAATCTGCAATGTTAAAACTGGGACTAACCCCAAAATTTGCAGGCAGTTCAAGTTTATATGCATTATCATTTATTTTCTCTAACACCTTAAAAGGGCCATCAGCGCGTGGCATTAGCTTTAATTTGTGCAAATCAGGAAATCTATCCTTGCGCAAATGTAACCAAACAAGATCTCCACGTGCAAACACAACATGTTTTCTACCCTTATCTCCCGCAAGTTTATATTTAGCATTCATACGCTCAATGTTTTCCTTAGTTAACTCATGCATTTTTAAAATCAATTCAACACGTTGTTTAGCATCAAAATTAACCTTCTCCGAAGATGGAAGAGGCAACGAATCAATAGGTGCACGCGGTAGGAAACCATACACAATTTCAAAAGGGCACATCGTAGTAGTAGAATGCAATGAACGATTATAAGCAAATTCAGTATGAGGCAAGAATTCTTCCCACATTTTCTTGTTATTCTTCAAAACAGCCCTAAGCATGGTAGACAATGTTCTATTGACTACTTTAGTTTGTCCATCAGTTTGGGGATGACATGTAGTACTAAAAAGCAGTTTAGTCCCCAACTTAGCCATAAACATCTCCAAAAGTGGCTAAGAAATTTAGTATCATGATCTGAAACAATAGTATTTGGCACACCATGCAAGCGAATAATTTCACGAAAGAACAAATCAGCAACATTAATAGCATCATCGCTTTTATGACATGGTATAAAATGTGCCATTTTTTAGAACCTATCCACGACAACAAATTTTTATCCTTCCCCTTCTTTGTTCGAGGTAAACCTAAAACAAAGTCCATAGATATATCCTCCCAAGGAACACTAGGTACATGCAAAGGCATATATAAACCATGAGGATTGAGTCGTGACTTAGCTTTTTGCCATGTAGTGCAGCGAGCAACGAAACGCTCAACATCCCATCTCATCTTTGGCCAAAAGAAATGTGTAGCAAGTATATCCTCCATCTTCTTCACGCCAAAGTGTCCCATTAGTCCTCCTCCATGCGCCTCCTGCAACAACAAAAAAAGAACGGAGCTAGCTGGAATGCATAGCTTGTTAGTACAAAACACAAATCCATCGTTAACGACGAACTTGTTCCATGTTCTACCTTCTTTACAATTCTGCAATACATCTTTAAATTAGCATCATGCACATATTGATCTTTGATAGTCTCCAAACCAAATATTTTAAAGTCAAGTTGTGAAAGCATAGTATAACGACGAGACAATGCATCGGCAATAACATTTTCTTTACCCTTCTTGTGTTTAGTGACATAAGGGAAAGTCTCAACGAATTCAACCCGTTTATCATGTCGACGGTTCAGTTTTGCTTGACTTTTAATGTGTTTCAAAGATTCATGATCAGAATGTATAACAAATTCTTCGGGCCATAAATAATGTTGCCATGTTTCTAAGGTCCGAACAAGAGCATATAATTCTTTATCATAAGTAGAATAGTTCAGACTAGGCCCACTCAGTTTTTCAGAAAAGGATGCAACAGGTTTGCCATCTTGTAATAACACACCTCCTAATCCAATTCCACTAGGATCACATTCAAGCTCAAAAGTCTTATTAAAATCAGGAAGTTGGAGTAAAGGAGCATGTGTGAACTTATCTTTCAATACCGTGAAGGCTTCTTCCTGTGCGGTACCCCAAACAAAAGACACATCCTTCTTTGTAAGCTCATTAAGAGGTGCAGCAATGGTGCTAAAATCTCTCACAAAACGCCTATAGAAACCATCGAGTCCAAGAAAACTCCTCACTTGTGTGACCGTTTTGGGCTGCGGCCAACTCTCAGTAGCTTCAATATTGGCTTTATCAACTTCAATTCCCTGTGGAGTAACACCATAGCCAAGAAAAGATACTCGGTCGGTGCAAAAGGTGCACTTCCCAAGGTTACCGAACAAACGTGCATCACGTAGAGCAATAAAAACAGCACGTAGATGTTCCAAATGTTCTTCCAAAGATTTGTTATAAATCAGTATATCATCAAAATAGACTACCACAAATCGTCCAATAAAAGCACGTAAAGCTTCGTTCATTAGTCTCATGAAAGTACTAGATGCATTAGTTAACCCAAAAGGCATGACTAACCACTCATATAAACCAAACTTAGTTTTAAATGCTGTTTTCCATTCATCTCCCAATTTCATACGAATTTGATGGTATCCACTACGCAAATCAACTTTGGAGAATATTGTAGAGCCACTAAATTCATCAAGCATATCATTTAGCCTAGGAATAGGATGACGATAATGAATAGTAATATTATTAATGCCTCTACAATCAACACACATACGCGACGTACCATCCTTTTTAGGCACTAGTATAACAGAGAACGGCACAAGGACTAAGAGATTGGCGTATATAACCTTTGTCGAGCAGCTCACGTTACTTCACGCATAATCTCCTTCATCTCCTCTGGATTGGTATGGTATGGTGCACGGTTGGGTAGCGATGCACCGGGAATTAACTCAATTTGATGCTCAATCCCTCGAATAGGTGGTAATCCCGGTGGCACGTCTTGTGGAAAGACATCAGCGAACTCCTGCTAAATGTTAGTGATAGCAAGGGGCAAAGAGGAAGGCACGTCCTCGAATGAAAATAATGCCTCTTTGCACACAAAAGCATAGCAAACAGATTTGCTGAACTCTAGCTCATCAATATCAGATTTTGTGGCAAGTAAACATGCACTTTTCAATTTAATTTCAAAAGCAACACTAGATGGTTTATTATTAGGTTTCATTTTTTGCTCAAATTCCTTTGCCACAATCTGATTTTCACTCTTACTTTTCTCCTATTTTGCTTTGTTAGCTCTATTAATATCATCTTTCAAAATGGAATCAGGAGTCATAGGAAGCAAAGTAATATTTTTATCCGTATGAACAAGAGTATACTGATTGTTTCTACCATGGTGTATGAAATTTTTATCAGTTGACATGGTCTCACGAAGTAATAAGGAACATGCTTGCATAGGTACCATATCACAATCAACATAATCGGCATATGTAGAGATACTAAAATGCACACAAGCGATGCGTGTTACCTTAACCTTGCATGTTGTTGTTGAACCATTGGATGTAGTAAGGATGTGGATGTGGTCTTGTGGTGAGAGATAGCTTCTCCACCATCTCCATGCTAGCCAAGTTGTTGCAGCTCCCTCCATCTATGATGGCCTTGAGCGAATGTAATGTTCCTTCACAACTCCCTTTGTATGGAACAAATTATGCCTCTGATTTTGCTCAGCATGTGTGACCTGCACACTCAAAACACGTTGAGCAACTAAACATTCATACCTGTCAGCTTCTTCAGGAGCCATGTATTGTGTCTCATGATCAGAATCATCTCCACCGTGTTCTTCACGTGTAATAAGAGCCAAAGTCTCCTCATCATAGTCACTAGCGGACTCATACCCACCATCCTCAGTAGCAATCATCACACGTTGAGATTTGCATTCTCTCACATAATGACCTCTTCCCTTACAACGACGACCAATAATATCACTTGTGTGCCTTGTTGATGCCATAGAAGAAGAAGAGCTCTATGCAGGCCCGGCAGGTGTGCTCTTGGTAGATAGTGGTGGTTGTGTCGGCTTTCTTGTATCACGGTTGGAGGTGGCACCTGATGGAGGTGATGGTGCAGTGGAAGTAGAGGATGCACGTGGTGTCCATGATGAAGGTCGACCTGTAGAAAAGTTAGTTCGCGCCAATGCACAATCGATCCACGCACTTCACGTTCAACTTTACAAGCAAGATGGAATAAACGAGTGATATTATTATACTCCTTATACTCTAGAATAGTCTGAATCTCTCTATTTAATCCACCCATAAAAGCGTGCAAGCATAGCTTCATTATCCTCAACAATACCACATCTAATCATGCAGTTTGTAATTCCTAATAATATTCCTCTATAGAATTTTTTCCTTGTCTTAAACTCTTTGCAATTTTGAAGTAATTCAGGTTGATAATATGGTGGAACCCAGCGAGTATGCGTAGCAGTTTTCAAAGAAGCCCAAGTAGTTGGAATATTATTGGGATATAATCTCGATGTTCAGACCACCACACACAAGCAAAACTAGTGAAAGCACAAGGTGCAGCAGCAACACGTCTCTCCTCGGGATATTCTAAACATGTAAAACATTGTTCGGTTTCTAACTCCCAAGTAAGATATATATCAGGAACATATCTACCCTCAAATGGTGGAATATTCAATTTCAGCTTAGGAAGATGGTCATGATCTCGTATCTGAGCTGGTAATGCAGCCCTACCATTGCAATTATTTGCATGTGGACAACCTGGTGCTGGTGGTTGCACGTAGTTCTGATTTTGATCAACCTCATCCTCGTAATCTCCTGCATAATCATCCTCCTCCTCATCGTGATTTGGAGCCACGAAGTATCAGCAATGACACCAACAGTTTGGCTAGGCTCAAGAGGGACATGGCTCGCTCGGCGGAGGGATGTTTCGCGACGTGGAGGTAGTCGTCGTCGTTGTTGTTGCAGAGCTGCGGCAGGTGCAGCCGGTGGTGGTTGTGGAAGACGTGCAAGTAGTTCATTAAATGTGTTATCAAGCTTTGTTTCGAACGTTTTCTCAAGGCCAGTTATCTTATCCATGGACTCCTCAAAATTGTTTAGCACATCTTGCACCTGTTCAGTCATCATTTGCTGAAATTTATCATGCAACTCCTTATTCATCATGTTCTCCCAGTCAGTCCCATCGACTTGTGAACCTGCCATGGTTAGTAGCAATAGATCCTACAGAGTACTAGAAAATGGTGGTGGTGGGTGTCACAAATCCGTCAAACAAATCTCAAATTCTTACCAGTTCTTACCTAGCAGCTGGCGGTGATCGGCAACCGTTGTAGTCAAAACTCTCAAAGCTTGGATAGAGCGATTACCAGGGAGAGTCAATGCATGACGTAGATGTATGTGGAGCTAGGAAGGCTTATAATATGGTAGCAAAAAGGGTCAGCAATAATCAATTCAGAGATACAAAGTTGAATAAACGCTCAACGACGGTACTGTGCTGGTCCTAGGCTAGACCATGCTAGAGACGCGAGCTTAGAATACTAACAAAATCACGACGCTGCACGAAAACAAGGGAAAAGCACACTCTGGAAAAAAAATCGCTCTGTTTTTTTTTTTTTGCGAAATATCACTATAATGGCAAGTGTCTCAAAACTCTTCCTATGTAAAAATGACAGGATGGTCAAGAAAACTTTTTGACAAATTTTTTTTTTGGAAATCAGGGTAGCGATGACGAAAAAGTGCGACGAAAAATCACTATGATGGCACGTGGCTCAAAAGACTCAGAAAAGCCTAAAAATAGGATAGGGAAAAAATATTTT
Organism: Aegilops bicornis; assembly: GCA_021605145.1. NCBI lineage: Eukaryota > Viridiplantae > Streptophyta > Magnoliopsida > Poales > Poaceae > Aegilops > Aegilops bicornis. The sequence continues at coordinate 1,751,631 of JAHIAL010000070.1, read as the reverse complement.
CGGTCGCTGAAATTTTGGCCTAAAAATTGCCCGGTGGTCTCCAGACTCTTTTTTTCTGAGACCTACTCAGGCAAACACGAACCGGAAATTAGATGGATCTCGAAAACAAACCTAGTATGAAAGGAACACGGATTGGTGGTGGATATATAGTGGTAGGATCTGGCAGCGATGGTGGTATATGGCATCGTTGGTGGGATATGTCAGCGGTGGTGGTATATGGTAGCGGTGGTATGATACTTGGCAGCAGTGGTGGTATATGGCAGCGGTGGTGTGATATGGCAGCGGTGGTAGTATACAGCAGCAGCGATGAAGATGGTGCGGCGGCGGCGTGACAAACTGTGACAGAACTCAAAACTCGAAAGGACTATATGCTAAGACCAGCAACTAGACACGACGATGCAACCGCAAATTCAACAAAGCAAAACCCTAAAAGATTATGCAAAGGCTCAGATTGGTCCGGATATGATGAAAACCCTATTTTTTTGGCTTTTTCATGGAATGTAGGTATGAAGAACAAACTCGATCTAAACTACGAAAAACTGTAAAATCTCACCGAGCAACCTGGAAATCTGATACCACTTGATAGAGGCAAAGGTGTCCCGTCTTTTGATGAGATGGTGGTTATCGTTTTGGAGGAAGTCGACTTTGACGATCGACTTCTGAGCGTCACGAGGACGTCGCGCCTTAGCAATCGCTAAACCAAGTCCGAGAGGTCATTGACCACGCAGGAGCATGATCAACGACCACGAAGGTGCATTTCCTGTGAGGCAAACAAAGAACAAGCAAGAAACTAAGATTGCAATCTGGATATTGCGTAACATAAGAGGAAAGCTTTATTGATCAAGGTGGGGTTCCGTGGCGCTTTATGCAGTCGTTGAACACAAGCGAAATCAGCGAAGTTGCAGCTATGGCGAATTTTAATCTAAACAAAACCCAAAGTCTAAACGATGCCCTAAGGGTTGTATATATGGAGGAAGGGGGGGGGGGATTTCGTGGCCCTTGGAGGAGGGGTCCGAAACCAACCCTAACTCTAGTTTCCCCACACACACGAACTCTAAAAACAGCCTATATTGAAGTATTTCGAAATTACATTGGCCTGGCCCAAAAATAAGGTGACACAGCACCTAGAATAGCCTCTGGACGAAAATTATGAAGTGGCATCTTGTATATTTCGTCCAAGGCTTCATGCACTGATTATGGTGGCTTCATAGTCCTGAAATCATCACTCGAAACTCTGTTCTTGTCTCCCTTGCGCATGCCATCAACTCCATGCTTGTTCTTGCTCCAATGTTCATCCTTCTCCAAGTTAGGCCCTTCATTTGTAAGCAAAACAAATGTATCCAATTTAGGTAGCATCATATTATCATGAATATTAGAATCATTACCAAGAAACGAAAGTACCTGGTAATTTAATTGGCGTGCGCGAGCTCTATTAATCGGTCCAGTATGTATAGTAGCAGGGGTTGTGGGTGTAACAATGGTATTGATGTCGTCATCATCGCACGCACAGTCTCTTCGTGAAAACCCTATTTAGCATGTAGCTTTCCTTCACAGACACACACATTCTCTCCATAGGTTTGACTTCTCTCAACATCTGACACACACACACACACACACACACACACACACACACACACACACACACACACACACACACACACACACACACACACACACACACACACACACACACTGCACACACGCTCCCCCTCCCCCAAGCACACAATTCATCCCCATCCAAGGTTATATGGCGACCACTCTCGCATGTGCTTCTCTCCACCCCAGCATGCACACCACCTGAATATTCAAAGAGGGCATCGAGGAGATCGAAGATGATGACCACACTGCACCAGAGAATGCAGGGCCATTTGGAAGCAGGATGATGTGACTACGGCTGACCGACACCTCCCCCCCCCCCCCCCCCGCCCTCACTGGCTCACAAAATTATCAATCCCTCAACCCACGAGATTCTTCCCCTCTCATCCGTGTTTATTCCAGCTCTCTCATCAAACTTGTTGTCTCTTCTCCTTCCACGTATAGAAAATCTGGATGCACACGCATCTCACGTATATTACATGTCTCAATCTTTCTCATAGAGCTAACTTTTTCCTCTCTCTCTCTCTCTCTCTCTCTCTCTCTCTCTCTCTCTCTCTCTCTCTCTCTCGCTCTCTCTCTCGTTAGGTTTGTCTCCTTCTCTGTCGCCCACATACATACAATCTTTCCCGCCCTATCTGCTCCATCTTCGCAAGCTCTCTCTACACATTTCATTCACACATTGGGATGTGTTCAAAATGTTGCTTTTATAATGGATCATGTAGAGTTATGGTTGGTTTTGTTGCATCCTACAAAGTAATAACTATGAAATGCATTTAGATTTTCATTTGATTGGGATTATGTGAGTTTGAGCATATTGTGAAGTACTATAGACCTCATGTACATCTTGGCATTCAAAAATGATTATAACTATTGAATTATATAAACCAATACATTCGAAGTCAGTAGCCTAATATATTTATTTCATGATTACAACAAATGATTAATTCCACTACAAACTAAGAACACAAATGTGTACTCCCTCCGTTTTTATTTAAGTCTGCATGTTAGCATTGGTCAAAGTCAAGTATTGTAAACTCTCACAAAGTTTATAACAAAAAATACTAACATATACAATAACAAATAAATACCATTAGATTCATTATTGAATGTACTTTCACAACATACATATTTGTTATGGTAAATGTTTATATTTTTCTATAAACTTGGTCAAACTTTAGGAAGTTTGACTTTGGTCAAACCTAATATGCAGAGTTAATAAAAACGGAGGGAGTACTAGTAGTCACAAGTAACTAAATAATAGTGCTACTCGCAAGTTGCTTAGCCCAATCACCGAACACGCCAAACGGGGAGTTCAGTGTCACAAAATTTTGAGGTCGGTGGGAAAATTTCCCGCGACCCCGATTCGAGCAGTGTGAAGTTACCATCATACCCATAGGAACAGGCCTACGGATGATGGTTGGTAGGGGGTTGTTTTGGTAACTTTAGGTTCACCCTACCTAGCCAACCCCACCCCGGCACCTAGAGTAGTACACCTGAATACTCCCCATTTTCTATCCCCACCGCAAAATAGACTTCTCCACGGCACCGCAGCCTTCGTGCTCCTCCCCTTCTACATCGGCGCACTCGTCCACCACAGCGCATCTGCCACATCGACGACGTCGTACGCTGCACTGGAGCCGGTCCACCGTCGTCGACGTACATGGAGCCTCTTCCCTTGCACCATCTTCCACGGTCTCGGATCTGCTTCCCGGAAGCCGACGCCAAGCGCAGAAGCACCACCGTTGTGGACAATGAACTGACTCCCGTTGCCGACCATGATGCACAGAGGCTGTCGCGACCATCGTACTCCTCCTCGATTGGTAATGTGTGTATTGAATCTCTTAGCAGTACATGTGCAGTTCCAATTTTGTTCATGCCTACCCTTCAAATTTCCTGGTTGCTATTGTTCCTGTAAAAGTAATTGGTTATAGCTTGCATTGTAAAAGTAATTGGATATAGCTTGCATTGTCCGACAGAATATCACCTTGTAATTGTGAGTCGCTCCTGTATTGCGCTGTGCTTGGGTAGGTTCTTCATCTGCAACCAGTAGTGTGGCAAATGAAGGAAATTTTTTTAGAACTAGCAAGATGCCCATGCGTTGCACGGAACACCAAGATGCATTTGTATGACTAGTTTATCTTGTGGGAGAAAAGGATGAACGAGGGAAGGCCTTATTTGCAGATGTGGAGAGGGGTGGGTATCTTTTTGCAAAATTGCCATAGTTTCCTTCCTATCCGTCAGATATAAATCGGATGGCCTATATTACAGGATGGCAGGCACACCATCATCACCAACTCTGTTTTTTATAAGAGTAGTAGATATATATAATATATATAAGAGATAAGAAGTAGTGATAAAAATAAATATATAATATAATATATATGTACTATATATATAAGAATAGAGAAGAGAGTAGAGATAGCAAGGACGTCAGGAAAGGATCGCACGCGCGCGTGAAAAAGTGGTCAGGCAGGCGCTAGTTTTGGCGCGCGGCGTCTGGCGCGCTTTATAAAATCCAACGCCCTCCCACCGCTCTGTGCCTCGCAACCGCTCTCTCCCCACTGCCGCTACGCCACCATGCCGCCGCGCCGCCGGGAAACTTGGGGCTACCATGGCATCTGCGCGCGCCCCTCCGGCGGTTTCTCTGCGGAGATCTGGTTCCGCGAGATGCGCCTCGGCCTCGGCACTTTCGACACCGCTCACGAGGCCGCCCGCGCGTATGACGCGGCGGCGTGGCGCCTCCGGCGGCCTCGTTGGGAGATAAACTTCCCCAACGTGCTGACGCGGGAGCGGGCATAGGAGCTCGCGCCTCCGCCGTGGCTTATCACCGACGAGGATCGTCACGACAACCGGAGGCGGGAGCACCATCTCGGCATCGCCGAGATGGACGAGGAAGCCATGGCGCTGTGGCGCCAGCGCTTCTCGCAGGACATCATCAATGAGTGCGAGTTCTACACGCAAAGGAGGGCGGAGAGGGAGAAGAGGAGGGCGGAGCGAGCCGCCTATCGCAAGGACAGGCGTACGCGAAAAGCGACCTCTCAATTCAACATCAAGCTAGGACCAGCGTCGCCCTGGGACTCCGACGACGATCGGTATCTTGACGCCTACATTGAGACATCGGAGGAGGACATCACCGAGACGGAGTCGGACGACAAGGAGTAGTTGAACTATCTATTTTTCTATCTATCTATGCTATATCTATGCTGAGAACTATCTATGTATCTACCTATGCAAGTATCGACTCAGAGTCGAATGTGTATCAAGTCAAAGTAGAAAGGAAAAAAATTATAGCACGTCTGCTTTGGGCGGGCGCATCTTGCGCATAATTTTTACAATGACGGCTGGAGCCAAAGACTCATGACATAAAAGCAGCTATTCCGGCGCGATGGCGCTTTTTTAGCGCGCCTCGGGTTGTGCTTCTGTTGGAAATGCTCTAACATTGCAGATGAGTGCTTTAATGTTGCCCACAAGATGCGTGAGTATTACTATATTTTCTTCCCATGTTGAGATTTTAAAACCACGAGTGTGAACATGTAGAGGAGCAATAAAGACCGAACACGGGATATTGGGGACATCTTCAAGGAACGTGGCAAGTTAAAGAGGAGCTGCACCGAACCTGTAAAACGAGCTTTGGTAAGTAACACCCTTTCAATTACTTTCGTTTAGCCTCGTGTTCTTCGATGTGTATATGTTGTAGTTTCTTTTTCTCTTAGCCTCTTGTTCTTTGATGTGTAATAAGAAGAGTCTTAATCATCCTAATGCTTTCGTTTTTAGCTTGTTGTAGGAAGTGGGTGTTCTCACCTTGGAGTCTGTTTTTATATTTCTTCTTTTGAATTCACTTCTCCGAGTCCTGTTTATCTGGCTTCTACTAAATGGATCTGGGTTGCTCTGAGTATTGATCTTGAAAAGAAGTAACTTCATGTCAGGATGCAGTTCCTGTGAGGAGGGAAGTATGGTTAACCTCGAGATCATGTTTCCAAAATGAGGTTTGGATTACACATAAGGTGCCCGTTCCTAATGATCTTTGGATTAGACACAAGGTGCAAATTCCCGGATGATGCGGATTACACACAAGCCGGTGGAGTCGTTAATTGTTCATGTCCTCGTGGCTCTAGTAAAGAAATTTGAAAGAAAGCATCTGTGACCCTTAAGAATGTAGCTGAGTTCCTGAAGAAGCGAAAAGAGCAATCATATGCTCTCTTCACCCAAGCCAAAATAGAGATAGAAGAAGCCAGAAAGAAGCTAGCAGAGGCAGAGCAGGCTAGGCGTCTTTTGCTATCTAAAACTGTTGTCAATACAAATTTTCCTTCATAATAGCTAGGTTCAAATGTTATCCAGTCAGCATGCCTGTTGTGATGTCCGTGCATCTAGTGATGTTGCACAAAATAAATTTTTCCGGGTCATGTAATAACAGCAATTACTTTCCAAACAATAACAGACGAAGCATTGGACATGGTATAGTTCACACGCAAGCCCAACATTCCAAGTTCAACTTCCACATCAAACTTATGTCCATAGATATATGCACATTCATAGATAATGTCCACAACCATGATTCACTTCAAAACTAAAAAAAATGCGAGGAGAGTTATAAATAAAAAAACCTCTAGTTCCTACTACCAGTGCAAGCACAACAAGTCAAGACCATGCATAATTAATTATACTAGCCATCATCACGTGCAACCGCACGGGCTAGCTATTTTGTATATTATTAAGATTGCATTAATAAAATTGAAGAAAAAATATTTTCAATTACAAATTATTTTCCTCAATCAGTTATTTTAGTTATATTGTTATGCATACATGCACTTGTAATATGTGTTCAATCCATAGCAAGTTTTTTTCAAATTGTAAAGTTGTTTTATGGCATATCTCAAATATTGTAGGAATCCAGAAATAAATAACCAATAAGATTCACCCGTTATGGCATTCGTCATTATTCAAAAGAACCATATGTATTTCTTGATATATACTTTCGCTCATGAATTTCATGATTTTCCATCGACTTGTCAAAACCCAGGATTTGAGATCGAGGAAAATAATATTGAATTAAATTCATTATGTACTCTATGGCAAAAACAAAGCAAAATGAAAATATGTTGTCCTGATACTTCATTTTGTAAGGATGTAATATAAATGTTTGGCGACCATGTCATTGAATTACAAAATCCCTTCGCAATTGTACTCTCCACCGAATAGATAAGAATTTTAATGTATGATATATAAGGTTAAAAATTTTCTTTTCTAAAAAAGGTATGCATTTCTTGTTACAAAGTTGAAAAGTATGTGGAACTTGGTCCATGTGGATAATTTAGTAACATCCTCTGGAGAAAATGTATAATCTATATATAATTTCTAACATGATATATCTACAGTCTACATTATCTCTCTTATTATGGAAAGTCTAAGAAAGATTGAACAATATAATTCTTTTACCCTTTATGCCTGATTTCCGGTATAAGTACAAAATGCAGTGAAAAGTTGGTCCTTCAAATAGAATAGAGAAAATACTCTTAGGTTAATTTGGAAAATTTGACCGTGTCAACTAAATAAGGAGATGGGAAAATGAAGCAAAATTGATGTTAAGCATCTGTGTCAAGTTCATTGAAATAACTAATTTATGTAATGTAATATGTTGTGTATTTTTTGCAGGCCACAACCTAGTCTGACTCCGCTTAATATTCAGATTATGTGTTTCCACTTACTGTGCAATTAGTAGCACGTGCCATTGTGGTTCCTCACATTAACATAAACCTGAAAAGAAATTTGAATCTTTGTCTCACATATAGGCATCCCTGGAGCAACCAAAGACTGCCCGTCATAAGCCATCATTAAGCATATCCGAAGAAACTATCTAACTATTAAAATTAGCCAAATTGTCTGTTGAAAGGTAGAGGAAAAGATAGGGAAATGTACAACTTAAATTTAGTGTGCAATTGCTAGAACGTGCAGATGCAATTAGTACTGCATTTTGGATGCAACCCATACCTACTACAGTGACAACATCTAGTGTTCTTTGAATCAACATAGAGGGAGTACGAAATTATCAGAATCACTGATGTGAAGTAAAGAACAATATAACTAGTCTGTACAAATGCAGTTTGTGAAACACAGTACGTACATGATTATAATGAAGGTTAAACCAAAGTATACTTCATATGCTTCAAGAATATCACATTACAATTTCAAATTTCCACATAGTCACGTTGAAGAGCAACTATATAAGTTCCAATAACAGAAGTGAATGTACAAAAGGAGTACTTAGGCAAGTAAAAAATTACCAACCAACAATCACCAGTAAATATTTTTCTCTTGAATAAATAAATTAAATAGTATACTTCAGCCAAACAGAAAATTAGTAGAACCAAAAAGAAAAGAAATTAAAAGATCGGTCTTTGTGGAAGATAAAAGATACACTTATCTCAACTATTACATCTTATTGGCAATAGCTATCCCATGTTGTAGACATGAAACCAACGGAAGGAATTAGGTCATATTAGTGTCACTCGTTAAGGAGCTTCCTTTTTCAGAATAAGTTGTACAGTATATATGTAATGGGCATTCTACTTCTAGTGTTTTCTGTTTATGATATAGAGTGGAAGGGTACCGGCGTTGCCTTCTTTTCCGCAGCTTTCTCACATTCTTTCATGTACAATTACTCTATATAATACCAAAAACATTTATGTGCACATAAATAGAAAAAAGGTACATCTTGCTTGATTATTAGGAAGAGGGCTATATTGAGATTTCTAGCTTCCTGATGTAAGACCTACTAAGAAGTTTCTGCGTATACAAAAAGAAACATATTTAGATGAATTATTCTATACATTAAGTCTAAGGAAGCTCGGATATTTGAACTGTTTGCTATGTATTTCTCACAGTAGGAAAATGCACCAAAGAATACATCCTTGCAGCTCGGATATTAAATCTTGTTCTTCAAATCTGCAGATCATTGATTCACACAATCAAACTCCAATATTCCTATCGTGGGAAATACATTAACCATTGAGGTATTCATGGTATGACCTAATCATGCAAGAATAGTACACAATGGTCAGCTGTACAAACAGAATTAATACTTAGGAAAACAAATTGACTCAATTTTCTTAGATTTTTCTCTATGAAGAAGAAGAACAAGAACACACCTTGAACTGCATGGAAGACTAGCAGCAGAGTACATGGTCGTTGGAATCCCACTAAGAAAGCTCAGGTCTAGTTCCCAAAAAATACTTAGAAAGCTAAAGCATCATGCCTACAAATTATCGCTAGCAAATTTCGTACAACTGCAAAATTGTCCCCAACAGATTACAGTACCTATAGCAACATAGCACATTCAATTAAATTAAAACATGCCTGTATATATACTAAAAATCATGTAGATAGAAGACGGAACTATGAGATAGATTTGGAAGAAAGTTTAGCCATGTTTCATCGATCAGGAGCAATGTTGTGTATCTCTTGCAAAGAATTTATAGATGCGCCATCAGTACGCAGTACAGTAACTCCTTTGCTTCACGTCCTCATGAACGACTGACGGCAGTTTCTCCCTGATCTGCTTCAAACTGTCCTTAGTACACTCCTCCTACTACTAGATCTGATTCATCTACTGATCCAAAAATACCTCTTCCACTTCATTGTACATGGTGGATTGCAGTTTGGTCGTGGCATGGAAGCTGAGCCTAAGAGAATTAAAAGGACATTCTCCTTAGCCAAGATGTGTTGCTGCGTGGTTGGGGTAGTAGAGATTCAAAAGGTCGTGGAGGAAGGGGATTGGGAAGAGGCTAGTTGGATGTTTTAGATGACTGCTAGGGAATACTGCAGATTGGACGGCAGGAGGAGCAACACTAGGGTTCGTCACGTCGGTGGGATTAACTGCTAGGTGAAAACTGCAAATTGGACGGGAGGAGGACCAGATGCGGAGGAGTGGCGCTCGGTGCATCGTTAGTTGGAGGTGGGAGGAGACTGCTAGAGAATGTTTTTTTGGCTGAAGATGGTTTAAGGTGGGACAACAATCAAGGACTCCTTAGGCATCCGACGGCGTGGAAAATAATTATTTTCAAGATCGGACGGCTAGTTTGCTTAATCCCAAGAATTAACGTGGAAGCTCATTTGGTGCCTCCAATTAGTATATATATATATATATAGGGAAATCCATCCTGCCACACGGTGGTAGTTACCCCACATATCTCATATACTATCATGTGATACTATATATACCATTTTATTATTTTAAATATGTTCATATACTATATTTAAGATATTTCAAAGCAAGTTACATGAAAAAATTGCATATGAATCCATAGTTTTTGTTATATTTATGAAATACGTACATATTTGTACGTAAAAAAGAGGCATACTCAAAACATGGTACATACTACCAACAAATTAATATATATACTACCTAATCATTGATATATACTACATACTACGTATACGGACTCTCGGTTTGAGCGAATACTACATGACATACAAAACTAAGTGGTGATAACTACCACTGCTTATAGGAAACATTTGTCATATATATATATATATATATATATATATCTATTCTGATAATATTATGAATAGTTATTCTGATAACACTTCCGCACTGCACGCTCAGTGCAAGTGCACGTCATTGTTTGAAGCAAGTGTGCTGCAGTACTCACACGAGTGAACTTCGTGTCGAAAAAAACTGCACGCAGTATTTTTCCGGTACTGTTTTCGCTTTAATTTTTTAAACGTTTATTGGAACGAGGCATATAATATACCGTTGCAAAGCTATTAATTAGGCGCAACTTCGCCATGTTGAACACTTTTCGAGATTCCTCTCGATTTAAGAGCAGTTTCAAAAATGGTGCGGCGGATGACGAGTGGCAGCGAGCGTGTTTTCATGATTTTTTTCTAAACCGCTCATTGGAATAAGGCAAATGATACGCCGTTGGAAAGATATCGTCGAGTCGCACCTTTTTCATATGTATTATTTTCTCTAATTCGTTACGGTTTAAGAGCAATTCCAAATTTACTAAATCGCGGAATTACATTTTTTTTGAAATTTTTGCAATTTTCGGTACTGTTTTCGCTCTAGTTTTTGTACCGTTTGTCAAAACGAGGTGTGTAATACGTCGTTGGAAAGCTATGTACAAGGCGCAACTTTCATATGTAGAAATGGTTTTGAGATTCCTTATAGTTTTAAGTTAATTTTGAAAATCGTGCGGCGGACAACGAGTGATAGCGGCCGTTTTTCGTGAAATTTTTACAAACCGGTTGTTGAAATGATTCAAATGATATGCCGTTGGAAAGATATCGACGAGACGCAACTTTTTCATGTAGAACACTCTCTCTAATTCCTTACGGTTTAAGAACAGTTTTAAATTTACCGAAATGCGGACACTCTGTTTTTCGCGACACCCAAATCGACATGGGTACTTCATCCGACTGAAAACCGCACTGCATCGAACGAAAAACCGCACTATATTAGACGTGTTAGAGAACTAAATGGTTTATTTTATTCAAACATAATTTTTTTCAAGGACGAGAAAGTAAAATGCACTTCACATCGGGTGTAAATAAACCACAAAACTATCAAGAAGTGAACCGCATTACTTTTTTTCGCTTTCGTAACAACTTTTTTGCACTTACGGGATGAACAACATCATACGGCCGATCGCACTGCTTCAGAATGAAAACCACACTGCATCGGATAGGCAAGCAAGGTGCATAATTTCTTTTGTCGGACGTTATTTTTCTCATACGAGTTTTTGTTGTTTTTTTTTCTTCTTTTTCTATGAACGAGAGTGGACCGCAGAGACTAGGACAAGTGAACCACATCATATATCGAAGTGAACCGCTTTAATTTTTTCTTGATTCGCTAAATTTTTCACATTTTTCATGCTAGGCGCAAGCGAACGGTATCACTCTCAAAAGTGAACCACATACGAGGACCAAACGCACTACAGGTGTTGATGTAGTCGACTAATTTTTGAGACACACAAAACAAATTGCACTTCATATATGGGTAATGAAACATCATTCTTTTTACAGAAACCAATTGCACTTCAGAGAAAAGATCTCCAAAAAATGTATTGCATGCATGCACGGGACAGGAGGCAGACTGCACGCGCGTCCGGCGGGACTGCAAGCAGATGCGCTCCGCACTGCAAGAGAGCGTCGATTAAACTGCACAGTGAGCCATCGAGCTAAATGGGATTGAAGCGAACTACAAAATTTGTCATAATCCCGACGATGATCGCCTCACAGTAGAGAAGTGCACTGCATGGCGAGTCGATGATTGCTGCACGCGCTTGCTGTGTGGACTGCTCCAGGGAGACCTTGCGCTGCTCATCCCGGAGAGTAGGAATGGGGGAGTGCCCGATTTTCACAAATTAACTATTGCAGTAAATTACGTTCATAGTAACATAGCGAATTACTTGTCGAGGGGATGTTAGTGGACAAAGCAAGTGGGCCACACAGTCAAGAAAAATGAAATGTAACACAACGCGAGATGAACTTCTGTTAAACAAAATCATTATAAGTTTGCCTGAAAAACTGACAGAAATATCCCATAAAAACTAAGTCCTTTTTTCACAAAGAACCGCCTCAGTATATTTTTGTTGTGAACAGTGGCGCCCTGCTGCACTGTAGCACCCCTGCGACTGACCCACACTGGGAGCCCGAGCGTACTGCATGCTGCACCCGAGTCACAGTATACTGGAGTGTTTGTGACTTCTCCTTCAGAGTTCAGGTTCCTGTACATAGCATCACCATGGTATTACCGAGCAAAACATTTTTTTGAAAGCAGAAACATTTTACTTAATAACCAGAGAACGGCGAGCAACAACTGAAGAACAAGAGAACCGCACTCCCGTAGAGGAAAGGAGGCCAGGGGCATCCACTCAATCGTTCAACGCAAGCTTCGGAACTGTACTGCATCCAAATGACTGATCAATTTTCGTCTAAAACAGTAGAAAATGCTTGTAAACAACAACAAACCTGGACGGATTTGCACGGCGTCGCTATTTTTACTGCATGCCGTGGGTGGCTGGGACCTCGGCGGAATATGAGGAAGTGGAGTTCGACAGGGAGGGCTTCTCACATGGGTCCCCGCGAACTTCAAGGTGTCGCCGTTCGTACTGCAGAGGGATAGAGGGAGGCAGAGGGGAATCCATGGAGGAGGTCGACGTGCACCGCAGGTCATCGGAGCGCATCGACAAGAGGGAGGCCACCAGACTAAACTGCATGCCACGACCACCGAACTGCAGTGCTCGCAGCTCACCCGTCAATGGCGGGTAGGGGACCGCAGCAGGGGGACGCTGGGACGGGATCCCGGATGCGCCATGGAGCTTCAGGGTTGGCATCGGCCACCACAGTGGATCTGGACCGGGGCTGGCGGCGCCCTCACCCCCTCCCGCGCGCATCAAAGAGGGAGGAGAAGAGGTTGTAGTGGCAACCGGATCCGCGGAGGATGAGAGGTGGTGGGTCGCGCGGCCACTCTTGACGGAGGCGCTGGGAGCAGGGGTTGGCGACCAGTTTTCTGCGAGCTGCACAAACATCAGTAGGAGAGCTACACGCAACAAGCCAATGAGCTGCACTGGGTCATCCTGAGCCCGTCGCCTGTCATGCTCTTCGTGGGCGGAGGAGGCCATACTGTCGGCTGCTAGGAGCTCAGCGCCTCCCCTTTTTGCATATCCAGATTCGGCCACTGCCAGCGCCCCTGACCTCCCGGCGTGTGGGTGTGCAGTGCAGCGGCCCTCGACGTGCAGTGCAGCAGCCATTGAGGTGCAGTGCGGCCGCAAACCATGTGCGCCAATGCTGAAGGAGATAGCTGGATAGGGAGGTCGGGGTGGCCGGGGTTGTCTCGCAGACCTGGACGGTGAATGTGGCGCGCTGGCCGACAGGGGGGCAGGCCGGAAAATCTTGGAGGTGGGTGAGAGGCTGGGTAAGATTCTTCGCCGCCGCTCCACACCGGCGGTGAGCTGCAGGCAACCAACTGCATAGCCCACAAACTGCAGCCGCGGGCTGCACGCACCCGTCAGCTGAACCACTCATGTACAGGACGTGCACTGCAAAAGACTACATGCCAGATGCTACATGTCACTCGATCTCTGCTCCCCATGCTTGTATCTTAACGAGATATACCGTTGACTGGATCGGTGGAGGAAGAGAAGAAGCTGGCAGTGAGATTGCCGACCAATCCATGGGGAAGCGGTGAGCGGGAGCGCCGCGAAGTCTCCATGGCGGTCCAATTCCTCTGCACCTGTAGCACAGAGCCGAGGGAAGGGAGGGGATCACCGTCAGGGTTGAGCGAGGGGAGGTACGCGCGACGCATCAGGGCACCTCGAACAAAAGGCTCGATCTGCTTGGAGAAGAAGGGTTGGATCCCGAGCAAGTGGCCTCGACGACGACCTGGATCCAAATGACTGGTGGAGGTGGAGCCTCGACGGCAACCTGGATCCAAGCAGCTGGTGGAGGATAGTGTTGATGCTGGGAGTAGCTCCACCGAGGTGGACGACGCACGATCTGGAGGAGGCTCATGGGGGGAAGAGCTCGGATCGGATCCGTGGCAGCCATGATCCGGTGGCGGTGCGGCCCCTGAGGTGACGGGGACTGGGCGAGATCCAAATCGCGTGGCCGGGAGTGGGCTATTCGTGGCACCCGGCTCCGTCGCCGGCCGTGCGCGGGGAGGCGTGGGAGGTGGGATCCGTCGCCGGCACGCACGGCGGTGGCTCACCGGGGCAGGGGTCGGTGGTTGGTATGTGGGCACGGGGAACATGGTGGAGGGGGAGGCGTGGGTGGTGGGATCCGTCGTCGGCAGGCGCAGCGGTGGCTCACCGGGCAGGGGTAGGTGGGAGGTCTGTGGGCCCGGGAAGTGTGGTGCTGGGAAGAAGGTGGAGGAGGATATGGGGTATGGCGCGGGGAAGAAGGTGGGTTGGGTCGGGGGCAGTGTTAGCAGAATAAGCGTATGTGTTATTAGAATAAGGTCTTAAGAGGTGTTATTAAGGAAAATCCATCCTATCATCTGGTGGTAGTTCTGCGTATACCGTATCTTGTCGTGTGGTATTATATATATTATTTTATTATTTTAAATACATTCATATACTATATCTAAGATATTTCAAAGCTAGTTACATGAAAATAATTGCATATGAGCCCATAATTTTTGTTATATTTGTGAAATAAATACATATTTATGCGTAAAAAGAGCATACTCAAAAAATGGTACATACTACCTAAAAATTAGTATATATACTACCTAATCAATGTTATATACTACATACTACACTGCATATATACTCTCGGTTTAAGCAGATACTACATACAACATACAAAACACAAGTGGTGGTAACTACCACTGCTTGTAAAAACATTTATATATATATATATATATATATATATATATATTTATATATATATATATATATATATATATATATATATATATATATATACATTATAACTGAGCACTTTTCCTGCCCTCTCAGGCCATTACCATTTTTAGCCGTTGGATCGTCACTCTTAAGCTTCGTAGGCCGTCCGATTTGCTCTTAATCACACTCAAATCGCGAGTACAGGCTTCCTGACCAGCGCTAACCTTCTCGGGCCACTGCTCTGGTCGCTTTTTTTGACTTCTCACGTAACATTCAGCCTAATGGGCCTTTAGAAGCCTCCCTTACAGGCTTGTCACAGCCCCCACGTGGTTCCCCTAAAAAAAGCGTGAAGCCATCGTTTCGTTCGGCGAACTTCCACCAAATGGCGCACAGACCCGCTAAAAACATATTGTCGATGAAAATAGTTTCATTTTACAAGGACATATTCGATATTGGTAATAGAAAGCCCATGTGTTAAGTCAT
Source organism: Aegilops bicornis (assembly GCA_021605145.1). Classification (NCBI taxonomy): domain Eukaryota; kingdom Viridiplantae; phylum Streptophyta; class Magnoliopsida; order Poales; family Poaceae; genus Aegilops; species Aegilops bicornis. The sequence continues at coordinate 1,736,206 of JAHIAL010000070.1, read as the reverse complement.
GCTATATTGAAAATATGTTTATCACGATGAGAAATTTGAGTTTAAAAAAATTCATATTACTATAACATGCATAGACGAGCTAAGGAAGCATTATTTTTAGTTAAAAATATGGTTATCGCGATGAGAAATCTGAGTTTGAAAAAAAAACATGTTTGTATAATATCTATAGACCAGTTAAGGATGTATTTTTTTAGTTCGTGAAGGATGTATTTACCATGTGCACAAAAAAAACATCTCTGTGTTGTGCATATGGAGGCATAGGTATGTGAAAGATACATATGCTACCTAGCCCGGTCCAGGAACAATTCTTTGTTTGGCCGTTCGGAGTCACGCCTACATACATAGTGCCTACTTATCCCCTTTTCTTCCTGGGTTCCTCATTTGGGCGAGAGAAGCATACTCAACTGGTGAGATTTCTCCTTTCTTATTATTTGTGATTTCTCTGCGTGCATGGTTACACAAATGGCCCATTACACCAAACAACACAATGTCCATTTCAAACACAAAGTGTTTTCAAAATTAAATTAGGTTTTAGCACGGAGGAACATTCCAGACCTGTAACAGCGGATGCAACCACTTTACCAATTCAAACTCTTTAGCAACCATTTATGATTATGATGTCTAAAGTGCTAGATGCAATTTCACTGCACATAAGAATTTTCAAGCTCGATTAAAAAGGTATTTTCATGCATACGAACCATAACTAAACAACGTGAATGTAAATATATATGACTGAGTCATACTTCCTAATACAAAAGCAAGCAACGGACTGGTAATAGGTAGGCCTGTTTTAGAGAGATTGTGGTAAATTACAGTTCATTATTACACGCAAAATGTTTTTGCGTCGAAGCACAACACTCATATATCTTTTATTCATATCCTTTCCTTCTCAGAGCTGGAGTGTGATGCCTTGCTCCTATTCATGGCTCTTGACCTACAATTTTTGAACAATCTAAATTAGTTATTCATTCAATGGGAAATCTGAAGTGGGGCTTACTTTGCCAATATCGCTAGCAAGTTTATGAGGGAAAAGAAAGAATGTAACTTCCAAAAGCGAAGGTAAGAATGAAGTACATAGTAGTGTAGAAAGTCGGAACATGAGCTGAGACATGTTTTAGAAAAATGGTCGAGGTTCCCTGATCCTTTTAACATGAGCTGCGATTATTTTGTTAGGGACTCATGGCTATATATAACTTTCACAAGAAAATCCCCTGTGTGACAACCTACCTTTGACCACAAAGCTATATAATCTATATAATGGAGAAAAATGGAGCTGTCGATAACCTGCATACCTATTTCTAAAGCAAAGCTAGGAATGAAGTACCTGATATTATGGCAGGAAAGTAGGAAAATCAAATCATACACTCCGAAACATATTGCAGAAAGAGAAGCGTGAAGCACACTTTCTTGAAATTTGAACAAAAGCGAACATTCATTTTGTTTGAGCCTACTATTTATCTATGGGGAAGCATGGATAAGTAAAGATAGGAATTTAGAAAATGTATGCAAATTCACATATATTTTTCTAACATCCCATGGAAATGTCTATCAGGACGGTGTATTTCGAAAAAGCAAGTCAGGCAGCTAATAGTTTGGATAAAACCTCTATATATAGATAGTAGAAAACAACTTCCAACTATTCAATATGCAGGACTAAAAAAGTTCGCGAGAAATGAGAAGAGCGAGGAAAATACACTAAATTCTGAAGAAGCACACGAAATATAATAGTGGCGATTAGTTTGGCAAGAAACCTGCATATATTTGAGTGCAATTCACATCCTCTAGGCCATCGTTCTCACACATTTTTTCCTAGTAAGTAGAAAGCATATACAGAGTATAAAAAGGGGATACTGATCACACAACAAGTAGTAGTTAACCGCAAAAAACAAAAACAAATAGTAGTTTCAGAAGGCTGTCCGGTTTTGCACAGTATGCTTTCACCTATGCAGAACTGGACGTTGTACTACTTATTTTGGAGTCAAGACATATTTCAATCTCTAAAAGAAACCTGACACGAATCATCTGCTACTCTAGAAATTTGATTTATCACGGCTAACCAACATGGAACGATCATCTGACTTTCTGGTTATACTAACGTGTAAATATTTGGCAGGTATAGACTATAGTGTCAACCATAAAGTATTATTTGCAAAAGCAAGGAAGGTTGCTGTAGCTAGATAAATGACTCTTTGCAAGTTGACTGCCAATTTTTTATTAGAAAGTGGATGCCTACTAATAGCGCATCTCGAGGAATCATAGTGAGAATGAAAGGCCTGTAGAAATGCAAAACGGCAAGATAAAATTCTGACATTGGCACAGAAGAGAAACTAATAGGAAAACATGCACCATCAACCACTCACCATAAGGTCGGCGGTGGACAATAGGCTGAGCTACGGTAGATGGTTACCAAGTAATGAATAGAAGGAAAATCACCACAAAAATATCCACGAGAGTACCAAACTATATGCATACATGAAGGCCCTTGCTTGGATTAGACAGGATGAGTACGCCATGATAATCCAAAGAACAAAAAGATGGATTAAAATTTATAGAGCAATGCTAGGAAGATATTGTCTTGAAGAACAGAAAGTAAGAAAACAATAATGCAAGCAACGAACCTGCAAAACTATCCTCCAAGTTTGGCATGAAAATCCATCGAATATATCCATATTTGTCTCTGTCAAGGTACTCTACATGAAGGTTTTCAGAAAACCAGAGTAAAGTTGTTTTTCCTTTTTTGAGAGTTTAATAGCAAACCAGCAATGCATCAAAAAGGGATTAGAATTGGTAAGAAAAGAAATCTCTGCTACTTTATAGTCAAAGAACATGGTTCCATCGACAAATACAAAAACATTGAAATTTGACAGTGTAAGGAACCTGCAGTGATATACTGAGCCATAAACTACTTTGCAATGATATACTGAACCATAAACTTGAAGCTCTACTTTGATGCCAATAAATTTATAACTGGGAAAGAAGGAAAATGAAATCATATACTCTTAGACATATTGCAGAAACAGAAGCATGAAACATCTTCACTTAAGAATAAACTTATGGTCGAAATAACTCAAACTTATTTATTCTAAGACGGTTACTACAGGTATGAAATCACTCCAGCTATTAGTACGTATGAAACTTCTCTTTAGTGTTTCCATGCTGCTTGTCTGCACACTTCAATTATTTTTTGCAAGAACAAACCAAACTAACAAAGCATTAGTGTGTTGCATCTTACTCAAGTTACCAGAAGATGAGAGAATGCTTGCCGATAAAAAGGGGAGCAATGATATAATAACCTTTAAACATCCAAGGAAGTAACGCGTAATCCACCCAGCAAGAAAAACAGAGGCCATGGAAAGTCTCACATCAGCATTCCAAGACCTGACTTGCCCTCTGGATACAGATCACGAGAGTAACCAGAGACAATCAATTTTACACGTGCCTCATGTCAAGTATTACGAGCGATGAGAGACCTCTGTCTATCTGTTAGGGCTGCCAAAACAGTACAAACACAATTAATTCCGTATTATAGGAAATATAGCAATACAGCTGGGTAGCAAGATCCTCAGGAGAGATGTGTAAACTAAACACAAACAAAATCATAGACCATCCAAAAACAACTAGATACACATATAAACATTTCAACGAAAAATGTGTAAACCCACAACTCAACATCAAGATGATCAAAAGAAACAAACAAGTAACTGGAACATGTGTGATTGCTTACCTAATTAGACATCTATAGAAAACATAACAGCATAGATAACCTCCTTGCAGAACCATGGATGCCTATGCAACCATGGAGGCATCCATACTAAACAGCAACTGAAAAAAAAATTACATAATAGTCCTTTGTCAAAAAATGGGTCGAGAATCTCGGAAATACCAGGAAATAAGGTACATCTTACATATGTCTATAGAAGAACAGAGCAGAGGAGAATATAATGAGCATTCGGTGCTTCTTCATCTGCGACCTCACACATGCAAGAATGTGCCGACAAAGCACAACATGCTGCCATGGATTCCAAAATAGGTATAACGATGGAGACAAGAGTGCACATCCTGTTCAAACGGAACCACAAAAATAAGCAACATAATAGAAGTACTAAACAACACCCAGGAATATTCCTATTTTAGAAAGAACAAGGTTACTCAACTTGCTAATATTCCTAAACAAAATCGAGACACAGAACCGACCTTTCTAGTTCAAGTATAGATGATTCTCTCAGAATTTGATATTAAGGGCTATATATATATATATTGATTACAGATCTGAACTTCTAGCTAGCATGCACCTGAAGAGCCAGACATGGCAACGATGAGCATCAATATATACACATATATATTCCCTAAATCCAGGGGCAGTAAAATGAGAACACTCATTCCGTTACCCATTTCTAACCTTTACACTATCCCTCTTCCAAAGAAAGGAGGATAGCTAAATGATATCATACTCTCTGATGAGAGTGATATTAATTAAACAATCTACTAATGCCAGGTTGCTTGATTAGTTGAAGGAACACTTCATACAACCACATAAAGAATAGCAGGCACGTATGTGACTCCTCCTCTTTGCTGGTTATGATTAACCAAATATACCAAACCAGTTGCAGCACGAGGATGTCAGCAAACTTGACACAACTGTGGTACATCAAAAGAGGTTATAAATTACCATTAGAGCCATTGGAAGAAGATCACTTTCGAATATGAGGAACGTGGTCTTCTATGTCAGATCTGCACACGCCAAGTTTAAAATTCCAAATATTAGCAAAGCAAAATATGAGTGAGGAAGGAAGTGAGGGAGAGAAAGAGTGGAGCACCTATCTATCCCCTTCTCGATGAGGAAAGATCTAGGAACCAAACAAACCAAGAAAGCCAACAAAAAAACTTCTAGGAATATAGCTAGATCCGAGAGCATCTCCTGAGCAGTAACAAACAAAAATCCACTTTGCAAAAACTAAGTTGAGGTATCCGGTGATGCAAAATGAGGGTCTTTAGCAAAGATTGGCTTCGGACATACGTGGGACCGGCCACGGAAGGATTGTCTTGAGGAAACACTTGGCGTGCCCGCAGAACTTGACAAGTTTGAGCCCTCTTACGTGATGGTGGTCATGGAGATGGATGGCCTCGGGCCTTTGCGGCCGTTGGAATCTGAGCGGCGCTTTGTGGTGATGGTGATGTCTCCATGTAGTTGCCATCATTGGACATGGGGCGATGGCGAGCACAGATGATGGTGGGGTGTACTTGGTGAGTCTTGATGTGGGGTAGCTTGGCGGGGCGTCGACCCATGATGCATCTTGTGAGATTGGCGTCAAGGGCGACCAATCTTGATAATCTCAATTCGTTTGAACAGCGATGATACCGTTAGGCGCTCAATCCGAGGAAGAAGTACATCATCTTGTACGATGTCTTGATCGCGATGGGGTCGACGGCTGGAACTTCTTGAGCTTGAGGAGCCTCTGTGGAAGGCGGGCTCATGAACAATCATCCGACGCTCTTGGTTTGCGAGACGGAGGGAACAAAACAAGGGGTTCAACAACAAGGGGCTGCGTGGGAGCGGCCGATATCTTTTCTTGGTTTTCTCTTCTTAGGGGTGGTGCTTCATCGGTGATGCTCTTAGTTTTAAGCTTCTCGGCATCGGCTTGACTGCCTTGGTTTTCTTGTTACGAAGCCCTTTGAAAGAGCCTTAGGCTTGACGCGCATCTTTGGCTGGGAAGACAATGTGAGGTTCTCCTGCCTTGGTGCTTGATTGGGGCTTTAGTTGACTTCTTTTTCTTGGCAGCCATTGAGGGTCAATGCCGGAAATGATAGCGTCTTGCGCTTTTCCAGCTTCATTGTAAGCTTGGGCGACTTAGCGACAAGGGCTTTCATGCGCTCTCTTGAGCCTTTGGCTTCTTCATGTTTCTTCTTGACGCCTCCTTGAGGTCATTGAGCATCACCTTGAATTTACGGACGCCACCACACTCGGCTTTTGCGTATGCTTCTTGAACTGCTCCTTCTCAAAATCAATCTTGTGCTTGAGTTCAACGATTTCTTGAGCGAGGGCGGCTTTCGGGGAGCAATGGCGCCTTGAAAGGAGACGCCGATGCCAATGGGGAGTTGAAGATCATCAAAGCTGAAGTTCTTGATTGTCGAACCATTCATCAATGAAAGTGTGCGATATATTCACATCGAAGAGGGCGGATCATTGAAGATCTCCGCCTCTTGTTTGCTTTTGATCAAGCGCTCAAAGGCATCATTGCCAAACTCTTCATCGAAGACAAGTCAATGGCTTCAGATTCGTTCCTCGAAACGGCGGCGGTGTCGATGCATGACTTCGATTCTTTGAGCAGTGTCTTCTGTGGCTTCTCACGCCTCTTGGAGATGCAAGAGAGGTCTTCAGAGGTATTACTGGGAGCAGGAGGGGCAGTTGCCAATGGCTTCACTCTCGAAGCATTTGGGGCAGCAGATGACTTTGAAGCTTTAGTCTTCTTTTGCTTTTGCGGCTTTGGAGCAGAGCGGGAGCTCCGTCGGTGTCGGCATCATCATCATCGAGAATGATCCACTTTGGCACCTCGAGCGATGCGTGAGTGATGAGGCCAGCAAGGTTGTAGAAGGGGCCAATCCTGTTTTCATTGGCTTCACGGGTGCCATTGTCCCGAGGAGAGGAAAGACCAGGGTTGAAGTCAAGCCCTAAATCCTTCTTGTTCTTTTTAGCCGAGTCTTTCGCGAATTGGTAGTTGCGCTTGAACAAATTGTCTTCACAACACCAGAGCAGTGAAGACGGGTCAGCATTCTTAGGCTGTAGTCCGCGCACCATGCAAGGATAGAAGCCTTGCTCAATAGCTTCGCACGAGTCACGGGTGGAAGATTTTTGTACAAAATATCACCCTGTGGTGCCTTGATGGCATTCTTCTCGGCATATTCTTTGGTGATGAAGCGATATCTGAACCATTCTTACGCCCAATATCTTTGAATCCATTGGATTCGATTCTTTGCGTTCAAGTATAGGTTTCTTCTAGGTCGGGCTTTTGTACATCTCGCAAATCTGGAGGTAAGTCCTTGGAAGTGTCACTACATTGCATACGCCTCCCTTTCTTACTGATTTTTCAGCTGCCATGAAGTGTAAACCGAAAGGCTTCAGTACTTTCAAAGGCTTCAAACGGCTGGACTGACAGGAACTTGCTTCAGGTGAGTTGATGTGACTCTACAAGAACTACGCAAGCGAATGCGAGACTATGAGAACCAAGGATTCTCCACGGACATGTACACAATGACAAGATTAAAGGTGCGAGGGAAGGGGACGAGGTCATATGCATTCTCAGAAGATTTTGAAGATAAATCAGTTTGAAGACATTGACCTCATAACGCGAAGACATTCACTTATATGATGAGAGTTGGTTCCAGAGTTGTATAGATCCAAGAATAAGTACAAGTGAGGAATCTAACTTGTGAAGAAGCATAAGTGAATATACTATGCAAGATTATGAGATGCAGAAATAGATAGATCCATGTTCGAAGATCTAGAAAACTCTTTAGGTAAGAAGGGATGAATCTATCGGATCAAAAGAGCGGTAAAAGTAAACTTTATTACCACACGATGAAGCGCTAGACGGGCGAAGATGGATGCCGAGCGATTCGATCCTCCGTGCCCTAACTTGGCGACGGAAGACACCTACCTTGACGGCGGAGAAAGGCGAGGTCCGACATGGCGTGCGAGGACGGCGTCGATGAAGTTGCGGCAGCTAAGCGCTCCGTCATCGGCGTTGTCGAGTGCTAGCGTAGGCGCTAGGGTTTGCGAGAGATGGAGAAGAAGGAAGAAGGATTTTGACCGAGACGGGACAGGCATTTATAAGGATAGAGACAGCACAACGCAATTACGCAAGTGCCCCTGGCGGTTCACATCTGATGGACACGTGGCGAACATGCAACTCATTGTGAGATGTTCCACGTTCCCACGCGCGCCTAGATTGTCGGGATGGTCATTCTGAATTCTCCGGGTTTCAGGCAAAAGGATGTGTCATTAAAACTAGATATAAATGTTTGTCTCTGTATCTTCTGCTGACAAGGACGCAGAGAAGACATTCGACAGTTTCAACGAGAATGCATATGATTTGGATAGATAGAGCTTGAGATAGAAAGCATAGAGAGGTTGGGGTCCGATCACATTCACTTAGTTCAAAAGATTCAAATAAGAAGACATAGCTATAAGTGAATCTTTGTGGAGGAATGAGAATACTGATATATGTATTTAACAGAGTAAACCTCAAATCAGTAATCACGAAATCAAATTGAAGTTAAATCAAATGCGAAGATTTTGCAAATATGACGCCATGAGGAAACACTTCATAAGAGTTTGGTGGTGGCGTTACCCACTGTATAGGAAGTATTAGACCCAAACACGGTGCACAATTATCGTTGCGCTCTGAGGTCAATTTTCACGTCAATGTATTCACACTTAGAGCGTATGTCTTCATTGATTGAAGATATACATTACTTCGTGTGTTGCACATCTAAGTCATCAAAATGCATAAGTGTTAGGATGTGTGCCTAATCACATGACATTCGAGGATTCCAAGATATTTAGCTCACACCGCAACTTGCAAAACCTTTTCTCATCCAAGGGCTTAGTGAAGATATCTGCCAACCGCTCTTACGTCTTGGCGTGAATGATATCAATATCTTCTTTCATAACATGATCTCGAGGAAGTGATGGCGAATTTCAATGTGCTTTGTCTTCGAGTCTTTGAAGCGGGTTATTAGCAATCTTGATAGCGCTTTCATTATCGCGATGAGAGTGGCACATGCTTCAGATGGATGCCATAGTCCTTAAGAGTTTGCTTCATCCACGTAAGTCGAGTGCGAAGATCCAAAGAAGCAATGTATTCAGACTTCGGCGATTGAGAGTGATACAGTTACGCTTCTTTGAAGACCAACAGACAAGAGATCGACCCGTAAAGTGACATGTGCACGATGTAGACTTGCGATCCACCTTGTCACCGGCATAATCGACATCCGAAAATCCAACCAGATCAAACTCTGAGCCCTTTGGATACCATAATCCTAGTGTTGGGGTGTAAGCCAAATATCGGAGAATTCGCTTCACAGCTAAGTGACACGACTCCTTTGGTGCCGCTTGAAATCGAGCACACATGCAAACACTAAGCATGATATCTGGCCTAGAAGCACATAAGTACAGTAAAGAGCCAATCATGGAGTGGTATACCTTTTGATCGAAATCTTTACCATTGGCGTCCGGGGCTTAGATGACTTTTGGTTGGCATTGGCGTCGTGTATCCTTCTGCGATCTTGCATTCCAAACTTCTTGAGAAATCTTTGAGATATTTTTCTTGAGATATGAAGATGCCGTTGCGTTCTTGTGGATTTGAAGACCGAGAAAGAACTTGACTCTCCCATCATGGACATTTGATATTGTTCTTGCATCATGTGACCAAATTCATCTTGTATTTCTTGTTGGTGCAACCGAAGATAATGTCATCCACATAGATTTGGCACACAAACAGTTCACCATCATATGTCTTCGTGAAGAGAGTGGGATCCAGAAGAACCGGAGTTTGAAGCCTTTGCTCTTGAGGAAGTCTTTGAGTGTGTCATACCAAGCACGAGGGGCTTGTTTGAGGCCATCTGATGCCTTGTTGAGCTTGTATACCATATCGAGGATGTTTTGGGTCTTCAAAGCCCGAGCGGTTGTGCAACATACACTTCTTCTTCAATCTTTCCATTGAGAAAGGCACTCTTCACATCCATTTGATCTGAAGGATGTTATGATGATTTGGCGTAAGCTAGCGGTATCTTGAATGGCTTCAAGCCTAGCCACTGGAGCAAATGTTTCATCGAAGTCAATTCCTTCAAATTGTGTGTATCCTTGAGCAACGAGTCGTGCTTTGTTTCTCACTACTTGACCATGCTCGTCTTGTTTGTTGTGATATATCCATTTTGTGCCTATTATGTTGTGCTTGCGAGGATCAGGACGCTTGACTAATTCCCATACATTGTTCAACTTGAACTATTGAAGCTCGTCTTGCATAGCTTGAATCCATTCTGGTTCCATAAAGGCTTTAGCAACTTTCTTGGGTTCAGAGATTGAGACAAATGCAAAGTGCCCACAGAAATTTGCTAACTGTGTTGCTCTTGAACGAGTGAGTGGACCAGGTGCATTGATGCTATCAATTATCTTCTCAATCTGAACTTCATTAGCAACACGAGGATGAATTGGACGAAGATTTTGCTCCTGTGATCATTGTCATCATTTGGAGGATTGTCTTGAGGCTAAGCAATGTCTTGAGTTGATCGGTGTAAATGATAAGTTCCTCTTGATTTGGGTCTCTGATGGTATGATCTCTCCTGTTCCCATTAGCTTGATTGATTCACTGGCAGGTACACCATCTAGCACATTTGGTAGGTGCTCTCTTTGCGAGCCGTTAGTTTCATCGAACCGCACATCCACAGTTTCAACCACTTTGTAGTGAAAGAGGTTGAATACTCGGGAGTGCGAGTCCTTTCCATAACCAAGCATAAAACTCTCATGTGCCTTGGTGCAAATTTAGAAGTGTGATGTGGATCCTTGATCCGCACCTAGCACCAAATACTGAAGTAGCTTACGTTTGGCTTCTTACCGATTAGAAGCTCATAGGGTGTTTTCTTGAAGCTTATGAAGATAAACACGGTTGATGACATGGCATGTAGTATCAATGGCTTCAGGCCAGAATTTTCTTGGAGTCTTGTATTCGTCAAGCATCGTCCGATCCATCTCAATAAGGGTTCTGTTCTTGCGCTCCACGATGCCATTCTGCTGAGGTGTGTAAGGAGCGAAAACTCATGAGTGATGCCTAAGGTGTCAAGATAAAGGTCGAGGCCCTGTGTTCTTGAATTCTATGTCGTTGTCACTCCTAATGTGCTTGATCTTGATGCCATAGTTGTTCATGGCACGGTTGGCGAAGCGTCTGAAGACATCCTGCACTTCAGTCTTGAAGAGAATTATGTGCACCCACGTATATCTTGAATAATCATCAACGATAACGAAACCATAGAGACAAGCGATTAGGTGAGAGTAGAGTAGTGAGTGGGACCAAACAAGTCCATGTGGAGCAACTCAAAAGGTCGAGATGTAGTCATAATTGTCTTCGAGGGATGCTTGGCTCTTGTCATCTTCCCAGCTTCACAAGCACCACATAGATGATCTTTCTTGAACTTGACGCCTTCGATGCCTATGACGTGCTTCTTCTTGGCGAGAGTGTGTAGGTTCCTCATGCCCGGCATGCCCTAGCCTCCGATGCCAGAGCCAGCACTCTGAAGACTTTGCTAGAAGACATACGGCCATCTGTGGTCCTGCTGAGAAGTCTACCATGTACAGATCATCTTTCCTGTACCCTTCGAAGACTAGAGACTTGTCAGATTCCATTAGTACAAGGCAACAATATTTTCCAAATAGCACAATCATGTTTAAGTCACAAAGCATTGAGACATACATTAAGTTGAAGCCAAGGGATTCAACAAGCATCACTTTGTCCATGTCTTTGATCCCTTGAGATTGCAACTCTACCTAGGCCCAATACTTTGCTTTTACCCGATTAATCGGCCCGAATGTGATGTGACTCTTATCACATGGACGTAAGGTTGAGTCCATGAGAAGACTTCGATCACTAGTCATGTGGTTAGTGCATCCGCTGTCCATAATCCATTCTGAAGCACGAGGTGTCATACCCTCTGATGCGATTAGGAGGAGAGGCTTCACAAAGAGTATTGTGAAGCATAAACATTTGACGACAAGAGGATTATCAAGGCTCGGATCAAGGTTAGGACTGGTGGTATGGTGGCAAACGATTGAGAAACGAAATACATAGTAAGACCATTTGGGCATTTTATTTTGCGTCCCATAATGTGTTTTAGGTCCCCAAACAATAGCATCGGACGCCTTTGATTTACGGTGGAGACCTTTCCTCGCAAAAGAGAGTTAAGTGCTCTTAACCACCCACATTTTCGAGGGTGGCTTCGAAGCAATGAGTCTAAGTGCAGCATCTGAGAATTTCGGCTTTGGAGCCCTAGCAAATAGCCTTGTAGGAGAAGAACGATACTCATATGAATAAGCAGAAAAGTTCTTAGTTCTATGAACATAGCGGTTTGATGACACACGCTCATATTCATAAGACTGAGTATGGTTTCCCTGCAAAACATTGGCGTTAGGGTAACTCGGGTGAGTCCTGTATCTGTATGAAGCCTTTGGGCCATATGAAGTCATAGGTCTTGTGTTTGTCCTCTTCCTTGGTGGTGTCATGACGACATTCACAGGAAGATTCTCAATACACTGTTTAGGTACCCAGATCTTCTTCAAAGGTGGTCCATTCCTGCAGTTAGTACCAACATACCCGCAAACACTTCACCATTCTCGATTCTTAAGCAGTTTATAGTTTGCATCAAAGGATTCATCAATGATAATAGGGTTAGCACAAGTGAAACGGATAAGGTGGATGAATCTCTTGAAGATTCCTTTGCAAAGAACCCATGTGGTTTTGGGGGTAACGCTCGGGCTTCGATAAGACCCATCAACATTCATTTTCCTCTCGAACCCAATACCCTCTTTTCTAGGGTTTCGGTTCGAATCTGCTTTTGAGGACATCACATAATGTCGATGCCCTTTGAGGCTTTTGTACATGCTGTCATGTCACAGTTCCTTCAACTGCATCATTAGCAATAGTAGTGGTATCCTCAACAGAGGGGTTAGTTACCACATCAGCAATTGAAGATATTGCAACAGGAGCAGTAGAACATCCAGCAACAGAAACAGCGTTATCACGCTCAATGCATTTTAAACATGGTGGTTCAAATCATACGGAGGGGACGATCTGTGAGCTGAAGTGACTTCGTTCTCCTTTTGAAGATCTTCATGATTCGATCTCAATTTCTCGAGTTCTGCTTCCTTTGAAGATAATCGTAGGAAAGCTTTTCATGAGATGTCGAGAGGGTTTCATGACGACCTTCAAGTTCCTGGTACTTAACATGAAGATTTTTTATGCCTTCAATTAAGGACTGAGTCTTAGTCATTTCCGCGTCCAACAGGTCACCGCTTTTGTCTAACAGTTTTTGAATATGTTCCATAGCTTTACATTGTTCGGTTGCAATTTTAGCAAGTTTTTGTAGCTAGGTTTGGATTCACAATCAGAGTCATCTTCACTTGATGTTTGAAATTAAGCATCGCGTGAGTTTACCTTGGCACCACGTGCCATGAAGCGATAAGTGGGGCGGAGTCGTCCTTGTCTGCAGCATCAACATTGGTGATGCAAGCATTGTCTTCGATGTTGAAGATGGATTTGGCAACATAGGCTGAAGCTAAAGCCAGATTTGCAACACCGTAGTCGACTCCTCCTCGATTCCACCATACGCCTCCTCGAAGCGAACTCCTCCTCTGAATCCATTTCCTTGCCAACAAAAGCACGAGCCTTGCCAGATGAACTTTTCTTGTGTGATGAAGACTTGGAAGTTGACTTGGAAGAAGATTTTGAGTATTTCTTCTTCTTCTTGTCATCAGAATCATATTCCTTGCTCTTCTTCTTTTTCTTCTCATTGTTCCACTGTGGACACTTTCGGAGATGTAGTGACCAGGTTTCTTGCACTTGTGGCGGGTTCTCTTCTTGTGGTCATTGGAAGAAGCTTCATCATTTCTTGAACTGGATCGTGAAGATTTTACGAAGCCTTTCTTCTTAGTGAACTTCGGAACTTCTTCACAAGCATAGAAAGCTCCTTTCCAAGGTCTTGACTTCACCGGAGCTGCGGTCGATTCTTCTTCGGATGAGGAAACAGCCTTTGCCTTCAAAGCGCCTTGAGTTCGGCCATAGTTGGGACCATAGATATCTCTTTTCTCGGATAAATTTGGAACTCATGTGTGTTAAGCCTCTCAAGTATGTCGGATGGATTGAGTGTCTTGAAGTCGTAGGCGTTCTTGAATCATAAGAGCTAGAGTGTCAAATGAGTTGTCAAGAGATCTCAGAAGCGTCTTGACGATTTCATGCTTGGTGATCTCAGTGGCGCCGAGAGCCTGAAGCCCTTTTGTGATGTCAGTGAGACGATCGAACGTGAGCTAGACATTTTCATTGTCATTTCTCTTGAAGCGGTTGAAGAGGTTGCATAGGACACTGATTCTTTGATCTCTCTGAGTTTAAACACCTTCATTGACTTTGGAGAGCCAGTCCCAGACTAGCTTCGGCGTTTCCAAAGCACTCACACGGCCTTATCGCCTTTGGTCGATGACCACAGATGATGTTCTTATGATGAGAATCGAGTTGAATGAACTTCTTGACATCGCTAGCGGTGGCGCCTTCACGATCTTGGGAGCGCCGTTTTTGATGACATACCACGGATCGACATCAATGGCTTCAAGATGCATACGCATCTTATTCTTCGATGAGGGATATTCGGTGCCGCCGAAGGCAGAGTGGCACGCGGCGGAGACTTTGATTATCCTGCGGTCAACATAGCTAAACTCGTGTGGTTAAGCGAATCACCTGAGAACAAGGGAGTACCTTGCTCTGATACCAATTGAAAGTGCTAGTTATCGACTAGAGGGGGGGGGGTGAATAGGCGATTTTTACGAAAGTCTTAAAAGCATGAAAGTCTCGAAGACAAACATGAAAACTGGACCTATAAACATGCAGCGGAAGATGAACTACACTAGACAAGCCATAGTCAAACAAGTATGAAGCTAAGGCATGATGACCGATAGCAAACTATGTAGTAGGATCGGGATGGAAGATAGTATGAAGCCAATCGAACATGTAGTCACACAGTGAAGTCAAACAGGTAAAGCAATCAAACAATGACTTCACAACAACAAACTGTAAGTAAGGAAAGTAAGAGATAGAACCAGTGAGTTGTGAAGACAAGGATTTGTTCGACCAGTTCCAGTTGCTGTGACAACTGTACGTCTGGTTAGGGAGGCTGAGATTGAACTTAGAAGACCGCATCTTCACCTTATTCCCCTTGAGCTAAGGACACACAGTCCCCGCCCAATCACTCAGGTAAGTCTTCAAGGTAGACTTCTTCGCCGGCAATCCACAATTACTCTTGGATGCTCGAACGCCGCCCTAACCGGTTTGGAGGATTCCACGAGGTCCTCAAGTGTAACAAGTCTTGAGATCACGCGACGAAAGACTTGATGATGCCTAACACTCTTTGGCTCTGGGTGTTTGGGCTTTGTCCTCACAAGGATTTCTCTCTCTCAAAAGCTTCGGAGGTGGGTTGCTCTCAAATGACAAAAGCTGTGTACTAACTCTGAGCAGCTACCAATTTATGGTGTAGGGGGTGGGCTATTTATAGCCACTGGGCAACCCGACCTGATTTTTCCTAAATGACCCTGGGTCACTAAGGAACTGACACATGTCACAACGGTCAGATTTCAAACACACGCAACAGCTTGACTTGGGCTACAAGTAAAGCTGACTTATCCGACTCTGGATAAGATTTGCTCTCATTGTCTTCGCTCGAAGACATAGGATTTTGGTTGAGCATCACTTGACCACTCTCGACTTTGTTCACTTGGACCCCACTTAGCCGTGCGGTGGTTCCTATGACTCAACAAAGAAGAAAAGAAACAACGAAACTACTAAGTCTTGGCGCTCCATAGTCTTCACTCAATGTCTTCTTACATCATAGTCTTCAATGTGAATATCTTCACGCATTACCACCATTGTCTTCAATGTCTTCCTACATTTTAGGGGTCATCTCCGGTAGGTAAACCGAATCAAGGAGGGACTACTACTGTGTTATCCTGCAATTCTCACAAACACATTAGTCCCTCAACCACGTTTGTCGTCAATACTCCAAAACCAAACTAGGGGTGGCACTAGATGCACTTACATCCCTAGTATCCACTATGTTCTGAGATTGATGTTGCTATGACTTTGCTACGCTTAATGCTTGTCATTAGGGCCCGAGTGCCATGATTTCAGATCTGAACCTATTATGTTTTCATGAATATATGTGTGTTCTTGATCCTATCTTGCAAGTCTATAGTCACCTATTATGTGTTATGATCCGACAACCTCAAGTGACGATAATCGGGATACTTCTCGGTGATGACCGTAGTTTTAGGAGTTCATGTATTCACTATGTGTTAATGCTTTGGTCCGGTTCTCTATTAAAAGGAGGCCTTAATATCCCTTAGTTTCAGTAAGGACCCCGCTGCAACAGGAGGGTAGGACAAAAGATGTCATACAAGTTCTTTTCCATAAGCACGTATGACTATTTACGGAATACATGCCTACATTACATTGATGAATTGGAGCTAGTTCTATATCACCCTATGTTATAACTATTGCATGAGGAATCGCATCCGGCATAATTATCCATCAACGATCCAGAGTTGCCTCACGAGCTTTTCACATATTGTTCTTCGCTTATTTACTTTTCCGTTGCTCTTTGTTACAACTACTACAAAAAAACCAAAAACATTTATCTTTATTTTTGCTACCGTTACCTTTATTATCATACCACTTTTGCTACTAAACACTTTGTTGCAGATACTAAGTTATCCAGGTGTGGTTAAATTGACAACTCAACTGCTAATACTCAAGAATATTCTTTGGCTCCCCTTGTGTCGAATCAATAAATTTGGGTTGAATACTCTACCCTCGAAAGCTGTTGCGATCCCCTATACTTGTGGGTTATCAAGACCAATTTCTGGCGTCGTTGGCGGGGAGCATAGCTCTATTCTCTGAGTCACTTGGGATTTATATCTGTTGATCGCTATGAAGATCTTGAAAGACGACCGAACTACTATTTTGCCCTCAACTACGAGGGGAGGTAAGGAAGTGCCATCTAGCTCTGCACTAGATTCTCCTTCCATTATTAGTAAGCTTGCGACACCTAAACCTACTACTGCTATGAGTTCTGATATGTCGCATGTTATTCATGATGCCACTTCTGCTATGCATGATGAAACTACTTACATGCGTGATACTACTTTTGCCATTAGGTGAATTTCTAGATGAACAACTTGCTAGAGTTAGAGGGATGAAATTCACCGAAGATCCTATTACTGATGATAGTGATGATGAAGGTTCCCCCAATGATTATGTTTTACCTGTTGTTCCTAAGGGTTATGTTATGTATGAAAAAGCTGCTCTGGAAATCCTTGCTTGCAATGATAGGAATGATCTTAAGAAATTATTAGCTAAATGGAAGCGGCAGTCTCTTAATACTAGAATGAAACCCAACCCTGCTTTTGCTACTTCACCTATTTGTGTTACTGATAAGGATTATGAATTCTCTGTTGATCCTGATATTATTACTTTAGTTGAATCTGATCCTTTTTATGGCCTTGAATCTGAAACTGTTGTGGCACATCTTACCAAGTTGAATGATATAGCCAGCTTGTTTACTCATGATGAGAAGTCTCTCTATTTATATATCCTTAAGATATTTCTGTTCTCATTAAAGGGTGATGCTAAGACTTGATATAATTCTCTTGCTCCTGGTTGTGTGCGTAGTCCCCAGGATATGATTCATTACTTCTTTGCTAAATATTTTCCTGCTCATAAGAAACAAGTTGCATTGCGGGAAATATATAATTTTGTGCAAATCAAAGAAGAGAGTCTCCCACAAGCTTGGGGAGGCTTCTCCTTACTTTAATGCTTTGCTGATCATCCTCTTAAGAAAAATGAAATACTTGATATCTTTTATAATGGACTAACCGATGCTTCCAAGGACCACTTGGGCCGATTGTCTGGTTGTGTTTTCGAGGAAAGAACAGTCTCTGAAGCTGAAATATTATTGAATAATATGTTGACTAATGAAAATAATTGGAGTCTTCGAGCCAGCCTCAAGTAATTCTGAACCAATTGAGCCAACTCTGAGCCTATTCCTAAACCCACTCCGAAGAAGAGAGGTGTTTTATTTCTCGATCTGAAGATATGCAAGAGGCAAAAATCAATGAAAGAAAAAGGTATTAAAGCTGAAGATGTTAAGAATTTACCTCCTATTGAAGAAATACATGGTCTTAATTTATCACTTTGAAGAACCGCATTGTCTTGATAACCCGACACAGGTAGTAAAGGTAAATTCTCTCTATAGATATGATAAAGTTGAAATACCCTCTACTAAATTTCATAGCGCATGCTTAGATGAATTTTATGACTTTATGGCTAGACAAGAAAGTTTTAATGCTTATGTTGGTAGAGAATTAAAGAATAATGCTTTCGAAATAGGACGCCAGAGGTGATAATCTGGCTAGAGTTAAAGATGAACTTCACCGCAGTTAGCAAATATGCTTCTATGGTTGCTACTCAAGTTGAGCAAGTACTCAAAGCTCAAAATGATTTGCTTGATGAATTAAATAATAAAAATGACTTTGCTGTTAGAGTGGCTACTAGAACTGGTAGAATGACTCAGGAACCTTTGTATCCTGAAGGCCACCCTAAGAGAATCGAGCAAGATTCTCGGAGAAATAATTTAGAGGCACCTAGTTCTTCTAAAAAGAAGAAAAAGAAAAAGCGATAAAACTTTGCATGCTTCTAGTGAACCTCTGTAGACACAAGCGAGAATCCCAATAATATTTCTATTTCTCGATCTTTGAAACTCAATCGTGTGATGAACATGAACCTAGTGATAATGTTAATAATAATGTTCATGTTGATGCACAACCTAGCAATGTTAATGATGTAGAGATTGAACCTGCTGTTGATCTTGATAACTCACAATCAAAGAATCAACGTTATGACAAGAGAGATTTTGTTGCTAGGAAGCACGGTAAAGAAAGAGAACCATGGGTTCAGAAACCCATGCCCTTTCCTCCTAAACCATCCAAGTCAAAGGATGATCACGATATTGAGAGCTTTCTTTGAAATGATTAGACCTATTTTCTTACGTATGCGCTTAATCGATATGCTTAAAGTGAATACTTATGCTAAGTATATGAAGGATATCATCACAAATAAAAGAAAGATACCAGAAGCTGAAATTTCCACCATGCTTGCTAATTACACTTTTAAGGGTGGAATACCAAAGAAACTTGGAGATCCGGGTGTACCAACTATACCATGCTCTATTAAAAGAAATTATGTTAGAACCGCTTTATGTGATCTTGGAGCCGGTGTTAGTGTTCTGCCTCTCTCTTTATATCATAGACTTGAATTGAATAAGTTGACACCTACTGATATATCTTTGCAAATGGCTGATAAATCAACTGCTATACCAATCGGTATTTGTGAGGATGTGCCTGTTGTGGTGGCAAATGTCACTATCTTAACGGACTTTGTTATTCTTGATATTCCTGAGGATGATAGTATGTCTATTATCCTTGGTAGACCTTTTCTTAATACTGCAGGGTCTGTTATTGATTGCAACAAAGGCAATGCCACTTTTCATGTTAATGGTAATGAGCATACGGTACACTTTACGAGGAAACAATCTCAAGTTCATAGCATCAATTCAATTGGAAAAGTTCCAACTATCATTTTTGGAGGTTTCAAATTTCCTCTCCCTCCTGTCAAGAAAAAGTATGATATTCTTATTGTTGGGGATTTTCATATCCCGTTGAGGTAACTTAGTGTTATTGAAACTTCTCCGGTTCCGTGTTATTGGAATGAGTTAGATTAACAAGACTTGATCAACCTTGTTAGTGGGTTCATTTTGATGATCACGAGATGGATGAAACTAGAAGGCACAACCTTACATGACCCTCCTTTTACTTTCTGTTATTTAGATGAAATAAAGCAAAAATAGTATTATCCGTCTATTTTCTGAATTATCCGTGCATTAAAAAATAGTCCGAAAATAAAAGTGCTCCAAATGCCCTGTAAATCTAGTATGATTTTTCTGGAATATTTGAGGATTTTAGGCACTGAAAACACTGCAGAAGGGGCAAGCACCAGGCCCCGAGAGAGGAGGGCGCGCCCTCTGTCTCGTGGGCCCCTGGTGGCCCCCCTCCACTTATGCCAACACCCACACACTTCATCTTCTACCCAAAAAAATCCCCATCCAGCTCAAGCACGAGTTCCAGCTCTCCTTGCTGCGATTTTCGATCTCTTAGCTCAAAGCTCCATTCACAAAACTGCTTTGGGAGATTGTTGCTTGGTATGTGACTCCTCCATTGGTCCAATTAGTTTTTGTTCTAGTGCTTCATTCATTGCAAATTTTTCTTTGCATAGGTGACCATGTTCTTGAGCTTGCATGTTAAATTTTTGAGGTCCCAAGCAATTCCAATGCATGATGTAGGCTCTAGGCACTTGTAGGAGTAGTTGCTATCAATCTTGTTTAGTTTTATGCACTTTTATTTTGAAGTTACTAAAATTTCAGAATTTTCAGAAAATGTTAAGGAGGCTCTTTAAAGGCTCTTCTAGCCAAAGCTCTAAGGAAAAACAAGACAAAGAGAAGGAAAAACCCAAGTATAATCTTCCTTGCTTAGCGGAAGTACGGTCGTGTGAATGGCCATGCGAAGATTTCTTGAAAGAAGCCGGAATTCATGAAGATTTTTATGTTTTAATCGAGATTGCAGGCCTCACCGGGCTCATCAACAACCGAATCGATCAGTACCTCTTGCTCACCAATACTTTCGTGCAAAACTTTTATTATTATCGTAAGAAGTCACCGCTCGATATCATTTCATTTATATGATGAATTCAAAGAAATGTCTTTACGTCACTTTTGTGCGGTATGTAGGATACCTTATGAGGGAGAATTAGAGGAACCCCATCGTGAAGACGTGGATGGCTTTGTTAAAACTATTGCTGTGGAAGAGCTAAAGAAGGGCTCTGATGCAAAAGTCTCTAGCATACACTTTCCTGTTTTACGCTACTTTGCCATATTTGCTAGTAGATGCTTGATTGGTCGTGGAAATAGTGGAAATTTGAGCGTTCCAGATATTATTATTCTTCAACATGCTTTGCTGGGAGACAACACTTTTAGTATGGGTGCCGTCGTTGCTAAACGGCTAGCCCTGAATCGTACAAAAGGCCCCATATTTGGAGGCATCTATCTTTGCTGCGTCTTCTTGAACATTTTAGATACCCATTAGGCACTATGAGGAGGATGAGATAAAATTGCACCCTCACATCTTAGATTACAAGAGCATGGTAGCACACAAGTTTATTGTTGATAATGAAGATAAGATGCTCTTGTATAAACTTAGATTTAATAAGAAGCACATTGAGATTATTACTTTGCATGCGCCTTTGTTGTTTGATTTTCTTGCAGATAATTTTATTGTCACACCGGAAGCGGTGAACAATCATCGAGCTCAAGCTTTTACTCCAGAACCTGAACTTGAACAAGAACCTGAGCTGGACCCTTATCGTGCATCATCTGTCTAGTGGGATCCGGAGATGACCAACCAGTGGTATCCTGATTACACCTCCCACTACACAGGGAGGGTAGCTTGGCGGTCCTTGGTACTAGACCAACTTAGGCCAAAAGCCTAAGCTTGGGGAGTACATATTTCTCACCGAATTTACATTCATGCTCACACACTAGTCGTCGGTGCTCATACTCTTTCATTGTATTATCCATGCTAGTTAAATTTCTTTTTCTAGTTTTCTTCTTGTGTGTTTGATAAACCTTAGGAAAAATCAAAAAAAAATTAGTTAGTTTAATTTCCATGCTGGTAGTAGAATTAAAATGAAAACCCAAAAAGATTTCTAGTTCTTCTTCTTACTTGTTGGGAGCTTTCCCGTGTAAATAGTTTTATTTTCTTTTCTTTCTTTTGGGGGTCGAGAAGACCATATTGAAAATGCTTAGTGGCTCTTATATGCATGAATGTTTATTTAACTTAGAGCCCATATTACCTGTCTTCTCTCTTGATCGTTGAATGCTTGCGATTCCAAATTAGTCCAATGCACGTACACTCATATTATTATTACACATCGTTCGATTAGTATGCGAGTGAAAGGCAATAATGACGATATATGATGAACTTATTGGGATGAGAAAAGCTGGTATGAACTTCGACCTCTTTTGTTTTCGTAAATATGATGAGTTCATCGTTCCTGAGCCACTATTATGAAGTAAACATATTTGCAATGACATTTAGAGATTATAGTTACTTGTGCCATGCTTGATTAGCTATGAGTTATAATGATTTACCTTGCGTGCCAACATACTATTAGAATGATTATGATATGGTATGATGGGATGGTATCCTCCTTTGAATGAATTGAGTGACTAGACTTCGCACATGTTCACACATGTAGTTGAATCAAATCAACATAGCCTTCATGATATTTATGTTCATGGTAGATTATATCCTACTCATGCTTGTACTCGGTGTGAATTAATTTTAATGCATGTTTCTGTTGTTGTCGCTCTACGAGTTAATCGCTTCCAGTCTTTTGCTAGCCTTCACTTGTACTAAGCGGGAATACTGCTTGTGCATCTAAACTCCTTAAACCCCAAAGTTGTTCCATACGAGTCCACTATACCTTCCTATATGTGGTATCTACCTGCCGTTCCAAGTAAATTTGTATGTGCCAAACTCCAAACCTTCAAATGAAATTACATTTTGTATGCTCGAGCAGCTCATGTACAACTAGGGCTGCCTATATCTTCCATGCTAGGTGGGTTATTCTCAAGAGGAGTGGACTCCGCTCCTCATTCACGAGAAAGGGCCGATCGGGTGCCCAAAGTCCCATGATCCAAAAAGATCAAAACTAAATCAAAATAATTGCAAACAAAACTCCCCTTGGGACCCGTTGAATGTTGGAGGCACTTTCGTTGTTTCGAGCAAGCCATGGATTGATGCTTGTGGAGGAGGAGTACAAACCTTTACCATTCTGTTTGGGAACCGCCTATAATGCATGTAGTATGGAAGATCTGACCATCTCATAGTTGTTACGTTGTGAAAGTATGCTGCTCAAAATGTTATTCAATCTCTATTTTAAAATCGAGCTCTGGCACCTCTACAAATCCCTGCTTCCCTCTGCGAAGGGCCTATCTATTTACTTTTATGTTGAGTCATCATCCCTTCTTATTAAAAAGCTTATTAAAAAGCACCCGCTGGAGAGCACACCGTCGTATGCATTCATTACTATTGGTTTATATTGGGTGTGACTTGACTGGATCTCTTTTACCATGAATTACAATGTTTAGTCAGTCCTTGATCTTTAAAGGTGCTCTGCATTTATGTTTCTTGGTCTCGTAAAGGGCTAGCGAGATACCATTTTGTTATGTCATGTTGTGATTATTTTGAGAAAGTGTTGTCATCCGAGTTTTATTATTATGGCTCGCTAGCTAATTATGTTATTGATATGAGTAATTGTGAGACCTATGTGTTATTGTGAGTATGGTTAGTTCATAATATTTGCTGAAACTTGAATGCTGGCTTTTCATGTTTACAACAACAAGAGCAAACCGAGTTTGTAAAAGTTTTTATTTATCACTTTCAGTTTATCAACTGAATTGCTTGAGGACAAGCAAAGGTTTAAGCTTGGGGGAGTTGATACGTCTCCAACGTATCTATTTTTCCAAACACGTTTGCCCTTGTTTTGGACTCTAACTTGCATGATTTGAATGAAACTAACCTTGACCGACGCTATTTTCAGCAGAACTACCATGATGTTGTTTTATGTGTAGAAAAGAAAAGTTCTCGGAATGTCCTGGAAATCCACGGAGGCACTTTTTGGAATTTATAAAAATTATTGGGCGAAAGAAATACCCCAGGGGGCCCAGGGCCTGTCCACGAGACAGGGGGGCGCGCCCCCTAGGGCGCGCCCCCTATCTCGTGGGCCCCCTGGACCTCCTCCGACCTCAACTCCAACTACATATATTCCGTCTCGGGGAAAAAAAATCAGAGAGAAAGTTTCATCGTGTTTTACGACACGAAGCCGCCGCCAAGCCCTAATCTCTCTCGGGAGGGCTGATCTGAGTCCGTTCGGGGCCCGAAGAGGGGATTAAATCGCCGTCGTCATCATCAACCATCCTCCATCACCAATTTCATGATGCTCACCGCCCGTGCGTGAGTAATTCCATCATAGGCTTCTTGGACGGTGATGGGTTGGATGAGATTTACCATGTAATCAAGTTAGTTTTGTTAGGGTTTGATCCTAGTATCCACTATGTTACGAGATTGATGTTGCTATGACTTTGCTATCCTTAATGCTTGTCACTAGGGCCCGAAAGTGCCATGATTTCAGATCTGAACCTATTATGTTTTCATGAACATATGTGTGTTCTTGATCCTATCTTGCAAGTCTATAGTCACCTATTATGTGTTATGATCCGACAACCCCGAAGTGACAATTATCGGGATACTTCTCGATGATGACCGTAGTTTGAGGACTTCATGTATTCACTATGTGTTAATGCTTTGGTCCAGTTCTCTATTAAAAGGAGGCCTTAATATCCTTAGTTTCCGTAAGGACCCGTACAGAACGGGAGGGTAGGACAAAAGATGTCATACAAGTTCTTTCCCATAAGCACGTATGACTATTTACGAATACATGCCTACATTACATCGATGAATTGGAGCTAGTTCTATATCACCCTATGTTATAACTATTGCATGAGGAATGCATCCGGCATAATTATCCATCACTGATCCGGTGCCTACGAGCTTTTCACATCTTGTTCTTCGCTTATTTACTTTTCTGTTGCTACTGTTACAACTACTACAAAAACCCAAAAACATTTATCTTTATTTTTGCTACCGTTACCTTTATTATCATACCACTTTTGCTACTAAACACTTTGCTACAGATACTAAGTTATCCAGGTGTGGTTGAATTGACAACTCAACTGCTAATACTCAAGAATATTCTTTGGCTCCCCTTGTGTCAAATCAATAAATTTGGGTTGAATACTCTACCCTCGAAAGAAGTTGCGATCCCCTATACTTGTGGGTTATCAACGTCTCTCCCAACCGTACGTTTGTTGAACGCGGAGGTGCCGTCCGTTCAGCGCTCGGTCATCGGTGATTTGGATCACGACGAGTACGACTCCATCAACCCCGTTCTCTTGAACGCTTCCTTCATGATCTACAAGGGTATGTAGATGCACTCCCCTCTCCCTCGTTGCTAGATGACTCCATAGATTGATCTTGGTGATGCGTAGAAAATTTTAAAATTCTGCTACGTTCCCCAACATAACTTGGGTTCAAGGTTTTTGATGTACAAGCAAAATTCCCACTTAGTACAGGCGAAGGCTAGCAAATAGATTGAGAAGCGGCCAGCTAGAGAGCATCAACGGTCATGAACATGCATTGTCCATAAGTAACATTGGACACTAGCATGAGTAGGATATGAACACCATGAACATAAATATCATAGAGGCTATGTTGGTTTTGATTCAACTACATGCACGAACATGTGCCAAGTCAAGCCACTCGAACATTCAGAGGAGGATACCATATCATCATACTACGTCACAATCATTTTAATGCAATGTTGAAATCCAAGATAAATCATCATCAACTCCTAGCAACTTATGCATGGCAGGAGAAACTATAATCTCTAATTGTCATTGCAAACATGTTTAATCATAATGGGTTGAATCATGGATACTAGGTTAAACATATTTACACAAACAGGACAAGTCGAGTTCATACCCGTTTCTCTCTGCCACGGCGAGTTCATCGAATATCGTCATTATTGCCTTCCACTTGCACGAGCGAACGATGTGAAAATAATAATAGTGCAAGAGTGTCGTGGACTAAGCTGGAATCTGCAAACATTTTATTCAACACGAGAAGACAAGGTAAAATGGTCTCTTCGTTAGTTCAACAATTATTCATATGAGAGCCACTCAACATTTTCATCGTGGTCTTCTCCTTGATACGACTCAAATAAAAAAATAAAAGAAAATTAGAGAAACACACTGAAATATTTTTGGAGTTTTTGGTTTTCTTGAACAAGCAAATAAAAGGGAAAATCAACAAAACGAGAAAAACTATTTACACGGGAAAGCTCCTAACAAGCAAAACAAGAACATGGAAATCTTTTTGGGTTTTCTTTTTAGTATTACAACTAAGCATGCATAGAAAGTAAACTAACTACAACTAATTTATTTTTTTGGTTTTTCTATGATTTTTCAAACACACAAGACGAAAGTGAGAAAATAAAAATTAAGCATGGATGACACAATGAAAAAGTGTGAACACCGATAAAAGGAATAAGTGGGCATGAATATAAAGTCGGTGGAAACACGTACTCCCCCAAGCTTAGGCTTTTGGCCTAACTTGGCAGCCGATCAGAAACCTGGATAGTAGTCGGGGTGCTGAGGATCGAGCATCCACTGATCCCACTGCTGGGGCTCCTCCTCTGCTGCAGCCTGGTCGTTCCGGTAGGCAATGATATCGCAGGCATAATCCTATATCCGCCCTTGGCAACATGATCAAACAAAGCAGGAGCAGGCAATGGAATAATATCACGAGTGTCAATGCGAAAAACCAGGTTACAGGAATGTTAGGGTAATCTCGTGCAATAAAATGGTGGTGTTCGATGGCTGCGGGATCTAGGTAAACCTTGGTCAGAGGGTAATCATGAAGGCGTATCTCAACATTAAAGTGAGTCGCCAAACGAGTAGCGAAACTCCCACCATGTATTTTACCCTTGGACTTATTAACGTGGAGGCGATGTGCCACAATAGCTCCCAAGCTATAAGTGTTGTCGCCCTCAGTGCACGAGTAAAACAGCAAAGGTGCAGTGAATCTGAGTGCACCCACCTTCTCTCTAGCAAGCAAGCATTTTGCAATGAAAAGAGCAAAAGTAATGAACAGCAAGAAAATGCGAGCCCGCGACAGTGATAGCCGACACCCCTCTCTCATCTCCCACTATCAAGGTATGTTAAAAGGCCTCAAACTCTGCCGGCCTAGGCTCAACTAAGCTCCCGTCAGAAGGGATCATGCATATGTCACAAAATTGATGAAAGTGGTATCGTGCGGGTTTCAACATATAAATTAAGCTGCACCTCAGGAGGATTATTCCTAGGAAGTAAATTAAAACTTTGAACAAAGATGTTTGTGAGGAGATGATATTGTTTACATTCAGCTGGCATGAAGTCGGTGAGCTTGGCATTAGCAGCATATTGTGTGAACTCCTGAAGGATTTCGGCCTCTTCCATGAATGGGGTATGCGGCCATTCGCACGGCCGTATTTCCGCCAACCTCCGAGCATGGAGATCACTGTCAGACGACTCCCCAATAACTCCCTTGGAGTTCTTCTTAGAAGCAAACTTCCTAAAGATATTCATCCTTTTCTTATGAACAAAAATTCTGAAATTTTTAGTCCACAAAATTTTCCAACAGAACTTCACAAAAATGATAGCAACTACTCATAGGGATACATAGAGGCCATAGCAAGCATTCAAACTACTTAGAACTCTAAGAATTCAACATGCAAGCTCATCTACAGCAGCACCAAGACTAGCTAATTATTTAAAATATAAACCACTAAAACAAAAACTAATTGGACAAATAGTGGAGTCACATACCAAGCAACAATCCCTCGAAACAATTTCAAAAACGGAGCTTCGAGCAAAGAGATCGAAATCCACGGGTTTGAGAGCAAGAACGAGAGAGCAAAGGTGAATTTTTTCTGGAGGTAGGAGATGATGTGGTGTGAAGAGATAAGTAAGGGGGCCCACGTAGGGACCACAACCCACCAGCGCGCCTGGGGTCTGGCGCGCCAGGTGGGTTGTGCCCACCGGTGCACCTCCCTCGATATTATTTGCACGAGAATTCATAAATATTTAGAAAAAATCGTATTAAATTTTCAGAGCATTCTGAGAACTTCTATTTTTGGGACATCTTTTATTGCACGGCAAATTCAGAAAATAGACAAAATATGGCATTTTATTTTATTTAACTAACAAAAACATCAAACAAAAGGTAGGGAAAGAAGGTAGTGCTTACTAAATTCATCAAATTCATACCTCTCAAAAATGATCCATTAATAAGGTTGATCAAGTCTTATTAACAACCACTTTCGATTAGCAAGAAACCGAAGAACTTTCGTAAATCACTAAGTTACCTCAACGGGGATATGAATGTCCCCAACAATAAGCATTTCATATTTCTTTTTGAAAGTAGGTAGAGGTAGTTGAAAACTTCCAGTAGTGATTGTCGGAGATTTTTCAATAACATTAATACCATTCACTTGGAATTGTTTCTTTGGAAAGTGCACCGTATGCTCATTACCATTGATATGAAAAGTGACCTTGCTTTTATTGCAATCAATAACATCCCCTGCAGTATTCAAGAAGGGTCTACCAAGGATAATCGATATGTTGTCGTCCTCGCACATCTCAAGTAGAACAAAGTCAGCTAAAATAGTAACATTAGCAACAACAACAACGGGCACATCCTTACAAATACCGATAGGTATGGCAAGTGATTTGTCAGCCATTTGCAAAGATATTTCAGTAGGTGTGAGTTTATTCAAATCAAGTCTTTCATATAAAGAAAAAGGCATAACACTAACACCAGATCCTAAATCACATAAAGCAGTTTTCACATAATTCTTTTTTGATGGTGCAAGGTATAGTTGGTATTGCCAGATCTCCAAGTTTTTTAGGTACTCCATCCTTAAAAGTATAATTAGCAAGCATGGTGGAGATTTAAGCTTTCGGTATTTTTATCTTATTAGTGATGATGTCTTTCATATACTTTGCATAAGGAGGCATCTTCAAGATATCGATCAAGCGGCGTGCATAAAAAGTAGCCTCGACATTTCAAAGAAAGCGTTCAAATTCTTCATCATCTTTCTTTTTAGTTGACTTGGGTGGAAAAGGCATAGGTTTTTGAACCCATGGTTCTCTTTCTTTACCGTGTTTTCTAGCCACAAAGTCACTTCTATCATACCTTTTATTCTTAGGTTGTGGGTTATCAAGATCAACTGGAGGTTCTATCTCAACATCATTGTCTGGTTCTTTATTATTTGTTTGAGTATTTTCATGAACCTCATCATTATCATTTTCATTATCAGAAGGTGAGTGTTCATTACAGATTGAGTTTCAAAGATCGAGAGATAGAAACTTCATTATCATTATCAGGAGGTTTCTCTATTTCAGGTTCACTAAAAGCATGCAAAGTCCTATCATTTTTATTCTTCTTTTTCTTTTTAGAAGGACTACGTGCATCAATCTTAACTCTTTGTTAGTCTTGTTCAGTTATTTTTGGGTGTCCCTCAGGATAGAGTGGTTCCTGAGTCATTCTACCTCCTCTAGTCATTACTCTAACCGCATGATCATTGATATTATTATTCATTTCATCAAGCAACTCTCTTTGAGATTTAGCAACTTGTTCTAATTGAGTTTGAACCTTAGAAGCATGCTTTCCAACACCTCCAACATCATTTGAGATTCTAAATAACAAGTCACTCAAACGAGCAATCATATCAGAATTGTATTTCGATTGTTTCATAACATTTTCATTGAAGTGATCTTGTTTTCTAATTTAGTTTTCAAACTCATAAAGGCATTGGCTAGGGTGCATATTGTGAGGATTGTCATTATCATTGAATTTCATCAAAGAATTTACCTCTACCACCTTAGACAGTGGTGGTGCATTAAGCCCATGTATATCTTCAATAGGAGGTAATTTTTTTACATCCTCGGCTTTAATACCTTTTTCCTTCATAGATTTCTTTTCCTCTTGCATATCTTCAGGACTGAGATATAATATACCCCTCTTCTTCGGAGTGGGTTTAGGCGGTGGTTCAGGAAGAGTCCAATCATCATAATTTTTCTATATGTTATTCAATAATTCTTCACTGCTTAACAGTTCATTCCACGAAAACACAACCAAAGACACAACTATCTAGGAAATACCTAGAAGCATCGGTTAGTCCATTATAGAAGATATCAAGTATTTAATTTTTCTTAAGAGGTTGATCAGGCAAAGCATTAATTAACTGGAAAAACCTCCCCCAAGCTTGTGGGAGACTCTCTTCTTTAATTTTCACAAAGTTAAATATTTCCTGTAAAGCAGCTTGTTTCTTATGAGCAGGAAAATATTTTTCAGAAAAGTAATAAATCATATCCTGAGGACTACGCACACAACCAGGAGCAAGAGTATTGTACCAAGCTTTAGCATCACCCTTTAATGACAACATAAATAATTTGAGAATAAAGTAATAGCGAGTCTTCTCATCATGAGTAAAAAGGGTGGCTATGTCATTCAACTTAGTAAGATGTGCCACAACAGTTTCAGTTTCATAACCATGGAAAGGATCAGATTCAACCAAAGTAATTAACTCTGGGTCGACAGAGAATTCACAATCCTTATCATCAATAAAGATAGGTGAAGTAGCAAACTTAGGATCATGTTGCATTCTAGCATTCAAGGATTTTTCTTCATACTTGCATAGTAATTTCTCTAGATCATCTCTATCCTTACAAGCAAGAATGTCTCTAGTCGTCTCTTCATTCATAACATAACCTTCTGGTACCTTAGGCAATTCATATCAAGGAAGTATAGTTCTAGCAGGTGTTTTAGGAGTTTCAGTTTCAAGCTCATCATCACATTCAACAACATCATGTTGAAATACTCTAGCAATTTGTTCATCAAGAAAATTCCAAGTGACTCAACAAATATAGCTATGCTCCCCGGCAACGGCGCCAGAAAAAGGTCTTGATAACCCACAAGTATAGGGGATCGCAACAGTTTTCGAGGGTAGAGTATTCAACCCAAAATTATAGATTCGACACAAGGGGAGCCAAAGAATATTTTCAAGTATTAGCAGCTGAGTTGTCAATTCAACCACACCTGGAGATTAATTATCTGCAGCAACGTGATCAGTAGCAAAGTAATATGATAGTTTTGATAGTAGTGACAACAACAATAGTAACGATAACATTGATAGCAGTAGTTTTGTAGCGAGTGCAATAGTAATGATAGCAGTAGTAACTTAGCAAGAACAATATATATAAGATAAATTCATATGCATTGGGTCGGTGACTTGTTGGATGATATTCATCATGAGACAGTTATAACCTAGGGCGATATGGCACTAGCTCTAGTTCATCAATATAATGTAGGCATGTATTCCGTAAATAGTCATACGTGCTTATGGGAAGAACTTGAATGAAATCTTTTGTCCTACCCTCCCGTGGCAGCGGGGTCCTACTGGAAACTAAGGGATATTAAGGCCTCCTTTTAATATAGAACCCGAACAAAGCATTAACACATAGTGAATACATGAACTCCTCAAACTACGGTCATCACCGGGAGAGGTCCCGACTATTGTCACTCCAGGGTTGCCGGATGATAACACGTAGTAGGTGACTATAACTTGCAAGATCGGATCTAGAGCATTGATATAATGACGATAACATAAGCGGTTCTGATATGAATTCATGGCACCCGGGCCCAAAGTGACAAGCATTAAGCATGGCAAAGTCATAGTAACATCAATCTTAGAACATAGTGGATACTAGGGATCAGGCCCTAACAAAACTAACTCGATTGCATGATGAATCTCATCCAACTCCTCACCGACCAGCGAGCCTACGAAGGAATTACTCACTCCCGGTGGGGAGCATCATGGAATTGGCGATGGAGAAGGGTTGGTGATGACGAAGAATGAAGATCCCCCTCTCCGGAGCCCCAAACAGACTCCAGATCTGGCCTCCCGATGAAGAACAGGAGGTGACGGCAGCTCCGTCTCGTGGATCATGATAATTCTTTCTCCCTGATTTTTTCTGGAAATATTGGATTTTATAGCGTCGGTTTCAGGGTCTATCGGGCCACCGTGGGGACAACCCACAGGCGCGCCTGAGGGAGGGGGCAGCGCCCTAGTGGGTTGTCCCACCCAGGTGCTCCCCCCTCAGGTGACTCTTGGCTCCAGAAATTCTCTTTTATTGAATAAAAATCCTCATAAAGTTTCGTTCCATTCCGAGAACTTTTATTTCTGCGCCAAAACAACACCATGGTAGTTGTGCTGAAAACAACGTCAGTCCGGGGTTAGTTTCATTCAAATCATGCAAATTAGATTCCAAAACTAGAGGAAAAGTGTTAGGAAAAGTAGATACGTTGAAGATATATCTCACATTGGACGTAAGGGCGAAAGGG
Organism: Aegilops bicornis; assembly: GCA_021605145.1. Classification (NCBI taxonomy): domain Eukaryota; kingdom Viridiplantae; phylum Streptophyta; class Magnoliopsida; order Poales; family Poaceae; genus Aegilops; species Aegilops bicornis. The sequence goes on along the minus strand of JAHIAL010000070.1, from coordinate 1,704,225 downwards.
AAGTAGTTGGCAAACACCTTCTCATCTCTTCCCCCGGCAGCCTGAACAACGATGGTGTAGATGCTCAGGAACTCTGCCGATCAACCTCCCATCATACTTCTAGGTATCTCTGGCTTGAACGTGCGAACGGACGGCCAAAGGACTTGCCGCAGCTTACGAGTAAAGGCAGGGTACCCAACCTCGAAAGGTAGGCACCCACCAATACCGAGCGCGGGTTCGTCGACGTCGGTGCCGTCGCACCCATTGGTCTGGCGGGGGTTGTCGCGGCATTGCTCAACAACGACACGCGTGTCTCCCCTCCGCCTATCCTCCGGGGCTCGCCGTCAGCCTGGATGTGCTCGAGGGTCAGAGGAGGCCATCGAGACGTCGCAAGGGTCTTGATTCTGTTGCGCTCACACTGGCTGCCGTGGTGGGGACTGCACCATGGGGGTGGCCCCTTTTGTACGGCTAGCAGCACGAGCCGTCGTCGTCGCTTGGGGAGGCCGTGGCGGGCCAGCTTGCTGTGAGCCCCCGGCTTCGGTGAAACCGAGTAGACTTTGGATGGTGTACGCCACTCGTCCATCTACTTCGGCCTTTGGTAGGAACCTCGGCAGCAGCTGAGCCCGCACCATGGCCTCCGTGGTTGTACTCGGCATGGGTGATGATGAAGTAGATCGCACCGTCGCTAGGCTCCTGACGGTGCCAGCGGCGGCAGCACCACGCCCCGCGGGTGCGGAGCAGCCACCTGGAGGGCAGGGTGGTGCCGCGAAGGCACTCAAGGGCCAACGGCTCCATCGGGCGCATCAACTTGGTCGACCCGTCCCGGGGGAGGTGCGCGTGCTGCGGTCGCTCCAGTGGTGGGGGCGGACGAAGGGCAGTGATTCACCCCGGACCGAGCGCCATTGCTGCGGATGTTCCCATCGGCGAGAAGAGGGGGCACGGACGGAGTAACCCCCTCAGCTGTACCTTGTGGAGCATAGTCGTCGAGGCGTTGCTGATGTTGTTCTTCTCCGATGTCTCCCGCTCCTGCGTGGACCGCGGGGGAAGTGGTGACGGTGCCTCCTGCTCCGACCACATCCCCAACAGCGTCCACATCCTCGTGCGCCTCTGCATCCCCCGCGGCATTAGAGGCCGCGGGCGGCGGAGCCTTCGACGTGGATGGATGAGCCGAAGCACCGGATTTCTTCTTGGGCGCCATGGTCGATGGCGCTGTCGAAGGTGAAGACGGTGATGAAGATGACGCGATGCACACGCCTTCAGGTTCACGCAAGCGAGCCCCCTACCTGGCGCGCCAAAGATGTCGTGGGAAACCACGACCACCTATGGGACCAGAGGGCCCTTTGCTGGTTCAGCAGGGGGACATCGCGTTGCACAAAGAGCAGACGAGCATGGGGCAGCACGGCAGATATCATGCAGGCAATTTTACCCAGGTTCGAGCCGCTGCGAGGCGTAAAACCCTACTCCTGCTTTGGCGGATTGATGGTGGAAGAGTGGTGGTGGAGCGTAGTACACTTGCCCGACAAGGGCGGCAGTGGCTACGCGCATACGGGTGTGTGAGTTATCCAACCTTCTAACCCTTTCTACATTGCCATGGGCCTCCTTTTATAGATTAAGGGGTTACAACAATGGCAAAGTAGTCACTATGCACTCATAAGATAGCAAGCGATTGCTATCATACCTAACTCTGCAGGTGATAGGGTGCATTAAAAGCACCGCCTAACGTCACGTCATTGGCTACCGGCAAGCCTTGACGGGCTACCTCGCCGACTCCATGCACGCTTTCGCTTGACACGCGTCGCGGGGCCGGGTGTCATTTGTAGGCGTTTCCTGTAGAAAGAGTGCGCCATGTGGCGAATGGCTGCCACTTAGTCGCCGGCGGCTTGACACCACCATTAATCGATTGACGGCGTGGTCGTGGCGGAGTAGTTGGTGAGGTGGTTCGGCCCTCGCGAGTCCCGGCAGACCCTACCGGGACATCTTGGAAGTCTTCTTCTGGGGGTGACCCCGTCCTTGTCGAGCTCGCCTGCCCGGCTAGGGGTGCTCTTCTCCTGGTGGCATCTTGCTTCTCTGGCTTGACTTTGGTCCTCTTGATCTGCATGTTGGTCTTTCGATGCTCTTGGTCTCTTGTACTCTGACTTAGGTTAGTGCGGCAGTCCTGTTCCCATGCCTGTGCACAGTCTGGGCAACAGACCCAGGGTTTGTTGCACCGACAGGAGTGGTCATCGAAGTCGGCGCCGGGGTCGCCGCCCGAGTCGTCACCAGAGTCGTCACTAGAGTCGGTGTCGAACTCCGCCTCCGGCTGTGGAAACTCGATGTCATTGATGATGTCAGGGTGCAGCGATACCTCGCCGGCCGTGACAGGAACCTCTGTCTCCATCTCCGTGCTGTGCTCCGGTGCTTCACCAGCCTCAGCTTTGCCACTCCCTCCGACGGGGCGCTTCGGTGGCATCTTCATACACTGACAGCTTTGAGGACTGAGAGCGGCGTCAAGGATGCAAGAGGAGAGAGAGGATTGTGTGTGTGGCGAGGATGGGGGGTGCGGCCGCTCGGGCTCACCATTAATATGGAGTAGTGGGAGAGAGGCGGGCGGTGGTCAAACCACTGGCTCGCCTCCTGGTGAGCCTGCGCACCGGACTGCTGGCATGCCTACCATCATTTCACACAGCTACTCGCACGCCACCAGATGACACTTTGCACTGAGCACGCCTCCGTCAATTAACACCCCTGCACGCACGCTGATACGTCTCCAACGTATCTATACTTTTTTATTGTTCCATGCTACTATATTATCTATTTTGGATGTTTTATATGCTATTTTATATTATTTTTGGGACTAACCTATTAACCTATAGCCCAGTGCCAATTCCTGTTTTTCCCTTGTTCTAGAGTTTCGCGGGAAAGGAATACTAAACGGACTCCAACCGGAATGAAACTTTCGTGATGATTTTTCTTGGACCAGAAGACATCCAGAGGACTTAGAGTACACGTCAGGGAAGCCACGAGGCACCCACAAGGTCGGAAGGCTCGCCCAGGGGGGTAGGGCGCGCCCCCCATCTTTGTGGGCCCCTCGTGACTCCACCGACCTATTTCTTCTGCCTATATATTCTCAAATATTCCAAAACCTACCAGGAGAGCCACGAAAACACTTTTCCACCGCCGCAACCTTCTGTACCCGTGAGATCCCATCTAGGGGCCTTTTCCGGCATCCTGCCGGAGGGAGATTTGATCACGGAGGGCTTCTACATCAACATCATTGCCTCTGCGATGAAGTGTGAGTAGTTTACCTCAGACCTACGGGTCCATAGCTAGTAGCTAGATGGCTTCTTCTCTCTCTTTGATTCTCAATACCATGTTCTCCTCGATGTTCTTGGAGATCTATCCGATGTAATACTCTTTTGCGGTGTGTTTGCCGAGATTCAATGAATTGTGGATTTATGATCAGCTTATCTATGAATATTATTTGAATCTTCTCTGAATTCTTATATGCATGATTTGATATCTTTGCAAGTCTCTTCGAACTATCGATTTGGTTTGGCCAACAAGATTGGTTTTTCTTGCAATGGGAGAATTGCTTAGCTTTGGGTTCAATCTTGCGATGCTCGATCCTAGTGACAGAAGGGGAACCGACACGTATTGCATTGTTGCCAACGAGGATAACAAGATGGGGTTTTCATCATAATTCTTGAGTTTATCCCGCTACATCATGTCATCTTACTTCATGCATTACTCTGTTCTTATTAAGTTAATACTCTAGATGCAGGCAGGAGTCGGTCGATGTGTGGAGTAATAGTAGTAGATGCATAATCGTTTCGGTCTACTTGACATGGACGTGATGCCTATATTCATGATCATTGACTTAGATATCGTCGTAATTATGCGCTTTTCTTTCAGTTGCTCGACAGTAATTTGTTCACCCACCATTATATTTTCTATCTTAAGAGAAGCCTCTAGTGAAACCTATGTCCCTCGGGTCTATTTTCTGTCATATAAGTTTCTGATCTACAATTTTAGTTTCCGTTTTATTTCCTTTGCAATCTTTTACGTTCTGTTCAATAAACCAAAAATACCAAAAATATTACTTCACCATTTATCCATCTCTATCAGATCTTACTTTGCAAATAACCGTGAAGGGATTGACAACCCCTTTATCGCGTTGGGTGCAAGTTGGTGTTTCTTTGTGCATGTATTCAGTGACTTGTGCGTTGCCTCCTACTGGATTGATACCATGGTTCTCAAAATTGAGGGAAATACTTACTCTACTCTGCCGCATCACCCTTTCCTCTTGAAGGGAAAAACCAACACAAGCTCAAGAAGTAGCAGGAAGAATTTCTGGCGCCGTTGCCGGGGAGATCTACGCCAAGCCAAGACATACCAAGTACCCATCATAAACTCTCATCTCTCGCATTACATTATTTGCCATTCGCCTTTCGTTTTCCTCTCCCCCACTTCTAAAACGATTTTCGAAAAGATTTGCCTTTTCTTCGCCCTCTTACATTCATTCTTTTCATGTGCCTTTTGTTTGTTCATTTGCTAGATCTATTTACCGCCACCATGTCTGAAACTGGGGAGGTTATCGCCGAAAATCTTGAGGAGAAACTTGAAACTTGCTCTTTGGATCCCAGAACCGAAATGTCTCCTAAATACAACACTAAAATCTTTCGTGTAGGAGATGGTAATATTATTGGCAAAAGTGTTATCCAAGAATTCTTCAATTTTACGGGATCCTTGCCTATTAATAAAAGAACTATTCTTCTTGAGACAAATTGTTATGCTGACGCTATTGTTATGCCTGTTGAGAAATTAGAAAGGAAATTTGCATCTTCATCACCTTTGCAAACAAAGTGTGTTTATGAACTTCCTAATATCAATCATCCTATAGCTAAAAAGATTGTCTCTATTATCCTTATGCGTGAATTTGATTTTATAATACAAGAAGCTAGGGATATTTTTGATTTCTATAAGCAGGGATGTTGAACACCCTCCAATTATAGACATCCTCCATGATAAAGAAACTATGCGTAGTTTGGAATCTAGGGACTACCAATCTTATAGTGCAAATCTTAGGAGGAGAGTTCCTCATTCAGAGATATCTCAATCTTTGTATCTTGGGGCTTTTGAGGAGTTTGATCACTAGAGGAATTTATGTAGGATTTAATAGGGATTGGTTGAATAAAATGATGAAGGAACCCGTTAGAAACGAGCTACGTATTTCATATGATGATATATACGGTGATGATCCCGATTATGGGTTTATGAATGTTATGATTACCAATCAAAGTCCCTTTCATGATTTAAGTTCATCTACTAGGAGGGAAATAAAGGAAAGAAAAGAATTGCTAAGACGAGACTTGGAAGATTTTATGAGAAAATAATTGCATACCGAATATGAGAATACTTAGATCTATTCGTGTTTTATGCCTAGCTAAGGGCGTTAAACAATAGCGCTTGTTGGGAGGCAACCCAATTTTTTTTATTTTTTTTTGCTTTCTAGGTTCTGTTTGCATTAAATAATTCATCTAGTCTCTGGTTAGATGTGGTTTTGTGTTTTAATTAGTGTTTGTGCCAAGTAAGACCTTTGGGATAGCTTACGGTGATAGTTCATTTGATCTTGCTGAAAAACAGAAACTTTTGCGCTCAGGAAGATAATTCTCATTTTTAATAGAAAAGTACTTTTGAGTTGATTCTTTTTGAAGAAGATTAATAGACAAATTTTTTAGGTCATCCTAATTTTTCAGAATTTTTGGAGTTGCAGAAGTATTCAAAAATATCCAGATTTATACAGCTGTTCTGCTTTTGGCAGATTCTGTTTTCTATGTGTTGTTTGCTTATTTTGATGAATCTATGGCTAATATCAGGGGGTATGAATCATGGAAAAGTTGGAATACAGTAGATATTACACCAATATAAATAAAGAATGAGTTCACAACAGTACCAAAAGTGGTGATTTATTTTCTTATACTAACGGAGCTTACGAGATTTTCTGTTGAGTTTTGTGTTGTGAAGTTTTCAAGTTTTGGATAAGGATTTGATGGACTATGGAATAAGGAGTGGCAAGAGCCTAAGCTTGGGGATGCCCAAGGCACCACCCAAGGTAATATTCAAGGATACCAAGAGCCTAAGCTTGGGGATGCCCCGGAAGGCATCCCTCTTTGTCTTCGCTTCATCAAGAACTTTACTTGAGGCTATATTTTTATTCACCACATGATATGTGTTTTGCTTGGAGCGTCTTCTATAATTTGAGTCTTTGCTTTTTAGTTTGCCACAATCATCCTTGTTGTACACACCTTTTGAGAGAGACACGCTTGAATCGTGATTTATTAGAATACTCTTTGTGCTTTACTTATATCTTTTGAGCTAGGCAATATTGCTCTAGTGCTTCAATTATCTCTTTTAGAGCACGGCGGTGGTTTTATTTTATAGAAATTTGATGAACTCTCGTGCTTCACTTATATTATTTTGAGAGTCTCTAAACAGCATCGTAATTTGCTTTGGTTATAAATTTAGTCCTAATATGATAGGCATCCAAGAGGGATATAATAAAAACTTTCATATAAAGTGCATTGAATACTATGAGAAGTTTGATTCCTTATGATTGTTTGAGATATAAAGATGGTGATATTAGAGTCATGCTAGTGAGTAGTTGTGAATTTGAGAAATACTTGTGTTAAAGTTTATGATTCCCGTAGCATGCATGTATGGTGACCATTATGTGATGAAGTCGGAGCATGATTTATTTATTGATTGTCTTCCTAATGAGTGGCACTCGGGGACGAGCGATGGTCTTTTCCTACCAATCTATTCCCTAGGAGCATGCGCGTAGTACTTCGTTTTGATAACTAATAGATTTTTGCAATAAGTATATGAGTTCTTTAATTAATATTGAGTCCATGGATTATACGCACTCTCACCCTTCCACCATTGCTAGCCTCTCTTGTGCCGCGCAACTTTCGCCGGTATCATACACCCACCATATACCTTCCTCAAAACAGCCACCATACCTACCTATTATGGCATTTCCATAGCCATTCTGAGATATGTTGCCATGCAATTTTCCACTGTTCTGTTTATTATGACATGCTCCATCATTGTCATATTGCTATGCATGACCATGTAGTTGAAATCGTATTTGTGACAAAGCCACATTTCATAATTCTTTCATACATGTCACTCTTGATTTATTGCACATCCCGGTACACCGCCGGAGGCATCCACATAGAGTCATACTTTGTTCCAAGTATCGAGTTGTAATTCTTGAGTTGTAAGTAAATAAAAGTGTGACGATCTTCATTATTACAGCATTGTCCCATGTGAGGAAAGGATGATGGAGACTATGATTCCCCCACAAGAAGGGATGAGACTCCGGACGAAAAAAAAGAGGCCAAAAAATGAGAGAAGCCCCAAATAAAAAAAGAGAGAGAAAAGAGAGAAGGGAGAATTCTACTATCCTTTTACCACACTTGTGCTTCAAAGTAGCACCATGATCTTCAAGATAGAATGCCTCCTATATTGCCACTTTCATATACTAGTGGGAATTTTTCATTATAGAACTTGGATTGTATATTCCAATGATGGGCTTCCTCAAATTGCCCTAGGTCTTCGTGAGCAAGCAAGTTGGATGCACACCCACTTAGTTTCTTTTTGAGCTTTCATAAACTTATAGCTCTAGTGCATCCGTTGCATGGCAATCCCTACTCACTCACATTGATATCTATTGGTGGGCATCTCCATAGCCCGTTGATACACCTAGTTGATGTGAGACTATATCCTTCTTTTTGTCTTCTCCACAACAACCGTCTATTCCACCTATAGTGCTATGTCCATGGCCCACGCTCATGTATTGCGTGAAAGTTGAAAAAGTTTGAGAACATCAAAAGTATGAAATAATTGCTTGGCTTGTCATCAGTGTTGTGCATGATTTGAACATTTTATGTGATGAAGATGGAGCATAGCCAGACTATATGATTTCGTAGGGATAAGCTTTCTTTGGCCATGTTATTTTGAGAAGACATAATTGCCTTGTTAGTATGCTTGAAGTATTATTGTTTTTATGTCAATATTAAACTTTTGTTCTGAATCATACGGATCTGAACATTCATGCAACAATAAAGAAATTACATGGATAAATATGTTAGGTAGCATTCCACATTAAAAATTCTGTTTTTATCATTTACCTACTCGAGGACGAGCAGGAATTAAGCTTGGGGATGCTTGATACGTCTCCAACGTATCTATAATTTTTGATTGTTCCATGCTATTATATTATATGTTTTGGATGTTTTATATGCTATTTTATATTATTTCTGGGTCTAACCTATTAACCTAGAGCGCAGTTCCAGTTCCTATTTTTTCCCTTGTTTTAGAGTTTCGCAGAAAAGGAATACCAAACGAAGTCCAAACGGAATGAAACTTTTGCGACGATTTTTCTTGGACCACAAGAAATCCAGAGGACTTGGAGTATACGTTAGGGAAGCCACGAGGCACCCACAAGGTTGGAGGGCACGCTTCAGGGGGTAGGGCGCGCCCCCCACCCTTGTGGGCCCCTGGTGATTCCACCGACCTATTTCTTCCGCCTATATATTCTCAAATATTCCAAAACCTACCAGGAGAGCCACGAAAACACTTTTCCACCGCCCAACCTTCTCAGACTTTCGTGAGATCCCATCTAGGGGGCTTTTCGGCGTCTTCTTGGGAGGGATTCGATCATGGAGGGCTTCTACATCAACACCATTGCCTCTCCAGATGAAGCGTGAGTAGTTTACCTCATACCTCACGGGTCCATAGCTAGTAGCTAGATGGCTTCTTCTCTCTCTTTGATTCTCAATACCATGTTCTCCTCGATGTTCTTGGAGATCTATCCGATGTAATACTCTTTGCGGTGTATTTGCGAGATCCAGATGAATTGTGGATTTATGATCAGCTTATCTATGAATATTATTTGAATCTTCTCTGAAATCTTATGTGCATGATTTGATATCTTTGCAAGTCTCTTCGAACTATCCATTTGGTTTGGCCAACAAGATTGGTTTTTCTTGCAATGTGAGAAGTGCTTAGTTTTGGGTTCAATCTTGCGGTGCTCGATCCTAGTGACAGAAGGGGAACCGACACGTATTGCATTTTTGTCATCGAGGATAACAAGATGGGGTTTTCATCATATGGCTTGAGTTTATCCCGCTACATCATGTCATCTTACTTAATGCGTTACTCTGTTCTTATGAAGTTAATACTCTAGATGCAGGCAAGAGTCGGTCGATGTGTGGAGTAATAGTAGTAGACACAGAATCATTTCAGTCTACTTGACACGGACGTGATGCCTATATTCATGATCATTGCCTCTGTCGGTGTACAAAAAGAGGGGCGCACTTCTGAACCCCTTTACCTGTGCACGGGCAGTCGGAGCCGCGCCCACGGTCACACCAAGCAGAACAGGGGATGTGAGCCAAAGGTAAGACCGAAGCCCAAGATAATCAGAGCAACGCCAAGGCCAAGACCAGAAAGAGCAGAGGGACGAAGCAGGTTCCCCCGGCAAGACCCTTGCAGGGCAACCTCGGCAGCCCGGCAAGACCCTTGTCGGGACAGCTCGCCCCACACAGTGAAGCGAGCCACCCTTGAGCCCACGGTCTCCAACATCACGTTGTGCAGGGCTGGGAGGCACCTCAAGGTGGCATGCAAATCTTTGTGAAGACAAGGAACACTCAAGATCAGATGAGGATTAGAAGGCAGCGATCCTCAGCAGGATCCTTGCCGAGGAAGGCCACAGCACCCGGCAAGGTCCTTGCCGGGACGACAGCGCCACGGCAAGACCCTTGAACCTACACCAAGAACCTTGGGGCCACCGGCAAGGCCCTCAAGCTGGGGCGCCTTGGGGCCACCACGGCCCGCACCAACCAAGTTTCCACCGCCGTTCACATGCAGCTGCCAGCCCAACCAGCTGGGCGGGCACCTGCGTGGCAACAAGCAGCTCCCAGGCCAACTCGTCAAGCACCTGCATGGCGGCATGCAGATCTTCGTAGAGGCTCCACCACCGCGCCACCTCAGCTGCCTACCTGCCTACGTGGCGCCACATGCATCGCTAGCTAGGCGCGTGTCGAAGCAAGGAGGAGCGGCGGCCAGACGGGGCAGGCCTCGCCCCGTCCCCAATAAAGCAAGAGGACACCTAAGCTCGCATTAAATGCGTCTTGTCTGTAATACAAGCGATAAGCTCATAGCCTTGGCGCCTTTCCACCTCACAATGCGCCCTTTGTGGTAGCCCTTTCGACTATAAAAGGAGGCCCATGGCATCTTGGAGAAGGATTCGGCTCTTTGGAACCACACACTCACCACAGCTAATTCGAGAGCTCAAGAACTCTCTGAAATACACCCACCAAAGCAGGACTAGGGTTTTATGTATCCTCGCGGCCCGAACACAGGTAAGCGATCCCGTCTTTGATTCTTGATCCTGCTCTTCTCGCAACCCGTGCCCGGCAACCGTAGTAGGGATCCTTGTGATCCCATAGGTGTCGCTCCACACCGACATCTTTGGTGCGCCAGGTAGGGGGCGCAATTGTGAGAATCTCATCTAGTAGCTAGCCTAGTGTTTCTTCATCGCCATAGCTCCCAAGAAGGAGATGGCCAGGAGAAAGGGACGCCGCCTGCAAACATGAAGGACGCCAATGCGGCAACAGTGAAGCTAAGTCATTCAGAACTTTGAGTTATTTCCTTTTATATGTAAGGTTATCGTCCTGAGAGATCTTGCCTATGTATGAGAAACCTACACGCAAAGGGGCCCTCCCGCAATTGGCAACACCCTTGTTCTGTTTCGAGTCCGCTCAACAGCTCAAAGCGGCCACATCGAGAGTGGCGGGGTAGCCTTCCGCACTTGGCAACGCTCCTGACTCTGACTCGAGTCAAACTCGGCGATTCGAGGCGGCAGCGCTAAGAAGCGGTAAGGTGGTTCGCCCGACAGCAAGCACACCCGGCGGGCCACTGGGGACCTGTCCCCAAGATGCCGCCCTGGGTTTACGTGCAGGCAAACCTACCAAGTTAACGTAGGGTGGACATACAAAGGAAAATCGAACAGGAAAATAACATGCATAATATCAAAAGTGCTGCAGAGTCATATTACATCAAATTGTTGTTGCGGTTCTAACTAGAGATAGCAATTGTCTTGGTTGTGAACCTTTCAGCCAGGCAATAAGAAAGCAGGGTGCCTAATCCGGTGCTGGCCCTCCACCCTCGAATTCGCCGACCACGGTGATGATGGGCTTGATGCGCTCCAGCGGGCCATGAGGTCGATACCCTCCGGCAAGCTCTCCAGCCTTGGCGTCGAAGTCGAGTCGGGGTGCGGTGTGCCACCTTGGTGAGAACCTTGGTCATGGCACCTGGCAAAGCCTCAAGACCTCGTCGGCCAACGAGGCCGCCAGTTGGCGTGAGAAGTTGCTTTAGGGCCCGAGAACACACTCGAAGAACAAGGTCGACTTGGCGTTGGTGGTCCCAGTGTGCTGCAGGCGTACCTCATGCTTGGCATCCCCATGGTAGCCAGCTGCGCAGTGATCCTGCCGGCGACGTCCTCAAGACGGCCGATCAAGTGGTTCACGCCCTCCTTGAGATCCTTATGCTCGGTGGCCTCGTCCTTTCGCAGCTGCTTCTCGGTCTCCAGCTCCTTGGCCAGGGTCCCATCCCGGGCTTGGGCCTCCATGAGCATCCCCTCGAGGCCCTCTAGCTTCAGAGTGAGGTCCTTGAGGGACTTGTTAGCCTCGGAGAGCTCCCCGGCCTTGTTGATGGTCGCGTCCTGCGCCTCCGTTAGGGCGCTGTTGAGCGTATCCTTCTCCTGGGACAGCTTCAAGGCCTGCTCCTTCAGCCTGACCCGCTCCGCCTCCAGCTCTTTCACCTTGTCTGCGTGAACCTGGGCCTGGGCATCGAGCGCCTCTTTATGCCTCTGCTCCAGCTCACTGCTCTGCTGCAAGACAAGCTTCTCCACCTCTTCGTCCTTGCCGCGGAGCGTGGCGGCAAGCTTCTCCTCGTGCGCAGCGAGGTCCTCGTCCTGGGAGTTCAGCGCGGCCTGGTGCTGAGTCTGGGCGGCCTCGGCTACTGCGGCCAAGCCCTTCGCCGTCTCCTAGGCCTTCTCGATGTCGGCCAGCTTGATGGTGAGCTCCACGTCGCGCTTGGTCAGCTCGCCCTGGGCGGCTTTCAGCTCGTCGCGGGCCTGGCGGAACCATTCCTACATCTCGGCAACGCGCTTCAGGAGGTCCGCCTCTGCCTTCTCCACCACTGCCGTCCTGGACCTGACTTTGTCTAGGCAGGCACGGTGGAGTGCTTGGAGCCTCCGAAAGTTGGCGCCCATGGCCTGGAGCAGCCGCTCCTCCTGGGAGCCGTCGCCAATGACGCTCGGCTCGACGACGACCTCAAGCCCGGCGGCAGGAAGCACTGCCGTCAAACACCTCTCCTCGGCGGGTGTCACGGTGCTCGGCAGCGCTGGAAGGTGGGCCGAACAAGTCGTCACTCACCCTCGGTACTTGCTGAGCGGAAGCGGCGGAGGAGGAAGGCTGGTCATCAGCCACCTCCTCCTCCTCCTCCTCGGCAACGGCCCCGCCGGCCTCCCCGGCAGGCCCCTTGCCGGTCTCCTCAGCGCCGGCCTTGCCGGCCTCCCCGGCAGGTCCCTTGGCGGCGTCCTCGGCGGCGATCTTCTCGACGTCCGCCTCGGCGGCCTTGGTGACGTCCTCGATGATGGCGTCCACGTCCTATGGGTTCACCAAGAATGGATATAGACACCAAAGAAGGGAATGAGGCAAGGCCAAAACCAAGAACGAAAAGGAAAAAGGAGCAGGGGACGAAAGCGAAAGCGACTTACGGCTTGAGTCCCAGTTGGGAAAAAGAGGTCCCTCCTCCGCAACATTTAGCGTCGAGGCAAAAGGCCACGCGCCTAAGTTCTACTCCTCCTCCATGTGCGTGTGCTCGGTGCTTGGCGCCCTTTCCGGGGACGCCCCTCGGGGCGGCGTGGTCGATGGGCGTGGTGTGTTGGGAGTAGCCCTCTGTGGCTCCTCCTGCTGCTGCTCTCCTCCTGCGTACCTGGCAAGGTCAGCACCAAAGTGTCGTGCCCTTGACACATGTCGACAAGGGAAGAGTGATGAACTTACGCTAGGGGCTGGGCCGGGGGCTGCTATCCGGGCTGCTCAACACCACCAGTGGCGCCTCGAAGTACCAGCCGAGGGCTAGCCACCTGCCGAGACCTTGGCCCTCTTCACTCTTTGGGCCAGCGTCTCCACGTCCCTGCAAAGGCGAAGACAAGTCAAGACAAGTGACACAGGGTGAGGAAACAGTAATAGCGAAAGAAAAAACAGGGTGCTCACTCGTCGTCCGCCTCCTCCTCTGCTGTTTTCCTCTTCCTCCTCGGGCTGAGGGATCCGTAGTCGAAAGTGACCCCCGCGTCGGCGTCTGCCGGAGGAGGGGAGGAGGGCGGAGTCTGCGGGCGCGTGGACGAAGAAGAAGCAGATGCCTTCTTCCTTCTTTGCATGACCTTCACCACCTTCGCCGCCGCGACCCTCGTCTGACGCGCGGCCTCCTCCGGGGACTTTGGTCGCCGTGCGGCCCTGACGGGCCACACTGGCTCGACGGAGGTGTCCCGCCGCAGGACTCGCCCTCTCCCCGTGGCCGGAGGGTCAACGGCCCCGGCCTCCTCCTCAGACGACTCGTCGGTTGCTTCCTCAACCAGAGGAGCCTCGGTGCCGGTGCCGCTGGCTTCCCCGGCGACCGCCACCCACCGGGCGAGCTCCTCCTCCTCCGCAGCCGTCGCGGCCTTGTCCTCCACACCGCCAGCGCTGCCGACCTCCTTGGCAAGCTGTGCCTCCCTCGCCCTGGTGGCGATGTAGTCCAGTTCCGCCTGGGTGGTGTCCTCGACGAGCAGCCGCTTGGCGTCGGCATTGACGTACCCCTCGTGCAGAGTGTCAAACAACTGGTGCACCTCGGCGTCTTCCGGCTCCTTCCAGCTCGGGTCAGGGCCATGCACGTTGCAGTCCAGCATCATAGCGATGATATCGGACCGGCGCGAGGTATTACACAACGGGACCACCCCCGTCGGCAGCTTGAACAAAGGCCCCTTGAAGACCTTGCCGGCCTTCGCGGCGGCCCTCGCGACCTTGCCGGTCCGCTCGACCTCACCATCGCAGCCCACATCGAGCTGGAAGAGACGTTGGCAGAAATGGGCGTGTCCCATCACCGTGAAGTTGTGGTCGAGGCCGGGGCGGAGCCGCATGACGTCGGCGGGGTTGGTAAAGAGCCAGGCTGGCCTCCCCTTGTTGTGCAGTGGGGCGATCCGGCGGCGGATGAAGTCCGCCTCGATCATCTCGAGGGTGAGCCCGGCCTCGGTGAGCCGAAGGATCCTGGTGGTGGCGACCGTTAGCTTCTCGTCATCGGCATCGATGTCACGCCAATCGCTTCTTCGGACCGGCGGCGCCCGGCGAACTTCGCAGAACGCTGGCGGGTCCTTCTCCTTGATCCAGCACCACCGGCCCCGCCATTCTTCCCACCTCTCCTTCATGGCACCCTCCGGATACGCTCCCTTGGACCTTGAGACCCAGGCAATGCAACCGGAGATGGCGCCCCCTGGTTGGATCCGAGGGGAGAAGTAATGGCGAAAGAGCGCCGTGTTGGGGTGCACCCTGAAGAAGCCCTCGCAGAGATGCGCGAAAAGGGCCATGCACGCCACCGCATTCGGGGTAAAATCCAGAAGGCGGAAGCCAAAGGTGTGCATGATGTCACTGAACAAATCGGAGAAGGGAGGACAGAGCCCGCAGGAAAAATAATCGACAAAGAAGGGGTACCGATTTGGGGCAGCCTCGCCGCAGTCGGCGGGGATGACGCGCGTGGCAGGATGCCTCGACCTCTCTCCCCCCGTCTTCACCCCCCACAGGGGCCTGAAGGATTCCCGAAGCTCGAACACGTCAACTGTCGAGGGGAAGAAGGCGGACTGCGTCCGCTGCACCGCCAGCGCACTCTCCGACGTCTCCGCCGCTCCGGCATCCTTGGCCACCCCCTTGCCTTGATGGATTTCGGCGCCATGGCGGCTGGGGGAGAAGGGCAAGGCAGAGGGTGGCAGAAACACAACGGCGGCGAGCAGGGGAAAAGCTTGGAGAAGAAGAGGAAGACGAGCGGAGGCTTTCGAGATTGGGATTGCGCGAAGGGTAAAAGGAACAGTGCGCTCGCGGTTATCCCTTTTTATGGGGAAGCCGCGGGTCGCGCTGCCCATTTACTGCGATGTGACGCATGCGTGCAGGAACCGCCCCACGCATGCCGCCCACATCATGCGCACCCCTCAACGCCACGCTGCCGTGCAGCCTTGGTCGTGGGAAGCCTTGAAAAGTTTTACCGCGGTAAAAACCGCCCCGCCTGCCCACGCACTGTTTTGGGCCTGGCCCAACAATGTGTCGCGCTTATGTGTGGCCCAGGCCCGGTGGCTCCTATCGGTGTACAAAAAGAGGAGCGCACTTTTGTACCCCTTTACCTGTGCACGGGCAGTGAAAGTGTGTTATATCGACTAGAGGGGGGTGAATAGGCGATCTTTATGAATTCTTCACTGAGGAATTTGCGGGTGAGGAAACTCCTTAGCGAAGAACTACTTGCAGCGGAATAAGTACTCAGAAGTAAACATAACATAAGACAAGCATAGTCATCATGATGAAATGAAGACAAGCACAGTCTGAGAAAAGCGTAATCACGAGGATAACACATGATGAAGACAAACAGACAGATGAAATTGAACTGAGGAAATTGAGAAAGTCTTCAGTCAAAGTCTTCAAACACAGATATGACAAGCAGACAACACAGGAATGAGCAAATGAAAGAGTTGAGGAAATAGAACCAGTAGGCTTGGTGAAGACAATGATTTGGTAGACCAGTTCAAGCTGGCATCTCGGTTGTACATCTGGTTGGAAGCGGCTAGGTATTTAAACCGAGGACACACAGTCCTCGGTATTCTCCTTGAGCTAGGGTCACAGACCTCGCCCAATCACTCGTGGTAAGTCTTCAGGTGACTTCCGAACCTTCACAAACTCGGTCACTCGGCGATCCACAATTCCTCTTGGATGCTCTAGACCATGACACCTAACCGTCTGGAAGAAGCACAGTTTTCAAAGGTAACAAGCGTCGGATCCACGCAGGATCAATCTCTTCAGTGATGCTCAATCACTTTGGGTTTGTAGGTGTTTGGGTTTGGGTTTTCCTCACTTGATGATTTTCGCTCAAAGTCCTCGGAGGATGGGATGCTCTCAAATGACAAGTGTCGGTTTCTCTCGGAGCAGCCAACCCGCTAGTGGTTGTAGGGGGCTATTTATAGCCTAGGGAGCAGCCCGACATGATAAGACATAAATGCCCTTCAATGATATGACCGTTAGGTGGATAAGATATTTTGGGACATTGGCGCGTAAGACAAAGAACGGTCGGAAATTTGAGGTTCAAATTCCTCGGGCTATCATGTTCCTCATCGTAGGCAATCCGCACTGCGAATTCCTAACTCCTCGGTCAAAACAAATTCCTCAAAGTGACGAGAAGAACTTCGTCTCACATCGAAGAATACAACTGAAGCGTATGAGATTTCCAATGGCTTCACTCGAAGGGATTGGTAGGTGTAGGATTTTGAGTTGAGCATCACATGGAAATTTTTCCTTAGTATTTCCTCGAATTTCTTTAACGACGGTGTTTCCTATGACTCAAGAAAGAGAAAATGAAACTACGAAAACAAAAATCTTCACGCTTCATATCCTTCAAATGAATACTAAGTCTTCAAGGTCACACCAATTTCTTCACTTTAAAAGTCTTCAGAAAGTCTTCAGAAATCCAAAGTCTTCAGTCGAAGAACTTTATTTTTAGGGGTTGACTTTCTCTGTAGATATCAAAACTCCTCATAGACTTATAGACCTGTGTACACTCATAAACACATTAGTCCCTTAACCTATAGGTCTTCAATACACCAAAATCACTAAGGGGCACTAGATGCACTTACAATCTCCCCCTTTTTGTTGATTGATGACAATATAGGTTAAGTTTTCAACTGGATAAACATATGAAGTGTAAATACTGATATTGAGGAATTTGATTGCATGATATAGAAGAACTCCCCACGAAGATGTGCATAGTGAGGAATTTGCTTTTGAAGCAATGCACACTTGAAGAGTTGAATCATGGAGATCTCCCCTATATCTTGTAATTCATACACGCATTTGACATATATATATATATATATATATATATATATATATATATATATATATATATATATATATATATATATATATATATATGAAGAATTTGAAATGCATGATGAAATATGGTGGTGATGTAATTCAGCATGCGTGCATTAACATTAACGAGGAATAAGCATGCAGAGGAAACAGCAAGAGTATCAGGCCACCACAGAGTTTAAGTTTACAACTCGATCCAGCAAAGTCATCAGGAGAACGAGAGTTGTAACTTAGCAAAAAACGCCCATATAATAGACCCGCTTGAAGACTAACTCAAATTTCTCCCCCTTTGTCATCGATTGACCAAAAGGATTGAAACTGAGGACTAACGCCTGAAGAATATCAAGTTGATGAAGGAGCGCTTGTTGTTGGGGGTCATTTGTCGTAGTAGGGCCTCCGCCAGTTGATCGCCCAAGTCTTCATGCTCGTCGGTGTCGCGCGATGAAGAATAGGAGCTAGCCACCAAGGAAGGAACTTTGACCTTCTTGTATTTCTTCGGTGGAGGTGCAGACCGGTCAAAGTCTTCCTTGAGACCCATTTTCTTGAGATCTTCTTCGGTAGACATGAGACCTGTGCACGGTTGAAGGTTTCATGGAGGTAGTATTGGTTTTTCTTCAACGCATTGTGGGTAGAGGTCATGTTGTGAAGAATAGAACCAAACTGACGCTTGACCCATTTATGATTGCGATCAACCTTCTGATGAAGACTGAGGAGAAGCTCACGATCAGTCATCACCCTGGGTGTTGTGCCTTGAGGATTTTACTTGGTTGTGTTGGCGGCAGAGTCATGGGTGGCAGAGTCGTCATTGGTTGAGTAGGATTCAACATTGCGAAATTGACCATCCAATGGACGAATACCTTCATCTATAACAGCTGGTGCCTTGCCCTTTTCATCAGCTGAGGAATAGGTCCGCTTGAGGACTTCAATTGGGGCAAGTAAGTCGCAATGATTGAGTGTATCGACTTTATAGTTGAGTGAAGACCTTTGTTCTGATGAACCTCATAATCCAAGGTGCATAAGGCTTCAGCTCAAATGGTGACATAGCGACATTGGCCAGAGTCCTCATGAAGAAATCATGGAAGTTGATGGGAACGCCATGAATGATATTGAACAGCAGATTCTTCATGATGCCAACGACTTCTTCGTCATTCGAGTCGTGACCCTTGATAGGACTCAATGTCTTCGTCAGAATGCGATAGAAAGTCCGAGACACATATAGTAATTCCTTCACGAGGAATTTGGTTCGTGGGGCCTGACCTGGCTTCAATGGCTTCATCAGAACTTGCATGCAGTGATTTGTAAGCTCAGGTTCACTTTACATGCAACGAGCAGCTTCAAGGGGAGGACTGAGTGGTAAAGCACGAAGCAATTCAGTAGCTGGTGCCGTGTAGTGAGTGTTTTCAGACATCCAGTCCAGCACCCATGAATTCACATCTTCAGAATCTCCTGTGATGTGCAGCGTCGCATAAAATTGAAGAATGAGTTCTTCATTCCAATCACAGATGTCAGTGCAGAAATTTAACAGTCCAGCGTTGTGAAGAATACTGAGGACAGGCACGAAGCATGGTAGAGATTCCATATCTACGTGAGGAATGTGCTCATGATCGAAGACTTTGTCTTTGTTGAACAGCACTGAGGAATAGAAATTAACCTGGCTGGCTGTCCAGAAACGCCTCTTCCTTATGCGAGCAGAGTCATAGGGGTTGTAGTCAGTGAAGAATACATGCTCGCCGAAGAAATCTTCAGCCTTGAATTTTTGCTTCCTAGAGAATGGATCCTTTGGCTTGGGCAGAGGAGTGTCAGTAAGTTGCATCACAACCTCACGAATCGCAATCTCAGGTTCTTCAGGCTGAGGAATTTCTGGTTCCTCTTCAGTGGCAGTCTGCATCTTCAGATGTTCAACAGCAGCAGTTTTGTCAGCACTAGTGGCTGGAATTTCTTCACGTACAGACGAAGTGGGGTGAGTTTCTTCAGAGCCCATTTGAACAGTTTGTGCAGGGGACTGAGGAATTTGTTGTAAAGGTGTGAACAGTGGAGAGTTGGGATGTTGACTTTCCCAAAAATCATCATTCATCACTGGTGTGGTGCAGCTAATGTCCACATCTTCATCTTCCATTTCTTCAATGCCAGCCTCTTCAGTTGTGAACTGAGGCATATAGGCGAGGAAACAACTGGTGTTGAAGGGATTTGATCCGCTTCAATTTCTTCATCCATCTGCTCTGACGAAGCAGCAGAAGGATTTTCTTCATCAGATCCGCTAGGGATCACATATTCTTCATCAAAAGGGACGATTTCCTTTGATGGCATGGTTGAGAGAGGAACAACATCAATGGATTTGCAAATGAGTTGGTCAAAGGCTTCATCTTCTTTGGAGCTGAAGAATCTGAAGTAGCTGATGCTTTCCTTTTCTTCACAGCTGCACGCTCTGCAGCCTTGGTCTTCTTCACATCTGATGCAGATGGAAGGATTGGAGTTGGGGTAGGCGCAGGAGGAGCAGAGGAATCTGGTTGATTTTCTTCAGGCACAACTGATGCAGTTTCCCTGACCTCTTCATTTTCTTCAGGCGCACCACTAGTGGATGCCCTGGCAATTTCTTCAGCGGCTGGAATGCAGTCATCAGCCCTGGAACTCACATTTTCTTCAAAGAGTCTGAAGATCATCATCAGTGCGGCATGTTCTTGATTGGTGGCGGAAGCTTCAGTCGAGGAATTTCTGTTGCGATGGAGCTGCAACATTGGAGGTGAACTTCTCGGTCGGTTTAACAAACCTCACCTTGGCTCCTTGCCAATCGGCATAGTAAGCATTGAAATCATCACGAGGACTTTGATTTCGGACCAATCTTTATAAGTTCATCGCTTGTCATAGTGACAACGTTGTTCTTCAGAAATTTCTCCTTCTTATATTGTGCTTTCTTGATCTGCCTGGCCTTCTCATATTTCCATTTTTCTTCTTGGATGAAATGGGTCAGCATGTGACTTTGGCCAGGAGTCAACTTGAAATCAGGCATAGGAGTGTTTGGGTCCTTGTGCCAGAGATTAATATAGTCGAGGATCAATCTCGGATCCAAAAGCAATGACACATTTGTGCCTTTGGCTCTAGCGGCCTACGACTTGCACATCTCGATGATCTCAACAAGTTCTTCATCATCGCCTTCTTCTTCTTGACGACACTTGGAAGGCGACACCGCTTCTTCCGAGGACTAGGGCGAGGACCTCGTCCAAAGATGGCCTTTGTCTTCAGCAGAAGAGGGTCCCGTTGAAGAATTGGAGTGCTTGGTGAGGAACTAGCTGAAGCTCCTGAGGCAATAGAGATGCCTGTAGTCCTTTGGCACGTGGCAAGATGCACAGGTGCTGAGGACTTTGTCGGAGCAGCTGAGGACTTGTGAGGAGCTGAGGATTTTGGAGGAGCAGGAGCAGCATGAGGAATTGGCCTTGAGGGCTTTGAAGATTCTGGCCGTGAGGGCATTGCTCTGGAACTTGGCCTTGAGGGCACTGAAGGTGAAGCACTTGTCTTATGCGCAGGCTTATTTGTCATAGATTTCTTCGGCTTGACAGAGGCCTCAGTGGCAGCAGCAGCAGCAGAGTCTTCATTGAATTTCCTTACTGCTTCTCTAGCTTGTCTAGCCAACTTGGCCTGGCGCTTGGCCCATTCATCTGGATAGTCCTCACCGCGCTTGAGGCTGGTGGGATCTGCTTCTTGGCCAGGTGCCAATGGAGGTCTTGGGCATGGAGGATTTAGAGCAAATTTCTTCATGTACTTTGGAGTTACATACCTGTACTCCCTCCACTCTCTTGCCCATCTCCTTTCTATCCTCTGGATGCGCACCTTGCACTGATTTTTGTTCTCCTTACCAAACTTGGCCTCATCAGGAGTGCAATAGTCTTTGTATATGTCATCAGGGATCTCAAAGGCAGTGTCGATTTCAGGCCTCTTTCCTCCTTTCTGTGGCTTCTTTTCATCACCATTTTCTTGATTGAGGAATTTGAACAATCAATTCTCACGAAGAAGTATGCAACTTTTCTTCGAGGAACGCCGCAAATGAGTTAAGTTGATGAGAACCTAGTGATTCATCAATGGACACGAGTACCGTGGAATGAAAGTATAGTTGCGAGGAATTTGGAGAGGTCATATGCGTTCTCAGAAGGTTTTTCAAAAAGAACAAGTTTGAGGAATTTGACCAGATGAGTCTTGAAGAATTTCACTAAGCGTTCTTTGTCCTAGGTTCTAGAGTTGTATAGATTGAAGATCCACACAATTGAGGAATCTTGAAGAAAAATGATTCTTAGAGAAACGAATCAAGAATAGACGACATGTGAGGTGTTTAGTGTGTGAGGATTTGAAGAAAAAACACCTTTGAAGATTTTGTACAAAACATTCGAATCAACAAAGGGCAGTAAAAGTAACTTTTAATTACCCTGGACGAAGAACACGATGAACTGTGAGGTGGAGAAGTGAAGTTAAATGCATGCGAGATCTTCCACGCCCTAACTCGGCGGAGGAAGACAGCTACACAAGCGGCGGAGTGAGGATTTCCGTGGCGTTGGTACGACGGCGACGAGGTCGAGGCAAAGGAAGCTCTTCCTCACCGGGCGATGATGAAGTAGCGGGCGCTTAGGGTTTTTAGAAGCTCGAAATGGAGAAGGAGGTCGAGCGGAGTAAAGGAAGTGAGGAAGGGGAGAGAGGGTATTTATAGCCACGGTGAAAAATTGTTCGCCTGAAGAATTTGGACGAACGTGCCCCTGATCCTTCTCATTCGCATGACATGTGTCACCCACGTACTGAGAAGTGGAGATCATGTTAGATCGTGGGTGAATAGATAAGTATATCGTGGGATGCGGAACGGTTTGAGCGGCAAAGCCAAAAATTTGGATAAGATAAGTTTTAACGTTCCGTTCGCAATTCAGCTGACAAGGACACAGTGAAGATTTTGAACGAGTTTCAAATAGAACGCACATGAAGAATTTGTGAATAGATTGGGTTGAGTTTAGCATAGAGGGGGAAGGGTCCGATCACATTCACTTAGCAGAAAGAGCAACTTGAAGGATTAGCCATAAGTGAATGATGTAGAGGACATAAACTCATATATATATATATATATATATATATATATATATATATATATATATATATATATATAGCCAATGAAAAAAACGGAAATAAAGTGAAGATTTTACAAAGTTGAAGAATATGAACAATCGAGGAATTTTAAAGCGAGGAAAAACTCAAATTGATGAATTTCAACTTTGGTGGTGGCGTGACCCACCATATAAGAATGATGATTTCGCATAACCGCATACAATTGTCGAGGGTTCTAAGAATCAAATTCTTCGTAATTTCTTCACACTTAGAGTGTTATTCTTCATTGATTGAATAAAAACGTTTCTTCGTGTGTTGTACATCTAAGTCATCAATTTTGCATAAGTGTTAGGATGAGTGTCCTTTTCAAAGAACATTCAAAGATTCTAGGATATTTAGCTCACACCGCAACTTGCTAAATCTCTTCTCATCCAAGGGCTTTGTGAAGATATCGGCTAGCTGTTCTTCAGTCTTCACATGCTCAATAGAAATGTCACCCTTCAACACATGATCATGAAGAAAATGATGACGAATCTGAATGTGCTTTGTCTTTGAGTCTTGAAGCTGGGTTGTGAGCAATCTTGATGGCACTCTCATTGTCACAGAGGAGAGGCACATTCTTCACGTTGACATCGTAGTCCTTGAGAGTTTGCTTCATCCATAGCAGTTGAGCACGCAAGAACCAGCAACAATATACTCGGCTTCAACAAAGACGGTGATACACAATTTTGTTTCTTCGAGGACCAACAGACCAAAGATCGTCCGAGGAAATGACATGTACCGGATGTTGACTTGCGGTCCACACGATCACCAGCATAGTCAGAGTCAGAATATCCAATGAGATCAAAAGTCGAGCCCTTGGGGTACCATAATCCAAGTGTTGGTGTGTGAGCTAGATATCGAAGAATATGCTTCACAGCCTTATGGTGTGATTCCTTTGGTGTAGCTTGAAATCGGGCACACATGCAAACACTAAGCATTATATCTGGCCTAGATGCACATAAATACAATAAAGAAGCAATCATGGAGCGGCATACCTTATGATCGAAGTCAATACCATTTTCATCGGTGCACAGATGGCCATTTGTGGGTATAGGAATTTTGACGCCTTTGCAATCTTGCATGCCGTATTTCCTCAGTACATCCTTGAGGTATTTCTCCTGAGATATGAATATGCCATTGCTTATTTGTTGAATTTGAAGACCTAAGAAGAATTTCAACTCTCCCATCATAGACATTTGATATTCTTCACTCATCATATAGGCAAATTCATCACTATAACGTTGGTCAAGACAGCCCAAAGATAATATCATCAACATATATTTGGCACACAAACAGTTCACCATCATAAGATTTAGTGAAAAGAGTAGGGTCGAGTGAACCAGGTTTGAAGCCTTTCTTCATGAGGAATTCCTTCAAAGTATCATACCACGCCCGAGGGGCCTACTTGAGGCCATAGAGGGTCTTGTTGAGTCTGAAGACTTTGTCAGGATTCTTTGGATCTTCAAAACCTGGGGGTTGAGCAACATATACTTCTTCCTCAAGCTTACCATTGAGGAATGCACTTTTCACATCCATTTGATATAAAGTCATATCATGATGGTTAGCATAAGCAAGTAATATGCGAATAGCCTCAAGTCTAGCAACAGGTGCAAAAGTTTCATCGAAATCAATTCCTTCAACCTGTGTGTAGCCTTGAGCTACAAGCCGTGCCTTATTCCTCACCACAAGGCCATTTTCATCTTGCTTGTTGCGGCTGATCCACTTTGTGCCAATATAATTGTGCTTGCGAGGATCTGGACGTTTGACCAGTTCAGGGCGTTGTTGAGATCGAATCGATGTAATTCTTCTTGCATGGCTGAATCCACTCGGGCTCGAGAAATGCTTCATCTACCTTAGTGGGCTCTGTGATAGAGACAAAAGCATAGTGCCCACAAAAGTTAGACAAGTGTGAAGCTTTTGAGCGTGTGAGAGGACCTGGTGCTTCAATGTCATCGATGATCTTTTCAACTTGCACTTCTTTTGCAACGCAAGGATGAGCTGGTTGCCATCGAGGAATTTGATCAGCATTTTCTTCAGCACCATTTTCTTCAGCATTTTCTTCGGGTGCATTAGCTTGACATTCTTCACGTTCTGGAATGAATTCTTCAGCAGATTCTTCGGTAGGAATGACATCTTCAGTAGCCTTGAACTTGATAGTTTCCTCAGGTGCTGGTTCATCTATCATAGAAGGTAGGTGCTCTCTTTGCGAGCCATTAGTTTCATTGAACTGCACATCTACAGTTTCAACAACCTTGTGAAGAACGTTGTTGAAGACTCTATAGGTGTGCGAGTCCTTTCCATAACCAATCATAAAACCTTCATGTGCTTTCGGTGCAAATTTTGAGTTGTGATGAGGATCTCTAATCTAGCATTTAGCACCGAAGACTTTGAAATAACTCACATTGGGTTTCTTGTCAGTGAGGAGTTCATATGCAGTCTTCTTGACAAATTTGTGAAGATATACTCTGTTGATGATGTGGCACGCAGTATCAATTGCATCAATCCAGAAATGACGAGGCGTTTTGTATTCATCAAGCATAGTGCGAGCCATCTCAAAGAAGAGTCCTGTTCTTGCGCTCCACGACGCCATTCTGCTGAGGAGTATAAGGAGCAGATAACTCATGAGTAATACCAAGTTCATCAAGGTAGTCATCAAGACCAGAATTCTTGAACTCAGTTCCATTGTCACTTCTAATGTGCTTGATCTTCACACCAAAGTTGGTTGAAGCCCTCGAGGAAAAACGTTTGAAGACTTCCTGCACTTCATGTTTGTAAGTAACAAGGTGTATCCATGTGTAACGAGAGTAATCATCAACAATAACAAAGCCATATTGAGATGCTTCATTTGAAACGGCAGAATAATGGTTAGGACCGAAGAGATCCATGTGAAGCAATTCAAATGGACGAGTAGTGGTCATGATAGTCTTAGCTGGATGCTTGGCCTTGGTCATCTTTCCAGCTTCACAGGCTCCGCATAAGTGATCCTTGAGGAATTTGACATTCTCAATGCCAATGACATGCTTCTTCTTCGCAAGCGTGTGCAAGTTCCTCATGCCTGCGTGACCAAGTCTTTGATGCCATAGCCAGCCTTCTGAAGCTTTTGCAAGTAGGCACACGGCTGGTTGCGGTCCTGTAGAGAAATCAACAATATACAAGTCTCCTCTCCTAAAGCCTTCGAAGACTTTGGAATTGTCAGCTTCCATAACCACAACACAATGATACTTGCCAAAGACAACAACCATATCGAGATCCCAAAGCATTGAGACAGACATGAGGTTGTATCCTAAGGACTCGACAAGCATGACTTTGTCCATGTGTCGATCCTTTGTGATTGCAACCTTACCTAGACCCAATACCTGACTTTTGCC
Organism: Aegilops bicornis; assembly: GCA_021605145.1. Classification (NCBI taxonomy): domain Eukaryota; kingdom Viridiplantae; phylum Streptophyta; class Magnoliopsida; order Poales; family Poaceae; genus Aegilops; species Aegilops bicornis. Next base: position 1,678,550 of record JAHIAL010000070.1, on the reverse strand, counting down.
TTTGTCAGCGAAGATGATATGCTTTAGATGCGATGGAGATAGGGAGCATCCATCAATAGATTCTTGTCACCAGTCATGTGATTTGTACATCCACTATCGAGGACCCACTCAGTGGCTTTGGGTTGATCATCCTGCAGATGAATTAGTGCAGCTTACGAACTTCATATACTTCATCAGTGAAGAATATGACATCACAATTCATCAGATCAATTTCATCAAGTAGTAGAACAGATAAAGCAATATGAGGACGTGAGAAATGAAAGTTCATTTCTTCATGATTAGCCTGCGTCCTTTCAAGCACTTTTCAGGTCTCCAGCAAATTCTTCAGACGTTCACGCACGTCTGGAGACCTGACCCTGCAGAAGAGATTAGTTCTTTTTCTTCACCACCCACATCTGAAGGGGTGGCAAAGAGTTCATCACTCTGCGAGCTCCATATGAGAAACGTGGCATAGAAGCCAATCCATTTCGTTTCACATAAGAGGAGTTAGGGTAAGCATATGAGTAAGCAGAGAAATTCTTCGAGGACTTAAGAACATAATGATTAGAAGAATAATGCTCATATTCATAGCCCTTAGCTCTTCCCTGCGAAACAGAGTTGTTAGCACGATCATAATCATATGAGGACTTTGATCCTTTTGAGGAATTTGATCCACGTGAGGAATTTGGTCCGTATGAGGACTTGGATCCATATGAAGAATTTGGTCCATATGAAGAATCTGATCCGGGGTTCTGTTCTTCACAATTGGTGTCATGAGGACATTCACGAAGACTTTCAAGGCACCTTTTGGGAACCCAGATTTTCTTCATAGGGAAACCGTTCCTCGCAGCTTAGTGCCAACATATCTAGCAAATACTTCACCATTACGATTTTGAACAGATTATAGTTGGAGTCAAACGACTCATCAAGAATGAGAAGATTCACATGTAAAGCCAGATAGATTAGATGGATCAACTGGAGGTCCCTTTGCGACAACCCATGAGGTTTTGGGGTGCAGCTCGGGCTTCCAATATGTACCATCGGCATTGAGTTTCCTCTCAAAGGCAATACCCTCTTTCCTAGGGTTCCTGTTGAGGATCTGCTTTTAAGCACATCACAAAGAGTCTGATGCCCTTTGAGGCTTTTTGTACATGCTGTGATGTACAATTCCTTCAGCCCTGCATCGTCAGTGATACTAGCAATGTCCTCAGATGAGGAATTAGTGATAGAAGAGGCAGGTGAAGAATTTGTAGCATTAGAAGCATTTGAACATTCAGGTGAAGAATTAGCAGATTCACGTTTAATGCATTTCAAACATGGAGGAACAAATTCTTCCTGAGCACTGCTGATTTGTTGAGCAAGTAATGAATCGTGCTCCTTCTGAAGATCTTCATAACTCACTCTTAGCTTCTCAAGATCTTGCTTTCTTTGAAGAAATTTATAAGAAAGCTTCTCATGATCAGATAAGAGAGTGTTATGATGACCTTGAAGGGTGTCATACTTAGTATGAAGTCTCTGAAGACTTTCAGCCAAAGCTTTTGACTGATCCATTTCTTCACCCAACATATCATCGCTCTTATTTAGCATGTATTGAACTTTTTCCAAAGCTCTTTGTTGTTTAGTGGCAAGGGAAGCAAGTTTGACATAGCTAGGTCCAAATTCATCACCAGATTCATCATCACTAGACTCGGATAGGTAGCATTCAGTTACCTCAGCACTTTTTGCCATAAGGCATGATGAAGAGGATGATGATTCTGGTTCGAATGTCATCGCTTTGTGAGATTCCTTGAAGTCCTCAAACCAAGGATCATGACGGGTTCGATGACCTTCATAGACCTCAGAGAGACGGTCCCAGATAAGCTTCGCATGATCGAGATGCATGATGTTCCTGAACTGATTTTGAGACAGACAGGAGCAGATGACGTCCTTCGCCGTGAGGTTGAGAAAAGTGTACTTGTGAATGTAATCAGCTTCCGCCATCTTGCACAGATCACCAAATTTAATCTCGGATTTGTCCACAACATTGCTCATCGCCATGAGGCGCTTCTTCATCTGGCCTTCCACTTGGGATACTCGTGACAGTCAAAGATGGGGCATGTCACTTTCTTCATACCTGCGGTCGACATAACTAAAACTCCAGGCGGTTAAACCAAAATCACACAAAACAAGGGAGTACCTTGCTCTGATACCAATTGAAAGTGCGTTATATCGACTAGAGGGGGGTGAATAGGCGATTTTTATGAATTCTTCACTGAGGAATTTGCGGGTGAGTAAATTCCTTAGCGAAGAACTACTTGCAGTGGAATAAGTACTTAGAAGTAAACATAACAAAAGACAAGCATAGTCATCATGATGAAACGAAGACAAGCACAGAGTACAGAAAGCGTAATCACAGGATAACACAGGATGAAGACAAACAGACTGAAGAAATTGAACTGAGGAAATTGAGAAAGTCTTCAGTCAAAGTCTTCAAACACAGATATGACAAGCACACAACACAGTAATGAGGAAATGAAAGAGTTGAGGAAATAGAACCAGTAGGCTTGGTGAAGACAATGATTTGGTAGACCAGTTCCAACTGCTGTCTCAGTTGTACATCTGGTTGGAGCAGCTAGGTATTTAAACCTGAGGACACACAGTCCCGGACACACAGTCCTCACCGTATTCTCCTTGAGCTAAGGTCACACAAACCTCTCACAATCACTCGTGGTAAGTCTTCAGGTGACTTCCAAACCTTCACAAACTCGGTCACTCGGCGATCCACAATTCCTCTTGGATGCTCTAGACCATGATGCCTAACCGTCTAGAAGAAGCACAGTCTTCAAAGGTAACAAGCGTCGGATCCACGCAGGATCAATCTCTTCAGTGATGCTCAATCACTTTGGGTTTGTAGGTGTTTGGGTTTGGGTTTTCCTCACTTGATGATTTTCGCTCAAAGTCCTCGAGAGGATGGGATGCTCTCAAATGACAAGTGTCGGTTTCTCTCGTGAGCAGCTAACCAGCTGGTGGTTGTAGGGGGCGGCTATTTATAGCCTAGGGAGCAGCCCGACATGATAAGACATAAATTCCCTTCAATGATATGACCGTTAGGTGGATAAGATATTTTGGGACAGCTGGCGCGTAGCACATCAACGGTCGGAAATTCCCTCAGGGCCATCATGTTCCTCACTGTGTAGGAAATCCGCATTGGCGAATTCCTACCTCGTCAGTCAGAACAAATTCCTCAGTGACCAGAAGAACTTTGTCTCTGTCACTGAAGAATACGACTAACTGTATGAGATTTCCAATAGCTTCACTCGAAGGGATTGGTAGGTGTAGGATTTTGAGTTGAGCATCACATGGAAAATTTTCCTTAGTATTTCCTCGACCCCCTTTAACAGTACGGTGTTTCCTATGACTCAAGAAAGAGAAAATGAAACTACGAAAACAAAAGTCTTCACGCTTCATATTCTTCAAATGAATACTAAGTCTTCAAGGTCACACCAATTTCTTCACTTTCAAAGTCTTCAGGAAGTCTTCAGAAATCCAAAGTCTTCAGTCGAAGAACTTCATATTTAGGGTTCGACTTTCTCTGTAAATATCAAACTCCTCATAGACTTATAGACCTGTGTACACTCATAAACACATTAGTCCCTTAACCTATAAGTCTTCAATACACCAAAATCACTAAGGGGCACTAGATGCACTTAGAGGCAGTCGGAGCCGTGCCCACGATCACACCAAGCAGAACAGGGGAGGTGAGCCAAGGTAAGACCGAAGCCCAAGATAATCAGAGCAACGCCAAGTCCAAGACCACAAAGAGCAGAGGGACGAAGCAGGTTCCCCCGGCAAGACCCTTGCCGAGGCAAGCCTCGGCCCCCAAACAAGACCCTTGCCGGGACAGCTCGTCCCCATTAATTAACAGAGCGAGCCACCCTTGAGCCCACGGTCTCCAACATCACGTTGGGCCGGGGCTGGGAGGCACCTCCATGGTGGCATGCAGATCTTTGTGAAGACAAGGAACACTCAAGATCTGATGAGGATTAGAAGACGACGATCCTTGGCAGGATCCTTGCTGAGGAAGGCCACCAGACCCCCGGCAAGGTCCTTGCCGGGGATGACAACTGGCCACTGACAAGACCCTTGCCAGGCCACATGGCAAGACCCTTGCCGGGCCACCTGGCAAGGCCCTCACCAAGGACGCCAGCAAGGCCACCGCTAGGCCCGCGCCAACCAAGTTTCCGCCTCGCATGCATACCATCAACTCACGCCCGCTAGCATAGCACACGGGTCGCGTGGCGGCACGTATATTGTTTTTCTATTTGGATGATTAATGTTATCGCTTTATTGCTTAATGATAACCCCCAAGTATAGGGGATCGCAACAATTTTCGAGGGTAGAGTATTCAACCCAAATTTATAGATTCGACACAAGGGGAGCCAAAGAATATTTGCAAGTATTAGCAGCTGAGTTGTCAATTCAACCACAACTGGAGATTAATTATCTGCAGCAAAGTAATCAGTAGCAAAGTAGTATGATAGTTTTGATAGTAGTAGCGACAATAATAGTAACGCAATGATGATAGCAGTAGTTTTGTAGCAAGTGCAACAGTAACGATAGCAGTAGTAACTTAGTAAGAACAATATAAGATAAATTCATAGGCATTGGATCGATAATTTGTTGGATGATATTCATCATGTGACAGTCATAACCTAGGGCGATATGGCACTAGCTCCAGTTCATAAATGTAATGTAGGCATGTATTCCGTAAATAGTCATACATGCTTATGGAAAGAACTTGCATGACAACTTTTGTCCTGCCATCCCGTGGCAGCGGGGTCCTATTGGAAACTAAGGGGTATTAAGGCCTCCTTTTAATAGAGAACCGGAACAAAGCATTAACACACGGTGAATACATGAACTCCTCAAACTACGGTCATCACCGGGAGTGGTCCCGACTATTGTCACTCCGGGGTTGCTGGATCATAACATGTAGTAGGTGACTATAACTTGAAAGATCAGATCTATAACATGGATATAATGGTGATAACATAAACGGTTCAGATCTGTAATCATGGCACCTGGGCCCAAGGTGACAGGCATTAAGCATGGCAAAGTCATAGCAACATCAATCTTAGCACATAGTGGATACTAGGGATCAAGCCCTAACAAAACTAACTAGATTACATGATGAATCTCATCCAACTCCTCACCGACCAGCGGGCCGATAAAGGAATTACTCACTCTCGGTGGGGAGCATCATGGAATTGGCGATGGAGAAGGGTTGGTGATGACGAAGAGCGAAGATCCCCCTCTTCAGAGCCCCAAACGGACTCCAGATCTGGCCTCTCGATGAAGAACAGGAGGTGACGGCGGCTCCGTCTCGTGGAACGCGATAATTCTTTCTCCCTGATTTTTTCTGGAAATATGTGATTTTATAGTATCGGTTTCAGGGTCTGCGGAGCCACGGTGGGGAAAACCCACACAGGCGCAGCGTGGAGGGGCTGCCACGGTGGGTTGTGCCCACCAGGTGCCCCCTCCGGTGCTTCTTGGCTCCAGAAAATTCTCTTTTATTGTACAAAAAATCCTCGCAAAGTTTTGTTCCATTCCGAGAACTTTTATTTCTGCACAAAAACAAAACCATGGTAGTTCCGCTGAAAACAACGTCAGTCCCGGATTAGTTTCATTCAAATCATGCAAATTAGGGTCCAAAACAAGAGGAAAAGCGTTAGGAAAAGTAGATACGTTGGAGACGTATCAACTCCCCCAAGCTTAAACCTTTGCTTGTCCTGACGCAATTCAGTTGATAAATTGAAAGTGAAAAATAAAAACTTTTGCGAACTCTGTTGCTCTTGTTTGCACAAATAAGCTTAAACAGCACCTAGGTTTTCAGCCAATATTATAACTAACCATGCCGATAATAACTCTTAAAAAATATATTAACTAATATCAATGACATAATCAGCTAGCGAGAATATAATAAGATATCTCAAAGAGCAACACGTTATCAAAACAACCATGATATAATATGACAACAGTGGTATCTCACAAGCCTTTCTGAGACCACAAAACATAAATGCAGAGCACCTCTAAAGTTCAAGCAGCGATTAAACATTGTAATTCATGGTAGAAAGATACAGTCATGATGCACCCAACATTAGCTACACACAATGCATCAACATGACAGCGGTGCTCTCAGGTTCTGCCACTTATTTTAGAAGGTGATGACATAACATAAAAGTAAATAGAAAATCCCATCGCAGAAGGAAGCAGTGATTTGTAGAGGTGCCGAGCTCAAAATTTTAAAACAAAGGTAAATGATATTTTGAGACTTGCACCCTTCTTGTTTACTTCACGACCATCAGTTATCAATATCTTCCATGCTAAGCACGCTAGTGGCGGTTCCCAAGCGATAAAGTAAAGGTTATGACTCTATTGGAGTTTTTGTTTGATTATTTGGAAGATCAATTCTTTTTGCAGTTTGGATTTGAACATGGATTGTAGGGAATTAGATATTACTCCCAATGTAAATAAATATAAGAGCGTTTAGAAATATAAGAGCATTTAGAAGAACGTTTCTTTTGTATCCATATTTAGAGCCTCATAAAGTTATATGCATTTTCTAAATTCTACATCTATTCTTATTTCGGTTTGACTTGACATTTTGTTCTTCCTTTTTTCTTACATAGGTCGTTCATTTTGAATTGTTGAATAGTTGTTCGTGAAATACTAAAAGTATTTTAATACTTTCTAAACTGAGTTCCTGCAAGTGCGTTTAATGTTATATTTTATTTTTCTGTGATGGAAATTGTTTGTTGATTCTTAATAATCATGTTGATGATCCACATTCAAAAATCTAACGTTTTGGATCCTATGATCCTTTGCTGAATGTTGTATATGTTTAGGCTATTTTAGAGTATTTTCTTTCATGTTTTATTTACGTTTTTTTAGGGTTCATGTTTTATTTACGTGTGCCAGGATTTGTGCATTCCACGGAGAAGTAATAAAAAGAATCTGTACCAAATTTTGCATAGCTCATGTATGAAGCCTACAAAGGCCCAACATATATTTTAGGTTCATTAGCAAAAAAAAATCTGATTCTAAAAAAACAATTTATTTTTTGTCTTAAAAACAATTTCTTTTCTAAGTAAAACAGCCCGTAGCCCCAGGTCCCAGAATCAACTCTCCTCATGTACGATTCCCCACCCGGCTCCTCATCCACTTCTGCCATTTCCTCCGATTTGCCGCCGGCGAAGGTATATGTCGCTGCTACCATCAGTAAACTATTCCCCATGCTATCACACATCTACATGTCGCTTATTTTTTGTTTGAGTTTTGTTTCCTTGAGGTGGTGGTGCTGGCGCATGTGGCTGGGTGAGTGCGTGGATCTCGGCGAGCTCGTCGAGTCTGGCGACGCGACCATGGATATGGCCAAGGAGAGTGCCGGCTACACTTCTCATAGTTTAATTGGCCAGAGGCTTTGGATGATGGTGGCACGGAGGTATTGAGGGATCTCACGGAGAGTAGGGAACAGTAGCAAGACGTGAGTAGCTTCTGCTGGCGGATGTTAGTTGTTGCCCTCCTGCTATGCGACCTGCTACCAAATGTAGGTGTTACTGCAACCCTACAAGTTTTTGTGTAGGGGAATGATCCAGAAATATCAGTAAGTTTTTATCATTCCATTGCTAAACAATACTCATACCATAACTTTCTGTGTGAAGTGCTCGTATACTTGCCCTCTGAATTCTGCAATAGAGAACATAGTAAAGCAATCATATTAAATTCGTCTCGACCTAGCAAGTGATTCTTGCATCTAATTATTGATTGACAGTAAAAGCATCAGCCTAATTATTGATTGTCGATGTCACAAACTCACAATTATTATTTTTTAGTTGCCAATTACATTATCTGTCAAACAATAAGCACACTTTTCCCACCGTGACTCTCATTTTAGCACCCCCCAAAGAGTTTAATCTGAAAAGTTAGTGCAATCACATGGAGGAGGTTTTCTGTTAGAAACATTAGTTAGAGCTGTAAACATATCTGAGTGTTGTATATCTCTCTCTAGCTTTTATTGTGTTGGTAACAAACATGAAATAATAATCAGGAAAAACCTCCGGAGATCTTATGACCTCCTTTACCTTTGTACTGTGTGCAAACCGGGCGATATTTGGTGGACTCCACAACCTTAAAGTTGCTAAATGCATAAATAGATCGTTCAGAAGGTGTCCATCCACATCCAGATAGTAGCATGAAATATTTGACCCTGCATAATCTATGAAATATCTTTGGTAATTGCTTTTTAAAAGAATAGAAAATTGCAATTACATATTTAAGCAATAGACATGTTCATCCATGAAGATCATATCTAGGTTGATAAGCTCATCAGCTGGAGTATTGACCGCATCCCATATTCCCATACTTTAAATTGAGTGTTTCAATTTTGTCACCTTGTCGCTATCGCTCATCTTCTTGTATGACATACTGTTTTGGCCTCAAAAGGAACAGAAATATAGCTGTCAATTGATAAAATTAGTATGAAGATTTTATCAAGAAAAATTGAGTTTACTAAATAATTAATAATTACCAAATTTGGTGAATCGGATGAGAGGCTGTTGGGCATCTCTTCGTCCAACATCCAGTTATTTCGTCCAAAGTGGAGTAGCTTGTTGCGTGTAGCAGTTGGGTGTGGCTTCATTAGGCGTCGAGTCGCATGCCTGATTTCTTTGATTGTGTGTTCAAGTTGCACTTTTGGGTGACTTCTATCTAGGTGCATGCTTGTGTTAAGAAGTGTTGTGTTAACCAAAGACAACCTTGCACGACGCAACTGGCCAGGAAGTAAGAAGTGTTGTTTTTGTACTCATAACGAGACAATCAAACACCTCTTTTTTCAATGCAAGTTTGCGCGTTCTACGTGGTCAGTCATCCAAATAGCGTCAAATTTGTATCCGCCCACAAGTGTTGCCAATATTTTTGGTCATTGGTTGGACGGTATTTCAAATAGGTTCAAAACGCTAATAAGGGTGGGAGCGTACGCCTTACTATGGTCGCTTTGGCTATGTAGAAACGATTTGGTTTTAATGACAAAAATGCTTCTCCTTTGCAGATTATTTTCCGTTGTACGCACTCGCTTCGTATGTGGTCTATGCTACAACGTGCGGAGTACCAACCGCTATTCAAGGCGGTGTGTACGCGATTGGAGCAGGTGGCTATGGAGTTTTTTACCCAACATGGGTGGTAGCATAATCTCCGCATCGGTCCACCAACTGTTTCGACATAGACATAGTGTCGGTCTATAGGACTCTACTGTTGCCGAATTGTCTTTTTTCTTATCAGATTTTTGATGTTTGGCTGTGTGCATCCTAGTTATGCAGAGGCCGGGTGATACTCTAAATGCTTTGTATCGCTTGATGCTACATTTTAAGATAATAAAAGCGCCCTTTATCGAAAAAAAGTGCATGCTTGTGTCGCTGATATATGGGTTGATTTGGCTAGTAAACTCAGCACGTGAGATGTGCTTGTCCTATTCGTGGTTGTCTCATCCATGCTTTCCTTGCATGTTGGAGTCCTATTCCTGTTTGCCTCTAACCCGGTGGTGTTAAACAACTTATTTTTGTGTTAAAAAGTTTTTTTTATTCTTGTGTCAGCGACCGAGTCCAACAGATTTAATAGGGAAGACACGCTGCCAACTTTTACGTGTGTACTTGTGACATGTCTACATATTTAGACATGTGTACGTGATAATATTTGCTACTGACTACTCTTTTTGTTTCTAAATATAAGTCTTTCTAGACACTTCAAATGGAATACAACATACAGATGTATGTAGACATATTTTAAAGTATAGATTCACTTATTTTGCTTCGTATGTAGTCACTTGGTGGAATCTCTAGGAAGAATTATATTTAAGAACGGAGGGAGTATATTTTTATGTAATGCTTGCATCTTATAATATAAGCTGTTAATATCTAAACTTAGCATTGGGATAATTTTGCATATATCTGGGCTCAACCTGTATATCTTAATATTTGAGTTCTTTGTACGTGTTTAATATTTTAGTTAACCTTAGCCATGGATTTATATAAATCTATACTACATAAATATATCATCTTTCATCCAAGAGCTTTCTGGTTGATGTCAGCTGTATAATGAGTCGTGTGTGATCGTTGCGCTTCCGGTTGTTTTCTAACATGTGTGCTTTTTGATCAGTTTGTTGTGCTTAGTACTGGACAATGGAACGTACTATCATATTTCATATTATTAAACTAAGCCGCTATAGTTGTGATCCACAAAAAATGTTTTAGATTATTTTTCGCAAAAGCTGTGGGCAGAGCCCATAGCTTGTACATGGCGCCACACTGTTTCCTATATATTTGTCGCATCCGTTGTTTTAGATTTTATCACAATATTGATCTATAACTCTGGCAATCTTAATCCGTATGTGTTGTAAATAAAACTATAAATCCTATTGTAGTTTAAACAATCTATGGTGAAAAAAATATTATTAGTTTTACCCAACGAATCTAACTATTTATAGGAATGCTGTTAAATATGTGTGCTTCATTCAATCTTATTACGACTGTCACGCCCAATATGCAACCCTATCCAAAAGGAACTCGAAGGTCCCACCAAGGATAGACCCGCATATTGAAACGCTTTTGCAAGGTGGATATCATTACATCAACATTACATAATAGATAGGGATACATACAAGAGGCATACAATGCCACACGAATACAACATCATCATACATAAGAGCATCATCCAACTATGGATGAAACACAAACAGAAACTCAAACGTCGTCCACCCTGCTAGCCCATGCTGCCGACCTGGAACCTATCCCCTGATCGAAGAAGAAGCAGAAGGAGAACTCCAAAACAAGCAAACATCGCTCTCGCGTCATGATCATCGCATAACTTGTACCTGCAATCGTTGTTGTAGTAATCATGAGCCACGAGGACTCCGCAATCCCATTACCATGGGTATCAAGACTAGTAAAGCATAATGGGTAAGGAAGGGGTAAGGTGGTGAGGTTGCAGCAGCGACTAATCATGTATGGTGGCTAACTTATGCAAATAAGAGCGAGAAGAGAAGCAAAGCAAGCGGTCGTCAACTAGTAATGATCAAGAAGTGATCCTGAACTCCTACTTACGTCAGACATAACCCAAAAACCGTGTTCTCCTCTCGATCAACCCGAAAAGAGACACTCACTGCACGCACACGGTTGGTGTATTTTAGAAGAGTTTTTTTCAAGTCTGCAACAACCGGACATTAACAAATTCTCATCTGCCACGTAACCGCGGGCACGCCTTTCGAAAGTTCAAACCCAGCAGGGGTGTCCCATCTTAGCCCATGATAAGCTCTCGCGATCAACGAAGGATATTCCTTCTCCCGGGAAGACCCGATCAGTCTCGGAATCCCGGTTTACAAGACATTTCGACAATGGTAAAACAAGACCAGCAAAGCTGCCCGATGTGTCGACAATCCCAATAGGAGTCGCACGTATCTCGTTCTAAGGACACACCAGATAAGCGAAGCGTACAGGTACCGACGTAACCCAAGTTGCCAAGGGATGGTCCCGCACGGTGCTCTAGTTTGGACCAACGCTTAGACAAGCACTGGCCGAGGGGGGTAAAATAAGATGACCCTCGGGATGCGCGACTTCCAAGGGAAAAAAGGCTAGGTGATGCAAATGTAAAACCAAGGTTGGGCCTTCTTTGGAGGAGTTTTATTCAAAGCGAACTGTCAAGGGGGTCCCATAAATCACCCAACCGCGTTAGGGACGCAAAATCCGGGAACATAATACCGATATGACGGAAACTAGGGCGGCAAGAGTGGAACAAAACAGCAGGCATATGGCTGAGCCTTCCACCCTTTACCAAGTATATAGATGCATTAATTAAATAAGAGATATTGTGATATCCCAACATAAACATAATCCAACATGGAGCAATCTTCATCTTCACCTGCAACTAGCAACGCTATAAGAGGGGCTGAGCAAAAGCGGTAACATAGTCAAACAACGGTTTGCTAGGAAGGGTGACAAAGGTTAGGGGTTCATGGCAATTTGGGAGGCTTGATAAGCAAGTGGTAGGTAACGCGGCATAGCGATAGAACGAAGCAACTAGCATAGCAATGATAGTAGTGAGATCCAAGGTGACGGTCATCTTGCCCGAATCCCATAAGGAAGAAGAACGAGTCCATGAAGAAGATGAAGCCACGAAGATGAACCAAGCGTAGATTTAACGAATCCTCACGATCGCAACGAAACGGGAACTATCGAGAAGAAGCACACTACATGGTAAACACACCACACAAGAACAAGGCATGATGCTCAACCAAGTATGATGCATGACAAGGCTACATGAAGCTAATCATGGCAAGAGACGATGCATACAAGAGCAACACATCAAAGCAAGTTTAAATGAGGGCCAAGCAACATAGAACAATTCCTAAGTCCTCATATGCAAATTTTGAAATTGGTCCAGATCTGAATAAACTTTATGTTCAAGTTGTTAAACAGCAAAAGATGCACCAAGATGATCTACACGAAATTCTAGTCAAGTTACATATAAAGTTCATTTAATTTGGAGCTACGACCTAGAAAATATGAGCAAAACAAGTTAAACATGGCATTGATGCAAAATGTATTCAAACATCAAGAAAACACACTCAAAACATGGATGCAACCAGGTAACATGAAACTACATACAAAACTAAGCAAGTTTCATATAGAGCACACTCAAAACGGAGCAACGGTTCAACACATACACCCTATACAAGTTTAATGGGCATGCTGTCCAAAACAGCCACTAGGCATCTTACAAGCATCAAAATAGGATGCTACAGCACCACAACATGAAAAAAAAGGCATGAACATGATGTTCAGGTAAAGTATAACATAACATAAACACTGAGCTATCTCTATAATCTACTAGAACATTCTCAAAAGGACATGGCAAGATTACAAATAATAACAGCTTCACAGACTTAGCAGAATTCACAGGACATGGCAGAAATAACATCAGGTTGCAAAGTTTAGAGCTATCAAACAACATGCTACTGGAACATAACATGGCAACCAAAGGCACGACATGAATTTACTAATTGCATAGAACAAAAGTCCCTTACTGACCATGAGCCAAAAAGGAACAGAAAATATGATAGCACCCATGTAAACATAGCAAGTTCCGTAAACAGATTCAGACATCAGAAAACAGAGCATGGCAGAAACAACGATAAGTAAGCATGTCGGTGAGCTTGTACCACTCACCACAAAGCGTTTCATGGAATGTGAAGGTGACCAAAAGTAAGATGGCATTAATATGAAGCCAAACATGGCAAGAGATAGTTCATAGAGTGCATAGATCACTAGCAAAGCTCATGGAAAAACTGAACTTAATGTTAACAGGCTGACAGCAACATTATTTAGCAAGTTTGGAGTAAGATTAGAACAAGATAAAGCAGGCTATAAATTCAAACAGGGGAATGGGAGGATAGATCATGAGATGTGTAGCAAAACATCCTTAGTGAACATCTCCAGATTATGCACGGAATGACTTGTAGCGGCAGGTTTACATAGCATCATAATATAACAGCTACAGAATTAGAAGAAATGACTAACAGAAATCAGGAACATCAAGGAGGCTACTTTGCATGCTTGTGCTAGTCACCACATTGATCACAAAATACAAGACAAGCACCTCTGTAAATATGGCATGGCATAGTTCAAAACACATGTAGAGCTCATGCTCATAAGATGCACAATCAAATGCAACAAAAATGACAAATCATCAAGTTCTGATAACAGTCAGCAGATTAACATCATATAGCACTCTTGCAACAATGATTAGGGCATCAAGATGAACTCGAATGAACATGGCACAGTGGAACAAAATGAAGATCATCTCACAGTGAACATTTTGATATATTGTGCATGCAAAGCGGAGCTATGTGCAAGAAGTTACAACAGGTCAAGAATGCACACATATCATGAGTTTACTGGGGGCTTAGCCAAAAATTCACCTCGCAGAAATGGGACGGAGCCATGCGGGATGGAGGGAACCGGGACGGAGGGGAGGCGTTTGGTTCGACGTGGTGGTGGATCTCATCCACCCTGCGGTTCCGGGCCGGATCTCGCCGGATCCGGCCGGAGACGGCTACGGCCAGCGCGAGGGCGCGCCACTGACGGCGCGGGCGCCCGTGGGAGGGCCGGCGGCATGAGGTGGCCGAGCGCGAGCGGCGGCGGCGGAATCCGCCAAGGCGGCGACGGACGCGTTGCCGAGGCCGGGCGGCGGAGGAGCTGGGCGAGGCGCTGGAGGACGGCGTCAGCCGCTGGAGGTCGGCTGGCGGCGTTTCAGCAGCGGCAGAGACCGGGCGGCGGGCGTTGACCTGGCGGAAGCGAGGCGACGGCCGGGAGGGCCGGATCTGGGCTCATGCGCGTATGGCGGCGGGCGGGACGGCCGAAGCGGCGATGGCGGGTCTGGTTGGCGGCGGGCGTAATGGACATGTCCGGCGTGAGGGTGGATGTGTCCGTCGGCGGGAGGAGGAAGAAGCTAGGGTTAGGGTAGGATTCATGCGCGAAATATGGAGGGGGAGGTCCTTTTATAGGTAGAGGGAGCTAGGAGAGTCCAAATGGGGAGCGGTTTTCGGCCACGCGATCGTGATCGAATGACCGAGAGCGTGGAGGGGGTTTGCATGGGTTAGTGGGCTGATTTGGAGGGGTGTTGGGCTGCACAAAAGAAGGCGTTTCGGGCCACGTGGTTAACCGTTGGGGCATCAAACAGCCTCCAAATGGAACGAAATTTGACGGGCGGTCTGTCGGTGCTATACCAAGGCCACTCGGCAAATCTCGGCCCATTCCGAGAATGTTTAACACCCGCACCCGAAAAGAGGTAAAAGGGGACGCCTGGGGACATAGGAGTGTCGGATTGCAAAACGGACAACGGGGAAAAAGCTCGGATGCATGAGACGAACACGTATGCAAAATGATATGCACATGATGACATGGCAAAATGAAACACGTAAGCAAATGACATGGCAACAATGGCGAATAACTGGCGGACACCTAGCGCATCGAATCCGGGGCGTTACAACACTCCTCCACTAACAAGAGATCTCGTCCCGAGATCTTAGGACCGAGACGGAAGAGAAAAGTATGAGGTGAAACAAGAAACGCAAGAGAGAAGATGAACAACACAATGCCTCCAGAAGAATTGAAAGAATTGAGAATGGTTCCGAAGTAATTAGATGAGTCAGGTAAGATCCTGGGAAAAGACCTGTGGGTTAGGGCCCACTAAAGAGAAAACACCGTTGAAAAAAGGTTGTTGAAGAGATAGATGATGCCTTTGGAACAATCAAGGACTTGAATGAAGTGACAACCTCAATTAATTTGAACATCGACGAATCTCCCGAGATGTCTTGAGCACTCGGGAAAGATAAATCAAGTAGAGGCGAACGAAAGGTGGAAAACACTTGAGCTACGGAAAAGAATATGATCAACCCGAAAAACTTGAATTAAAACCTTCGAAAGGAAAACGAGAAAAACGCTGATTAACTAGACCAGAATTCACCGGTTGAGACAACTGAGGAAAGACTGAAGAGGCTCCGCACGAATGAAATTGATGCTCAAAAGAGACTCAAGCTCCGGGAAGAAAAAAGGGGTGGGAGGGCGGGAAAAACAAAGGCAACTCCGAAGGGAGAACCGACGAATAGCTTGAAGAGTTGAAAAACTTGAGGAAAGAACTCAAAGACTTCGCACGAGTAGGATGGATACTCGATTAGGGACTCCGACTCCGAGATGAAAAAGGGTGGGCGGGTGGGAAAAGAAAACAACTGAGGATTGAACTTGACAACGATGAAGAGGCTCGAGTCAACTTGACGAGAAATGCACCGGATAAAAGAGCTGAGAACCAACGATCGGAAAACCAACTGCGTGATCCTACAGAAAAATTTGAAGGGGAAGAGGAGTAATTAAAAACACCTACGTCAAGATTCCTCACCAGAGCAACGAAGGGGCTGAGGAGTAAAAAGAATTCCTACTCTCCGATATAACTAAACTCCGAAAACGGTTTTCTTCTAGACTCAACAATGGCCACTACACGATCAATCAAGGGGGCTCCTATGGTCGGTTGAGGCTCTGATACCAACTTGTCACGCCCAATATGCAACCCTATCCAAAAGGAACTCGAAGGTCCCACCAAGGATAGACCCGCATATTGAAACGCTTTTGCAAGGTGGAAATCATTACATAATAGATGGGGATACATACAAGAGGCATACAATGCCACACGAATACAACATCATCATACATAAGAGCATCATCCGACTACGGATGAAACACAAATAGAAACTCAAACGACGTCCACCCTACTAGCCCAGGTTGCCGACCTGGAACCTATCCCCTGGTCGAAGAAGAAGCAGAAGGAGAACTCCAAAACAAGCAAACATCGCTCTCGCCTCATGATCATCGCATAACCTGTACCTGCAACTGTTGTTGTAGTAATCTGTCAGCCACGAGGACTCAGCAATCCCATTACCATGGGTATCAAGACTAGCAAAGCATAATGGGTAAGGAAGGGGTAAGGTGGTGAGGTTGCAGCAGCGACTAATCATGTATGGTGGCTAACTTACGCAAATAAGAGAGAGAAGAGAAGCAAAGCAAGCGGTTGTCAACTAGTAATGATCAATAAGTGATCCTGAACTCCTACTTACGTCAGACATAACCCAAAAACCGTGTTCTCCTCTCGATCAACCCCGAAAAGAGACACTCACGGTACGCACACGGTTGGTGTATTTTAGAAGAGTTTACTTCAAGTCTGCTACAACCGGACATTAACAAATTCCCATCTGCCACATAACCGCGGGCACGGCTTTCGAAAGTTCAAACCCTGCAGGGTGTCCCAACTTAGCCCATGATAAGCTCTCGCGATCAACGAAGGATATTCCTTCTCCGGAAAGACCCGATCGGTCTCGGAATCCCGGTTTACAAGACATTTCGACAATGGTAAAACAAGACCAGCAAAAGCCCGATGTGTCGACAACCCGATAGGAGTCGCGTATCTCGTTCTCGAGACACCGGATAAGCGAAGCGTACAGGTACCGACGTAACCCAAGTTGCCAAGGGATGGTCCCGCACGGTGCTCTAGTTTGGACCAACACTTAGACAAGCATTGGCCCGGGGGGGTAAAATAAGATGACCCTCGGGATGCGCGACTCCCAAGGGAAAAAGGCTAGGTGATGCAAATGTAAAACCAAGGTTGGGCCTTGCT
Source organism: Aegilops bicornis (assembly GCA_021605145.1). NCBI lineage: Eukaryota > Viridiplantae > Streptophyta > Magnoliopsida > Poales > Poaceae > Aegilops > Aegilops bicornis. Next base: position 1,661,321 of record JAHIAL010000070.1, on the reverse strand, counting down.
GGAGGAGTCTTATTCAAAGCGAACTGTCAAGGGGGTCCCATAAATCACCCAACCGCATTAGGGACGCAAAATCCGGGAACATAATACCGATATGACAGAATCTAGTGCGGCAAGAGTGGAACAAAACACTGCATAAGGCCGAGCCTTCCACCCTTTACCAAGTATATAGATGCATTAATTAAATAAGAGATATTGTGATATCCCAACATAAACATAATCCAACATGGAGCAATCTTCATCTTCACCGCAACTAGGAACGCTTATAAGAGGGGTTGAGCAAAAGCGGTAACATAGCCAAACAACGGTTTGCTAGGAAGGGTGACAAAGGTTAGGGGTTCATGGCAATTTGGGAGGCTTGATAAGCAAGTGGTAGGTAACGCGGCAAAGCGATAGAACGAAGCAACTAGCATAGCAATGATAGTAGTGAGATCCAAGGTGACGGTCATCTTGCACGAAATCCCGCAAGGAAGAAGAACGAGTCCATGATGAAGATGAAGCCACGAAGACGAACCAAGCGTAGACGAACGAATCCTCACGATCGCAACGAAACGGGAACTATCGAGAAGCAGACAACATGGTAAACACACCACACAAGAACAAGGCATGATGCTCAACCAAGTATGATGCATGACAAGGCTACATGAAGCTAGTCTTGGCAAGAGATGATGCATACAAGAACAACACATCAAAGCAAGTTTAAATGAAGCCGGAAGCAACATAGAACAATTCTGGTAAGTCCTCATATGCAAATTTCGAAATTGGTCCAGATCTGAATAAACTTTATGTTCAAGTTGTTAAACAGCAAAAGATGCACCAAGATGATCTACACGAAATTCTAGTCAAGTTACATATAAAGTTCATTTAATTTGGAGCGACGGCCTTGAAGATATGAGCAAAACAAGTTAAACATGGCATTGATGCAAAATGTATTCAAACATCAAGCAAACACACTCAAAACATGGATGCAACCAGGTAACATGAAACTACATACAAAACTAAGCAAGTTTCATATAGAGCACACTCAAAACGGAGCAACGGTTCAACACATACACCCTATACAAGTTTAATGGGCATGCTGTCCAAAACAGCCACTAGGCGTCTTACAAGCATCAAAACAGCATGCTACAGTACCACAACATGAAAACAAAAGGCATCGACATGATGTAGGTAAAGCATAACAAAACATGAACACTGAGCTATCTCCAGAATCTACTAGAACATGCTCAAAAGGACATGGCAAGATTGCAAATAATAACAGCTTCACAGATAGCAGAATTCACAGGACATGGCAGAAATAACATCAGGTTGCAAAGTTTAGAGCTATCAAGCAACATGCTATAGGAACTTAGCATGGCAACCAAAGGCATGGCATGAATTTAATAATTGCATAGAACAAAAGTACCTTAATGACCATGAGCCAAAAAGGAACAGAAGATATGATGGCACCCATGTAAACATAGCAAGTTCCGTAAACAGATTAAGACATCAGAAAACAGAGCATGGCAGAAACAACGATAAGTAGGCATGTTGGTGAGCTTGTACCACTCACCACAAAGCATTTCATGGCACGTGAAGGTGGCCAACAGTAAGATGGCATAAATATTAAGCTAAACATGGCAAAAGAATGTTCATAGGGTTCACGGATCACTAGCAAAGCTGATGGCAAAACTGAACTTAATGTTAACAGGCTGACAGCAACATTATTTAGCAAGTTTGGAGCAAGATCACAACAAGCTACAGCAGGCTATAAATGCAAAAAGGGGCATGGATGGATAGAGAATGACATGTATAACAAAACATCCATAGTTAGCATCTCCAGATTATGCACGGAATGACTTGTAGCAGCAGGTTTACATAGCATCATAATATAACAGCTACAGAATTAGCAGAAATGACAAGTAACAGAAATCAGCAACATCACGGAGGCTACTTTGCATGCTCGTGCTAGTCACCACATTGATCACAAAATACAAGACAAGCACCTCTGTAAAGATGGCATGGCATAGTTCAAAACACATGTAGAGCTCATGCTCATAAGATGGACACATCAAATGCAACAAAAATGACAAATCATCAAGTTCTGATAACAGTCAGCAGATTAACATCATATAGCACTCTTGCAACGATGATTAGGGCATAAAGTTGAACTCAAATGAACATGGAACAATGGAACAAAATGAAGAGCATCTCACAGTGAACATTTCGATATATCATGCACGCAAAACGGAGCTATGTGCATGAAGTTATAGCAGGTCAAAGATGCACACATATCATGAGTTTACTGGGGACAGCCAAAAATTCACCTCGCAGAAACGGGACGGAGCCATGCGGGATGGAGGGAACCGGGACGGAGGGGAGGCGTTTGGTTCGACGTGGTGGTGGATCTCATCCACCCTGCGGTTCCAGGCCGGATCTTGTCGGATCCGGCCGGAGATGGCGGCGGCGAAAGCGGTGGAGGGCGCGGGCCACGGCGCGGCGGGCGCCAGCGGCGGGCTGGCGGCGGGCGGGGAGGTGGCCGGAGCGTGAGCGGCGGCGGGCGGAATCCGCCAAGGCGGCGGCAGACGCGGTTGCCGAGGCGGAGGAGGCTTCAGCGAGGCGCTGAGGACGGCAGCGACGGTCGCCGGGCGGAGGTCGGCGCCAAAGTGGCGGCCGGGCCGAGCGGGCGACGTGAGACCGGGGCGGCGGGCGTTGACCCGCTGGAGCGGGCGAGGCGACGGGCCGGGAGGGCGGATCTGGGCATGCGTGCTCGCGGGCGGCGGGACGGCCAGGGCGGCGTGGTGGGTCTGGTTGGCGGGCGGCGGCTGGACATGTCCAGCGTGAGGGTGGACGTGTCCGTCGGCGGGAGGAGGAAGAAGCAGGGTTAGGGTAGGATTCATCCGTGAAAAATGGAGGGGGAGGTGTTTTTATAGGTGGAGGGAGTTAGGAGAGTCCAAATGAGGAGCGGTTTTCGGCCACGCGATCGTGATCGAACGACCGAGAGCATGGAGGGGGTTTGGATGGGTTAGTGGGCTGATTTGGAGGGGTGTTGGGCTGCACACAAAAAGGGGTTTCGGGCCACGCGGTTAACCGTTGGGGCATCAAAGGGCCTCCAAATGGAACGAAATTTGACGGACGGTCTGTCGGTGCTATACCAAGGCCACTCGGCAAATCTCGACTCATTCCGAGAACGTTTAACACCCGCACCCGAAAAGAGGTAAAAGGGGACGCCGGGGGACATAGGAGTGTCGCATTGCAAAACGGACAACGGGGAAAAAGCTCGGATGCATGAGACGAACACGTATGCAAAATGATATGCACATGATGACATGGGAAAATGCAACACGCAAGCAAATGACATGGCAACAACGGCGAATAACTCGTGGACACCTGACGCATCGAATCCGGGGCGTTACAACGACCTTCTTAAATTACATGGCTTAATCGCTTGTTCTTGATTTATATTAATTCACTTTATTAAATTGATTTGTACTATGCTCTCGTACAGTTTTCAGTTTTTTCTAGTTTCTCCTGTACACACAAATGCCCAAGCAAACACATATGGTGTTGGCTATTCTTAAATAGCCAGCCCATCTCATCAGATGTTGTGGCCCAACACAACATGCAGCTAATTCATTTTTCTTCTCCATCTGCATTGTATTGTTGGTTACAGTCGACTTGGTTTGTTTAGGAACACATGTTTTCGTATGATTTTTTTTTCATGTGGATTCTTTTTTTAGATGGACTTTTGGTGTGGATTCGCTTCTTTTTACGGGAACCCTCTTATTGGCTTGGTTCCTACTCCCTCCGTCGCTAAATATAACTCATTTTAGAGATTCCAATGCGGAATACATACCGAGTAAAATAACTGAATCTACATTCTAAAATATGTCCATATACATCCATATGTAGTTCGTATTGGAATCTTTAAAAATACTTATATTTAGGTGCGGAGGGGGCAGATGTAACTTCCTTGTGAGGAATTGGATTGCCTTTTTACAGGAGGATTCTTTTTTCTTGCGACATTATACAGGAGGATTTTGATTGGCTGTTGATACAGGAGGATTTTCATTATACAGGAGGAATTGGAATTGGATTTTTTTGGTATGTGTTGACACCAGATTTTGGCACGGTCAGGAACTTAATTAATATGTCCTTAAATGAAGATGTGATCTAAATAAAAAAGTTTCGTATTCTTGATACAAACATCTTTGAAGTTTGGGCCATCGCCATCCGATCTCATCTCGAAGGCCGAAGTTGTATTCGAAATACTGAGATTTTGTATTCCGAACACTATTCGACTCATTATGTCCCCAAGACTGCCCCGTATGGAAAAATGATCTACACGAATTATCTTCGTCTCGTCGAAATGATTGATTTTGGTATACAGATCATCCCAATCCAATGTCATATGCAAAAGTTAGAGCCCGCACAGTGCGACCCTCCAGTGAGCAAAATATGACACCCGGAACCAGACACATGTGTGGGTATGTCTGATGAGCTGCGTGAATATTTAGCTGTTTCGCGCGAGCTATTTGGACCTGAAGATGACCTCAGATCAAAAAACATTCAACATGAAAGTTGTTCGCCTCGTGAAAACGGTCAAGATTTCTTTTGGGCTCGTTTTCATCCGAGGTCGTTTACCACCACAAAAAAGACCCGCAAGGTGCAGCCAGTTTAAACCGAACAGTTTTGGAAAGTTCGGACAAAACCAATCCAAATTTGACGAGGGTTTTGGACGTGAATCCAAACCTTTTCCTTGCACGGGAAGTCCAGCCGCCTCTTATATACCCAAGGGGTGACGGCCGATTGAACAACAACACACAATCGCAAAAGGCATCTACTTTTTACCCTAATTTTACATCTCTCCCTTGTTCTTTCTCTCTCGTTCTTCGTTCGTTCTTCGTATTGAAGGGCCACAATCTTCGAGGCTCTAGGGGCGGGCAAACTGACCTAGGGCAGCCCATAGCTGCCGTGCGTCCAGACGGGGTCCCTCCCGGGCGCGTGGGGTTTCGGTCCCGAAAGCGCCACGGATTGCTTGCGCATGCGCTCGGACGGGTCTCCTTCGACGTGAGCTGCGGTGCATCACCCTCGGCGTTGGAGGTACACAGTGACGTGCTCATGTACGGACACACTTTTTGGCCACTCCGCTGGGGACGAAAGATCAAGAATCATCATCAACCATGTCTAATCTCCCCAAGCCCTCAGAAGTTGACGCCGATAACATCATTAAGCCCGGTCTTGATGAACTATCGGATGAAGATCGCCAAGCCTACGAAGCGGCAAGAAGCAGCGTGAAGAGGCTTTTGAGGCGATCAAGAAGAAGCGCGAGGAGGAGGATTTGGAAGCGTTTCTTTCAAGTTTCAAGAAGTACCGTCAAGGCAACATCACTCTGGTTGGAAACGTCAATCTTCCTCCCCTCATCGACATTTAACAAGATGTAATCACCGTGAGTAAAGTTTTTCTCCAGAGCAAGTGGCCGTGATTGAAAGTCTTGTTAGTAAGGGTAATGTGATGGCATACAATTCTTTCTTGGCTAATGCTAATGCTCAGAAAAATATGCCTCCATCATCTAGTGGTACTGTTGGTATATCTGAAAACCCTACTCCAATTTTACCTATTTCATAGGCACCACCTATGCAATCACAATATAATATGCCGTTGAATTTTTACCCTACTCAAACCAACCAGCTTGTGGCTGCACCAACATACCCTAATCCTATTATGAGTTTCCCCAATTCGGTGTCTACGCCGAATCACTTTGTCACACCACCCATAAGCGCAAGCATGTTTGGTCTTCCACCGAATTATGGTTCGGCGCCCATCCCACAAGTTGCACCAATAGCTAGTACTCAGGTTGCTCCTATGTCATTACCACAAACATCTTCATCTACCTCGGGTCCAATTTTAGCTAAATTAAGGGAGGATTTGCATAAGATGTTTCTAGAAACTTTCAGAAAAGAGCCAAAAGTAAAGAGTCGTGTGTACCAAAAGCCTTATCCTGAACACTTCGATGCAATTTCTTACCCTCAAGGTTATAAGGTTCCCGATTTTGTTAAATTTAGTGGTGAGGTTACGAAAACAACTTGGGAGCATGTTAGTCAAGATTCAGCTAGCTTGGGTGAAGCAGGTTCCATAGAAGAATTGAAAGTGCGTTTATTTCCATTATCTTTAACTGGTACCGCATTTTCATGGTTTGCTGCTTTACCACATGGCTCAATTATCTTATGGTCGCAATTAGAGCAAAAGTTTCATGATCACTTTTATAGCGGCGATAATGAGCTAAAGTTGTCACATCTTACATCGGTTAGGCAGAAACATGATGAATCAGTCACCGATTACGTCAAGAGATTTAGAGATGTAAAGAACCGATGTTATAGCTTAGTGATAACTGAGAGAGACTTGGCGGATCTTGTTCTTAATGGTTTGAAAACTCACATTAAAGAGAGGTTAGAAAGTTATGAGTTTTTGAGCATTAATCAAGTCTTACAAAAAGCTTTGGCCCAAGAGAGTCAAGTAAAGAGGTTCATAGGTTCACAACCGATCGTCCTAGAATGCATATGGTTGAACACAATGATGATAATTCGGACGATGAGATTGATGTCTATACTACTGAATTTGTTTGGTCCTCAAAGGCCAAACCCTATATGTGCAATGCTCTTAAGCAGATTCGCAAGAATCATGATGACGAGATGAGGTTTACTTTTGATATATGAAAGTGTGATAAAATATTTGATGCTCTCTTGCAAGATAAGATGATTAGAATATCACACACCATACCGCCGTTTGACGAGCTGAAACGGCGTGCTTATTGCAAGTACCATAATTCATTTTCTCATGTTACTAACGATTGCAATGTTTTTCGTCGATAGATACAATCGGCCATTAATGACGGACGATTGAATTTTGCTGAGATGCAAGTTGATAAACAGCCCTTCCCGATAAACACCATGGACTTGGAGGGAAAGAAAATGTTGATTCGGCCTAGCATAGCCGAATCTGCTAATAAAGATAATGTTGTTATTGGTGAACCTAGGAAAGGCAAGGAGGGCGACAAAGTCTTGGGACGAGAGGTTGTGCTTGATAAGCAACCCGATGGCAAAGAAGTATTGAAGATCAGCATAAAAAATCCTTCACTCGGGGAGCAACCACAAGTACAAGAAGATACTCATGTTAGATTTATCAAGCCTAAGAATTTAGAAGTTGGCAAGTGGGAAAAGAGTGAAGCTAAGCGCAAGCGAATCAGGACAACTTTTGATATGTTGTGATCCAAATATGCAAGTCAAGCGGCCGGTTCTAGTTCTAACCGGCCATCACATTCAAAGCGTTCATGGGCACCGACATGGATGTCACAACCCTCCTATGCGCCATATTACATGAGAGGCTTCAGTGGAGGATGGGGGCAGCCCCCAGTGGCTCCTTATGCTTTTCATATGGGGCGGGAAGCACCTAGAAGGCTTGCTCCCAAGAGGCTTTATTATCACACACAAGGCCGTTTGAGCTACGGTGCTAATCATCCAACAAAAAATTATCCAAGCAAGGCCAACAAAAAAGTGTGGCGTGTTAAGTCACCTAATGCAGAAATTGCAGAATGTGACAAGCAAAAGGAGATCGAAAAGCCGGTTGTTGGTAATATGGCTACTTCTAATGGTGATATTGTTAATGTTCAGCAGGGTTCCATGGTTAATGATCATGAGGCGAGCACAAGCAAGGCCAAACCAAGGGATCCCAAATATACTCAACCTAAGTGGTGTCCTCCCGGTTTAACTAAGACCATGAAAAGAAGATTGCAACGCATGAGGAACCACGAGAAGGTAGAGCATAAAGAGGAGAGGCAAAGGGACGAATTGTTTAGTGAAATTCGGCCCATGGCACTCACAAAACAAGTGTGGAGGCCTAAACAAAAACAAAACATAGATGCTTCTACATTAGCTGCAGCAATACCTTCACCATCGAAGAGGATGATCGACCCTATTACATCATCCACACCACCAAACATCCCCTTCAATTGAGGAAACTTTAAGCCCAATATACACATTGGGAGATGAAGATGAGATGGTGGATTATGAATTACGCCGTTCAGAAGGTATGGATATTAATATGGTATATTACTTACCTGCCGAGTTTCGTGCTACAGGTAAAGAAGGAGAGGTAGCCCAGCTGGATTTTGGTCCTAAGAATGCTATCTTCGAGAAGCCAAAAGAACCGGTGAAACACTTGAAACCGTTGTACCTCAAAGGTCATATTAACGGATCGCGGTTGCTAGGATGCTTGTTGATGGTGGTGCCGTGGTAAATCTTATGCCCTACTCGGTCTTCAACCAGTTGGGGTTAGATGATGATGCTTTGATGAAGACCAATATGGTACTTAATGGATTTGAGGGTAAAGGAAAGACAGAGGCCAAAGATGTGATGTGCATGGAACTCAAAGTGGGAAGTAAAACTTTGGCCACCACATTCTTCATCGCCAAGGTGCAAGGTAACTATAATGTTATATTAGTCCGCGATTGGGTTCATGCTAACCAATGTGTGCCATCTACCATGCATCAATTCTTAATACAATGGGTCGATGATGAGGTAGAAGTCATTCACGCGGATAATTCGGCTTGTGTTGCTTTGGCCGATGCATCGCTGGATCGGAATCATCCCGATGTTACTTGCTTAATAGGGTGTGACCTCTCGGAGTTTGATTTCCTTAGTGCTACAAGGAACGAGTTCATTCCCATCTCTTTAAAGTCGATTGGTGGTAATCGGTTACAAGGTATGATGTGAACAAGAAGTTAAAATCAACGGCCGATATATAACTATCGCCCTAAGTAAAGACATGGCCGATATATGACTATCGCCCTTAGCATAAATCATGGCCGATATATAATTATCGCCCTAAGCACATATAAATGGACGATGGAGTGTTGACATTGTCCTTAGAACAAACTCTGGGAAAATTATTTTTCGGCATCCAAGTTGTGCCGCAAAACAGGGGGGCATGTGTTGACACCAGATTTTGGCACGGCCAGGAACTTAATTAATATGGCCTCAAATGGAGAAGTGATCTACATAAAAAAGTTTCTTTCGATACGAACATCTTTGAAGTTTGGGCCATCGCCATCCGATCTCATCTCGAAGGCCGAAGTTGTATTCGAAATACTGAGATTTTGTATTCAGAACACTATTCGGCTCATTAGGCCCCCAAGACTGCCCCTTATGGAAAAGTGATCTACACAAATTATCTTCGCCTCGTCGAAACGATTGATTTTGATATACATATCGTCCCAATCCGATGTCGTATGCAAAAGTTAGAGCCCACACAGTGCGACCCTCCAGTGGGCAAAATATGACACCCGGAACCAGACACATGTGTGGGTATGTCTGATGAGCTGCGTGAATATTTAACTGTTTTGCGCGAGTAATTTGGCCCTGAAGATGACCTCAGATCAAACAACGTTCAACAGGAAAGTTGTTCGCCTCATCGAAACGGTCAAGATTTCTTTTGGGCTCGTTTTCATCCGAGGTCGTTTACCACCACAAAAAAGACCCGCAAGGTGCAGCCAGTTTAAACCGAACAGTTTTGGAAAGTTCGGACAAAACCAATCCGAATTTGACGAGGGTTTTGGCCGTGAATCCAAACCTTTTCCTTGCACGGGAAGTCCAGCTGCCTCTTATATACCCAAGGGGTGACTGCCGATTGAACAACAACACACAATCGCAAAACGCATCTACTTTTAACCTAGTTTTACATCTCTCCCTTGTTCTTTCTCTCTCGTTCTTCGTATTGAAGGGCCACGATCTTCAAGGCTCTAGGGGCGGGCGAACCGACCTAGGGCAGCCCATAGCTGCCGCACGTCCAGACGGGGTCCCTCTCGGGCGCGTGGGGTTTCGGGTCCTGAAAAGCGCCCGCCGGATTGCTTTATGCATCGCTGCCCGGACGGATCTCCTTCGACGTGAGCTGCGGTGCATCACCCTCGGCGTTGGAGGTACACAGTGACGTGTTCGTGTGTGAACAGTATGGAATCATATTGCCTTTTTTCAGGTGGGCTACTGATACAGGGACGTACATGTTATAGAAAAAATGTGTTATACTTTAACGTAATAGATTGACGAAGAAAAACGAATGCTTAAAGCGTCTACCTGCTTGGTCGTATTTGTTTACTTCAATACCGTTGGGAACAAAAAAAGAAAATAGCATGTTTATAGATTTTCTGTTGGTAGCTCGTGTGTGCTTTTAGGAAATCTACGGCTACCTCGTCTACGTTTTTAGTCAAGCGTATGGGCTTCTGCTTTTCTTTTTGAGAAACTCTTGGGTGCATGAGGGCTCCCGCTGTTGGGCTTTTCGGCTGGCATGTTGGACTTTTGCACGACCTAGAATCTGAGGCTTCACGTTCAGTTGCAAAGAGAACCACGAAAGGGATTCTCTCCATCACGTGTTCATGTCAATTTTATTATCCGTTAATCAATCTGGTCAGTTTATTTTTTGGCAAGCGTGCGGGCTCCTGCTTCTTTCAATATCTCCATTTAGAATGCCGGACTATTTGTAACGTGACGTGTTATATTGCCTGTACATGAACATAAAATTTGTATGTAACATTACATCTTTTAAATCTCAACCGTCAATGTCTAAAATTAACAAGTGTGATAATCTAATATATGTGGATCAATATGGTGGCTTATTTGACTTCTGTCTTAATTATATAATAATAGATAGATGAAGGACCTAGCATGGATAAGAGGGATGAACACTGGAGCAGGATCAAGCATGGAGATGAAGGCGCATTGAAGGGATCCGTAATGGCGTTTCTAGTGCATATTTAAGCACTTTGAAGCCTCCGTGATGACCTACAAGGACATGGACGAAATATACAAGATGCCCCTTCATAAATTTCTGTCCATAGCTTGTTTTAGGTGTCTTCGCTTTATTTTTGGGCCAGGCCCATATAATTTCGAAATACTTAAGTATAGACTGTTTTAAGAGTCCGTGTGTGTGGGGAAACAAAGTAAGGGTTGGTTTCGGACCCCTCCTACAAGGGGTCATGACATTCCCCGCTACTCCTCCATATATACAACCCTTAGGTTAAAAGTTCGTCATAGCTGCAACTTCGCGTACTTCGTTTGTGTTCAACGACCAGATCAAGACGTCACATAGCCCCACTTGATCAACAAAATTTTCCTCTTTTGTTCATAATATCCAGATTGCAATTTCAGTTTCTTTCTTGTTCTTCGTTTGCTTGCAGGAAACAGACCTTCCTGGTCAGGTTGATCGTGCTCCGGCATGGTCAATAACCTCTCGAAGTTGGTTTAGCGATTGCTAAGGCGCGACGTCCTCGCACATTCGTAGTCGGATCGTCAAAGTCTACTCCACCAAAAACGATAGCCACCATCTCATCGAAACATTGGGACACCTTCGCCTCTATCAAGTGGTATCAGATTTCCAGGTTGCTCAGTGAGATTTTTACAGTTTTTCGTAGTTTAGATCGAGTCTGTTCTTCATACCTATAGTCCACGAAAAAGCCAACAAAAAATTACGGTTAGTCCATCATAGCCAAACAAATCTGAGCCATTGCATAATCTTTTCTGTATCTGCTTTACTGAATTTTCGGTTGCATCTCGTGTCAAGTTGCTGGTCTTAATGTCTAGTTTCCCTTAGAGTTTCGAGTTCTCTTCACAAGTTTTCACGCTGCCGCCGCACCATCTTCATCCCTGTTGCCATATACCACCACTACCAACATCTTCCTTACCGATGTCGCGCCGTGATTTTGTTAGTGTTCTAGGCTCAAGTCTCTAGCATGGGTCTAGCCTAGGACCAGCACAGTACCGTCATTGAGCATTTATTCAACTTTGCATCTCTGAATTGATTATTGCTGACCTTTTTGCTACCATCTTATATGACATCCCAGCTCCACATACATCTATGTCATGCATTGGACTCTCCCTGGCAATCGCTCTATCCAAGCATTGAGACTTTTGGCTACAATGGTTGCTGATCACCGCCTGCCGCTGGGTAAGAATTGGTAAGAATTTGAGATTTGCTTGAGGGATTTGTGACACCCCACCACCACCATTTTCTAGTAGTTTGTAGGATCATATTCTTGTGTGTTTCTATTGCTGCTAACCATGACAAGATCACAAGCCGACGAGATTGATTGGGAGAAGATGACGAAGGAGCTTCATGATAAATTTCAGCAAATGGTGGGTCAACAGGTGGAAGACGTGATGGCTAGCTTTGGAAAGGCACTGGAGAGGATTGATGACATTGATAAGACAATTGACACCAAGTTGGATGCCAAGTTCGATGAAGTGCTAGCACGTCTACCACAACCACCGGCCACCGCTGTTGCACCATTGCAACAACATCAACAACCACCTCCACATCGTGATCCAGCAGGACAAGCGCAACGTGTTCCTCTTGAGCCAGGACAAACTTCTGGTGCCGCTGCTACTGATGTTGATGCTTCTGTAGCTCCTGTTGCTACTCCAGAGGTGGAGGACCATTATGAGGACGAGGTTGGTCAAAATTAGAACTATGTGCAACCACCAGCACCACCACCACCAGTCGTCCTCATGTATATCATCGCAATGGTAGGACTGCACCACCACCTGAGGTACGAGATCACAACCATCTTCCTAAACTAAAATTGAATATTGTACCATTTGAGGGTAGATATGTTCCTGATATATATCTTACTTGGGAGTTAGAAACTGAACAACATTTTACATGTTTACAATATCCCGAGGAGAGACGTGTTCCTGGTACTGTCTATGCTTTCACTAGTTTTGCATGTGTTTGGTGGCATGAACATTGTAGATTATTTCCTATTCCAGCTACTTGGGCTGGTTTGAAAACTGCTATGCGTATTCATTGGGTTCCACCATACTATCAGCGTGAATTACTTCAAAAACTATAGCGTTTAAGACAAGGAAAAACATGTAGAAGAATGTTATCAAGAATTACAAAATGGCATGATTAGATGTGGTATTGTTGAGGATAATGAAGCTATGCTTGCATCTTTTATGAGTGGATTAAATAAAGAGATTTCGACCATTCTAGAGTATAAGGAGTATAATCATATCACTCATTTATTACATCTTTCTTGCAAAGCTGAACGTGAAGCGCTGGATCGACATGCATTGGCGCGAACTAATTTTTCTGCAGGTCGATCTTCATCATGGACGCCACATACATCCTCTACTCCCACACGTCCTACTGCAGCACCACTGACTTCAGCTGCCAATTCCAACCAAGATACAAGAAAATAGGCACCACCACCACCATGTGTCAGGAGTACACCTTTCGGTCCCGCACGGAGCTCTTCTTCATCCATGGCATTAACAAGGCAAACACATGATATTATTTGTCGTCGTTGTAAGGGTAGAGATCATTATGCGAGAGAATGCCAATCTCCGCATGTTATGATTGCTACTGAGAATGGTGGGTATGAGTGAGGAAAATGGTGGAGATGATTCTGATCATGAGACGCAAGACATGTCTGCTAAAGATGTTGACAGGTATGAAAGTTTAGTTGCCCAACGTGTTTTGAGTGTGCAGGTCACACAAGCTGAGCAAAATCAGAGGCACAATTTGTTCCATACAAAGGGAGTTGTGAAGGAACGTTCTGTTCACGTCATCATAGATGGAGGGAGTTGCAACAACTTGGCTAGCATGGAGATGGTGGAGAAGCTATCTCTGACCACAAGATCACATCCACATCCTTACTGCATCCAATGGTTCAACAACAGCGGCAAGGTTAAGGTAACACGTACTATTCGTGTGCATTTTAGTATCTCTACATATGTTGATTGTGATGTGGTACCCATGCAAGCATGTTCTTATTACTTGGTAGACCATGTAAATTTGATAAAAATTCTATACACCATGGTAGAAACAATCAGTACACTCTTGTTCATAAGGATAAACATATTACTTTGCTTCCTATGACTCCTGATTCCATTTCGAAAGATGATATTAATAGAGCTAATAAAGCAAAACAGGAGAAAAATAAGAGTGAAAATCAGATTGTGGCAAAAGAATTTGAGCAACAAACGAAGCCTAATAATAAAACATCTAGTGTTGCTTGTAAAATTAAATTGAAAAGTGCATGTTTACTTGCCACCAAATCTGATATTGATGATCTAGATTTTAGCAAATCTGTTAGCTATGCTTTTGTGTGCAAAGAGGCATTATTTTCATTCGAGGACATGCCTTCCTCTTTGCCTCCTGCTGTCACTAAGACTTTGCAGGAGTTCGCTGACGTCTTTCCACAAGACGTGCCACCGGGATTACCACCTATTCGCAGGATTGAGCATCAAATTGACTTAATTCCCAGTGCTCCGCTGCCAAACCGTGCGCCATACCGTACCAATCTAGAGGAGACGAAGGATATTATGCATCAAGTACAGGAGCTGCTCGACAAAGGTTATGTACGCGAATCTCGTAGTCCTTGTGTTGTTCCTATTATACTAGTTCCAAAAAAAGATGGTATGTCGCGTATGTGTGTTGATTGTAGAGGCATTAATACTATTACTATTCGTTATCGTCATCCAAAAAAAGATGGTATGTCTGCTGAAGATGTTGACAGGTATGAAAGTTTGGTTACTCAACATGTTTTGAGTGTGCAGGTCACACAAGCTGAGCAAAATCAGAGGCATAATTTGTTCCATACAACGGGAGTTGTGAAGGAACGTTCTGTTTGCGTCATCATAGATGGAGGGAGCTGCAACAACTTGGCTAGCATGGAGATGGTGGAGAAGCTATCCCTCACCACAAGACCACATCCACATCCTTACTACATCCAATGGTTCAACAACAGCGGCAAGGTTAATGTAACACGTAGTACTTTCATTGGACGATTTGTGTTGTTCCTATTATACTAGTGCCAAAAAAAGATGGTATGTCGTGTATGTGTGTTGATTGTAGAGGCATTAATACTATTACTATTCGTTTTCATCATCCTATTCCTAGGCTAGATGATATGCTTGATGAATTGAGTGGCTCTACAATATTCTCCAAAGTTGATATGCGTAGTAGATACCATCAAATTCTTATGAAATTGGGAAGTGAATGGAGAACAACATTTAAAACTAAGTTTGGTTTATATGAGTGGTTAGTAATGCCTTTTGGGTTAACTAATGCACCTAGTACTTTCATGAGATTAATGAACGAAGTTTTACGTGCTTTCATTGGACGATTTGTGGTATTCTATTTTGATGATATACTGATTTATAGCAAATCTTTGGAAGAACATTTTGAAAATTTACATGCTATTTTTGTTGCTCTATGTGATGCACGTTTGTTTGGTAACCTTGGGAAGTGCTCCTTTTGCATCGACAGAGTATCTTTTCTTGGCTATGTTGTTACTCCACAGGGAATTGAAGTTGATAAAGCCAAGATTGAATCTACTGAGAGTTGGCCGCACCCCCAAACGGTCATACAAGTGAGGAGTTTTCTTGGACTAGCTAGTTTCTATAGGTGTTTTGTGAGATATTTTAGCACCATTGCTGCACCTATCAATGAGCTTACAAAGAAGGGTGTGCGTTTTGTTTGGGGTACCGCACAGGAAGAAGCCTTCACGGTATTGAAAGATATGTTGACACATGCTCCATTACTCCAACTTCCTGATTTTAATAAGACTTTTGAGCTTGAATGTGATGCTAGTGGAATTGGATTAGGAGGTGTGTTATTACAAGATGGCAAACCTGTTGCATACTTTTCTGAAAATTTGAGTGGGCCTAGTCTGAACTATCGTACTTATGATAAAGAATTATGTGATCTTGTTCGGACCTTCGAAACATGCAACATTATTTATGGCCCAAAGAATTTTTTATACATTCTGATCATGAATCTTTGAAACACATTAAAAGTCAAGCAAAACTCAAGCATAGACATGCTAAATGGGTTGAATTCATTGAGACTTTCCCTTATGTTATTAAACACAAGAAGGGTAAAGAAAATGCTATCGCTGATGCATTGTCTCATCGTTATACTATGCTTTCACAACTTGAATTTAAAATATTTGGTTTGGAGACCATCAAAGATCAATATGTGCATGATGCTAAATTTAAAGATTACAGAGCTGTAAAGAAGGGAGAACAGGTAACAAGTTTGTCGTTAACGATGGGTTTGTGTTTCGTGGTAACAAGCTATGCATTCCAGCTAGCTCCCTTCATCTTTTGTTCTTGCATGAGGCGCATGGAGGGGGATTTATGAGACACTTTGGCGTGAAGAAGATGGAGGATATACTTTTTAGACATTTCTTTTGGCCGAAGATGAGATGGGATGTTGAGCGTTTTGTTGGTCACTGCACCATATGTCAAAAAGCTAAGTCACGACTCAATCCTTATGGTTTATATATGCCTTTGCCTGTACCTAGTGTTCCTTGGGAGGATATATCTATAGACTTTGTTTTGGGTTTACCTCGAACAAATAAGGGGAGGGATAGCATATTTGTTGTCGTGCATAGATTCTCGAAAATGGCACACTTTATACCATGTCATAAAAGCGATTTTGCTGCTAATGTTGCGGATTTGTTCTTTCGTGAAATTATTCGCTTGCATGGTGTGCCAAATACAATTGTTTCAGATTGTGATACTAAATTTCTTAACCCCTTTTGGAGATGTTTATGGGCTAAGTTGGGGACTAAACTGCTTTTTAGTACTACTTGTCACCCCCAAACTGATGGACAATCTGAAGCAGTGAATAGAACATTGTCTACTATGCTTAGGGCTATTTTAAAGAATAACAAGAAAATGTGGGAAGAATGCTTGCCTCATATTGAATTTGCTTATAATCGTTCACTGCATTCTACTACTAAGATGTGCCCTTTTGAGATTGTGTATGATTTTCTACCTCGTGCACCTATTGATTTGTTGCCTCTTCCATCTTCGGAGAAGCTTAATTTTGATGCTAAACAACGTGCTGAATTGATCTTAAAAATGCATGAGTTAACTAAGGAGAACATTGAGCGTATGAATGCTGAATATAAACTTGCTCGAGATAAGGGTAGAAAACGTGTTGAGTTTGCACCTGGAGATCTTGTTTGGTTACATTTGCGTAAGGATAGATTTCCTGATTTGCGCAAATCAAAGCTAATGCCATGTGTTGCTGGTCCTTTTAAAGTGTTAGAGAAAATAAATCATAATGCATATAAACTTAAGTTGCCTGCAGATTTTGGGGTTAGTCCCACTTTTAACATTGCAGATTTGAAGCCTTATTTGGGTGAGGAAGATGCACTACAAGAAATGTGTCAACTAGTGACCTTCTGTCAGTGACCCTAGAAGAATTGGTCATAGATCTATGACCATTTGAGACCAATTGGTCAAAAGCTGCTCGGGGGCTCCAAACCCTCAACTATATCGACCATTTTGGCCATAAAGGTCGTAATTTCCTTACACGAAATGGTCATAAAGCAGACATCACTGATCCGCTGCCTTATTTCAAGCTGATCACGACCAATATAGATGGTCATAACCTTGTAAGTTGTGGTGGATTGCTATGACTAGGCGCCACCTCATCAGTTTTGCCTATGTGTCATGTCCATGTGTCAATTTTTGCCCTAGGTTGTGAAGCAACCTATATTTCTGTTAGTCCCAAAATTCCAAAAAAGTTCTCATAAATTCTTTGGATCATATCTTCGTCAAATATGTCAAAAACCTTCCTCTCCTAGTTAAAAGATAATTCAACAATATTCGTTTTCTTATTCTGTTCAGAACAGCACTTTGTGAAGGAAGTGCTATTTTTATATTCTTGATTGCCCTCAAAATTTGTGGGCACTCTTTCCTATCCAAATCATTGCCTCATGACAAAATTCAGCTCCATTTGCCTAGTAAATGTTCCTCGGCAAATTTCCAAAGTTTTTGTTCAGCTAGAAGCTTTGTGAAGGAAGTACTAGCTATGCACATCCAAATGGCATGAAATTTATACAGTGCCTTCATATGGCCAAATTATCACCCTCCTCCAAATTGCAGCTCAATCAAATCATCTATGTGAGCCCAGCTTTAATTTTCATTTTCTGTCCAGATTGCACATAGCAAAGCAAGTGCTATCTATGCCACTCCTATTGCCCTCGAACTTTTTGGTCAATCTTCCATACCCAAATCATTTCCACATGCCAATATTCAGCTCTATTTTCCTAGTAAATCTTCCTCTGCAAATTTCCAAAGTTTCTATTCACCTAGAATCAAGATAGGAATATCGTAATGAGTTAAATTTTTGCCACATATTCTATTTGCCGAAGTCATAGCTCTACACAAAAGTTTAGCACTATCTAACAATACATGTGAGCTCACCGTCGAATCTTTGTTTCTATCCAGAGAGAAGCTTGTGTTAATGCTTGTTGCTGCTATAAAATTACCCTTCGAGATGAAATTAGTTTGCTGGTGTTTACTCTCTACTAAAGATATATTAGTAAAGCTGTCGTTGGTGGTTCAATTCTGAATATATACCGATATATGAATTCTGAATATTACTCGTTTCTAAAGAGATGTGTACTGAATCAAGATTGTAGGCATTGATATATACTTTGCCTTTGTTTTGCAAACGCTATTCTGAAATATAGCACGCTATTAGCGCGCTATAACTTGTGTAGCATTTGAAGAAGGGCCTTGCTATTTTTTGTAGCACGCTATTTTTTTCATTCGTTTTATCGCACATGGTTTATTGGTCCTCCATGTATTTTTTGCCAAATTTTTTGTAGCGTGCTTTTCTTCTACCACAAGCCCAGATTCTACTCTAGTTGCTCCCTATTAATTCTCAGACCAATGATAAGATGATTAAATTTCTTACTGCCTTCAAGGTCAACTGTGCTGCCATCTTTCTTGCTAGAAAATCTTAGTTTGTTTAGGCATATAAATCTTAGTTTGTTTAGGCATATAAATTGGCATGTGCATTTGGCAGATATAATAGTGTTTGTACTGCTACTAGCATCCTGCTACTAACAGATTGAGCATAAACATTATGTGTTAAGAGGGCCCCGCAGTTATATTTTGGCTGCCTTTTGCTCCTTCAGTTTTGTGTGTTTGAAGATCAATACAACTGACATGCTTTACTTCTTCCACGCAAAGGATTGCTAAAAATGACAGTGGATGAGATCCACCGCCAAGAACGATGCATAGCTTAACCGCCGTCAGAGTCGATTTCAACAGGAATACCTTTCTAGACTCCAACCTTCACAGTTCTCGTTGATTCATCTTGCTAGCAATTGAGTAGCTTTTTTGCATACTTCTGTCAACAGGTCAATGCCACAAAATGTTTTTTTGCCGTTCTTCTATGTTATACAGCATCTGTTATACATCATACAGTGACGAGCTCCGAATACACCAACCATTGTACAAACATATCATGATTGGTAGGAAGTTTTTGAACCCATAGAATGTCACCTTGTTTTCCAGATGGGCAATAGATGCCGTCGTACTGTACTGTAATAGTGCCTTATTGGGTTTCATTTTTTTGCTTTGTACAATGCTTGCACTGGAAATGTTGAACGATCAAGTCTCCTCTACTCTGTTCTGCCGTATGATTACAATTGCATTAGTATTATTGGATCTGTTAATCAGTGCCTACATGTTAGATCGACTTGATTGTGAGATGCAAGACCGATGTTTCAATTACGATGTGAAAGCATGTCTACATGAGTACAACTTTGCGTGCATATTTTATTGACTAGATATATACGTGTTGACTGTCTGTTTCTCCAGTTTTCGGATGTGCATGTTTATTTGGATCCACTTAACTTCTGCAGCTGCTGCCGCTGCTCCTTTCACAGCTTGGGTGGGACTCGTCGGATCGGCCTCTTCGTTTCCCATTTCAGGTAGTACATCCTTCTTGCTCGAATCTACTATTTGATCTGCCTGCACATCTCCCGCTCTGGCACAGAATTGATGGGTTCTTCCTGGATTCTTGTGAAATGAGCTCTTGTTTTTTTAATACTTCTGTAATGGTGTTCAGAAATAAAATTCATATGTTTCTATATACATTCTTTTAGATAATTATGTCAATACATAACTAGTAATGTAAATGGTGTGATGCAGTTCTAAATATAAATGCAAATAGCTTGTGAATGTCAATCTCATGTATTATGGCCCTGTTCTTGTAAACCTTATGTAAAGCTAAAATTGTTGCTGTGTGCACGGTGACTAGTGATGTAGCACACCAAGCAGTAGCAAGCATACCAAGCAGCAGCAGGGGGAGGGGCTCTCTTGAACGTCGCCGCTGCCGCTCATTGCTACTTTCACTGATTGATGATGGATGATCGCTGTTAGTTTAGCTCGGTCGTTGTTCGTTTAGCTCCTTGGTAGTCCCTACCTCTCTTGCAAGCGTCTACTGCTGTTGGTAGAAATATAAATGGTAGCTGTAGTACCATGTAGTTCCTCTACTCGGACCGCCCTTTGTTGCTTCATTTCTTATTAATTTAGTCCTTGTTGAATGTATCTATTATTTACTGTTGTGGCTGTTGAAAGAAATAAAATGGTTTGGATACATGCGTACATGCTGATATGTCAAGCTGGAATAGCTGCCCTTGTGATGTCAAGCTTCTAAATGTATGTTGTGGAGGCCCAAAATAAATTGGACTGTAAAAGGGCCGAGGCCCAAAAAAGAAATAAATTATAGAAGGCCACGTCGTCGAAAATAAAACGGGCCAGGCCCGTGTAGCTGGCGAAAATTAACAGGGAAAAAAATATAAAATGGGTTGAATTATTGGGCTCGGCCCATGTAAAACACCAAATCGGACCGGGCTGAATCTTGCCAACGACTTTTTCAATTGGTCGCAATTTTGCCACGTTAGCTTGCCACATCGGATCCGATGTGACCTGGGCAGAGACCTAGTGACCAAATTAGAAGGTCATAGGATCAACGACCTTTTGTTTTGGTCGTGGAATTCCACGACCTTCTCACGAGAAGGTCGTTAATTTCAGTTTCGACCGCTAGCTTTTGACCTTCTGTTTTTGGTCACAAAAAGGTCGCAAATGAAAAACAATGACCTTTCAGTGACCAATAGTGATGGTCGCAAGTTGACATATTTCTTGTAGTGATGAGCACCCGTCGAGGACGACTTCATTTCAAAAAGGGGAGGATGATGAGGACGTCAATACCATTGTTACACCCACAACCCCTCCTGCTATACATACTGGACCAATTACTAGAGCCCGCGCACGCCAATTGAATTACCAGGTACTTTTGTTTCTTGGTGAAAATGTTCATGAGAATATGATGCTGCCTAAATTGGATACATTTGGGTTGATTACTAATGAAGGGCCTAGCATGGATAAGAGCGATGAACAATGGAGCAGGATCAAGCATGGAGATGAAGGCGCACGCGAAGAGATCCATAATGGCATTTGTAGTGTATATTTAAGAACTTTGAAGCCCCCTTGATGACCTACAAGGACATGGACAAAATATACAATATGCCCCTTCATAAATTTCGTCCATAGCTTATTTTAGGGGCTGTGCCATCTTATTTTTGGCCCAGGCCCATGTAATTTTGAAATACTTAAGTATAGGCTGTTTTTAGAGTCCGTCTGCGTGGGGAAACAAAGTTAGGGTTGGTTTCGGACCCCTCCTACAAGGGGTCACGAAATTGCCCACTACTCCTGCATATATACAGCCCTTAGGGCATCGTTTAGACTTTGGGTTTTGTTTAGATTACAAGTTCGCCATAACTGCAACTTCACGTACTATGTTTGTGTTCAACGACCAGATCAAGGCGTCACAGAACCCCACTTGATCAATAAAGTTTTCCTCTTTTATTCGCAATATCCAGATTGGAATTTCAGTTTCTTGCTTGTTCTTCGTCTGCTTGCTGGAAACAGACCTTCGTTATCAGGTTGATCATGCTCCGGCGTGGTCAGTAAGCTCTTGGAGTTGGTTTAGCAATTGCTAAGGCACGACGTCCTCGCACGTTCGTAGTCAGATCGTTAAAGTCTACTCCACCAAAAACGATAGCCACCGTATCATCGAAACACCGGGAAACCTTCGCCTCTATCATCTGGTTTTAGTGTCTAATCCCTTAGAGTTTTGAGTTCTATTGATAGGTTGTCACGCCGCCGCTGCACCATCGTCATCACCGCTGCTGCACCATCGTCATCACGACTGCTATATACAGCCATCGCTTATACACCGCCAATCCGAGTCCATATACACCACCACATATCCACCGCCATCATGCCAGTCTCAGTCCACCTCCATCACAGATTTCCCCCCAGTCCGTGTTCCACCGCCCCTACATATATCCACCACCAGTCCGAGTTCCACCAGATTCTTCTCTGCCACCAATCCTATTCCGAGTTCAGAATTTCTTTCTCTGTTATTGATTTGCAGATCACATACTAGTACGAGTCATGACCAAGTCGGACTCCCCAACATCTATGCCACCCGTAGAAGAAAAATAGAAAAATAGTTCCAGTTTAAAAAAAACTAAGTCTGGAAAATTCTAGCAAGGCAGTTCTTAGACCATTTGTAGACTTTTTCAAAAAAATATTGCAGAGCAAAAAAAAGACAAAAGTAAAAAAGAGAAAAAAAATCAGTGTGTGCTTATCCTTGTTTACGTGTCGTGTCGTGATTTTGTTAGTTTTCTAGGCTCTCGTCTCTAGTACGGTCTAGCCTAGGACCAGCATGGTACCGTCATGGTGCGTTTATTGAACTTTGCATCTCTGAATTGATTATTGCCGACCCTTTTTTCTATCATATATTATGCCTTCCCAGCTCCACATATCATCTACATCGTTCGTTTGACACCACCTAGCAATCGTTTTATCCAAGCTTTGAGAGCGTTGACTACAACGGTTGCCGATCACCGCTTGCTGCTTGGTAAGAACGGGTAAGAATTTGTGATTAGCTTGACGGATTTGTGAATCTCCACCACACTGCCACGACCACTTCCTAGTAGTCTGTAGGACATATTATTGTGTGTTTCTATTGCTGCTAACCATGGCAGGATCACAAGCGCAAGAGCTGGACTGGAAGAACATGAAAAATAAGGAACTACATGATAAATTTCAACAAATGTTGGGTGAACATGTGCAAGACATGATGAGCAGCTTTGGAAAGGCACTGGAGGATATATGACATTGAGAAGACAATTGACACCAAGTTGGACGCCAAGCTCGATGAAGTGGTCACGCATCTACCACCACCTGCTGCACCGTTGCAACACTAACAACAACCACCACCACATCGCGATCCAGTAGGACGAACGAACCGTGTTCCTCTTGAGGAACGCCAACATTCTGGTGCCACAACAACAACTTCTGATGCTTCTGTGGCTCCTGTTGCTACCGCCGAGGAGGATGATTACGAGGGCGATTACGAGGATGAGTTTGTGCAAAATCAGAACTACGTGCAACCTCCAGCACCACCACCAGGCCATCCACATGCATATAATCGCAAAGGTAGGGCTACACCACCACCTCAGGAACGAGATCTTGACCATGTTCCTAAACTAAAATTGAATATTCCGCCATTCCAGGGTAGATACATTCCTGATGTATATCTTACCTGGGAGTTAGAAATTAAACAACATTTTACATGTTTACAATATCGCAAGGATAGCCGTGTTGCTGCTGCTATTTGTGCTTTCACTAGTTTTGCTTGTGTTTGGTGGTTTTAACATTGTAGATTGTATCATGATAATAACCCAACACTTGGGCTGCATTGCAAACTGCTATGCGTACTCGTTGGGTCCAAAGTTGTGCCACCTTTTTCTCTCACAAAGCATGTTGGAGTACGTGCAACAGCCACACAAGTTGCACATACACATAGCACATTTACTAGTAAGTTCTAAAGGACAAATGCCAACATGCCACACAAGTTCATCTCCACTTCATGTGATAGATTTGTGCATGCCTACTCTACATATATTTACAATGGTACCATTCACAATTTACCATATCCACTTACACGTTATAGATGAGCTCCATGTCCTCCTCCAGGTTCCAATCCCAGGCGTTCTTCATAGACGGCACGATCCCTAGCGGTGGGCAGCGGGAATCATTGTCGCGGCTTTCTAATCCGCTTCCACACAATGGAGACCCATCCAAGCTGAAGCGGCATAAATCAGGGATAGCGTTTCCTAGCATGTCGTTCATCTAGCGGTGCGCACTGAAGACACAACCATGCTTCATGAACGACAGGCCCTCGGTGTCGTGCATGGACGGTGGCGTCTATCTCACAATGGGGTAGCTGTCCCCAATGAAAAGCTTAGTACTCTCCAAGAGTGTTCCTCGGCTCCCCACATAGCATCACGGGGTCGAACTTAAAGGTCGCTCATCCGGTACACACGCCAATTCAGATCTGGATACATGGTGATGTACATGGTCAAGGTACATGCATGATAATGTTGTGCTCAAATATGGCGCCAAGAATATTGTGCAGCAAGTAGTACTACTATAGTACTACTCCAAAGATAGAGGAAGTACAATAACCGACTTATTATATATAGCCACTCTTGGCTACATGGATGAGATAGTAAGGCATGAAAAAAATGGTGGGAGCTAGTGGGTTCAAGTCTTCAGGAGCCTAGCTATACGCGTCCTCCTAGGTAAAGACTACCACTCCCGGTGATCCATGCGACATAGTAGTAGTACTACTAGTACAATGAAAGAGAATGCGAGAGGGTTCAAAAATCTAATACTAAATTGTACTAGTACTAAACATGTCCTAGTCAAGAAAACCAAAGGGCTAACAAGTACTACTACTCTAAAACACAACAATGAGAGAATGGAATACATGGGTAGACGGTGACGGTCCGATACTAGTAGATCGTGTCATCTTGTTGCACATCAATGGTACCATGGGTAACGACTGCTAAGATAGTTGATCCCAATTTGCCAATGTCAGCTACAAGGTTCCAGGTTAGACCAAACCGCGGATGCAAATGCACATCCAGGATCGGCGATCTAATTTTAATCTTGGGATGCCTGGTCCCTGCAAAGTAATGAGTACCGTTAGGGATGCAAATGATGGTTTTTTCATTCCATTTGTTATCTCCCGTACTGTCTGATGTCATCCAGATGAAACAAGTCCCCTGGCTTGTTACAACAAAGATGTAGCCTACATGGCACACGGAGTCTTCGAATGTGTAGGGGTACAAATCTGTCGCGGCCGACATGTGCCATCCTCTACCGTTATGGCCATTTGTATTGATGGCAATCCTTATGTCGAACACCGCGATAAGATAGTAATCGTCATAGCTGCAGTGCTTTGTTGGCAGGTCGGCAATTGCTATCTTCTTCAATATCATGGTAGCATCATCATACATATCCAAGCCCAACCAGTCAGGAAGGCCGATCCCAATGGTGGAGAAGGGGTCTACGAGAATGGCCGCGCTGCTGTGGATGTTGTGCAAAAATTATGGTGGTATCTGGCCGGAGGTATGCAAGCCAATCTCCATTGGCACGAACCCAAATCATATATGCGATGGGGGCAGCAGAGAAATTACAGGATGGAATAAATAAGTATATTTAGAATACACTGCATGATCAAACTCCATGACTGACCTACTCATCGGACAAAATCCGACTACCTCTCAATGTCGAGAACTCTAGCAGAGTCAACATGCAACTACGGCCAGGTTGCGGTGGATTATTCAATGGATTATCCCAGTGATTAACCTTCTCCTCGAGGACGCATGGAAAACCAACAAGCATGGCCTTCTCCCAAGCCTGTTTATGGACCATCTTAAAATAACTGGTGTAGGAAGCATCGAGTCTTGCGTCAATCAGGGAGTCGGAGAGGCATGTGATTTCTCCCAGTGGAACATCGTCCAAGGTCTCCCAGCCCCGATGAGGAGAAGCTCCTGGTGAATCCATGGCAGCAGCGATGAACTGCCTTGGTATCTTTGGGGGGAGGGGAATTGGTGAGGAGGAGATAAGAGCGTAACCGCAGGGCCTCGTCCCTTTGTTAAGGAAGTTATGTGGGCACGCATTAGTGGTAGTGCGATGGTGCAGTTATTGTTTACTAGTACTGTAGTAGTAGTAGTAGTACTTTCTCTACTTCTATAGTGCACCACTTTTGAACTGTTGAATCTCAAGGCCATGGAGCTATAGTTGCAAGTGGAGGGTACTACTATCTCCAGAGCCACCATTGTACTATCAATGCAGGGAAAGTACACCTGCGTACTCTCCCTACTCTATTCGAGCGTATAGATGGCCTACTCAGCTCCTCCTCTCATGCACACACTAGCAGCCTGTTTATCGGTGACTGTTACTGCGGGGGCAGAACATTCGAGTTCTTTGATACCGTGAGACTAGGCTTTTTCTTTTCCATTTCTGGAGGTGTAAAGGATCTCATTGAACTTTATTTGTTAGTCCTTCCTTCTTTATTAGTGAGATGAGGCAAATCTTTTGCCTCCATTTCAAAGAAAAATTGTGTCAAGAGGATTTTTATAGAGTTTAGAGCTGACAAAGGAGCGAAGTCCATGCGTGCAATGCCACAATCTACAGTACTTTATGTCCAAGCCATATTGCACAGTTGCCAATGCGATGCCAGGCTTTTCCGGCTCATCAGGCTTAATTGGGAGGCACTAGTATAAAGATGGCAGCTGAGGAAGCAGCAAGCGAGGGGCGGCTAGGGTGAGCACGCAGGCGAGAAACACTACTGTGATATATAGGAGTACTGTACATAAGTACTACATACTACTACTCTAATATGCGAGCAACAAGATGATGGCACGTGCAAAATATACGGTAGCGAAAACCCGTGCACATGGTTGCACTGTTCGGTGCACCCTGATTGTGGTGTGACACGTGCATCAGACTTCAAAAATCAAACTACTAGTGTACAAAGAAAAATATTTCAACCATGTATACGTTTATTTCAACCATGCCACAAGAAAGAAAAATATATTTGAATTAAAGCATGAGAAACAAAACGAATAGGATTACCACTAATTTTGTTAACGGGCAAAATTTACGGCCCATTCTAAAATGAACCATATTCACAATGTAATTTGACTTGTTTGCTTCTAGAGTTTTAGTGAATATTCTGAAATGTTTTATGTGCGTGTACAATTATCTTTAGTTTTTTTCGAAAAGTTTCCTCTAGTAGGCGGAGTAGAAACATACACTCTCACGCAGGCGGTAGGATTAACATAGTTTTTTTGTGTGCAGGATGACACAATATTGGCTTGCAGCGAGGTTAATAAAATATTTTAAAAAGCCGCCATGTGTTCGGTCGGGATCAAACCCACAAAACGAGCTATACTCCCGCGACCACTAGTAGTACAATGCAACGTAGAATCGCTATTTGTTGCTAGTACATTGTTCCTTATACATATTGGAGGATTTAACAAAAGAACTACCACTTTCCAACCAGCCCTACCAAGAAACCACTACTCTACAAAAATTAGCAAAAACATACCAAAAATTTCTTAATCCGTCGCAATAAACTACCAAGTGTTGATTAGGCACGCTTAAACCCATGTGACCTTAAGTCAACGATGTCTATTTGACCGACAAGTTAGTCGTTATGAATTGTGGGACGTACATGTCAGTCTGGACAAAAATCCCCGAGTCACCTCCTACCTGCGGCCCATCCACCTAGTCATCCTTGACCATGGGAGGTAGCCACCACCGCCGGCAGAAGGCGAGGTCAAAAGTGCTGGCAGTGCGGAGCCCATCTTGCGGCAGCCCGGAGGCCAGCTCCATCCGGCGCCCTCGGTCGCTAGCTAGCCAAGCTAGCACACACCCTGCTCGATGCATCCAGCTGCTTTTGTGCAAGGTTTGCTAGCTAGGTTGGCACGATGGTGTGGCGGCTTGCTCGTGCATGCCGCGCTAAGGCCATTCATCTAGTTCGAGCGAAGGCCAGTGCGGCTGCTTACTCGTGCGTGAGCCATGCTCGGGCCAGCCAGCCAACCCGTGTAGAGGCCAACCCGGCGTCCGGCCCGTACGACGGAGCGGTGGCCAACTCGCCCATCACCAGCACCACCGACGAACACGCATATGAAATAGTAATGTTCTAGAAAAATAAATGATTGGAGGAGGAAGAAAAGGATAGATGTTCACATGTGGGTCCCGCCTGTCTTAACGATCAACACATCGGTCAAACAGACGGTGTTGACTTAAGGTGCCTCGTCAGTGCAGACATGTGGGCCAACCCTGTCATAGACGGGTTTAAACAAGCCTAATCGACACTTGGTAGTAGTTTTTTGGTGCGGATTAAGAAATTTTGGGTATGTTTTTGCTAGTTTCTGTATAGTAGTCTCTTGCTAGGGCTGGTTGAAAGTGGTAGCATTTTGTTAAACTACATATTGTAAGTAGGAGTGAAAATTAAGCTTTGGAAGCGTACGCAATTCAAACTAAATATCGACCATGAGTGACTAATATTTGATGGAAAACTCAAAACTATGGAAACACAAACGTATTATTGATACTTGTTTCCATAAACTTGGATCTACGTTCTATTCAACGGCTGAGCATGTGGGGCCTTAGCACGATGACTTCCCGAGTGTGTAAAACAAGGTTTCCCGTCTTCGACAAGTATGGGGATGATGGTGGCGCGCCTTCGGCTCGCTCTAGTGCTCGGTGTCGGTGTCAAAATCGGTGGATCTCGGGTAGCGGGTCTCGAGCTATGGATCTTAGATCAATTGGTTACAAGGGGCGTAGAGACAATGTTTACCCATGTTCGGGCTCTCTCGAAGAGGTAAAACCCTACATCCTGCCTGATTGTATTGATGTGATGGTATGACAATTACAAAGTTGATCTACCCCGAGATCGGATGAACTAAACCCTAGGTGGGTATCACTACAAAAATAAGATACATCCGTGACATTTTGGGCCGAACGAATTTTTTTCTATCATGCTTATGACACTTCTATGACGATAATTGTGACAAAACCTCATATCATCATAGATGTGGGCTCCTACTTCTATGACAAAAAATCATGATAGAAAATGGGCTTTTCGTCCTAGGCGAGCCGAGGAAGCACCTGCATGACATTCTTTGGGCCTTCCATGACGGAAAAAAATCATGGTAGAAGCGAGGGCGAGGAAACTTTCGGGGAGTTCCCGGTTACGGTGGGTGGTCGGGGCCGAGCGATGCAAGGAGGGATTGCGCGTTTCTCTTATACACGTACGCGCATGTGTGCGAGAGGCGTTGGGCTCTAACTGAACCCAAGCGAGGCGTTAGCTTATTGAACCCGAGTGATTGCACTAGCTACTTACTGAACCCAAGCGACCGGTCGATCCCTGGCTGTTAACTGAACGCGATCGAGGGATTTCTTTGCTACTACTGCTAACCGAAGCCGGTTGAACCTGCTGCCTCTTGATGAACAGTGAACGTGGGGGTTGGTTGAACGAGTCGAGACGTACGTGGTTGGGGTTGGATGAATAGTTCGCGGTGGGGGTTGGATGAACAGGACCCTGTGGTAGTAGTAGTAGGCCGTTGCCGCTGGATGAACAGGACCCCGAGAGGAGGGCCGCCACATCTGAGCTGGTTGGGGGTGGATGAACAGGACCCCGTGGAGGGCTAGTTGAACAAAGAGCGGTGGAGGGCGGATGGATGTAGTACATGGATGAGCGAGTTGGTGGATGCAGGAGGAAGACGCGGTGGATGAACAGTGTAGGTGGAGGCTGAAGCTAGTCGACGATGGGTGAACAGTAGCCCATGGAGTCCCGTTTTGCGGTACGCCAAACCCCTCCGATGAACATGACTCCCGTTAAGACCGTAGCGCTCCAACACAAGTCTGTTTCCTCTATTTTGCAGTATGCCACATCCCTCCGATGAACAGGACCCCCCATTTCGACCATAGAGCTCCAACACAAGTCTGTTTCCTTCATTTGGCTGTATGTCACACCCCTTCAGATGAACAGGACCCCCGTTTCGACTGTAGCTAGTCGAACAGAAGGACGTTTCCTCCATACTACGGTACACCAGACCCCGTTTTAGTTGTTCCGTCCAAGCCGGTTGGCTCCCATTGAACATGACGCATTCTGACCCAGTCTGTTGCCTCTCGATGAACAAGCTATTTCTCTGTTCCGACCCAGCCGGTTGGCTGCCCGATGAATAGGATGTCGTTGCTGTCGTCCATTGCCTCTCCATGTACACGATCCCTGGGCGTACGTATGCCTGAGTACGCGTTCGAGACCCCACCCGTATATATGTACGTGGCCGTATTTTTTGGCATGTGCCTGTACCTACGTGTACATGGTTTAGAAGGGACTACCTGAACTGCTATGTCGGGGGATCTACTACTACACGTGCCACTGCTTGCTCAGCCATGGTTCATCGTTGCAGAGAGACCGATCGACCAGTATGTACGTACACATTCGCAACAATGCTACATACGCGTCGACCAGGTGGGTCTCATCTGTCAGGGAGGAGAAGGAGGCACATCCTTGCGTGCGAAGTTATTGATGGTGGGTCCAAGCTATCAGGGGGAGGATTCATTTTTTTCGTGCCTAATATGGAGGCACTTCCTTGTGTGCGAAGATGTAGTTGGCTGTCGTTCGTTGACCATGTTGACCACGCAGTGCAGACAGCACACAGGCGGTGGATGACGGCAAGGCCTAGGAAGGGAACGATGCTGAGCCAGGGAAGACGAGGTAGGTGGATGCCCACACTGAGGGGGGTACGAGGGTTCACTGGTTCGGCTGCGATGTAAGGCTGCCGTCGTGGGAGAATAACAAGGTGTGTGGGTGAGTAGAGGGAAGGCCTGGCCAGTAGTAGTTATCGGCGTTCTGGGAACCAGTGTACCTAGACTTGCCTGCCTGCGGCCCACGGCATGGCTCCATCGACGGCCTGGTACGGCCCATCTTCAGCACCGACAAGACAAGACCCTCGCGAGGAACCAAGCCTCACAAGGTGGACGACACCAAGACCTCCAGAGGTAGCAGCCTCCCTAGGCTGGTTCCTGAGGAGCGGACATTCCTATGCAATCGCCCATCTCATGAGGTTTGGGTGATGCAAGCCATGACGACCAAGGCCAGGCAGGCGCCAGCTGGCGCAGAGCAGCAGGTTTCCTCTTTGGTGCTAAGGAGGCAAGCGCAGGCACGGGGTCCCGAGGAATCGGCCAAAGGTTTCTATTCCCATGCAATAAGACCAAGACCGCCAGGACGGCAGGACGGATGTAACCACCGAGCCCACCACGACGTCACCACCAGAAGCTTTGCAGGCAAAGACTACCTTTCATCAGGATAAGATGTACTACTTGTCTCCCTTCAAAATTGGCCGCTACGGGATCCCTTCCCGCCTTCGTTCGGAGGAAGTGGACTAAGGCCACTATAAATGTAGCTTAGCCACCACCATAGATGGGGATCTGGGATCCGAAATTCGAACCCTCACTAGCTCACACCCACACAAGAACGTACCTCTTGAGGTTGTTCTTCCTCTATACCAGTTTATCCTCAGCCCCTCGCGAGGCTAATCCACCCCAAAGCAGGAGTAGGGTCTTACACCGCAAGGTGGCCCGAATGTGGGTATACTGTCGTGTCCCTTTCCTTTCCTTTCATTGAGCTTGGCTGTGAGAGCGATAAATTGGTTGGCTGGAGAGGTTGAGTTCTTCGCACACGCCCCAGAGTTTGAACCTTTGTCGGGTCTGCGGAGCCCTGAATCTGGCATTTGGCACGCCAGGTAGGGTTGTGTCGAAGCCTCTCTCTGTCAGTCATTTCGCCTCCGTTCTGTCGTCCTCATTGACGATGCTCGTCGAGTTCGTGTTGAGCGTCATGCTGCCCTCGGCGCCCGTGCTGCTCAGACAGCGCTTGAGGGTGACGGTACCCCTCGCCGCTCCCTGTCACCTGCAGCAAACGCTGCCACCGGCCCCACGGTCCACGAGCAGCAGGACTCGTTGCTGTCGCCTTTCGTGTTGTGCGATGGTTGCACTGCCACTCCGTCGCTGACTCCAGCCGCTGACGCCAGCCGCTACTTCATCTTCCCATGCTCGTCGCGGGTCGGCGAACACGCAGACTGCGTTTCTCAAAGCGCGTGAGCTTCTGCGCTATCGTCCGACCAATGACCTCTATGAGGACTGGCTGGACCGCATCGCCGAGATCGTCAGCGCCGCTAGAGAGGCTCATGTGTCGTCTCGCTCGCTGCCTCCCCCACCACCTCAGGCAGGCGATGTGGGACACGGTGCACCTCCTCCTCCTCTCCGGCGCGATGTCGTCCCCGAGACAAGGCGCGAGGCCCCGCAGCGTGACCCATCGCGCAGGGTACCAACGCGTGACGAAGAAAGCTGCCAGGTGGTGCAACAGCCTCAAGGAGAGGCGCGTGCGCTCCCAGCGCCGCCACGTCAAGACCATGTGCCACCCGAGGTGGCCGCACGCGAGCGCCAAGACCAGGCTCCCCCTCCGCGGCGGGCTCCCATCAGCGTGGCAGGCTGCCGAGCGTTCACTCCGGAGCTGCGCCGCGTCGTCTGGCCCGGCAAGTTCAAGCCGGATCTGCCTGCGCACTATCACGACACCCCTAACCCTGCTGAGTTCCTCCAGCTCTATGAGCTGAGCATCAAGGCGGCAAACGGCGACGAGAAGTTCATGGCGAACTGGTTTCCCATGGATCTCAAGGATGGCACGCGCTCGTGGCTCCTGAACCTCCCAGTGGGATCGATCTCCTCCTCGGATGAGCTGCGTGAGCGCTTCATCGCCAACTTCCAGGGCACTCGCGACCGTGCTCCTACTGCAGGCGACCTGTGACGCGTCAAGCAACAGCCACGGGAGACCTTGCACAAATACATCCAGTGCTTCACCAACGTTCGCTTCAAGATCCCTAAGGTGTCGGACGAGGCCATCATTTCAGCATTCACTAATGGCGTCCGAGATGTCAAGATGAAGGAAGAACTCGCCATACACGAGGACCTGTGCTCGGCTCTGGAGATGTTCAACATGGCAACCAGGTGCGTGAGGGCAGAGGAAGGTCGCCTCTCCCTCCTTGAGCTCCCGGAGGCCGACCTTGAAGACAAGAAGGCCAAGGCCAAGGACATGAAGCGCAAGGCCCGACTGTGCTCGCAGCTGAGCCCGAGATGAAGCGCGACTACGACCATCCCGAGTCCTCCAAGGGCAGCCGTCCGTTCTGCATCTTCCACAATGTCCACAGCCACAACACCAGCCAAGAGCTCAGGGCCATCCGAGACGGGCGCCTTGGCCACAGCCCTGAGTTCAACGACCATGGCTACGGCCGCAGAGGAGGCCGTGGCGGAGGTCACTGGGACAACCGCGACCCCCGCCAAAACTGGCGTGATCAGCCTCGTGAGGACCATTGGTAGGGCCAGCCTCGCGATGGCCCCTGGAGGGACCAGCCTTGTGAGGATCGTCCTCAGGGCAACACTGACCTTCCCCCGCTGCCGTCGCCACCAAGGAGGAATGATGACCACCGCCAAGATGATGGGGCCGGGGGCTTCCAAGAGCCTCGTGCTATTGCCTATATCCTGGGTGGCGCTCAGGCCCCCGCTTCCCATCGCGCCTTCAAGCAGTTCGCTTGTGAGTTGAACGCGACCCTCCCCAAGCTCGAGGCGTCGCGTCCCCTCAGGTGGTCCAAGTACGCCATCACCTTCGACTCTACGGATCAGCTCAAGTGTGCGTCCATTGCGAGCGTGTTCCCAATGCTTTGCTCACCGACTATCAGCAACGTCCTCGTTACCAAGACACTCATCAACGGAGGTGCGGGACTGAATGTCCTCTCTACTGAGGCATTCGAGAGGCTCCAGGTTCCCTACGAACAGCCCCTCCCCACCAAGCCCTTCTCAGGGGTGACCGACGACTCTACCGTTCCCCTGGGGCAGATTCGCCTCCCTGTCACCTTCGGCAAGCGCGACAAATACCGCACCGAGCTCATCAAGTTCGACGTCGCCCACATTCGCCTCCCGTACAACGCCATCCTCGGGTACCCGGCCCTCGCCAAGTTCATGGCGGTGATTCACCACGGCTACAACGTCCTCAAGATGCCAGGAAGCCGCGGCATCATCACGATCACCTGTGATGAGAAGGATGCGGTGTGCTCCCTCGAGCACGCCTACCAGGCCGCAGCGTTCGAGAACTCAGATGACGAGGGTGCCATCCACCCTCTTGGGGTCATCCCCAAGAAGAAGACACAACTACTCCTCAGAGGACCTTAGGAGGATGGGGTGTCTGATGGTCGTGCCTCAGGACTTGCGCCCACTGCTGGGGCGCCCTTCGCTCTCGCATAGGAAGGCGTGCCCGACGCCTCCTCGTGTTAGGGCTGGGGCTCTCCTGGAGGGCCTCTAACCCAGCTGGCCACGAAGCGAGGCGTTTGGGCACCCTGTGGAGGCGTGCTTCAACGCGCGCTTCTGCAAGCAGGGCGCAGGGCGCAAGGCACCAGGTGCTCAGGAGTTCATCACCAAGGCGATCGGAGAGCTTCAGGAGGCGCGAGCCATGCGCGGAGAGCACCGCCCGGCATCACCAGGTGCAGCTGCCACCCTTGGTATGGGTGGCGAGCTGCGCGTCTGCGTCAACATCCCAGGGCTCAACTGTGCTGCTTCTCAGGAGCTCTTCTGGCCGTCCAGCATTGGCCGGTGCGGAGGCCGCCCTCAGAGCTACGTTTGCATGCCTTTCAGCCTGCCGAACGCAGCTGCCGCGCACCAGCACCACATGCGGGGCATCCAGGAGGCTCATGAGGCCAGGCGCCAGGCGATCTTGATGATGAAGGTGCCGACCCCTCGTGAGCCTCCTGGACCTTCGGAGCCTCATGAGACCCAGGAGCCAGATGACTCGTGAGGAGTGACTTCTGCAGCGCGTATCTTCAGCTGCCCCAACACTTATTCAGCGACGGTGCCAGGTGACTTTTTGGTTTGTTCAATTGAGGGCGCCCCTCGGGCTGCATTATCCTCAAGCTGCCAGGCCAGTCCCACAGCCGCACCATTTTGATTCATGTACTCTGGACCAGTCTGCATTCCTATGTTATCATGATTATTGGCGTTACCCCTGCCATCTCGTTACCTATGGAGTCACCCTCGCGGCCTCTACGCGTTGCTAACATGCCTCTTGCTCATCTGTCACATCCGTAGTTCTGGTATGCTCTCGGCTAGCTAGTCATGTGTTGCATCATGTTTAAATTGCATTTAAACTTGAAATGGGGATTGATCCAAACCCTAGCACAAATGAGTCGAGCTAGGTTCAAATAAAAATCATTTCCAATGAACTCAAAATGCCTTTGGAGAAGTTCATCATTTTTGAATTGGTCAAGAACCTCTGCAAAAAATGGTGCACATTTTTCTAGGCCACTTCGGATTTTTGAATTAATCCATAGAGTATTTGAATTTGGGCATTTAACTAGTATAAATATTTTAAATGCCCAATTAATCCTGAAAGCAGTTGAGGGCTGTTGGGAATATTCCAATATGTGCCCACAATTTATTCCAGGATTTATAAAATGGTTTAGTACTTTTACTAAATCAGAAAAGACAAGATAAGAGAGAGAGAGAGAGAGAGAGAGAGAGAGAGAGAGAGAGAGAGAGAGAGAAAAGCCAACCTGGGCCAGTTACCTGGCGGCCCAGTAGGCCAGCCCAGCCGTCTGGCCCTGCCAGTCATCTCCCTCCTCCCGCCAGAAGGAAGAGAGGCGCGTGCTCGACGGGCGCGACCACACGCCGTGCCACGTCCTGCTTCCCGCCGCTGCCCCGATGCGTCTGGATGACGCCACGCATCACCTCGGACCCTCTCGCCCACTCCCTCGTCCTCATTCCCTCCTCTCCCCCGCTCTAGACCTCGTACCCGAGTGCCACGGCCACCGCCTAGCCTCCCCAACACGTCCAGGAGCTCTGCCTTCGTCGTCTACGCCTCCTTGAGGACACACGCATCGCTGGACGCCCTCGAACACCCACACCATCGTCTTCTTCTACCTCGGGTTGCCGAGATCGCGGGCGACCTCCTGTCGTCACCAGCCCATCCCCGAGCTCGCCGAGGCCTGCGTTGCAATCACTGTGAGCGTCTGCACCGAACGCCTCTCTCCCCGCGCTCATTTGCTCTCTCTAGATCGTGGTTCCACCGGAGCTGAGAGATGGTCGCTGCCGTTCTTGTCGCCGCTGTAACTAGAGCTAGGAAAGCTCGTGCCCGAGCACGGCTGCGTGCTCAGCAGCTCCGCAGCAAGCTAACACTGCCACCAGCTCATCTTCCCGTGCACCATACTGCTGCGCCGCTCAAACCCGAGCTCCGGCAGCCGCCGCGGACTGCACTCCTGCGAGCTCCGGCTTCCCAGCGACCTAGCACCTGCACCGTTCGATGCGCGGGAGCAAGGGCTTTCAAAGGCACCTGTGCATGCTTGAACGAGGCCTGCGGTGCATTTCCGAGTCAGCCGTGTTGTCTCGGCCCTCGCCGGCGGCTAAACGCCAGTGGGTTTGACCTTTTTGACCGGGGGTTTGACCACCTCGGGTCAGGTCACTGACGAGTGGGCCCAAGCCTCTAACGAAATTAGGTTTAGTGTTAACCCAGTGCTAATTAATCCTGTTAATTAGATGTGAGACTAACATGTGGGTCCCAGCCGTCAAGTTGACCTAGACCACCCTATTGACCTGCTGACATCACCGTGACGCATTGCTGACGCAGTAATGTTTTCTGGATTTTAAATAAATCTAAATGATTCATTTATTTTCAGAAAGTAACCTAAACTTTGAAAAATCAAAGAAATTAAACTGTAACTCGAAATGAAATAATTTATATATGAAAAATGATTAAAAAAATCTAATCTATCCATCTGTACCATTTTCATGCATATTAGAACAACTTATGGCTTCTATTTAGGACAAATCAAATAAATGGCATTTGCATATCCACATATAGAGTTTTAATTGGAATCATGGACTCAAACCAACTTCATTTAAATTATTGCTAGTTGCATTATCTCAAACCACAGCATATTGCCATGTCATGATCATGCATCATATTGTTGCATTGCATTGATTGTGTTCCTTCTCTGTTGCCGGTATTTTTCCCCTCTCAGTAGACGTGGTTCCGATGATGAGATCGATGACACCGATGAAGAACTATACTATCTTCAGAAGTGCCAGGCAAGAAAAACCCCCTTGTTCATTTCGATACAATCCCACTCTCTTGCTTCTGCTCTTCTTTACTGCATTAGGACAACAATGATTCAACTTTTACATGCTGCGGTAGTTGAACCCCTTTCCTCTACATGACCTGTCATTGCCACAGTAAATAGAAGAAGCCCACTAGCATGAGTAGGAGTTGTTTGAGCACCGATGTGCCTACTCATTCATGCTTGTTGTCATGCTTGCTACTGCTTAGAGTTGAGTCAGGTCTGATTCATCAGGGATGAATCGGAATTTGGTGAACATGTCTTACCGTTGAGAGCTAAGTGTGTGAACACGATTTGGCAAAGGTAGCGGTGAGAGGCCATGTAGGCTTACATGGTGGGTTGTCTCATTGAAACCGTCCTCAGGAACTGAGTTCTGTGTTTGTGATCCATGAACAGTTACTACCGCACATTGAGTTCCGGTAACTCGACCCCTCTCGGCTTATTAATCGCCTCGATCTCTGTCTAGGAGTTGCAACTAGTTTATGGTGTTTGTCGAATATGTGTTGAGGGCCATGCGTAGTGCTGACCCTAGGGGTGGGCTATGATGCGGTAGAGACATGAGGCACGGTGTACCGAGACGCCTGCTTGGTGCCTCGGGAACCCCGCTTCCCATCGCTTGGGGCCGTGAGCGAAATCCCGCCGGATCTCCTTATGGATGGAACCCGAATAGGCGATAAACACGGACTAGAGACTTATGTGGTTAGTCGGGTTGTGGCACTCCTTGCCAAAGCTTGACTTGAAGGTTGCCGAGATACACGACATGTACATGGTGGTAAGTGGTGAGAGCGTGTGTGAAGAAGTACACCCCTACAGGGTTATAAATGATCTATTTGAATAGCCGCGTCCGCGGTAAAGGACTTCTTGGTTGCCTATACAGTTCGTAGACAAGTGAAAGTGGATACTCTAAAATGTGCAAGATAAGCGTGAGTGCTATGGATGGCGTTCCCGTAGGGAGACGGGAGCGGATCCATTGTGGTGTATTGATTGGTGAAATTGTGGACTCGTGTGCGCCACCTCAAAAGAGTTACTAGCAGTCGTAGTACAGGATAGCCAATGAGTCAAAGCTGGCTTACTGCAGTTAAACTCCACCACCCCATTTGTTGATATTGATGCATATGTAGATAGTTCTGATGTAAGTCTTGCTGGGTACATTTGTACTCACGTTTGATTAATTTATGTTTTTGCAGAGAGACTTCAGTCTCACTAGTAGTTCCGCGTGGACTTCGACATTTAGCTTGTTACCTCAGCTACGATCTTGTACCTTTGGGAGGGTCATGTAGATAGTCAGGCTTCTTAGCCTTTTTCATTTGTAGTTATCAGTACTCAGACATGTTATGCTTCTGTTGCCTGTATGCTCTGTATGATGGGTCATGTGACCCATGATTGTAATCTATAATACCTAAATAGTTCATCCCCACTATCCTATTTCTCTTAACATGCAGGCTATCCACATCATCAACCAGCCACATCAGCATTTTATCACTAGCTTACATAAGGGACCCACCAAAGATTGACCAACATACACAGTGGACACATCACCCTTCGGTTACCGGCTGTAGAGACCCACCACCGGCTCCCTAGCATACGTAAACAGCCTCTGAAGCCCAAAGAAAAACAACTATAATTGCGACTGTCTCTCTCCCTCGATTCAGCCGAATGCATCGACTTCACGTGTACTCCAACGCGGTGGCCGGGATCCCATCTCGATGCCCCTCCCATAGGACCGGCTGGCCCGCCTCCTTCCCATCTGTGCCGCCACTCCCTCTCTTCGTCTCCTCTCGATCCGTCCTCTCCCTCGTCTGGTGCAGCGGGCGGTGGCTAGCAACAGGGCTTTGGCCACCAGGGATGGCGGCAGCCAGGAGTCGAGGGACGACTAACGGTGCTGGTGCCACAAGTATCGGGGAACCCGCCGGTCTGGGCTTAGCGGCAACAAGGACGCAAAACACCACCAACCGAGAATCCAAGATGATCCAGTCGCATCTCCTCTTCTCGCCCGCCATTCTTCTCCATGCAAGCGTTGGTGCGTGTTTTGGCCGTGAGGCGACCAACAACAATCAGCAAAAAGAAGGAGTATCAAGCTCATTCCAGCCAGTTTTGAATGGAAATCTTATGCACATGAAGCTATTGCTTGCTTGCTCGGTTGTTTGCTCTGTGTGCATCGGGATTGGTTGATTCCTGCAGATGTGTGCACTTCATCGGTACTGTTGTTCA
Organism: Aegilops bicornis; assembly: GCA_021605145.1. Classification (NCBI taxonomy): domain Eukaryota; kingdom Viridiplantae; phylum Streptophyta; class Magnoliopsida; order Poales; family Poaceae; genus Aegilops; species Aegilops bicornis. Next base: position 1,622,173 of record JAHIAL010000070.1, on the reverse strand, counting down.
CGGGATAGGTTCTAGTCAAGACGATCACCATCACTATTTCGTCAAGAAACACATCGTCTGTATTTATTTTTCTCATATTTATTAGTTTATATGCTCCTACCTTGCTTACTTTCTTTCTATTCTGCAGTGCGCCAGGTATCATACATTGCTTCTTGCAAGTTACAACCAAGGTCTGCGCTAGCAATCTTAAATATGTTTATTCATATTACAGAAGCAATGATCCTATTGACTTTTTTCCAGTCACATTAACAGTTCATCATTCTCTTTCATTTATCTTCGGCAATTTTTGTCTCATATAACCTTTATTGTGTTTGTTTCAGGCATTAGAAGAAGTGAAGATCAAGATACACCTTGACTAATAAAATCCAAGAAAAGAAATATAAGAACGAGGTAAAACAACTTTCTTATCCTCTTAGGATGGCTTGAATTGTAGATACCCTCCGGTAAAAATTGTGTGTGGAATCATGTATATTTTTGTTGGCATGCTTTGATTTGAGGAACCTATTAACTGGTCGATCACGGAAACAAGTAGAAAATTTCTTATTTTAGTGGCATTATAAACACATTTCAAATAATATATAGTAACCCATCTGCTTTGTATACCCTTGACACGAGAGGTAATGGTAAAATTATTTTGAATATCCATACATAGGAGTATCTTAGTTAATTTGATTGGCTCAATATTTGATGCCCAGCAAGTGCTCATTTTTGTAAGTTTTATTCTCGCCAATTCGGAATTTGGTCTCATTTTTGGCATTTATCAATTTTTATATGACCCATTATTGTATGTCAATTTGATGTATACGAGCATACAACATCTGTCTAGTGGGTTTAGTTGAGTTCATCATTTAGCCAGCTACTTAAAATTAACCCTCAGTAAATTCGTCCTTTAAACTAATTCAAAGTTTTGATGTAAAACAAATACATTATTAACAACAATTGGTAAGCAAAGGTGTCCGCCGCAAAGCGCGGGGAATCATCTAGTTCTTACTATGTATGACTCTTCGGAGCCTTATGAGTAAATACTTTGAGTCGTAGAGTTTCGTTGTGATGCCATGTTGTATTTGCACATATCGGGCATATTGTGTGTATGATTTTGAAATGCTTGGTATGTGTGGGATACGACAACCTAGTTGTTTATTCTTGGTAGCCTCTCTTATGGGGAAATGTCTCTAGTGCTTCCACTTGAGCCATGGTAGCTACCGCCTCCTAACACTTAGGTTGGCCGGCATGTGTCCTTCTTTGTTCCTCAGATCTGCCCTTCTGTGGAAAATGTCACGCGTTGTTCGTTTAAGTCCTTGTAGCTTGCTACGACTTGAGTTCATACGTTGATGACAAACCGCGTTCGTTCTTTGGGTCATGTATCCACGTCCCTCGTAAGTTAGAGCCACCTTGGGTTTCACGACTAGTCATGTCGGCCCGGGTTCTCTGTCATATGGATGCTAGCGACACTATCATATACGTGAGCCAAAAGGCGCAAATGGTCTCGGGCCAGATAAGGTGGAACCCGTGGAGATACCATGTGTGAGGCTGCAAAGTGATATGATGTGTTACATGCTAGATCGGTGTGGCTTAGGATCGGGGTCCTGACAGTTTTGGTATCAGAGCCTGACTGCCTATAGGATTACCAAGGCAAACTGGTCGAAGTTGAGTCTAGAAATGCTTTAATTATATAAGGGAATTGATTGTGGAAGGGAACGCAAGGCTCTTTTACTCCTTAACCTTATGTCCTTCTGATCTGAGTCACCCTCTTCTTTTCTACGGGGATTAAGAACTTGGCTTCTCGTCTTTCTATCAGGATCACGTGTTACTAATCCGTAGACTTATAGGATTTATGGTTTCATGCCTCAGTTCAGTTCCTACTACTTCCGTGTGTTGACAGTTGATCTCGGAACCTTGATATTGTGATGATAAGTGGTTATGCCACCATTTTTGCAGGATGTCTCAAATCTTTTTGAGCATTTACAGCCGTTATGCTGTCCGAGTCATCCCAGGTTTCTAAATAGTTTGATGCATTTGCAACTCCCTTCTTTCCGTTCCCGATGTTTCTTTGGGCCAGTTTAACCACACTAGTCGGTGAGTTGAGGTACTCTGTTGCCTCGACATATATGTTTGAGCTATTATTATAACCCTAGGTGTCTTAGAGGATCACCTAGTAATCTAGCCATGTCTTGTGTTCCCAGTGTGATGATTCTGGCCATCATTCTCGAAAGCATCCCGTGATGCCACTTAGTTAGTAGGCACTCTATTCCTGGGTTCTTGAACCCGAGGTTCACCCTACTTACTTCATGTTGATAGTGTTCGCTAGTTCCTTTAGGATATTAGTAACCTTGTGATAGTCCTCGAGGTCCGTGGTATTTTCCTCTTCCAAATACCATGAACTACTTATGGCGAAGTTCCTCGTTGAACGGAAAGATCACAACCGTAGTGCTCTTGATGAGTTCTCGATTCTATGTTGTGACTCTGCCAGTTCTACCTTTCTGCATGGGTTATCCGGAAGAAATTTGTTGAACTCGTTCGACATGCTAATCCATGCACCCACAACTCAGAAAATCGTATGTTCCTTTGAGTTGTCCCTCTTTAGTTGTTTTTTGACCTTTGTCTATCAATTGATAGTCAAGAGTATGCGTGCAATCATTCATCAATGCCTATTATTCCTGTGGTCCGTCCAGCCATCCTATTCAGAATGACTAGGAGAAACAAACTCCAGTACCTCATCCATATCCACGATTGGGTCAAAGTAGTTGTATTCTGCAAAACAAATGCCAATCCAGCTTTTGTTCTGTTCTACCCTGGAGTATTGCCCTCTTTATGTCAGGATTGTCATAGGAATTGCACCACCTCTTATGAATTCTTGACGTAGTGATACTTTTCGCCATAACTATTCATTCCTCAGTCCCCGTGTTATTGTAACCGGAACACCGACAGATGAATCGAAATGTGTGAAATCAATACTTCTAGCAACCTAGTTGCTTGGTAGCTAAAGGACAATAATTTCATTCCTAGTGTGTTGGTTATTGAATCACCACTCTTAAGATTAATCGTGCTACCTAGTCCATTTTCCTGGTGCACTCTTTGATCAATGAGTTTGGATTATGTTAATTCCTTGCTCTTTCGATCATATCATCTTGCCCTGAAAAGCAAGATTGTTCTCGAGCTTAGTAACATATCAGTGGTTCGTGCTTTTCCGAATATCTTCTCGGAAGTATTACCAGGTTGTCACCTGGCCGCTATGTTGAGTTCGTGATCAAGTTGGTTTTTCTATAAAACACCCCTTCTCCAAGAATCTGTGTTGGATACCCCTGAACTAGTTGGTAAGCTAAACAACAGCTTGTAGAGTTGGAAGATAAAAGCTTTGCCGAACTTAGTTCGTTCTGAAGGGATATCTTTGCGTTTGTATGTGAACTTAGTTGTTGGATCTATTGTCTTGTCAAAACTTTGATTGAAGTGTGGGCTATCTTCAATCAAATCAGAACCAACGATGTTCATAATGTTGTCTTACTCGCGGTTGTCCCTCGAGCATACACCATTATATCTTTTGGGTCTGACCAATACTATCACCTTGTTCACATAGTTGTGAAATTCCACCTATATGGAAGTTCGGATGGATTGTTGTTGAGCCCATTGACAACATTTTCATCTTGTCCATGATTCATGTTGAACATCTAAGTTAGTGTTGGAAACTTTTGAAAGCATTTTCTTCGTGCTAGCTCATGAAGTTTATGTTTGATGGAAGAAGTGACTTCCTCTAACTCACGTGCATATGATGTAAGTAGCCGCCGTGAATTTGAGAAAGTTTGTTTTGCTTCCTCTGGAATCATCCCAAGTCAGTGATGCACATGTGTGAAGTATTCTGTGGTTTAGAGACTTGCAACCTCCATCCCATATGAAATTCCTAGCACACCAAGCCACTCCGGCGAGCTCCGGTTTCCCCGCGACCCAACACCTACACCATTCGATGCGCGGGAGCAAGGGCTTTCCAGTGCACCCAGGCACGCTTCGAACGAGGCCCTGTAGCGCTTTTCTGAGCCGCGTCGCTGTCTCGACCCTCGCTGGTGGCTAAACGCCGGTGGGTTTGACCCTTTTGACCGGGGGTTGACCACCTCGGGTCACTGACGTGTGGGCCCAAGCCTCTAACTAAATTAGGTTTACCCAGTGCTAATTAACCCTGTTAATTAGATGTGAGACTGACATGTGGGTCCCAGCCGTCAGGTTGACCTGGACCACCCTGTTGACCAGCTGACATCACCGTGATGCACTGCCGATGCAGTAATGTTATCTGGATTTTAAATAAATCTAAATGATTTATTTATTTTCAGAAAGTAACCTAAACTTTGAAAAATCATATAAATTAAACCGTAACTCGAAATGAAATAATTTATATATGAAAAATGATCAGAAAAATCTAATCTATCCATCTGTACCCTTTTCATGCATATTAGAACAACTTATGGCTTCCGTTTAGGACAAATCAAATAAATGGCATTTGCAGATCCACATATGGAGTTTGAATTTGAATATTGGATTCAAACCAACTTCATTTAAATTGTTGCTAGTTACATTAGCTCAATCCACAGCATATTGCCATGTCATGATCATGCATCATATTGTTGCATTGCATTGATTGTGTTCCTTCTCTGTTGCCGGTATTTGTCCCCTCTCAGTAGACGTGGTTCCGACGATGAGATCGATGACACCGATTAAGAACTATATTGTCTTCTGCCAGGCAAGCAAAACCCTCATTCCGATACAAACCCACTCTCTCGCTTTTGCTCTTTTTTTACTGCATTAGGACAACAACGATTCAACGGTTACATGCTGCGGTAATTGAACCCCTTTCCTCTGTATGACCTGTCATTGCCACAGCAAATAGATGAAACCCACTAGCATGAGTAGGAGTTGTTTGAGCCCTGATGTACCTACTCATTCAGGCTTGCTACTGCTTAGAGTTGAGTCAGGTCTGATTCATCGGGGATGAATTGGAATGGGGTGAACATGACTTACTAGAGAGCTAAGTGTGTGAACATGATTTGGTAAAGGTAGCGGTGAGAGGCCATGTAGGAGTACATGGTGGGTTGTCTCATTGAAACCGTCGCGAGGAGAACCTGAGTTCGTGGTTTGTGATCCATGAACAGTTACTACCACACATTGGATTCCGTTAACTCGACCCCTCTCGGCTTATTAATCGCCTCGATCTCTGTCCAGGAGTTGCAACTAGTTTCTGGTGTTTGTAGGATATGTGTTGGGGGTCGTGCGTAGCGCTGACCCTAGGGGTGGGCTATGATGCGGTAGAGACGCGAGGCACGGTGTACTGAGACGCCCGTTTGGTGCCTCGAGAACCCTGCTCTCATCATTTGGGGCTGTGAGCGAAACCCCGGCCGGATCTCCTTGCAGATGGAACCCAAATAGGCGATAAACCTGGACTAGAGACTTTTGTGGTTAGTCAGGTTGTGGCCGACTCCCTCGCGAGGCTTTCGCTTGAAGGTTGCCGAGATACACGACGTGTACATGGTGGTAAGTGGCGAGAGCGTGCGTGAAGAAGTACACCCCTGCAGGGTTATAAATGATCTATTCGAATAGCCGCATCCGCGGTAAAGGACTTCTGGATTGCCGATACAGTTCATAGACAAGTGAAAGTGGATACTCTAAAATGCGCAAGATAAGCATGAGTGCTATGGATGGCGTTCTCGTAGGGAGACGAGAGCGGATCCATAGTGGTGTATTGATTGGTGAATATGTGGACTCGCTGCAGCACCACCTCAAAAGAGTTACCAGCAATGAGTAATAAGATAGCTAATCGAGTCAAAGCTGGCTTGCTGCAGTTAAACTCCACCATCCCCTTTGTTGATACTGATGCATATGTAGATAGTTCTGATGTAAGTCTTGCTGGGTACATTTGTACTCACGTTTTCTTAATTTATTTTTTTGAAGAGAGACTTCAGTCTCACTAGTAGTTCCGCATGGACTTCGACGTTTAGCTTGTTACCTCAGCTACGATCTTGTACTTTCGGAGGGTCGTGTAGATAGTCAGGCTTCTTAGCCTTTTTCATTTGTAGTTGTATGTACTCAGACATGTTATGCTTCCGTTGCCTGTATGCTCTGTATGTTGGGTCATGTGACCCAAGATTGTAATTCTTACTATGTATGACTCTTCGGAGCCTTATGAATAAATACTTTGAGTCGTAGAGTTTCGTTGCGATGCCATGTTGTATTTGCACATATCGGGCATATTGTGTGTATGATTTTGAAATGCTTGGTATGTGTGGGATCTGACAACCTAGTTGTTTATTCTTGGTAGCCTCTCTTATGGAGAAATGTCTCCTAGTGCTTCCACTGAGCCATGGTAGCTTGCTACTGCTCTGGAACACTTAGGCTGGCTGGCATCTATCCTTCTTCATTCCCTCGTATTCTGCCTCTTTCGGGAAATGGCACGTGTTGTTCCTTTAAGTCCTTGTAGCTTGCTACGACTTGGGTTCATGTGTTGATGACCGACTCGTTCGTTGCTGGGTCATGTATGCCTGTCCCTGTAAGTTAGATCCACCTTCGGTTTATGACTAGTCATGTCGGCCCGGGTTCTCTATCATATGGAGGCTAGCGACACTATCATATACGTGAGCCTAAAGGCTCAAACGGTCCCGGGCCAGGTAGGGTGGAACCCGTGGGGATACCGTGCGTGAGGCCGCAAAGTGATATGATGTGTTACATGCTAGATCGGTGTGGCTTAGGATCAGGGTCATAACATCATCCCGCAATGGGGACTACTGGTAGGACACCTGTGCTCGGGTCCGTCCCTGCAGCGCTAATAAATATAAGAGACCGAACTCTGGCTCGCAGCCGCCCCCCCGCACGTCACCTCACTTGGTCCTCACTGCCTTCGTCTTCTTGCGGAAAGATCACCGGCAGGGCAGCAAGCGTGGCTATGTGCTATGTTTTCTTTCTTTGGCTAACTCGCAGGGACCTTTGGAGCCGGGACCACGAGCGACCCCACCAAGGCACCCTCGCGAGGCCAGCCACCCCTTCTTTTTTCACGCAAATCGCATGCACGTTAAAGGGGGGGCCTGAGCACCGCGCCTAAGGGGCTCTTATTGGCTCTCGAGCCCTCACCCTCGGCATTGACCATGGCATCACGACACAGCATACTAGCGGCGGCTGAGCCTCACTTGAGGGCCGGGAAGGATGAGCACCCAGATGAGTGAGGAAGAAGGGGTCGGTGCGAGTCTTGCCTGGGAGCGCCACCGGCACCAGGACATAGCCTAACGTCACACAAGAAGCTATCCTCATAGCGAAAGGACCACCGCAGGCTTTCCAAGATAAGTCACCCCATACACGTAGGTGTGAACCTTACGATCAACGTGTGCCTCCTGCGATCTCACTTGGGCAAGGATGTTTCCCTTTCAGTCTTTTGGGAGCCGCTTGCGCGCCAAAGGGGACCCCCTGAGCATCGCGCCTCAGGGGCTCTTACTGGACCTCGGGCTGCTCACCTCCTGGCCTTGACCCCGGCATCGCGACTTGGCATACCAGCGACGACTGAAGCCTGCCTGGGGACTGGGTCCTGTCGACGTAGGGCACTAAGTTACCGCGAGGATGAAAGGGAGAACCATACCATAGCGAGAAGCATAAACGCGTCATTGATTGGAAATAATAAGCAGTAAGGCAAAAGCACCACAATTTTTACATGCCCCTGTGGGACCCTACATGGTTTTCTACAGTAACGAAGCAAAATGAAGAGGGTCTCCCAAGGACCGTGGCCTAAACAACGTCGCCCACGATGTCAGGCGGGCACTTGCCCCCACTAGGCTCGGCTGCTGTGATGTGGCGGCTCGTAGCTATCGTCGTCGCTCGAGCCATGCCCTGAGGAGGTGCTGCTGCTGTCAGAAGAATCACGGACAAGGCCAAGGGCAAGTTCACCACCGGCGGCCTCGTTGCCTCGACCACCTCCCCCGGAGCAGCATCCCAAGTGCCAACCATCCTCGCTGAAGACCTTGAAGAAGAGCGTCGACGCCCCTCTTGTACTCGAAGTGGATGGCGTGGCCTCCCTCCGGGTGGCTAGCGCGGGCGATCATGCCCCATCCTCGAGTCATGAAGACGTCGCCAGAATCAATGACCTCGACCTCCTCTTCTGAAGCTTGGTCGCAGCATCCGTCGTGCTGCAGCCACAACTCCACCGGCCCCCTCAGCGGTATCTCCCTTGCAAGGGATCTCGGGAGCCGGATCCATGTGCGCGGCGACATTGCCATCCACACCACAAACTCACAGGCCGTGCCCTCAGTGTGGGTCCGCGAGTGGGGTGGCCGTACGTCCACTACATGTTCTCCTCTGCGACCCTGCTCCTCGCGGCGTCGGCCGTCGCTCCTATGCATCGGGCTCTACGTGTGGGCATATACAAGAACCGGGAAGCCTGGCAAAGCCCATTCATGCCAAGGTCGCGTCGCCATGGGCTCCGCGGCGGCGTCACGAGAGTAGTCAGGCCTCTTCTTCGGCGGGAGCTGCTCAGGTTCCACCTATGGGGCTTTTCCTTTCTCCGTAATGGTAAACTTCTCACCGGCGCTATGGAATCGTTGGCAAGACGGTGGGACAGAGAGGAAGAAGGAGAAGCAAGCAACAAGAAGACGGAGATGAGTAGGGGGCTCCGCCCCTTCTCCCATTTATAGCCGGAGGGAGGCCAACCGCTGGGCTCCCATGATTCCAAGTAATGATGGTTTTTCTGCATGCAACAGGCAGTTGTCAAGTCAGACGGTTGCCGATGCAGTGTGGGGCAGTGGAGACACCGACTCCTATCAAGCGCCACGCGTCGACTTGGCCTGCAGGCAATTGGGGCCCGCGGCGCTTCGCCCTTGCCCTTTGGCTTCGCCTCGAAGCCAAGTCCGAGCGCGCCTCGGGCCTGGGGGCTATTATCGGCGTTCTGGGAACAAGGGTACCCAGACTTGCCTGCTTGTGGACCACGGCATGGCGGGCGTGGCTCCATCGACGGCCTGGTATGAACCATCTTCAGCATCGACAAGCCAAGACCCTCGCGAGGAGCCAAGCCTCGCGAGGCGGGCGACAACAAGAGATCGGAGGGAGGGGCCTCCCTAGGATGGCTCTTGAGGAGCGGAAATTCCTATGCAATTGCCCGTCTCATGAGGTTTGGGTGACGCAAGCCATGATACCAAGGCCAGGCGGGCGCCAGCGGGCGCAGAGCAGCATGTTTCCTCTTTGGTGTTAAGGAGGCAAGTGCAGGCGCGGGGTCCCGAGGAATCGGCCAAAGATTTCCATTCCCGTGCAACAAGACCAAGACCGCCAGGATGACAGGACAGATGTCACCACCGAGCCCGCCGCGGTGTCATGACCAGAAGCATTGCAGGCGAAGACTACCTTTCGTCAGGATAAGATGTACTACTTTCCCCCCTTCAAAATTAGCCATTGTGGGATCCCTTCCTGCCTTCGTTTGGAGGAAGAGGACCAAGGCCACTATAAATGTAGCTTAGTGATACGTCCATTTTGCATCATGCTTTTATATTGATATTTATTGCATTATGGGCTGTTATTACACATTATATCACAATACTTATGCCTATTCTCTTTTTTACAAGGTTTACATGAAGAGGGAGAATGCCGACAGCTGGAATTCTAGACTGGAAAAGGAGCAAATATTAGAGACCTATTCTGCACAACTCCAAAAGTCCTGAAACTTCACAGAGCTTATTTTTGGAATATATAAAAAATATTGGGTGAAGAAAGTACCAGAGGGTGGCCACCAGCCAGCCACAAGGGTGGAGGGTGCGCCCCACCCCCTGGGCGCCCCCCCGACCTTGTGGGCCCCCTGGCATGCCTCCGGTGCTCATCTTTGGCTATATGGTATCTTTTACCCTGAAAAAAATCAAGAAGAATCTTTCGGGATGAAGCGCCGCCGTCTCGAGGCAGAACTAATATAGGGCTTCGGCGGAGCTGTTCTGCCGGGGAAACATCCCTCTGGGAGGGGGAAATCGTCGCCATCGTCATCACCATCGATCCTCTCATCGAGAGGGGGTCAATCTCCGTCAACATCTTCACCATCACCATCTCCTCTCAAACCCTAGTTCATCTCTTGTATTCGATCTTGGTCCCAAAACCTCAGATTGGTACCCGTGGGTTGCTAGTAGTGTTGATTACTCCTTGTAGTTGATGGTAGTTGGTTTATCCATTGGAAAATCATATGTTCAGATCCTTAATGATAATTAATACTCCTTTGATTATGATGATGAATATGCTTTGTGAGTAGTTACGTTTGTTCCTGAGGACATGGGAGAAGTCTTGTTATAAGTAATCATGTGAATTTGGTATTCGTTCGATATTTTGATGAGATGTATGTTGTCTCTCCTCTAGTGGTGTTATGTGAACGTCGACTACATGACACTTCACCGTTATTTGGGCCTAGGGGAAGGCATTGGGAAGTAATAAGTAGATGATGGGTTGCTAGAGTGACAGAAGCTTAAACCCTAGTTTATGAGTTGCTTCGTAAGGGGCTTATTTGGATCATATGTTTCATGCTATGGTTAGGTTTACCTTAATACTTGATTCTTAGTTGTGGATGCTTGCGAGAGGGGTTAATCATAAGTGGGGGGCTTATCCAAGGAAGGGAAACACCCAAGCACCGGTCCACCCACATATCAAATTATCAAAGTAACGGACGCGAATCATATGAGCATGATGAAAACTAGCTTGACTACAATTCCTATGTGTCCTCGGGAGCGCTTTGCTTTATATAAGAGTTTTTCCAGGCTTGTCCTTTGATACAAAAAGGATTGGGCAGCTTGCTGCACCGTAGTTACTTTATTTACTTGTTACCCGTTACGAATTATCTTATCACAAAACTATCTGTTACCGATAATTTCAAAGGCTTGGAGAGAATACCTTGCTGAAAACCGCTTGTCATTTCCTTCGCTCCTCGTTGGGTTCGACACTCTTACTTATCGAAAGGACTAGATAGATCCCCTATACTTTTGGGTCATCAAGACTCTTTTCTGGCGCCATTGCCGGGGAGTGAAGCACCTTTGGTAAGTGGAATTTGGTAAGGAAATAGTGTGCTGAAATTTACACTTGTTACTATGGAAAATAATCCTTTGAGGGGTTTGTTAGGGGTATGTTCACCTCGACCGGAACCACATTTAGCTACTCCTCAACCTACTGCACCTAATGAAAATATTTATTATGAAATTCCGTCGGGTATGATAGAGAAACTGCTAGCTAATCCTTATGTAGGAGACGAAACACTACATCCTGATATGCACCTAATCTATGTGGATGAAGTTTGTGGATTATTTAAGCTTGCAGGTATGCCCGAGGATGTCGTAAAGAAGAAGGTCTTCCCTTTATCTTTGAAGGGAAAGGCATTGGCATGGTATAGGCTATTGGATGATATTGGACCATGGAACTACAACCGATTGAAATTGGAATTTCATCAGAAGTTTTATCCTATGCAAATGGTTCATCGTGATCGGAATTATATTTATAAGTTATGGCCTCGTGAATGAGAAAGTATCGCTCAAGCTTGGGGGAGGCTTAAGTCAATGTTATATTCATGCCCCAATCATGAGCTCTCAAGAGAAATTATTATTCAAAACTTTTATGCTCGGCTTTTCTCTTAATGATCGATCCATGCTCCATACTTCTTGTACTGGTTCCTATATGAAGAAGGATAATGAATTCAAATGGGACTTATTGGAAAGAATTAAACGCAACTCTGAAGATTTGGATCTCGACGAAGGTAAGGAGTCAGATATAAACCTTAAGTTTGATTGTGTCAAATCTTTATGTACAGCGATGCTTTTCGTGATTTTAGCACTAAATATGGACTTGACTCTGAGATAGTAGCTTCTTTGTGGATCTTTTTCCACTCATGTTGATCTCCTAAGGAGAAGTGGTTTAAACATCATCCTCCCATTGAAGTTAAAGTAGTTGAACCTATTAAAATTGAAGAACAAACTATTACTTATAATGTTGATCCTATTGTTCCGACTGCTTATATTGAGAAACCACCTTTCCCTGTTAGAATTAAGGATCGTGCTAAAGCTTCAACTGTGGTTCGTAAGAGTTATACTAAAACACCTACACCCTCTGAACAAATTAAAGTTGAACCTAGTATTGCAATGGTTAAAGATCTCTTGGTTGATAATATTGATGGGCATGTTATTTATTTATGTGATGAAGCTGCTAGAATTGCTAAACCAGATATGAAAGGTAAACATAGACCTATTGTTGGCATGCCTGTTGTTTCTGTTAAAATAGGAGATCATTGTTATCACGGCTTATGTGATGTGGGTGCTAGTGTACGTGCAATTCCTTATACCTTATATAAAGAAGTTATGAATGATATTGCACCTGCTGAGATAGAAGATATTGATGTTACTATTAAGCTTGCTAATAGAGACACTATATCACCAATTGGGATTGTTAGAGATGTTGAAGTCTTGTGTGGGAAAATAAAATACCCTACTGATTTTCTTGTCCTTGGTTCCCCACAAGATAATTTTTGTCCCATTATATTTGGTAGACCCTTCTTGAATACTGTTAATGCTAAGATAGACTATGAGAAAGATATTATTACTGTTGGTTTAGGGGATATGTCTCATGATTTTAATTTCTCTTAATTTCCTAGACAACCCCGTGATAAAGAATTGCCTAGTAAGGATGAAATTATTGGTCTTGCTTCTATTGTCGTGCCTCCTATGATCCTTTAGAACAATATTCGCTAGACCATGAAAATGATATGTTTATGAATGAAAGAAGGGAAATAGATGAAGTATTCTTTAATCAGGGACCGATTTTGAAACACAATTTTCCTGTTGAAATCCTTGGGGATCCTCCTCCACCTAAGGGAGATCCCGTGTTTGAGCTTAAACCATTACTTGATATTTTGAAATATGCTTATCTTGTTGAAAAGAAGATATATCCTGTTATTATTAGCGCTAACCTTTCAGAGCATGAAGAAAATATATTATTGAAAACTCTGAAGAAGCATCGTGCCGCTATTGGATATACTCTTGATGATCTTAAAGGTATTAGTCCCACTCTATGTCAGCACAAAATTAAGTTGGAGAAAGACGCTAAACTAGTTGTTGATCATCAACGACGGTTAAATCCTAAGATGAAAGAAGTGGTAAGAAACGAAATACTAAAGATTGTGGAGGCAGGTATAATTTATCCTATTGCCGATAGTCAATGGGTGAGACCTGTTCATTGTGTCCCTAAGAAGGGAGGTATTACTATTGTTCCTAATGATAAGAATGAATTTATTCCTCAAAGAATTGTTATAGGTTATAGAATGGTAATTTATTTCCGCAAATTAAATAAAGCTACTAGAAAAGATCATTACCCTCTACCTTTTATTGATCAAATGCTAGAAATATTATCCAAACATACACATTTTTGCTTTCTAGATGCTTATTCTGGTTTCTCTCAAATACCTGTGTCAAAAGAGGATCAAGAGAAAACTAATTTTACTTGCCCTTTCGGTACCTTTGCTTATAGATGTAGGCCTCTTGGTTTATGCAATGCACCTGCTACCTTTCAAAGATGTATGACTGCTATATTCTTTGATTTTTGTGAAAATATTGTTGAGGTTTTCATGGATGATTTCTCCATTTACGGAACTTCTTTTGATGATTGCTTAAGCAACCTTGATCGAGTTTTGCAAAGATGTGAAGGAACTAATCTTGTCTTGAATTGGGAGAAGTGCCACTTTACGGTTAATGAAGGCATTGTCTTGGGGCATAAAATTTTCGAAAGAGGTATTGAAGTTGATAAAGCTAAAGTAGACGCTATTGAAAAGATGTCGTGTCCTAAAGATATCAAAGGTATAAGAAGTTTCCTTGGTCATGCTGGTTTCTATAGGAGGTTTATTAAAGATTTCTCTAAAATTTCTAGGCCTCTCACTAATCTCTTGCAAAAATATGTTCCTTTTGTTTTTGATGATGATTGTGTAGAAGCATTTGAAGTACTTAAGAAAGCCTTGATTACTGCACCTATTGTTCAGCCACCTGATTGGAATTTAGCTTTGAAATTATGTGTGATGCTAGTGATTATGTTGTTTGTGCTGTTCTAGGACAAAGAGCTGATAAGAAATTAAATGTTATTCAATATGCTTGTAAAACTCTAGACAGTGCCCAGAGAAATTATGCTACCACTGAAAAATAATGTTTAGTAGTTGTATTTGCATGTGATAAGTTCAGACCTTATATTGTTGATTCCAAAGTAATTGTTCACACTGATCATGCTGCTATTAAATACCTTACGGAAAAGAAAGACGCTAAACCTAGACTTATTAGATGGGTTCTCTTGCGACAAGAATTTGATTTGCATATTATTGATAGAAAGGGAGCTGAGAACCCCGTTGCAGACAACTTGTCTAGGTTAGAGAATGTTCTTGATGACCCACTGCCTATTGATGATAGCTTTCCTGATGAGCAAATTAAGTGTCGTAAGTGCCTCTCATAATACTCCATGGTATGATGATTGTGCTAATTATATTGTTGCTAAACTTATACCACCTAGTTTCACATACCAGCAAAAGAAAATGTTTTTCTATGATTTAAGACATTACTTTTGGGATGATCCACACCTTTATAAAGAAGGAGTAGATGGTGTTATTAGACGTTATGTACCTGAGCATGAACAGGAAAAAATCCTACGCAAGTGCCACTCCGAGTATTGCGGAGGACACCACGCTGGAGATAGAACTGCACATAAGGTATTGCAATCCGGTTTCTATTGGCCCACTCTCTTCAAGGATGCTCATAAGTTTGTCTTGTCTTGTGATCAATGTCAAAGAATTGGTAATATTAGTAGACGCTTTGAAATGCCTATGAACTATTCACTTGTTATTGAACCATATGATGTTTGGGGCTTTGATTATATGGGACCTTTTCCTTCCTCTAATGGGTATACACATATTTTAGTTGTTGTTGATTACATTACTAAGTGGGTAGAAACTATTCCAACTAGTAGTGCTGATCATAACACTTCTATTAAGATGCTTAAAGAAGTTATTTTTCCGAGGTTTGGATTCCATGGATATATAATGACTGATGGTCGTTCACATTTTATTCATGGTGCTTTCCGCAAAATGCTTGCTAAATATGATGTTAATCATAGAATTGCATCTCCGTATCATCCTCAGTCTAGTGGTCAAGTAGAATTGAGCAATAGAGAGATTAAATTAATTTTGCAAAAGATTGTTAATAGATCTAGAAAAAATTGATCTAAGAAACTTGATGATGCATTATGGTCTTATAGAACTGCTTATAGGAATCCCATGGGTATGTCTCTGTATAAAATGGTTTATGGAAAAGCATGTCAGTTACCTCTCGAACTAGAACATAAGGCATATTGGGCTATTAAAGAGCTCAATTATGATTTCAAACTTGCCAGTGAGAAGAGGTTATTTGACATTAGCTCACTTGATGAATGGAGAACCCAAGCCTATGAGAATGCCAAGTTGTTTAAAGAGAAAGTTAAAAGATGGCATGACAAAAGGATACAAAAGCGTGAGTTTAATGTAGGCGATCATGTTTTTCTACACAACTCTCATTTAAGATTTTTTGCAGGAAAGCTTCTCTCTAAATGGGAAGGTCCTTACATCATCGAGGAGGTCTATCGTTCCGGTACCATAAAAATTAACAATGCCGAAGGCAAAAATCCGAAGGTGGTAGTCGATCAAAGACTCAAACATTATATCTCATGTACTCCCATAAATGTTGAGACCAATATAATTGATACCGTAACACCGGAGGACTACATAAGGGACACTTTCCAGAACGTTTCAGACTCCAAAAAGGAATAGGTATGTGGTACGGTAAGTAAACCAACTCCAAAACACTTCCAATGATAATTTTTCTCTGTTTTGGAATATTTAAAAAATTAGGAAAATTAAAATTAGTCCGAAAGAGACACGAGGCGTCCACAAGGGTGGAGGGCGCGCCCTACCCCCTGTGCACCCCCCATCCTTGTGGCTACCTCGTGTGCCCTCCGGACTCCGTTTTCTTGCACAATACTTCTTTTGGTCAGTAAAATTCATTATATAATCTCCCGAAGGTTTTGACCACCGCACCACACAAATATCTCCTGTTTTTGTTTCGAGCTATTTTTCTGACAGATCTAGATCATCATGACATCTCCAAGCGCTCCCAAGGACAAGTTTTTCGAGAAGGTCATCAACCCTTACCTCATGGAGGTGTCAAACACCCTCAAACCATTGAGATGCGTGAGGGGTGCTGCACATCCGCTGATGTTGAGGGGTCAAGAAGACCAGAAGCATGGAGACAAGACTCGAAGCAATGGAGCAACAAGTTTTCAAGTGTCAAGGGATGGTGGAGCGTGGACTTAACACCAATCACATGATGATCATGGAGTTCACCAATAATCACAAGCTGGATGCCAAGAACATTGGGAAGACCATCTTCAAGCTTCACGAGAAAATCGAGCACCTCCAAGCCAAGATCTATGACCTGCAAAACCAAAACTGTGAGTATGAATACAAATTTAAGAGGATGAGTTTGGCTGCAGATTTGAGGATCCCAGAGACTCGTTCATCTTTCTATGATGGTGAGCCTATGCCTTGGAAGATGGATGACAAGCCTACTACATCAACAACTCCATCATCACCACCTCCAAAGAAAGAGATCTAAATACATGGGTATGGGCACTCCCCTTGGCAACTGCCAAGCTTGGGGGAGAGCCCCAGTATTGTATCACCATCACATCTTTATCTTTATCGTTTTTCTTAGTTCGATCCTTTTTGTTATATCTTGATCTAGTAGAGTAAAGTTTTTAGTATGATCTACCTTTGAGTTTTGCCTTATGCTCTATCCATGTAATCGAGTCCGTGATATATATATATATATATATATATATATATATATATATATATGTATGTATGTATGTATATATGTATATGTATATATATATATGTATGTATGTATGTATGTATGTATGTATGTATGTATGTATATATAATAAAGAGTAGTTTTGAGTTGAGGGCTTTGCTTTCTTGCTATGATCTTGAGGGAATTAAATAAAAGAAAGAATAATAAGAAATAAAAAGATCATATATTGATCTTATGGAGAGTAATGACTTCACATATAAAGAGTATGATGAATAAAAGTTGTTGAGAGTTAACAAACATGGTTTTGGTCATTGTTGCAATTAATAGGAAGTAATAAAGAAAGAGAGGTCTCACATATAAATATACTATCTTGGACATCTTTTGTAATTGTGAGCATCATTAAAATATGACATGATAAAAAGATGATGTTGGACAAGGAAGACAACATAATGGGTTATGTTCTCTTATATCTGTATAGAAGTTATATTGTTTTGGATCATCCAACATGTTGAGCTTGCCTTTCCCTCTCACGCTAGCCAAATTCTTTGCACCAAGTAGAGATACTACTTGTGCTTCCAAACATCCCTAAACCCAGTTTTGCCATGAGAGTCCACCATACCTACCTATGGATTGAGTAAGATCCTTCAAGTAAGTTGTCATCGGTGCAAGCAATAAAAGTTGCTCTCTAAATGTGTATGATCTATTAGTGTGAAGAAAATAAGCTTTATACTAACTTGTGATATGGAAGAAATAAAAGCTTATGCATCGCATAATAAAGGTCCTTATCACAAGCGGCAATATAAAGTGACGTTCTTTTGCACTAAGATTTTGTGCGTCCAACCATAAAAGCGCATGACAACCTCTGCTTCCCTTTGTGAAGGGCCTATCTTTTATTGTTATCTTCTATCCTTATACAAGAGTCATGGTGATCATCACCTTTCCTTTCTATACTTTTTCCTTTGGCAATCTCTATGTGTTGTAGAGATCCGGATATATATATATATATATATATATATATATATATATATATATATATATATATATATATATATATATATATATGTAGGTTTTAAATAAAGTATTATTGTTGACATTACCCTTGAGGTAAAAGGTTGGGAGTCGAAACTATAAGCCCCTATCTTTCTCTGTGTCCGATGGAAACTTTGAACCCATAAGCATCGCATGAGTGTTAGCAATTGTGAAAGATTATATGATATTTGAGTATGTGGACTTGCTGAAAAGCTCTTTAATTGACTCTTTCCGATGTTACGATAAATTGCGATTGCTCCAATGACTGAGGTCATAGTTTGTTAGTTTTCAATGAAGTTTCTAATTCATACTTTACCTTGTGAACGAATTGTTACTTTAGCATAAGAAATTATATGACAATTTATGTTGCTGTTCTAAAGATAATCAGTATGCCCTCATGTCTGTATTTTATTTTATCGACGCCTCTATCTCTAAACATGTGGACATATTTATCGTTATCGACTTTCGCTTGAGGACAAGTGAGGTCTAAGCTTGGGGGAGTTGATACGTGCATTTTGCATCATGCTTTTATATTGATATTTATTGCATTATGGGTTGTTATTACACATTATATCAAAATACTTATGCCTATTCTCTTTTTTTACAAGGTTTACATGAAGAGGGAGAATGCCGACAGCTGGAATTCTAGACTGGAAAAGGAGCAAATATTAGAGACCTACTCTGCATAACTCCAGAAGTCCTGAAACTTCACAGAGTTTATTTTTGGAATATATAAAAAATATTGGGTGAAGAAAGTACCAGAGGGTGGCCACCAGCCAGCCACAAGGGTGGAGGGTGCGCCCCACCCCCTAGGCGCGCCCCCGACCTTGTGGGCCCCCTAGCAGGCCTCCAGTGCCCATCTTTGGCTATATGGTGTCTTTTACCCTGGAAAAAATCAAGAAGAATCTTTCGGGATGAAGCGCCGGCGTCTCGAGGCAGAACCTGGGAAGAACTAATCTAGGGCTTCGGTGGAGCTGTTCTGCCAGGGAAACATCCCTCTGGGAGGGGGAAATCGTCGCCATCGTCATCACCATCGATCCTCTCATCGAGAGGGGGTCAATTTCCATCAACATCTACACCAACACCATCTCCTCTCAAACCCTAGATCATGTCTTGTATTCGATCTTGGTCCCAAAACCTCAGATTGGTACCCGTGGGTTGCTAGTAGTGTTGATTACTCCTTGTAGTTGATGGTAGTTGGTTTATCCGGTGGAAGATCATATGTTCAGATCCTTAATGATAATTAATACTCCTTTGATTATGATGATGAATATGCTTTGTGAGTAGTTACGTTTGTTCCTAAGGACATGGGAGAAGTCTTGTTATAAGTAATCATGTGAATTTGCTATTCGTTTGATATTTTGATGAGATGTATGTTGTCTCTCCTCTAGTGGTGTTATGTGAACCTCGAGTACATGACACCTCACCATTATTTGGGCATAGAGGAAGGCATTGGGCAGTAATTAGTAGATGATGGGTTGCTAGAGTGACAGAAGCTTAAACCCTACTTTATGTGTTGCTTCGTAAGGGGCAGATTTGGATCCATATGTTTCGTGTTACGGTTAGGTTTACCTTAATACTTCTTTCGTAGTTGGGGATGCTTGCGAGATGGGTTAATCATAAGAGGGAGGCTTGTCCAAGGAAGGGCAGCACCCAAGCACCGGTCCACCCACATATAAAATTATCAAAGTAACGAACGCGAATCATATGAGCATGATGAAAACTAGCTTGACAACAATTCCCATGTGTCCTCGGGAGTGCTTTGCTTTATATAAGAGTTTGTCCAGGCTTGTACTTTGCTTAAAAAAGGATTGGGCCACCTTGCTGCACCTTAGTTACTTTATTTACTTGTTACCCGTTACTTAATTATCTTATCACGTAACTATCTCGTTACCAATAATTTCAAAGGCTTGCTTACAGTAATACCTTGGTGAAAACCGCTTGTCATTTCCTTCTGCTCCTCGTTGGGTTCGACACTCTTACTTATTGAAAGGACTATGATAGATCCCTTATACTTGTGGGTCATCACTTAGCCACCACCATAGAAGGGGATCCGGGATCCGAAATCTGAACCCTCACTAGCTCACACCCACACAAGAACAGACCTCCTGAGGTTGTTCTTCCTCTGTACCGGTTCATCCTCGGCCCCTCGCGAGGCTAATCCACCCCAAAGAAGGACTAGGGTCTTACACCGCAAGGTGGCCCGAACCTGGGTAAACTGCCGTGTCCCTTTCCTTTCCTGTTCATCGAGCTAGGCCGTGAGAGGGGCGACTTGGTTGGCTGGAAAGGTTGAGTTCTTCGCACATGTCCTAGAGTTTGAACCTTCCTCGGGTCTGCGGAGCCCTAAATCCGACAGTAGTATGGCCGGGCGGTGAGGCCTGCGTGGAAGCACAGCTAGCCACGGGAGGTTGGACCAGGCGGTACGGCGGGCGCAGGTTTGGGCGGGTGGAGCAAGAAGACCAGAGGTTGAAGACGCAGCTTGGCCATTGGATGAACATCCAACAGTCAAAGGCTTGACTAGAATCATTTATTGACTAAGTTGACAAAGCCCTGCGTACGTGTTAAGTTAGTAGGCCCACAAGTCAGCCTCCAAATCTGGTGGGTCTTAGCTAGCAGGGGAATCAACTTTTTTTTCCACATAATAAGGTGGCACTTCCTTGCATGCGAAGATGTTTTCTGGTTTTTTTAATTTCTTCTTTTTCGAGTTAGAATAAAAACAAAACAATTTAGCATCTTCAGTAAAATCTATATTTTCACGAAAAGGATCATAATAAAGCTGGTGGGTCCCAGCTGTCAGGGAGAGGAAACTTTTTATTTCCGCATAATAAAGGAAGCACTTCCTTGCGTGCGAAGATGTAGCTGGTGGGTCAAACCTGTAAGGGGGAGAAATTATTTGTTTTAGCATAATACGGGGGCACTTGCCGCGTGCGGCCATGGGCCATGTGGGTTCCTACTGTCAGCCACTCCACGTATGCCTCATCCGTTGGCTTACGTTTGTTGAGAAAATTGACCTCGCCGCGCCGAGAGGACCAACGTAGTGAACAATAGTGAGTCCTAGGAAGGGAACGACCCGGAGCCGGCGAAGACACAACAGTGGATGCCCACGCGGAGGGGAGTACAAGCGTTCACTGGTTCGGCTGCGGTGTGAGGCTGCCATCGCCGGAGAAGAACAGGAGGTGTTGGTGAGTAGAGGAATGGCCCAGACAGCGTTTGGGAGTAGGGTGGACCGGTGAAGCCTGCGCAGCAGCACAGCCGGCCACGGGAGGCGGTAGCAGGCAGTACCGCCGGTGGTGGTTTGGGCGGCTAAAGAAAGAATACCTGAGATTGAAGAAGCACTACAGCCGTTGGATGGACATCCAATGGCCAGTGCTGCTAGAATCGTGTCTTGACTATAAGTTGACAAAGCCTTCCGTACGCCTTAGTAGGCCCACAAGCCTTCCGTACGCGTCACTGACTATAGTTCTAAAAGAATTAGTAGGCCCACAAGTGAGGATCACATCTGTGGCAGAGAACATATAGCCCACTCGCGATTTGTAATAATTTTCTAGCGGAATTTACTACAACCCATTTATTGTCTGTTAAAATTACAACCCATTTTCTAGCCAGGACAACGATTAATAATTTCAACCAACTACTCAAAACAAAATTCAACCAAAAATCCCACATTTTGATGGGATCCCAAATATTTTTATCCCGAAATTTCGAGTCAGATTAAATATAATTTCAAAATGAATTTGTATCAGGTAAAAATCTAAAGAAATATTGCGCGCTCAATAAGTAATGAAATTAAAATTTCAAATTCAAAAGAAAATATTTTTGGAATAATTACCTGTTTGGTGTGTTTTTGTATATTTACATCCCAATTTTTCTAATTACATCCCATTTATTATTTCTTAAAGCCCATTTTCTTGTTAGGCCTATTGCATCCCTCCTTGGAAAGATTTACAGCCCAGCGAGGCTTAGAATAACAAGTTGACCTGGGTTGGGTATCCCGCAAAAAAGTATAGCTGGGCTAGCCATTTGCACCTTAAAAAAAGAATATCTGGGCTGGATATTTGGTCGACATAAAATAATAGCCTGGGCTAGACGGCCACATCCCGCCCAGTTGATACCCTGCTCCTCTGAACAACAACGAAAACATCGCTCAAGAAAAACTCCGCTTACACCTAAAAAACAAATATCGCCGAGTCATTGGGTCCCACTGGCCGCCTCCTTGTGCAATTCTCTCATTTATTGACTATATAGGTTGACAATGGTGTGGGACCGTGATGTCAGGAAACCAGGAGGAAGCAAAAAAAATTATAGTTGTATATAATAAGGAGGAACTTGCGTACGTATGGCTATGGCCGTGGTGGGTCCCTACTATCATCCTCTCCAAGTAAAGTCATCTCCTGATTCCTCATGTTCATTGACCATGTTGACAATGCTCGGCGCCACGGCGAGTGCAACAACTCGAAGGACGACGGAGAGGGCATCGCCGGCCCTACGGATGGTCTGATATAGTGCCCGCTGCTCATTCAGGAAGCCAGGATCACCGTACACCTATGAGCACCTTCGAGAGACTGAGCCGGCATGAAACGGTAAGGCCGCGCTTGGGAGCTCTAGATTGTTTCACACCTCTGTTAAGATAAAAGTGTAATTTACTCGTCACCGGAAACAACGCATAAAATACAGGCGTAATCAAACCGACGGCCCGAGGTCTTTAACGAAAACTGTTGAGTTACGCATGTAATTTGAGAGACCAGTGTATATTTTACTAGTCAAAATCGACCAACCAAGCGCTTCGCCCAAGACCATCTGCTTTTATTTACAAGCATTAGTTTTACAAGTGGTTTTGGTTGGAGAAAGATGATCCAATCATGGCCTAAGATAATGAGTTGGTCGGAAGATCATATGGTTTCACCTCTAACCTACCCGAGTTGTCGTATAGGCTATGAATGAAACATAAAATGATGAACTTCTTAAGCACAGAAACAACAGAAGAGGATGATCTTCTTAACATAGAAAATCACTGGCATTTAATCAACATGCAAAACAATATGAAGCATTATTCTCAGGAGGCACGGTGAACAGCTCGTGATGCCGCATGCCACAGGATCCCAAGCTCAACTTTGCAATCAAACTCACAAGTCCCGGCATTACATAGACAACATTTAGAACAAACTCTTAAAATACCTTACATAAGTCAAGATTCATGTGACTATGCATCTCAGTAGAGTAAATACTTATGAACGAACACATGATAGGAAAAAACGATCGATGCTGCTCACAGCAAAGGGCGTCCCACTCCAAAATATCAAATGCATGTCTTCTGGCTAACATCAACGAGCAAAATCTGACAAGGTTTTCCAATTCCAATATATTAAACTAATGTCTTCTTGCTAACATCAATGATTAAACTTTTACAAGCTTTTCCCATTCAAAATTTGTAATGCCCATGATTGTGGAACGGGCAAGGTTTGTCATTAGTTTGCACATTGAAATGGCACATGGAGCCAGATTAACTAGCGTATCTTTTTGTGCAGTTCAACTGAAATCAAACAATGTCTTGGGTAGCACGGTGGTTTTCACATTTATATGTTGCAAGAAAACAAAGACACATCAACACGCACGGGAATATTGGCCCCAGTGTCAACCCACCAATTGGTGGACTGACAAACTGAAAGTACGGTAAACAGATTACCATACCGAGATGCCCCATCATTGTTGCTTAGAGTGACATTGACAGACTTGGAGTCCTGTCCTGGCTTCTTGTACTTGTTTGGGCACTTGTTTGGCTAGTGTTCCTCTGAACCACAAGTAAAGCAGCCATCTCTCTTTTTGTCTTTCTTCTTACCCTTCTTAAAGGTAGTATTCTCGATGTGCCGTTCTTTCCCTTGAACTTGTGGGAATTCTTCTGCCTTGAAGACATTGGTAGCTCCATTCAGACAGGCATGGTTTGTCATCGGTTTGCCCATTGAAATGGCACATGGAGCCGGATTAACCATCTTATCTTTGTGTGCAGTTCCACTGAAATCAAACAATGTCTTGTGTAGCATGCTGGATTTCATATTTATATGTTGCAAGGCATTGAACAAGTTGGTTGCTCCATTCAAGTAGATAGTCCGGTGGCTCAAGACGACGACCAATGATTAGAGAACCATTCGATGTATTGTGCATGATGAAGTATTAGGGAGGACACGAACCATCTAAACATTTTGTGCAGTTCCACCGAAATCAAGCAGAGCATCCCTGTCTACGTAAATACAAAAAAATCATGATGAATATAATAGTGGTACTAGTTGATTAAACATACGCTTAGAACTATAATGATCTTCATTATCTTATCAGGAAAAGATAGCAATACAATAGCGTCAATTAAACATTTATTCAAAACAATACAACAGTATAAGTAGCACAACATAACAAAACACAATCATGTGCATGAAGGCCGATACTGACATTGTTTGTTATAGCTGCGTCGGCAACCGACTTGGTCATAGCTTTCCTTGTGGAGTGAATTTTGCACTCCACATATTGTTGAGTTTCCCATGCTCTCTGCAGACTAGTCGTGTCACCAGCATCTACTAATACTCTGTAAGCTTCTCGATCATTCCTAGTGTAATGTAGCGCAAAACAAGGACTACTTCTTTTCTCAAAGTGGAAAGACCAACTAGGCCCAATAATGCAACATCTTTCCTTAAACACATTGGCTCCTGTTGTGTAGTTCAACTAAAATAAAAGTCAAAATAGAACCGAGCAGAAGTTTTGATATCCCTGTATGCAACAACAGGTATAAAGCAGACAACTACTAAGAAATAACGGTTGATGACTTATACTCCTAGAAGAAAAAACATCTACCTTATCTTAATGGGAAACAAAGCAGGAGAGTAGCAATTCTCAAACAGTGTGATTCATAAATATTAACTGAGACATTATCTTAACAATACCTTGTTTCAACATGTATAAAGAACGACGAAGCAGAAAAGTACCATTCCTAAAAGAATGCAACTGATTCATATTAAGAGAGGCATTATCTTAACAATACCTTGGTTAAACATGTAGAAAGAACTACAAAGCAGGATAGTACCATTTGTAAAACACTATAACTGATATATAATAACAGAGACATTATCTCAGCAATACATTTCTTAAACATGTACTCCGGCCAATCCCTAAAAGAAATGGTACTCCCGTCGATCCCTAACAAGTGTTGTAGTTTTGAACTAAGATTCATTAGTTAATTTTGAGGTTGGATTTGTTTAATTTTTTACCAGTGGCATTACATTAACAAAAAGCATAAACAGTTCCAGGGGAGAGTGGGCGCAACAACACCATGTGCTTCCATCTACTTATAAAGGGGGTGATGCAGAGTTTGTTGTAACAAAGCAACAACCATCATGTCTGGGTTGGTCCCATTTTTGTTCACTTAATGGCAAAAGACAGCAATTCAATAGCTTCAATTCAACATTTATTTAAAATAGTACCAATACAAGTAGCACAACATCTCAAAGCACACTGCACGATCATGTGTATGAAGGACAGTACTAACCTTTCATGACGCAGTCAAGATAACCTATGAATCTGCCAACACGAATAGGCACTACTGTAGGATGCTGCTAATGCGACACTACGATCAAAGATCCTTTGACGAAACTGTGTGCGATGCATTAATCGCAAAGGGGGTGTCGGCGTCCTGGGAACGGGGGTACCCAGACATGCTCGCTATGTCCACGGCGTGGTTCGGCCAATGGCCCGGCAGACGACCCAGCCAAAGAACAACAACTCAAGACCCTCGCGAGGCGGACGACACCAAGACCTCCCTGGGGGGCGGCCTCACTAGGCTGGCTCCCGAGGAGCGGAGATATCTATGCAAGGTGCACCTCACCATGTTCGTATGAAGTGAGCCATGACGACCAAGGCCTGGCGGGTGCGAGCGCAGGCGCGGGGTCCCGAGGAATCAAGCAAATGTTTCCATATCGGTGTAACAAGACCAAGACCGCCAGGACGGCAGGACGGAGGTCATCACGGAGCCCACCGCAGCGTCACCACCAGAGCCTTTTGCAGGCGAAGACTACTTTTGTCAGGATAGCTTGTACTAGTTGTCTCCCTTCAAATTTGGCCGTTGTGGGATCCCTTCCCGCCTACATTTGGAAAGAGGACCAAGGCCACTATAAATAGGACTTAGCCACCAGCATAGGAAGGGGAGAGAGGGGACGGATCGATTCCACCCTGACCATCTCACCAGCTCATCGAGCTCAAGAACACCTCACCCCCTGAGGTTGTTCAACCGCTGTACTAGTTCATCCTCAGCCCCTCGAGGCAATCCACCACAAAGCTGGAGTAGGGTATTACACCACAAGGTGGCCCGAACCAGGATAAACTGCCGTGTCTCTTGTCCCTTGGGTTCGTCGAGCAATGCCGTGGAATCGTTGAGCAGGCAGACTGGGAAGGGAGAGTTCCTCGCACGCACCCTAGAGTTCGAACCTCTCAAGGGTCTGTTGAATCCTTAATCCGAAATCTTTGGCGTGCTAGGTAGGGGTGCGTCGAAGCCTCTCTTCGGTCGGTCGACCCGCCGCCGCTCCACTGCCTCCATGGCTGATGCTCGTCGAGCCTGCGTTGAAGCATCGAAGCGGCTCGCCGCCAGGTATCGCTTGCAGACGGCTTTGTCGGGCGGCCTCCCCATCGTTCTCCATCACCTACCGCCAACGCCGCCACCAGCCGGCGGGGCACGAGCAACAAGCTTCGTCGTTACACCCCTTCGTGCAGCGAGATGGAAGCACCGCCACCCCGTAGCGCACTTTCACCGCTCGTCGTCACATCGCCGACGTGGTCGGCAGACGCCAAGAGTCGCGCTGCTCATGGCGCTGCGAAGCCCTCAAGGCCACCGCCTGCCGACGACTTTCTACGAGGACTTGCTGGACCGCATCGCCG
Source organism: Aegilops bicornis (assembly GCA_021605145.1). Lineage (NCBI taxonomy): Eukaryota > Viridiplantae > Streptophyta > Magnoliopsida > Poales > Poaceae > Aegilops > Aegilops bicornis. The sequence continues at coordinate 1,595,390 of JAHIAL010000070.1, read as the reverse complement.
AAGCTTGTCGGGCCGCAGCTGGGGCTCGCCTGCACCATCCCTCTCGCTGCCTCGTCCACCGCCGGCTACGGTCGATGTATCCCATGGAGCACCTCCGCCACCTCCCCGTCAGGACGTCACCCTTGGTCCAAGACGCGTGGCCCCACGACGTGACCCGCCGTGCAGGGCGCTTGTCCGCGAAGAAGAAAGCTGCCAGGAAATCCAGCGGCCGCAAGAAGGTGCCTCAGCCTCGCACCACCGCTGCCAAGACCGCTGCGCCACTCGCGGTCGGGCGTGAGCGCCAAGACCAGGCTCCACCTCCACAACGGGCCTCGTGGACCACCGCGGCTGCCGAGCCTTTCACTCCTCGAAAGCACGCGAAGGTCGCTTTGGCCGGGCAAGTTCAAGCCCGACCTACCTCCGTGCTATGACGGCACCCCCGACCTATGGAGTTCTTGCAGCTCTACGAGCTGAGCATCAAGGCGGCCAACGGCGACGAGAAGGTCATGGCGAACTAGTTTCCCATGGCTCTCAAGGATGGCGCGCGCTCGTTCCTCCTGAACCTGCCTGTGGGATCGATATCCTCCTGGGGCGAGATGCGCGAGCATTTCGTCGCCAACTTCTAGGGCACTCTCGACTGCCCACCTGCCGCGGGTGACCTGCGACACATCAAGCAAAGAGCCGGGGAAACCTCGCAGAAGTACATCCAACGCTTCAACAACACTCGCCTCAAGATCCCCAAGGTTTTGGACGAGGCCACCATCCCGGCGTTCTCCAATGGCGTCCGTGATGTCAAGATGAAGGAGGAGCTCGCCATCCATGAGGACCTCTGCACGTCTCTGGAGATGTTCAACATGGCGACCAAGTGCGTGAGAGCTGAGCAAGGGCGCCTCTCCCTGCTCGATCTCCCAACGGCTGACCCAGAAGACAAGAAGGCCAAAGCCAAGGCCAAGGACGTGAAGCGCAAGGGGGCGACCGTGCTCGCGGCTGAACCAGAGATGAAGCGCGGCTGCGAACACCCGTGAGTCATCCAAGGGAAGCCGCCCATTTTCGCCTTTCACAACGCATACAGCCACAACACCAATGATTGTTAGGAGCTCAGTACATACGCTGACGGTGCCTCGCCCACGCCTAAGCGCAACGATCGGGCTACGCATCATGGAGGAGGAAGAAGTGGAGGACGCTGGGACGACCGCGGCCCTCGCTAGGAGTGGCGCGACCAGCCTCGTGAGGACCGCTGGCAAGGCCAGTCTCGCGAGGGCGCATGGATAGATCAGCCTTGTGAGGACTGTCCTCAGGGCAACGCCGGCCTCCCTCCGCTGCCACCGCCACCAAGAAGGAACGACGACCACCACAAGGACGAGGGGTTGGGGGCTTCCAGAGCCACGTACATCGCTTTGCATCTTGGGCGGCGCCAGCCCCTGTGCTCTCAACAAGATCTTCAAGCAGTTCGTCACAGGTGAACTCGCCCTTCCTGTGCTCGAGGCCACACGTCCGCTCGTGTGGTCCAAATGCGCCCATCACCTTCAGCTCATCCTACCAGCTCAAGTGCGCGGCAACTGCCGCCGCCTCCGATGCTTTGCTCGCCATATCGCAATGTCCTTGACACCAAGACCCTCATCGATGGTGGTGCGGGGCTCAATATCCTTTCCATCAAGACGTTCAACAATCTCCAGGTGCCGTATGATCAGCTGCAACCCACCAAGCCTTTCTCAGGAGTGACCGACGGCTCCACCACCCCAATAGGGCAGATCCGCCTCCCTGTCACCTTCGGCCAATGCGACAACTACCGCACCAAGCTCATCAACTTCGACATCGCCAACATCCGTCTTCCGTACAATGCCATCCTTGGATATCCAGCTCTCGCCAAGTTCATGGCAGTGACCCATCATGGCTACATCGTCCTCAAGATGCCAAGGAACCGCGACATCATCACGATCGCCTGCGAGGAAAAGGACGCGGTGTGCTCCCTCGAGCACGCCTACCAGCCCGTGGCGGTCGAAGACCCAGACAACGAAGGTGCCATTTACGCTCCTGAGGCTGTCCCCAAGAAGAAGAAGCAGCTACTCCGCCAAGAGCCTCAGGAGAGCGGTGTCTCCAGCGGCACCACCTCAGGACCCGCGCCCATGGATGGGGCGCCTCCCTCCCTCACATAGGAAGGCGCACCCGACAGCCTCCTCAGGCTGGGCTCAGGGGCTCTCTTCTTGAGGGCCTCTGACTTAGCCAATGTCACAAGGGAGGCGCTCGGGCACCACATGGAGGCATGCTTCATCGCACGCTTCCTCACACGAGGGCACAAGGAATGGGATGCTGTGTGCTTAGGAGTTCATCACCAAGGTGACGGAGGAGCTTAAAGAGGTGAGAGCTGCGCGCGCAAGCCGCCCACCATCTGGGCGCTGCTCCTTGTCCCGGGCGAGGACAACGAGCCGCTCACGCCAACATTCCGTGGCTCAACAGAGCCACATCCTGTGAGCGCTTCCGCCATCGCGCTTTGGTCGGTGTGAGGGCTCCCTCACAGCTACGCTTGCATGCCTTTTGGCTTGCCGAACGCGGCCGTTATCTTCTAGCGTCGCCTGCGGAGCGTTCTGGTGGCTCAGGAGGCCAGGCACCACGCGGTCCTGGCAGAGGTGGCGACGGTTCTTCACGAGCCTCCCGAGCCCCCAGAACCTCCCGAGGTTCATGACCCGGGCGGCTCGTGAGGGACGACTTCTTCAGCACGCATCTTTAGCCACTTCAACATCTCTTCATCGACGGTGCCAGGTGACATTTTCCAGTTTATTCAGTTGGGGTGCCCCTCGGGCTGCATTATCCCCAGGTCGCATGGGCCTGTCCCTGTGACATGTATCCTTTTGCATCTTTGATTTGCTGTGTTGGAGGTGCCCCTCGGGTTGCGTCATCCCCAGGCGCGTGTATCGTTCTTGCATCTATCAGAGCTAGCTTTACCTCCTCCCATGAGTTGCCTTATGATTATTATATGCATGTCCGGTACTTCGATACCATGAACATCGTACTTCTGATGTGATCATCTCAGGAGATTCATTCGGCGCAGGTTGTCTAACCATCTCACAGGGCCATCACAAGTGTGAAGAATCAAATTCAGGCGCAACCCGCCTTGAGGTAGGGCCACGTGAGTCCTGCGCTAGCTCACGAGTGCCCGAACACACCTCCTCTAGCCTCGCTGCAGTGAAGCCACGTGTCGTATGGGTTAGACACGCCTACAGGGCTCCACTGCAGGAAGCCCCACCCACGCACTAGTGGAAGCACCATGCTCATACTGGGCAATGACACGGTCGAGGAGCGGCTATGCCCGTGCAAGTGAGGAAGCGCGATGCTCCGTGTTGGTGATAAACAACTGGGGGCGGCCCCATGGCCGCATCAATCTCTGGGAGCCGTTAGGCTCAGTGCCCTGCCTCATCGCAACACTTTCCGCCCCAGGAGACTTGCGCAAGGGGGCTGGGCACTGGGGCTGCGCTCAGGTCACGCCTAGCGTACACCACCCTGCCAGGTCCCTCGGACCTGGTCGTCGCGCGCCCCTCCCGAGCGGGACCTCGGTGAGAAAAGGTATGGAGGTCTGTTCATACGTCAAGGGGACTCTCGAGCATCGTGACTCAGGAGCCTAATCGGTCACGTAGCTCCCTCACCTTGGTCTCTGCCCCGCGATCCGGACGACCCAACGGCGGTGGAGGTATGCGCGGGGCTGGGCCCTGCCGACGTAGAATGCTAAGGCCTACTCTCGCATCTCCTTCCCGAGGGCTATTTGTACGTCAAAGGGGACTCCCGAGCATCACGACTCAGGAGCCTAACTGGTCATGTAGCCCCTCACCCCTTGGTTTTGTCCTGGTGATCCGGATGACTCAACGGCGGCTGAGGTATGCGCGGGGCTGGGCCCTGCCGAGGCAGAACATTAAAGCAAATGGGAAGGAAATCGCAAAATCCTAGCAAATTATTACAAGAAACAATGTCTCTTAAAAGGTGCAGAACACATAAGTTTTAACGCCTCCACGAGGCACAATGCATGTTGCAGGAAATAAAAATGGAGGGAAGCGTTGCCAGCAAGCTTCTTCTTCAGCCTTGAGCGCTGCCATCGCCCGCAAGGAGTGCCCCATCGTCGACAACGTCGTCGTCACCCATGCCATCGACTGTGGCTGAGGGATCGGCGGTGATGTCAGCCAGAGGCGCGGGGTCGATGGCGAGGAACTTCCACAGCAGGGCCTCAACCTGGCCCTTCACGGCTTCGCCAGCGGCAACACATCGCTCCAGGTCCACAGGCTCAAGCGAGGCTTTGAAGTTAAAGTTGGGGTCGTGAAGATGGAGGTGACTGAAGACGCGGGTCACGACCGAAGTGGAGAGTGCGCGGGCCTCTCCTTCCACCATGGGGCCAACCCCAAGGACAACACCCTCGAGCACCGTGTCCAGCTGGGGGAGCAGCTCGATGGGGCCTTCCTCAGCAGTCACCAACGGCTTCTTCAACCCCCTCCCGTAGAGGTCCCGTAGTGCCTCGCGGGACCTCCGTGATACCTCTCCAACGTATCTATAATTTTTTATTGTTCCATGCTATATTATATTCTGTTTTGGATGTATTATGGGCTTTACTATACACTTTTATATTATTTTGGGGACTAACCTATTAACCGGAGGCCCAAATTAAAATTGTCAAGCTTTCTCTTGCCTATTTCAGTGTTTCGCAGAAAAAGAATATCAAACGGAGTCCAAACGGAATGAAACCTTCGGGGACGTGATTTTCGGAACAAACATGATCCAGAGGACTTGGAGTCTACGCAAAGCAATCAACAAGGAGAGCATGAGGCAGGGGGCGCGCCTACCTCCCAGGCGCGCCCTCCACCCTCGTGGGGCCCACGTTGCTCCAGCGACGTACTTCTTCCTCCTATATATACCTACGTACCCCCAAACTATCAGAGACGGAGCCAAAACCCTATTTCCACCGGGCCGCAACCTTCTCTGCATTCGTGAGATCCCATCTTGGGGCCTTTTCCTGCGCTCCACCGGAGGGGGGGGGCATTGATCATGGAGGGCTTCTACATAAACACCATAGCCTCTCCGATGATGTGTGAGTAGTTTACCTCGCACCTTTGGGTCCATAGTTATTACCTAGATGGCTTCTCTCTCTCTTTGGATCTCAATACAAAGTTCTCCTTGATCTTCTTGGAGATCTATTCGATGTAATCTTCTTTTGCGGTGTGTTTGTCGAGATCCGATGAATTGTGGGTTTATGATCAAGATTATGTATGAACAATATTTGAATCTCCTCTTAATTCTTTTATGTAGCGACCCGACCCGAATGGATCAAGTCTCTGTGCTTAAGTGTCATCCCTGGATCGGTATGCTGACACACACAAGATTTCGAGGATATATAATAGAGGTAAATCACATGTATAAAGTAACGTAAATACTATTACCTCAATCCAAAATAGCGGAAGTAACAAGGTTGTGGATTCCCATCAACACCAACGGCAAAGTTGAGTGTAGAAATTGTAACCCTAACGTATCACTTACTCGTCAGAAGATCCTCGCAACATGAGACGTTGCAGCCACAAAGGGTCAGTACATTGAATGTACTGGCAAATTCAGACCATAGAGCAATAATGAATAATGGCTATCTCTACATGCATATTTGGCTGGTGGAGGCTCTATGGTTACCATGTTTTTAAGTAAAAGCCAATTTTTCCCTACCGCAAAGGAATAAATTTATTTAACTATCATGGTGGTGGTTAAAAATTGAGAATGGTTGACAGCATTCTCAATCCCAATTAAAAGTAATCATTAACAACCCAACAAATTATCTAAGTAACGTGATGAGATCAACAGGATAATCCAAGAACTAGATACTCAAGACGTCCATAACCGGGGACACGACTAATCATGATTAGTTTGTACACTCTGCAGAGGTTTCATGCACTTTTCCCCCACAAGACTCGATCGCTTCCGTTGATTTCTCGCACTTCATGGTGTTTGAGAAGCGGATGACCGAGACACGCTCTTTCGTAAGCGCTTAGCACCTTACGAAGGGTAGACCGTACACCTACTTTCCCCTACAACCGCTAGTCTACCCGTAAGAGTTCGCACGACTTAATCAACTATGCCAGAGCCCATAATGGCTTGTGGCTACACACGGAAGTTTCTAGCATGAATAATTTTATGATCCCTTTGACCCTGGGTGGCGGTCCATAAAAAAAACAGGCAAATCCTGTCTACCTAGGTGCCTAGATAGGCAAATCTTGGAGGTACCTCAATCCACCCAGATGTGTGTTTAAGTTGCCACCTTAGATAAACCATTAATTAACAATCTCACATCTGTCATGGATATTCACTCAAACCCAATCCACGCTTCACGAGCATAGCATGACATAATAAGCAAACGTAGAAGTAACTCCCAAGGGTTTGATAATAAATCAGGTAATAGGTACTACCTCAACTACTTCCCAAAACCCACAATTTAATTAGATCCTAATCATGCAATGTTTGAGGATTGATCTAATGCATAAAAACCGGGTATGAAAAGTATATGATCAAAGTGTGAACTTGCCTCGCAATGTTGATGAAGATGATTCACACTCAAAACTCTTGATAGTTCTACTCGTCACACTCCGGTCAATCTATCGTAAGCAAGCAATAGTAACCACACATAAGCAATCACTCAAACATCTACGTAATCTAAGAAAAAAATCGGAAAACATCAAAACCAAGCAAATAACTCTTGCAACCTAAAACAATTTCTAACACTACCAAAATTATGTGAATTTGGCCTTATCAGAAAGTTTAGGTCAAGAGCTTCGATTTGCAAAAAGAATCAACTCAAACGGAGTTATAAAACTCAAGTTACGATCAAACGAAGTTCAAATTCAAATCTGATCTAATTCAAATTTTAAACTTTCAAAAAAATATGTTTGAGTTGGATTCCTGGATAGAGGAGATCATAACGAAGACGTGAGCGTTGGTTTCGTTGGATTTGGACAAACGAGTAAAAAGTAGTGAGGGTTTGAAGATTAGAGACTAATCTGTAAATAAAATCATCACAGATAGGTCCTTGACTAAAACTAACAGAAAAATAAAAAACTGAATAATGAACATTCGCTAACTAGTTCTAAATAGAGAATGTTCTTTGAATAGCCCTAAAAAAACTAAACCGGGTTTTTAAAAGAAAAACTAAAAAAAACCAACCTAGGGTTCGGCGGTTTTACCGGTTCGGCCGACTCGGCGGTTTAGGCGGAGAAAACCGCCGGCGAAACGGGACGGCGAACGGCGGACGGCGGGCGGCTCCGGTGAACTCGGGAACGGTGGCTCCGGTGAACTCGAGAGGCGGCGAAGGCGTCCGGGAGGGGCAAAGGCTGGGCGGCAGTGGTGGTGGCGACGGGCGGTGGTCGCTGGGTCGCGGCGGTGGCGGCGGCGGTTTGCGGCGCGGCGGCGAGATGCGGAGGGCGGCGCGGGCAAAGAGAGAGAGGCGGGGCAGGGCCGCTATTTAAGGAGGGAGGAGGCGCAAGGCGTGGAGGAGGGCAAGGCAAGGCGGCGCGGAGGCGGACTCGGGAAGGGGACGGCAGCCCGTGATTTCGTCTTGAGGTTCGGTCTCCTCACTGGAGATCGGGACGACACTGGGTGGGCAGTAGCGTTGGGCAGCCCGCCGGTCGGTCAAGAGTGTTTTTTTAATAAAACATTTTCTCAGACAAATAAAATAATAAAAAAACAGAATAAAACAAATATATTATATATGCATATAATATATCGAAATTTTCAGAAAAAGATTTCCTACGACATGAACATATATATAATGCCAAATAAAATCCACACAAATTCAGATAATTCAAAGAGCGTTGCTGGTCTAATAAAATCCAATAAAAATCATTTTAAAAATACCAAAATGATTTCAAATTTATTTCTCTCCAATTTTCTGTTTTAGGGAATCATGTTACCCTAATTTCTGTATATTTTATTTTTGGAGAAAAATAATTTGAATAAAATTCAAATAACTCCAAATTTAAAAATAATTCCAAAAGGACTTCGAATTTGATCCTTTGAAACTCCCAACTCATATTTCATATGTTTTGAAGAAGTCATTTTATCTTCGCCGTGAAAATCATTGAGTTGCATAAAGTTTCAGAATTGGGAATATTCTCAAATGGAATTCAAATATTTTCAACACCCTTGTCATTTAAATAAATGGAAGAAGTCATGTCATCTTCTCTCCGTGGTTTTGTGGTGAAAAGAATTTGAATTCACGGAGATCACGAATGCAAAAAGAAAGTTTGGGAAAGTCCTTTTATTCCCTCTCATTTAACTTTCAAAAAGCTTCAAATTTTACTCAATCAATCACCCAACAATCAAACAATCAATCATAACTATCTATTTATTATAACATTCCAAAATTTAGAATTTTGGGATGTTACAAAACCTACCACCCTTAAAATGAATCTCGTCCTCGAGATTCGGAGAGGCTAGCAAGAAATAGGTTAGGTTCGGGGTCTTCTCAAAATCCATCGATCATCTCCGGGGTCTAGGGTGCTACCACCCTTGGAAACATGGTTACGGTCCCATCAATACTCATATACTCCATCCTTATTCTTGACGGGGCCGGTCTTCTCAAATTCTCGAAAAAAAATCCTTCTCTGGGCTCTTCCGGTAGTGGCATAACCTTTACCGCAATTCTTCTGTCCTTTCATACTGATAAGGTTCTTCTCAGACTGGGTCTTCTTAGCTGACGGGTCTGGCACCAATACTAAACAACTATCGATATCTCATGGTGGTCAACAATATATGGTTTCTCCTGCAGGAAATGGGTCTGGGTCGAACCTCACCGTATATCCTACGATTGGCAAATGCCGTGGTACAAGGGAAAATACTTATACCATTCTAAGGTTTAAACAAGGTTTTGATCGTCGTCTCTCTACTATAGGTAAGTCACTCAGATTTACCATCCCACATATCAAGGCAAATAATAAGAGTAAGTCGGTATGGTGATCAATCCATCCCGCACCCAAATCATTACCTTGTATATAGTTTAGCGAATCTTGCATTCTAACACTCGGTCATCCTCACAAGCATTGCAGAATTTTTCTTGTTGACGAACCAAGTTCCGATATATCCATAGATTCTGCAAGCCAAACAAACATCTATCGTTCCTTAACAACTCTCAGGTTTTGCGTGAACTCCTATAGAATCATCGGTTGATAAAATCGTAACTTCTTCCGGGGTTTTCCTTCAGCAAGAATGTGCTTGCTTCTTGGCAGGTCCTGGGGCCTGTGGGTTATGGCCCATCTCATCACTTGTAGTCCTTGAACTTATCCTCGGGCTTCTGATCATTATTCCAACTTCCAACTTCCTAGCATACTTAAAATCCATCCAATTGTATTGTCTCCCTTCCTTCTATTGGTACAAGTCTAAGACGTGATTACTCAAACTCATCATGGAGTTGCAATTGCTCCATATTTCCAACATATTACCTCCTTTATCCAATAGTACTTCATCCATCCATATTCTTGGGATACCCCACATATCGAGACAAAGCTCATACTTATTTTGTCCGAAATCCACTTCATGGAATATCATTATCCTTTCCAGGGTCAAGCGTCCTCACAGGGGAATATTGGCCATATCTGCATGGCACTTCTTCAACTGGGAAATGTGAAACACGTCATGAACTTCTCACAGTCCTTTGGGTGACTCCAACTTGTTGGCCACTTCTCCCATACGCTCCAAAACTCAGTATGGTCCTACAAATCTCGGGGCTGACTTTCCCTTAACTCCAAATCGTTTAATTCCTCGCAAAGGGGACACACGAAGACATGCTCTTTCTCCAATTTCATAGACTACCTCCTTGCATTTTTGAGTCTGCATAACTCTTCTGCCTGGACTGAGCTACCTTCAGTCTATCTCGAATCAACTTAACATTCTCTCTCAATTCTTTGATCACATTTAGTCCAAACAACTGACGGTCTCCAACTTCATCCCACATCAACGGTGTCTGGCTCCTTCTCCCATACAAAGCTTTAAAAGGGGCCATCTTCAAACTGGCTTGGTAACTTTTGTTGAATGAGAACTCCGCGTAAGGTAGATTATCCTCACTGCTAGATCCATAAACTAGCGCATTACGCTTCTCAACATGTCCTCCGTAATCTGATTGACTCTCTCGATCTATCCATCTGTCTGCGGATGAAAGGTCAGATTGAACTCTAGCCTAGTACCCAAAGTCCGGTGCAGCTGATTCCAAAACTTTGAGGTAAACTGTGTTCCTCTATCTCGACACGTTGGTCCTCGGAACTCCATGCGGACATACGATCTGGTCAAATATATCTTGGCCAACTTCTCACTTGTATAGGTGGTTTTCACCGGGATAAAGTGAGCCACTTTGGTCAAGTTTAATCGACTACTACCAGATAGAATCATATCCCGATCGGGTTCTCGTAAATCCGTAATGAAATTCATGCTGCTTATCCGACTTCCATTCTGCATCGGCATAGACCGTAGTAATCCTGCTTGCTTCGATGCTCGCTTTTACTCTCTCCGCATACATCACCTATGACTACATACTCCGTAATATCCTTCTTCATACCAGTCCACCAGAAACACTCCTTCAAATCCAAATACATCTTGGTGTTTCCAGGGAGAATCGAGTATGGTGAGTCATGAGCCTCTTGGAGTATTAACTTCCTGATCTTTGCATTATTGGGCACATATACACGGTCCTCAAACCATAAGGCGTCGTGCTCATCCTTACGAAAACCTTTGACCTTTCCTTTGCTCATCCTCTCTTTTATCTCAGTAGTCTCTTTGTCATACTTCTGAGCTTCACGAATCTTTTCCAACAATGTACACTGAACTTCCATTGCTGCAACAAAACCTTTGGAAACAATCTCCAACCAAAGTTCCCTGAGATCCTCGGCTAACTCCTTTGGTAATCCTCCGCTTATGAGGGTATTCGTCCTTGTTTTCTTTATGGTTGTGTCCTATTTCTCCACAAAGCTTGTATGCACAATGTTTCTTCATATCCTTTCCATAAGGCCTCAACTTCTGGAACACAAGACGAGATCTTTGCAAAGTCAACTTAAATTCTTCCCAAGTGGTTACTCTTTGCCATCCATTGATGGTTTGGTACATCCTCCACCAAGTAGCAGCACCTCTTTCAAAGCATTGAAGAGCATGCTGGGTCATATCCTTTCCGGCTATAGGGTTATTCTCCATGTGATCCTCCATGTTCTGAATCCATCGGTCTGTCTCCAATTGACTCATCGGTCCAGAAAATACAAGCTCATCTCCATTCATTCTCTATTGGGTCCATGGGTTTTGGGGTGGGATAAGAGAGATAGAGAGGGATGCACACAGTACAAACAATGGTTTTGAAAAGACATATTTTATTGTGGCTGTCGGAAAAACATCAAACAAATGACAGCTCACAAACTTCGCATCTAACGTAAGTGTATAACAAGGGTTTGGTCTTCTAAAGGTCAATAAATCTTCAAAATCATCAAACTCTTCAGGTCTTGTTCATGTCTCTTGTGGTTACTTCCGATCATGCTTGTCATTCTCAAGTTCTTTTGCCAGATCATCTCTGTTGACGCGAAGTCTCTCGTGACATCCTTTAATATTCTGGGGTTGCATTACAAACTTCGTGTTTCAACATCCTTGGCATGAACCATGTTCCCACCGTCCTTCGCCTCGACAAATCTCTCGTATCTCGAGGTTTTAGCTCCTCCAGCTTGGCTACTTTCAGCTTTTGGGTCCTAAGTTCTTCACGAAATGCTTTCTTGTCAAATATAGCTTCTTGCATGTCCATCTTAAACTTCTTGATGTAATACTCCAGATCCTAGTGATACACCGGCTCAGGTTAAAACTTCATCTTGCTGATAGGTGCTTCATCAGCCTTCTACCATCCAATCCTTCCATGCATATGCATGCTTAACTCAGCACGATGACAATAACATAAACGGGCGATAACATCATTGGTAGCCGTGTTTCTGCTCTTGTCATTTCCATGAGCTATCTCTCCATAGTTGATATTTCTGTCTTGGGGCTTTCTTGACGTAACTTTGAGTTTTTAACTCTCCATTTTCCGGTCTTTCTCCAATACACCTTGATCTCGGTATTGACAACTTCCATAGTCCGCCAAGTTCCATAAAGGTAGCCTTCTTAGGTCATACTAATCTGGAAATTCTTCGAAGCCTTCAAATTCTCCTAGTCTTCAGAGTCTTCAACAGTTGTAGTTTCCATTATCATAATGTATGGTAAAATCCTCTTCATTCCAAATGGTCTTAGCTGTCCGATATCTTATACTTCTTGGAGTGGTCTCAGCAATCGAATCTTCGAGTGGTCAAAAGGGGAAAGGGTGCATGGTCTCACTAAAAGGGAATATTTGAATAAGCTCAGAAGAGAAGAGAGGTAAAAGATCTTTTTGAAAATGAAGTAGTAGAGAAAAATCTTTCCTATGGGCTTGCCAGTTTCTAGGGTCACGTCCCCACGGTCAACATGTGCTCGATACCATCTTGTAGCTTAATTCGACCGAATGAGTCAAGTCTTCGTGCTTAAGTGTCATCCTCGGATCGGTATGTCGACACACACAAGACTCGAGGATTTATAATGAGGTAAATCACATGTATAAAGTAACGTAAATACTATTACCTTAATCCAAAATAGCGGAAGTAACAAGGTTTTGGATTCCCATCAACACCAACGGCAAAGTTGAGTGTAGAAATCATGACCCTAACGTATCACTTACTCGTCGTAAGATCCTGCAACATGAGACGTTGCAGCCACAAAGGGTCAAGACATTGAATGTACCGCAAATTCACACCATAGAGCAATGATGAATAATGGCTATCTCTACATGCATATTTGGCTGGTGGAGGCTCTATGGTTACCATGTTTTTGCGAAAAGCCAATTTCTCCATACTGCAAAGGAATAATTTTATTTAACTATCATGGTGGTGGTTAAACATTGAGAATGGTTGACAGCATTCTCAATCCCAATTAAAAGTAATCATTAACAACCCAACAAATTATTTAAGTAACGTGATGAGATCAACAGGATAATCCAAGAACTAGATACTCAAGACGTCCATAACCGGGGACACGACTAATCATGATTAGTTTGTACACTCTGCAGAGGTTTGCGCACTTTTCCCCACAAGACTCGATCGCCTCCGTTGATTTCTCGCACTTCATGGTGTTTGAGAAACAGATGACCGAGACACAGTCTTTCAGAAGCGCTAGCACCTTACGAAGGGTAGACCGGTACACCTAGTTTCCCCTACATCTGCTAGTCTACTCGTAAGAGTTCGCACGACTTAATCAACTATGCGGGAGCCCATAATGGCTTGTGGCTGCACACGGAAGTTTCTAGCATGAATAATCTTACGATCCCTTTGACCAATTCGGTGGCGGTCCATAAAAAACAGTAAATCCTATCTACCTGTGTGCCTAGATAGGCAAATCTCGGAATAGCCAGTACCTCAATCCACCTGCATGTGTGTTTAAGTTGCCACCTTAGATAAAACCATTAATTAACAATCTCACATCCATCATGGATATTCACTCAAACCCAATCCATGTCTACGAGCATAGCATGACATAATAAGCAAACGTAGAAGTAACTCCCAAGGGTTTGATAATAAATCAGGTAATAGGTACTACCTCAACTACTTCCCAAAACCCACAATTTAATTAGATCCTAATCATGCAATGTTTGAGGATTGATCTAATGCATAGAAACTGGGTATGAAAAGTATATGATCAAAGTGTGAACTTGCCTGCAATGTTGATGAAGATGATTCGCACTCAAAAATCTTGATAGTTCTACTCGTCACACTCCGGTCAATCTATCGTAAGCAAGCAATAGTAACCACACATAAGCAATCACTCAAAACATCGGGCAGAACGAAGAAAACAAATCGGAAAACATCAAAACCAAGCAAATAACTCTTGCAACATAAAACCATTTCTAACAGTACGAAAATTATGTGAATTTGGCCTTATCAGAAAGTTTAGGTCAAGATCTTCGATTTGCAAAAAGAATCAACTCAAATGGAGTTATAAAACTCAAGTTACGATCAAACGAAGTTCAAATTCAAATCTGATCTAATTCAAATTTTAAACTTTCAAAAAAAACATGTTTGAGTTGGATTACTGGATAGAGGAGATCATAACGAAGACGTGAGCGTTAGTTTCGTTGGATTTGGACAAACGAGTAAAAAGTAGTGAGGGTTTGAAGATTAGGGACTAATCTGTAAATAAAATCATCACAGATAGGTCCTTGACTAAAACTAATGTAAAAAGAAAACTAAATAATGAACATTCGCTAACTAGTTCTAAACAGAGAATGTTCTTTGAATAGCCCTAAAGAAACTAAACCGGTTTTTAAAAGAAAAACTAAAAAACCAACCTAGGGTTCATGGTTTTACTGCCTCTACCGACTTGGCGGCTTAGGCGAGAAACCGCCAATAAACCAGACGGCGAACCATGGACGGCATGGTCTTGAACTCCTGGAGGCGGCGAAGGCGCTTGGGAGGGCGGACATGGCGGCGGGTGGTGGCGACAATGTGGTTCACGTGGTCGGGCGGGCGGCGGTTTATATGGCTGTCACGCGAGATGCGGAGGGCGAGCGCGCTGGCAGAGAGAGGCAGGGCCTGGGCCGCTTATTTAAGGAGGAGGAGGATGCAAGGCGTGGAGGAGGGGGCAAGGCGGGCGCGGGAGGCGGACTCGGAAGGGGACGGCTGGCCGGCGGACTCAGGGGTTCGGTCTCACTGGAGATCGGGATTTACTGGGTGGGCCGCACGTTGGTATTGGGCTTCGCCGGGTCGAAGAGTTTTTTTAATAAAGCATTTTCTCGCATAAATAAAATAATAAAAACAGAATAAAAAATATATATTATATATGCATATAATATATCAAAATTTTCAGAAAAAGATTTTCTATGACATGAACATTTTTATAATGCCAAATAAAATCCACACAAATTCAGATAATTCAAAGAGTGTTGCTGGTCTAATAAAATCCAATAAAAATCATTTTAAAAATACCAAAATGATTTCAAATTTATTTCTCTCCATTTTTACATTGAAGGGAATCATGTTACCCTATTTTCCGTATATTTTATTTTTGGAGAAAAATAATTTGAATAAAATCCAAATAACTCCAAATTGAAAAATAATTCCAAAAGGACTTCGAATTTGATCCTTTGAAACTCCCAACTCATATTTCATAGGTTTTGAAGAAGTCAGTTTATCTTCATTTGGTGAAAATCATTGAGTTGCATAAAGTTTCGTAATTGGGAATATTCTCAAATGGAATTCAAATATTTTCAACACCCCTTGTCATTTAAATAAATGGAAGAAGTCATGTCATCTTCTCTCCGTGGTTTTGTGGTGAAAAGAATTTGAATTCACGGAGATCACGTAATGCAAAAAGAAAGTTTGGGAAAGTCCTTTTATTCCCTCTCATTTAACTTTCAAAAAGCTTCAAATTTCACTCAATCAATCACCCAACAATCAAACAATCAATCATAACTATCTATTTATTATAACATTCCAAAATTTAGAATTTTGGGATGTTACATTTTATGTATGATTGGTTATCTTTGCAAGTCTCTTCGAATTATCAGTTTGGTTTGGCCTACTAGATTGATCTTTCTTGCAATAGGAGAATTGCTTAGCTTTGGGTTCAATCTTGCGGTGCTCGATCCCAGTGACAGTAGGGGAAACGACACGTATTGTATTGTATTGTTGCCATCGAGGATAAAAAGGTGGGGTTTATATCATATTGCATGAGTTTATCCCTCTACATCATGTCATCTTAATTAAAGCATTACTCTGTTCTTTTGAAATTAATACTCTAGATGCATGCTGAATAGCGGTCGATGTGTGGAGTAATAGTAGTAGATGCAGAATCCTTTCGGTCTACTTGCCGCGGACGTGATGCCTATATACATGATCATACCTAGATATTCTCATAACTATGCTCATTCTATCAATTGCTCAACAAAGAATTGCTTACCCACCGTAATACTTATGCTCTTGAGAGAAGCCACTAGTGAAACCTATGGCCCGCGGGTCTATTCTCCATCATATCTTCCAACACTTAGTTATTTTTATTGCCTTTTATTTTACTTTGCATCTTTATTTCTCTTTACCATAAAAATACCAAAAATATTATCATATCATATCTATCATATCTCACTCTCGTAAGTGACCGTTGAGGGATTGACATCCCCTTTATCGCGTTGGTTGCGAGGTTCTTATTTGTTTGTGTAGGTGTGAGGGACTCATGCGTGATCTCCTACTGGATTGATACCTTGGTTCTCAAAAACTGAGGGAAATACTTATGCTACTTTACTGCATCACCCTTTCCTCTTCAAGGGAAAACCAACGCAGTGCTCAAGAGGTAGCAAGAATGATTTCTGGCACCGTTGCCGGAGAGGTTCGC
Source organism: Aegilops bicornis (assembly GCA_021605145.1). Classification (NCBI taxonomy): domain Eukaryota; kingdom Viridiplantae; phylum Streptophyta; class Magnoliopsida; order Poales; family Poaceae; genus Aegilops; species Aegilops bicornis. The sequence goes on along the minus strand of JAHIAL010000070.1, from coordinate 1,578,989 downwards.
GCCAAGTCAAGTCAAGTCAAGACATACCAAGTACCCATCACAAACTCTCCCTCGCATTACATTATTTGCCATTTTCCTCTTGTTTTCCTCTCCCCCACTTCACCCTTGCCGTTTTATTCGCCCTCTCTTTTCCGTTAGCCTCTTTTTCGCTTGCTTCTTGTTTGCTCGTGTGTTGGATTGCTTGCTTGTCACGATGGCTCAAGATAATACTAAATTGTGTAACTTTACCAATACCAACAACAATGATTTTCTTAGCACTCCGTTTGCTCCCCTTACCGATGTCGAATCTTGTGAAATTAATGCTGCTTTGCTGAATCTTGTCATGAAAGATCAATTCTCCGGCCTTCCTAGTGAAGATGCCGCTACCCATCTGAATAGCTTCGTTGATTTGTGTGATATGCAAAATAAGAAAGATGTGGACAATGATATTGTTGAATTGAAGCTATTTCCTTTTTCGCTTAGAGATCGTATAAAGTTTGGTTTTCGTCTTTGCCTAAAAATAGTATTGATTCATGGAATAAGTGCAAAGATGCTTTTATCTCTAAGTATTTTCCTCCTGCTAAAATCAACTCTCTTAGAAACGATATCATGAATTTTAAGCAACTTGATCATGAACATGTTGCACAAGCTTGGGAGAGGATGAAATTAATGATACATAATTTCCCTACACATGGTTTGAATCTTTGGATGATTATACAAAAAAATTATGCCGGATTGAATTTTGCTTCTAGAAATCTTTTAGATTTGGCCGCGGGAGGCACTTTTATGGAAATCACTTTAGGAGAAGCTACTAAACTCCTAGATAATATTATGGTTAATTATTCTCAATGGCACACTGAAAGATCTACTAATAAAAAAGTGCATTTGATAGAAGAAATTAATGTTTTGAGTGGAAAGATGGATGAACTTATGAAATTACTTGCTACTAAAAGTGTTTCTTCTGATCCTAATGATATGCCTTTGTCTACTTTGATTGAGAATAATAATGAATCTATGGATGTGAATTTTGTTGGTAGGAAAATTTTTGGTAACAACGCGTATAGAGGAAACTTTAATCCTAGGCCGTTCCCTAGTAATTCCTCTAATAATTATGGTAATTCCTACAACAATTCTTATGGAAATTTTAATAAGAGTCCCTCTGAATTTGAGACTAGTGTTAAGGATTTTGTGAATTCGCAAAAGAATTTCAATGCTTTGCTTGAAGAAAAATTGCTTAAGGTTGATGAATTGGCTAGGAACGTTGATAGAATTTCTCTTGATGTTGATTCTTTTAAACTTAGATCTATTCCACCTAAGCATGATATCAATGAGTCTCTCAAAGCCATGAGAATTTCCATTGATGAGTGCAAAGAAAGAACCACTAGGATGCGTGCTAAGAAAGGTTGCGTTGTGAAAGCGTGTTCTTCTAGTTTCTATGAAAATAAAGATGAAGATCTAAAAGTTATTGATGTGTCTCCTATTAAATATTTGTTTTGCAATATGAATCTTGATAATGATGGGACTGGAGATGAGTCACCTTTACCTAGAAGGCGTCCCAAAATTTCAGAGTTTTTAGATCTTGATGCAGGAATTGGTAAAAGTGGGATTGAAGAGATCAAAACTTTAGATATCAATGAACCCACTATCTTGGATTTCAAGGAATTTAATTATGATAATTGCTCTTTCATAGATTGTATTTCCTTGTTGCAATCCGTGCTAAATTCTCCTCATGCTTATATTTAAAATAAAGCTTTTACTAAACATATCGTTGATGCTTTGATGCAATCTTATGAAGAAAAACTTGAGTTCGAAGGTTCTATCCCTAAAAAACTTTATGATGAATGGGAACCTAATATTAAAATTAAAATTAAAGATCATGAATTCTATGCTTTGTGTGATTTGGGTGCTAGTGTTTCCACGATTCCAAAAACTTTGTGTGATTTGCTAGGTTTCCGTGAATTTGATGATTGCTCTTTAAACTTGCACCTTGCTGATTCCACTATTAAGAAACCTATGGGAAGAATTAATGATGTTCTTATTGTTGCAAATAGGAACTATGTGCCCGTAGATTTCATTGTTCTTGATATAGATTGCAATCCTTCATGTCCTATTATTCTTGGTAGACCTTTCCTTAGAACGATTGGTGCAATTATTGATATGAAGGAAGGAAATATTAGATTCCAATTTCCGTTAAGGAAAGGCATGGAACACTTCCCTAGAAAGAAAATAAAATTATCATATGAATCTATTATGAGAGCTACTTGTGGATTGCCTACCAAAGAAGGCAATACCTAGATCTATCCGTGTTTTTATGCCTAGCTAGGGGCGTTAAACGATAACGCTTGTTGGGAGACAACCCAATTTTTTTTAGTTTTTTTGATTTTTGCTTCTGTTTAGGAATATATCTTTGATCTAGCCTCTGGTTAGATTTGTTTTTATGTTTTAATTAGTGTTTGTGCCAAGTTAAACCTATAGGATCTTCTTGGATGATAGTTATTTGATCTTGCTGAAATTTCCAGAAACATTCTCTTCATGAAAACAATTGTTAAAAATCACCAGAACGTGATAAAATACTGATTCCAATTACAGTAGATCAATAAACAAATTATTTAGGTCGTCCTATTTTGGTATATTTTTCTGAGTTCCAGAAGTTTGCTTTAGTTACAAATTACTACAGACTGTTCTGTTTTTGACAGATTCTGTTTTTCGTGTGTTGTTTGCTTATTTTGATGAATCTATGGCTAATAAAATAGCTTCTAAACCATAGAGAAGTTGGAATACAGTAGGTTTAACACAAATATAAATAAATAATGAGTTCATTACAGTACCTTGAAGTGGTGTTTTGTTTTCTTTCGCTAACGGAGCTCATGAGATTTTCTGTTAAGTTTTGTGTTGTGAAGTTTTCAAGTTTTGGGTAAAAGATTTGATGGATTATGGAACAAGGAGTGGCAAGAGCCTAAGCTTGGTGATGCCCATGGCACCCCAAGATAATCTAAGGACACCCAAAGGCCAAAGCTTGGGGATGCCCCGGAAGGAATCCCCTCTTTCGTCTTCGTCCACCGGTAACTTTATTGGAGCTATATTTTTATTCACCACATGATATGTGTTTTGCTTGGACCGTCTTGTATGATTTGAGTCTTTGCTTTTTAGTTTACCACAATCATCCTTGCTGTACCCACCTTTTGAGAGAGAGACACACATGATTCGGAATTTATTAGAATTCTCTATGTGCTTCACTTATATCTTTTGAGCTATATAGTTTTTTCTCTAGTGCTTCACTTATATATTTTAGAGCACGGCGGTGGATTTGTTTTATAGAAACTATTTTTCTCTCATGCTTCACTTATATTATTTTGAGAGTCCTAAAAAACAGCATGGTAATTTGCTTTAATGATGATAGGCATCCAAGATTAGTAAAAAATATTTTTTCTTATGAGTGTGTTGAATACTATGTGAAGTTTTGATGCTCGATAATTGTTTTGAGATATGAAGATGGTGATATTAGAGTCATGCTAGTTGAGTAGTTGTGAATTTGAGGAATACTTGTGTTAAAGTTTGCGATTCCCGTAGCATGCACGTATGGTGAACCGTTATGTGATGAAGTCGGAGCATGATTTATTTATTGATTGTCTTCCTTATGAGTGGCGGTTGGGGACGAGCGATGGTCTTTTCCTACCAATCTATCCCCCTAGGTGCATGCACATAATACTTTGCTTTGATAACTTGTAGATTTTTGCAACAAGTATATGAGTTCTTTATGACTAATGTTGAGTCCATGGATTATACGCTCTTTCCTCCTTCCACCATTGCTAGCCTCTCTAATACCGGCCAGACTTTTCACCCAGATCATACACCCACCATATACCTTCCTCGAAATAGCCACCATACCTACCTATCATGGCATTTCCATAGCCATTCCGAGATATATTGCCATGCAACTTACCATCGTTCCGTTTACTATGACACGCTCCATCATTGTCATATTGCTTTGCATGATCATGTAGTTGACATCGTATTTGTGGCAAAGCCACCGCTCATAATTCTTTCATACATGTCACTCTTGATTCATAGCATATCCCTAAGACACCACGGAGGCATTCACATAGTGTCATATTTTGTTCTAAGTATTGAGTTGTAATTGTTGAGTTGTAAGTAATAAAAGTGTGATGATCATCATTATTAGAGCATTGTCCCAAGTGAGAAAAGGATGATGGAGACTATGATTCCCCTACAAGTCGGGATGAGACTCCGGACGAAAAAAAAGAGAGAGAAAAAAAAGAAAAAAATGGCCATAAAAAACAGAAAAGTCCCAAAAAAAGAGAGAAATAGAGAGAAGGGACAATGCTACTATCCTTTTTTCCACACTTGTGCTTCAAAGTAGCACCATGATCTTTATGATAGAGAGTCTCCTATGATATCACTTTCATATACTAGTAGGAATTTTTCATTATAGAACTTGGCTTGTATATTCCAATGGTGGGCTTCCTCAAAATGCCCTAGGTCTTCATGAGCAAGCGAGTTGGATGCACACCCACTTAGTTTATTTTGTTGAGCTTTCATATACTTATAGCTCTTGTGCATCTGTTGCATGGCAATCCCTACTCACTCACATTGATATCTATTGGTGGGCATCTCCATAGCCCGTTGATACGCCTAGTTGATGTGAGACTATCTTCTCCTTTTTTGTCTTCTCCACAACCACCATTCTATTCCACATATAGTGCTATGTCCCTGGCTCATGCTCATGTATTGCGTGAAGATTGAAAAAGTTTGAGAACACCAAAAGTATGAAACAATTGCTTGGCTTGTCATCGGGGTTGTGCATGATTTAAATACTTTGTGTGGTGAAGATAGAGCATAGCTGCACTATATGATTTTGTAGGGATAACTTTCTTTCACCATGTTATTCGAGAAGACATAATTGCTTAGTTAGTATGCTTGAAGTATTATTATGTTTATGTCAATATTAAACTTTTTTCTTGAATCTTTCGGATCTGTATATTCATACCACAAATAAGAGAATTACCCTGAAAATTATGCTAAGTAGCATTCCACATCAAAATTTGTTTTATCATTTACCCACTCGAGGACGAGCAGGAATTAAGCTTAGATGCTTGATACGCCTCCAACGTATCTATAATTTTTGTTGTTCCATGCTATATTATATTCTATTTTGGATGTTTTATGGGCTTTATTATACACTTTTATATTATTTTTGGGGCTAACCTATTAACCGGAGGCCGAGCCCAAATTGTTATTTTTTGCCTATTTTAGTGTTTCGCAGAAAAAGAATATCAAACGAAGTCCAAACGGAATGAAACCTTCGGGAACGTGATTTTAGGAACAAATGTGATCCAGAGGACTTGGAGTCTATGCAAAGCAATCAACTAGGATAGCACGAGGCAGGGGGCACGCCTACCCCCCCAGGCACGCCCACCACCCTCATGGGGCCCACGTTGCTCCACCGACGTACTTCTTCCTCCTTATATACCTACGTACCCCCAAAGTAATAGAGACGGAGCCAAAACCCTATTTCCACCGGGCCGCAACCTTCTCGCAATTCGTGAGATCCCATCTTGGGGCCTTTTACGGTGCTTTCCACGAGGGGGGGCATTGATCACGGAGGGCTTCTACATCAACACCATAGCCTCTCCGATGATGTGTGAGTAGTTTACCTCGGACCTTCGGGTCCATAATTATTAGCTAGATGGCTTCTTCTCTCTCTTGGATCTCAATACAAAGTTCTCCTTGATCTTCTTGGAGATCTATTCGATGTAATCTTCTTTTGCGGTGTGTTTGTCGAGATCCGATGAATTGTGGGTTTATGATCAAGATTATCTATGAACAACATTTGAATCTCCTTTGAATTCTTTTATGTATGATTGGCTATCTTTGCAAGTCTCTTCGAATTATCAGTTTGGTTTGGCCTACTAGATTGATCTTTCTTGCAATAGGAGAAGTGCTTAGCTTTGGGTTCAATCTTGCGGTGCTCGATCCCAGTGACAGTAGGGGAAACGACACGTATTGATTGTTGCCATTGAGGATAAAATGATGGGGTTTATATCATATTGTATGAGTTTATCCCTCTACATCATGTCATCTTACTTAAGGCATTACTCTGTTCTTTTGAACTTAATACTCTAGATGCATGCTGGATAGCGGTCGATGTGTGGAGTAATAGTAGTAGATGCAGAATCGTTTCGGTCTACTTGTCGCGAATGTGATGCCTATATACATGATCATACCTAGATATTCTCATAACTATGCTCAATTTTATCAATTGCTCGACAGTAATTCGTTTACCCACCGTAATACTTATGCTCTTGAGAGAAGCCACTAGTGAAAGCTATGGCCCCCGGGTCTATTCTCCATCATATTAATCTTCTAACACTTAGTTATTTTTATTGCCTTTTATTTTACTTTCCATCTTTATTTCTCTTTATCATAAAAATACCAAAAATATTATCTTGTCATATCTATAAGATCTCACTCTCGTAAGTGACCGTTAAGGGATTAACAACCCCTTTATCGCGTTGGTTGCGAGGTTCTTATTTGTTTTTGTAGGTGTGAGGGACTCGTGCGTGATCTCCTACTGGATTGATACCTTGGTTCTCAAAAACTGAGGGAAATACTTATGCTACTTTACTGCATCACCCTTTCCTCTTCAAGGGAAAACCAACGCAGTGCTCAAGAGGTAGCACTCCGCACGAGAGAATCGGCTGCACGATCGCTGGCAAGGATTTTGCCTTGGCCTCCAGCTGGGCCTTCTCCGCCCACCTCCTTCTTCGCCTTCTCCAGCGGTCACGCTTATGCGACTGCTCCCCGCTATTGATTGCTCCAGCTTGGTGTCACGACCGGCGATTGCGTCTTCTCGAGCCTTCAGCTTCTCCTCCCGCGCCTCGCCCTAACGAGCCTCGGTGGCATGCTCGTTGCACAGGGTCTCTAGCTCGGCGTTCGCCACCTGACAGCTCTCCTTGGCAGCCTCAGCATCCTTCAACGCCACGTCGCGAGCGGCCGCGACCAGGCCGACAACCTGTTTATCTTCCTCGGAGGCCGCTATGGCTTGGCTCCATGCTGCCCTTACGGACACATCGGATCGCAGCCACCCCGAGGTTAACTCCAAGCACCCCGACGCCAGGCGACGGTCGGCGCCTTGAAGGTCGTCATGAAGCTGGGTCAACACGGAAAGGGCCTCCTCCAGAGCACCAGGCGAAGCAGGAGAATCATGGCCCGGCAGCATGATGGAAGGGGGAGGAGACATCGTCGGCGCGAGGATCGGCAAGTTAGCAGCAGCAGAGGGGGCCGGGGGCTCCGGAGCCTTCGGGAACTCAGCAGGTGAGCTGGGGGCGACCACCTCCTGAGCCAACTTGGCCACAAAGATTGCCTTCTCCTGAGGCCGAGCCTCCGAGTCTCGCGAGGATGACCCGGCTGCAGAAGCGCGAGAGCCATCACCATCCTTATGTGCCAGAGGCGGGCGCTGGCCAAGGCAGTCACTGGTCTCACGATCGTGGTTGTCTCCTTCTTCTTCTTCACCACCAAAGATCGCCTAACCATACAAGAAGAAGGCATCAAGATACAACGACAAGAACAGGGAACAAAAAGATCAAGGCGGAGCACTTATCGGGTCCACGGCAAAGGTAATCCCTCGCCTCTTCGGGGAAGCAACATGCCCGCGGTCTTCGCGAAGCCGGGCACTGTGCACGAGCCCTGGGGTAGACGAGGCGCGGCGCCTGGCTCACGGCATCCTCGACCAGCGACGAGGCAGAGGCACTGCCTCGCGGGATCAGTGTCGACATGCTCTTCTTCGGCACCCCTGCTTCAGCTCCTTCCGAAGGGTGCCCTTAGACCTCGTGGTGACCTCGGCGGAGTGCGGCGACTCGCTCACCGGGTGCTCGCTGGTGTCGTCGTCATCAGGGAGGGTGCGGAGGAGTTCGGTCTGGTCCAGAGGAGAAGTCCGACCTCTCCTCCTGGTCGGACTCGCCGGAGGACAACGTCACCGGGGAGCTTGGGGACCCGGTGGGTGCCAGTGGAACGAGCCCACACTCGTTGAAGACATGCATGGCGGCGGCGATCTCTTCCCCATCCGGGCGGCGGTATAGCGGGAGATGAGTATCTGGCAGGCAACCTTGGTCCTTCCCGACCAGGAGGCGTAGGACCTTGTTCAGCTCCTCTTCGGGCAAGTCGTCCGGGCGCAGACGGAGTTTGCCTCCCTTGTCTGTGAGCTTCCACAAGGGGCGTGAGAGCGCCTGGAGCGGAGCCAGGCGCTGTGTCAGGAACTCCTTAACAATCATGGTCCCCGTCAGCTTCTCCGCCGTCGGGTCATCCGGCTTCAGGTCGGCCACCATCTTCTCCATCAACTGCTACACCCGGGGATAATTGAGCTTCTCGTGATTCCATCCCTCGAGAGGCACTGGCATCCCAGTCGGCAGCGCCAGCCGAGGGTAGGAGCGCTTGGCTTCCATGTAGATCCACTTGTTCCTGAAGTCCTCCAACTTCTTCCCGGCTCGCGAGATCGCATTGCTGGCGCTGGCCGTGATGAAGTTGGCACACCCCGAAAACTGGCCCTCATTGACCCGGAGGTAGTAGAAATGGCGGAGGAGCGCCACAGACGGCATCACCCCCACGAATGCCTCGCAGTAAAAGGAAAAGATCAACAGGAGGAGGACGGAGTTAGGATGAAGATGGAAGGTGTGGAGATTGTAATGGCGAAGGACGGCATAGAAGAAGCCGGAGAAAGGGGGACCAGCCCCGCCAAGACACCTATGCAATAAGAAGGGATAGAAGGTACCGCCCAAGGTATCCGGCTTGATGAAGCCGGCCCGGAGCACCATCTCTCCCCCCTCATTGCTGCTGCCCGCCGTCACTAGGAGCACGGTGTCAGGACCCCGATCCCAAGTCACACCGATCTAGCATGTAACACATCATATCACTTTATGCCTCACGCACGGTATCCCCACGGGTGCCACCTTACCTCGCCCGGGACTGCTTGGCGCCTTTTGGCTCACGTATATGATAGTGTCGCTAGAATCCATATGACAGGGAACCCAGGCCGACATGACTACTCGTAAACCCAAGGTGGCACTAACTTACAGGGACAGGCATACATGCCCCAGCAACGAACGTGTCAGTTATCAACGTATGAACCCAAGTCGTAGCAAGCTACAAGGAGTTAAAGGAACAACGCGTGACAGTTCCCCGAAGGGACAGACACAGGAACGAAGAAGGACACATGTCGGGCAGCCTAATTGTTCCGGAGCACTAGCAAGCTACCATGGCTCAGTGGAAGCACTAGGAGACATTTACACATAAGAGAGGCTACCAAGAATAAACAACTAGGTTGTCGGATCCCACACATACCAAGCATTTCAAAAGCATACACACAATATGCTCGATATGTGCAAATACAACATGGCATCACAACAAAATTCTACGACTCAAAGTATTTATTCGATAGGCTCCGAGGAGTCATACATCGTAAGAATTACAATCATGGGTCACATGACCCAACATACAGAGCATACAGGCAACGGAAGCATAACATGTCTGAGTACAGACAACTACAAATGAAAAAGGTTGAGAAGCCTGACTATCTACAAGACCGTCCCAAGGGTGCAAGATCGTAGCTGAGGTATCAAGCTAAACGTTGGAGTCCACGTGGAACTATTAGTGAGACTGAAGTCTCTCTGCAAAACATAAATTAAGCAAACGTGAGTACAAATGTACCCAGCAAGACTTACATCAGAACTATCTACATATGCATCAGTATCAACAAAGGGGGTGGTGGAGCTTAACTCCTGCAAGTCGGCTTTGACTCGGTGGATATCCTATACTACTACTGCTGGTACCTATTCGGAGGTGGCGCACACGAGTCCACATATTCACCATATCAATACACCACTATGGATCCGCTCCCGCCTCCCTACGAGAAGGCCATCCATAGCACTCCACGCTATCTTGGCGCATTTTAGAGTATCCACTTTCACTTGTCTATGAACTGTATAAGCAACCCAGAGGTCCTTATCATGACGCCGCTATTTGAATTGATCATTTATAACCCTGTAGGGGTGTACTTCTGCACACACGCTCTCGCCACTTACCGCCATGTACACGTCATGTATCTCGGCAACCTTCAAGCGGAAGCCTTGCGAGGGTGTCGGCCAGGACCTGACTAACCACGCAAGTCCCTAGTCCAGGTTTATCGCCTATTCGGGTTCCATCCGCAAGGAGATCCGCCCGGGGTGTCGCTCACGGCCCCGAACGATGTGTACAGGGTTCCCAAGCCCACCAAACGGGCAATGCTTGGTATACCCGGCCATGTTGCCTAGTCTGTCCCAAGCCCACCTGTACCGGGTGCCACTTGGTAGACTACAAACACAACCAACAAACACCTAAAACTAGTTGCAACTCCTGGACAGAGATTAGGTTGATTAATAAGTTGAGAGAGCTTGGAGTGCCCGGAGCCCAATGTGTGGTAGTAGCTGTTCATGGATCACAAACACAGAACTCAGTTCCTGAGGACAGTTTCAATGAGACAACCCACCATGTACTCCTACATGGCCTCTCACCGCTACCTTTACCAAATCGTGTTCACACACTTAGCTCTCAACAGTAAGACATGTTCACCACATTCCAATTCATCCCTGATGAATCAGACCTGACTCAACTCTAAACAGTAGAAGGCATGACAACAAGCATGAATGAGTAGGCACTTCAGGGCTCAAACAACTCCTACTCATGCTAGTGGGTTTAATCTATTTACTGTGGCAATGACAGGTCATGAAGAGGAAAGGGGTTCAACTACCACAGCATGTAACAGTTGAATCGTTGTTGTCCTAATGCAGTAAAAGAGAGCATGAGCGAGAGAGTGGGATTGTATCAGAATGAACAAGGGGGTTTTGCTTGCCTGGCACTTCTGAAGATAGTATAACTCTTCATTTGTGTCATCGATCACAACGCCGGAATAACGTCCACTGAGAGGGAACAACACCGGCAAACGGAGAAGGAACACATCAATGCAATGCAACAATATGATGCATGAATGTGACATGGCAATATGCTGTGATTTGAGCTAATGTAGCTAGCATCAAGTTAAATGAAGTTGGTTTGAACTCAAGGTTCAAATTCAAACTCCATATGTTATTATTCACATGCCATTTAATTGATTTGACCTGATCAGCAGGTCTAACTTGCTTTAACATGCATGAAAACAGTACCATTGGATAGATTGGATTTTTACTGATTGTTTTTCATTTATAAATTATTTCATTCTGAGCAACGGTTGATTTTCTATTATTTTGAGAAGTTTAGACTATTTTCTGAAATTCATTAATCATTTTCTAATTTATTTTAATTCCAAAAAATATTATCACACAAGATGACGCCACCGGTGACATCAAGGTCAATCATACCGAGCCGGAGTCAAACCTCGACTGTGGGGTCCACTCGTTAGTCTCACACCTAATTAATAAGGTTAAACTTAATCCTAAATAACCTGCTAGCTGGGCCTTGGCCCACATGTCAATTACTAGGGCGTCATTAGGTTAGTTTTAAACAATGTTTAGCCGGAGCTAACTCGCCGGTGAGGTGTCACAAGCAGGGGTGGCTCGGAATCACCCATTGTGGCACGGTTTATGACGCTGTTGGGTTCTACTACAGTTGGGGTTCGCGCATCCAGCGGTGGCAGTGGAAGGGCGCGAGGTGGCCGGAGTTGAGCATGGCATCGACCTCGGCGGGGTCGGAGCTCGGGCATCGACGAACCCGACGATGCAAGAGGCAGGAGGATCGACAGTTAGCACCTACGGGTTCTACAAGCGCTCACAAGGCCAACGGGCATATGCACGGGACCATTTGGTCACCGGAGCCTCATCACCGGCGAGCTCGGGCGGCGGCATGATTCGGTCAACATGGAATCGATGGCTACAAAGGCGAATTCGTGCATGGAGATAGGGGGAAAGACTGGGGTGCTCACGATGAGGTTGATGAGCAGGTCAGCTGGCTCTGGGAAGGCCTGACGGTGACGTGGCGTTGCCGGCGATCTAGGACGACCGAGGAGGAAGACCGTGGTGTTGGAGATGAAGCAGAGTTCCTGGCACCGCTTGACTCGGTGGAGAGGACGGCGATGTCGTGGTGGAGCTCGGGGATAGCTTGGAGAGGCTAGGCGGTGGCCGCGGCAACGGCTAGCGGCAGCGATGGTGGCGTTCGGTCGCGGGAGAGAAAGGGCGGCAGAGGAAGGGATGAGCACGAGAGGGAGTGAGAGGGGCCTGGTGGGCTGCTGGTGTCTCCAGGGAGCCGCGGGAGGAGGCAGGGAGGCACGAGGTGGCCTAGGCGCATGCTCGCACGCGCTGGCCACACGCTCGTCCTCTTGGCGCGATGGAGAAGACGACAGGGGTTGTCCTGCTGGGCTGGGCTGCCAGCTACAGTGGTGGAACGGGTAGGCCTACCCAGGTAACTCTCTCTCTCTGCCTTTTTCCTATCTTGTTTCTGTTTTTCTTTTTCTGTCATTTTTTTATTTAGTTTAGGCACTAAACCATTTGATAAATCCCGAAACCTTTTATGGGCACTAACTAAATTATTCAGAGGCCCTCACCAAGTTTCAAAATTGTTGGAGCTAGTTGAAATATTTATAGAATTTTAAAGGTCCAATTCAAATACATATTGGATTAATTCAAAGCCCATTTATGTCCTGAAAAAATGTCCACCATTTTTGGTTTAGGTTTTCACCTTGTTCCATAAATTATGAACATTTTTTAAGGGCATTTTGGGTTCATTGAAAAAGATTTTACTTGAGCCTATTTGATTTTATTTGATGCTAGGGTGTGTTCAACCCCCATTTCATATTTAAATGAAATTTAGACATGATGAAATGATGATCATGCAAGGACAAGCAAGGCTAAGCTCGGGCTGTGACACACGACGGCGAGGTTCTTCTCCGTGGATCAGACGTGCTCAGGCAGGTGCTCGAACCGGGAGGGCGAGCGTGATGCTCGCTTTGTTTGCGGCCATCGGGCCGCAGTGCTTGGGGGAGAGTTTCGCTGGATCTGGAGGCTCTCTGGGCGAGAAGGAGAAGGGTATCTAGAGCAAGACGAAGGAAGGGCAATGCGGGGCAAGCGCCAGCCTTTTTGTCAGGCAAGGACGGTTGCCGAGGCAGCATGGGGAAGCGGGGGCGCCCACTTCATGTCAATCACCGCGTGTCGAACGTGGCTGCAGGCAGTTGGGGCCCACACTGCTCCACCATTGCCCTTTGGCTTCTCCTCGAAGCCAAGTTCGAGCGCGCCTAGGGCCCGGGGCTACTCTTTAAGATCCGGGGAACGAGGGTACCAGACTTGCTCGTCATGCCCATAGCGTGGTTCGCCAATGGCCCTAAGACGGCCCAAATTTCAAAGAATAAAGAACTCAAGACCCTCGCGAGGCGCCAAGCCTCGTGAGGCGGACGACACCAAGACCTACCTAGGGGGCGGCCTCACTAGGTTGGCTCCCGAGGAGCGGAGATATCTATGCAAGGTGCACCTCACGAGGTTCGTATGACGTGAGCCATGACGACCAAGACCAGGCTGGTGCCAGCGGGCACAGTGTACCAGTTTCCTCTTTGGTGCTAACGAGGCAAGCGCAGGTGCGGGGTCCAGAGGAATCAAGCAAAGGTTTCCATATCGGTGCAACAAGACCAAGACTTCCAGGACGGCAGGATGGAGGTATCGTAGAGCCCACCACAGCGTCATCACCAGAGCCTTTTGCAGGCGAAGACTACTTTTGTCAGGATAGCTTGTACTAGTTGTCTCCCCTCAAATTTGGCCGTTGTGGGATCCCTCCCCGCCTACATTTGGGAAGAGGACCAAGGCAACTATAAATAGGACTTAGCCACCACCACAGGAAGGGGAGAGAGGGGACAGATCGATTCCACCCTGACCATCTCACCAGCTCATCGAGGTCAAGAACACCTCACCTCCTGAGGCTGTTCAACCACTGTACTAGTTCATCCTCAGCCCCTCAAGGCAATCCACCACAAAGCAGGAGTAGAGTATTACACCGCAAGGTGGCCGGAACCAGGATAAACTGCCGTGTCTCTTGTCCCCTGGGTTCGCCGAGCTAGACCGTGAAATCGCTGAGCAGGCAGATTGGGAAGGGAGAGTTCTTCGCACGCACCCCAGAGTTCAAACCTCTCAAGGGTCTGCAGGACCCTAAATCCGACAGGGGGATGTAAAAAAACATCAAAAACGATGCAAAACGTTTGCGATGGTGGAGACATCAAACACGGTTTAGTTTTTAGTTACGTGTGCGATGCGGGGCATACGGTTGATCCAGAAGAACTGTTTACGATGATGCAGAACAACAGAAAGGGACATCCATATCAATGTGTGTATGCGAGAGCACGGATAATCGTTTGCTCCGATGAACTGTGTGCTATTAGGGAATGCAATGTAAATGATCATCCAGATCAAGGTGTGTATGCGATGTAAATGCATACGGTTCACTCGGACGAACTGTTTTCGATTAGGGAAGAGAACAGAAACTGTTCAACTTAACATGATGTGTGTGATATGCGGCATTTGCATTGAGCCAAAAGAACACAAATGAGTCGTGTAAACAAAATATGTGTGATACACAGCAAACAGCCCATTCGGATGAACTATTTGTGATGAGAAATTATAACACAGACGGTTACGATAGTTAGTTCGTGTGCGATTCTGTTCATACAAAAAACTTTGAAAAATGCAAACTAGTTGCATGCGGTGGCTAGGAGTATTGCACACGATGCGGCTGCAAGTACTCGTGTGCGATGATTAGAAAGTTACACATACGTTTCCTTATGTTAACATGTGTGTGATAAATAACACGTGGCACCGCATATGGTATTCGGGTTGTGTGTGTGCTCCACTTAGTCTTCCGCGGCCCAAATGATGCTTCCTCACTCCACATGGGTGAATTGTAAAATCCACGCCTCTTCCCTCATCAGTTTCCTGCCACCAGCTAATGGCTTGATGCATATAACCCAGACGGCAAAACACCATCGCGACACTCTGCGCAGATCTAGTCCTCACCCATCTACCATTAATTATTCTAAGCATGCCAGGCAACGACCAAAGCTTCAACGTTGACCCCTACCTGCGTTAAATCTTCGGCGAGTAGAATGAGCCAGAGTAGGTCGGGGAGCAAGAGCTTCACCAGCTGTTGGGGAAAACAAACAGGGCTATTTATTTTCCCCTGACTCGTGCATAGACAGTGAAGACACAAGCACGGGAGCAAGATTACAACACTGGATCGGGCCTAAGTACAAGAGACCAAGATCTTCAAAGGACCAACATACAGATCAAGAGGACCAAGACCATGCCAGAGAAGTAAGAAACCACCATGTTGGGGATATTACTATCGGTGTAAACCGCCAGACAAAGCCGGGTTAACTTCGTCAAGAAGTTGAGTATGTTAAAGCCCATGTAGGCGTATGAGGGCTCAAGGCCCATAGTCGGTTTGATGCCCGTGAGTCGTAAAACCGGCCGATATGTAACTTGTATTGTAAGTTAGGAATAGTGGAGACCGAGCCGGATACATCTATGAACCGCATCGGGACTTCAGAAACCGACGGGCGCCACCCATGTATATAAGGGGACGACCCGGCGGCGGTTCAAGGAGAACAGACAACAACTCGAGACTTAGGTGAAGCTTGTTTGCTCCCTAGTCATCGAAACCCCATCAATTCCATCACAACTAGACGTAGGCTTTTACCTTCATCGAAGGGGCCGACCTAGTATAAACTCTCTTGTGTCCCTGTGTCCGCTTTAACCCCTTCAAGCTAACCCATAACGATGGCTCCACGACTAAGTCCTTTCATGAGGACATCTGCCGTGACAAAACCATTTACGCTTGGCGCCACCGTGGGGCTATCGCGACGATGGTTTCAAGTTCTTGGAGGGCAACTTCGGCGACTCAAGGGCTACGCCAGGGCGGATGACCAAGAGTCGCCGCGGCAAGCTCTACATCGACGATGCAGGGTGGGGCCCCGAGGCCGGCTCGATTGAGCACGGGTACCGGGTCCCCTTTGGTGCCATACACGCCTTCATCGGCAAGATCGGTGGAACTGGGCCCCGAGCCGACATCCGCACCGACCTCGCTTAAACGGCTCGGCCAGGCGTGATTTGCCCAGTTAAACCGGCCGTGAAGCATGCCTTCGTGGGAGTCATCCACGGAGGAGAATATGAGGATGGATCGAATCGGTGGCGAGACCGGCTGCTTATTCCGGGCGACGAGTCCTCAACCGGAGAAACCGAATCGCTGTATCAGCCTACAAGACGGCCGGATTGGAGGCTGTTCCGATGGCGACGATATTCCGGACCCCTCTCATCTCGCCCAACCGGGTTGGAATATTCATGGCGGTACACATTGTGCGGCGATCCACTCTTCGACCGCCGCAGCAATGATCTCCGGGTTAGCAATGGCGACGCACGCCGGGCAGGAGGTCCCGTGCACCCGCCGCTCAAGTTTTATCTCGACCGCTTTGATGCGTTGGCTGCGCTTTATGGCGAGAGGCTAACCCGCGATCGTGACGCCACAACGCAGAAATTGCAAAGGTGAGGGAACAGATCACTCAGGCCAAGGCCAACCTGGCAGCCAAGAACGCCAGGATGGTCGCAGAGCGGGCCACTTTGGATGCGCGGGCCTATAGGCTTATGCTGGATCAGACCGCGTCGCATGAAGTCCTTAAGAGGAAGCACCGATCTCGCTTACCTCCGGTTTTCAAAGCCAGAAATCTCTTTAACACCCCAGGAGCAGGAACTAGTAACCCGCCGGTGGTAAACCGGGCGGAAGCACCTGGGACGGGCGGGCCGTTTCAGCCTCGCCCGATGGATCCGCCGACGTAACAACATCGTGCCTCACCGGCCTGTCCGACACCTCCGGGTCATTATTCCAATCCAATGGACAATCTTGTCGCCGCCGCTTCACGCATCGGAGGCCATTCCGATTGAAGGTGATTCTCCGCAGTGTGGAGACGCGCTGGTTAAGGAGCTTCTTGGACAGCTTTTGATTCAACAGAAGCATTTTCATACAGCCGTGACCGGATTCACTCCACCCCCCCCCCCCGCCCAAGCCGGAGCTAGAACAGGCGTATGGATGAACCGGCTGTATCAAGTAATGCACGAAACCGTGAAGCGCCCCGTGGCAATAACCCGGCAGGTGGTATTGGTGATGCTCAGGAAGTGGTGGACCGGCCCGGCAAGGCAGAGAGGCCGAAGAAGCGGCGCAAAGATGAGGCTCGTCACCACGCCCGGTTCGTCCAACCACCTCGGTCGAGCCAGGGGTTATTTCTAGTTCTTTGGGGGTGCCTGCCTTGTCCCGCTTGACGTAATGTGCGCCCGCCCAAGGATTTCAAGGGCCCGCAAGGTGCCAAATTACACCGCCGATTTGTCTCCGTAAACATGGGTGGAGAGCTATGAGATGGCCATGGAGATGCTTGATGTGGATGATGCGGCGCAGCGAAGTATTTCACCATGATGCTTGAAGGGACAACCCGCATTTCTGGTTAAAAAGCTTACCGCCAACTCTATCGGTTCATGGGCCCAGCTATGCGAGCCCGGTTTATCCAGAATTTCAAGGATACATGTAAGCAGCCCATGTCGATAGTGGACTTAGCGGCCTGTGTCCAGGAGGAAGGAGAGTCAACAACCCGTTGGGTGCGGCGGGTCTCGGAAATTTTGCATTCATCAAACCGTATCAACGCTGATACCGTGGTTATAACCTTAGAAGGCAACTGCCGGTTTGAGCCTCTGAAGTTGAAATTGGGACGGATGAAACGCCATTGCAACGATATGGGGACCCTCATGGCTACAAGTTAGTGAAGTATGCTGATTCGATAGTACCAAGGATCCCGAAGTCCGATGATGACAAGACAGGAAGGGAAACAAGAGCAAGAACTCCAAAGGGCAAGAACACAACACGGCAAGGTCATGGAAACGGAGGCAAGCGTAAAGCGGATAACAAAGATGGACTTTGTGGCTAATACCAAGACACAGGATGTGGGCCAGCGACGAAAGGGTAAACCGCCGAATCACAGAGAAGCGCCAAATCCTAATCCGGATCGCCTCACCTATCTCTTAAACCAGCCCTGTCCAAAGCACGGGACGAAGGAGATGCCAGCCAACCACCTTTGGAAGGATTGCTACATTATGCAGGAGTTCAAGAATTCTAGTGCTTTCCGATATGATCACGGATCAGGTGGTGGCTCAGGATCCGGATCCCATGGGCCGGGTTACGGTGGAGGAAATTCTGGTTCGGGCTTCAATAGTAATCAGGGCGGACATAACAATCAAAATAATCAAAGTAGCCAGGGTGGTTACAACCATCAGCAGCAGCAGTCGGGTTATCGAGAGCAATCCAAGAAGCTTGAATAGCGGGCAATATCATGTCTTCACCACTAGCTTGGACAAGCGAGACCGGAAGCTTCACAAGCGGCGGTGAATTCTGCTGAACCGCCGTACCTCGTTATTTACGCTGATGCGAACGTACCAATCGTATGGAGCAGAGAGGATCACCCTCCCCGGGTTGACAATCCGGTCACTAAGCGTTGGTGGTGGCACCTCGTGTGGGAGGTTATAAATTCACCAAGGTGCTCATGGATGGAGGGAGCAGCATTAATATCCTATACTATGAGACCTTCCGCCGTATGGGGCTAACAGACAAAAATCTTAAACCATCCAATACGGTATTCCATGGCGTGGTACCTGGTAAGTCAGCATATCCTGTTGGTAAGATAGCTCTGGAAGTGGCCTTTGGAGACGATCATGATTCCAAGTGTAGCGACTAGACCTCAAACAGTCTGATCTCTATGCTCAGTGTCATCCCTGGATCAGTAATGCTGACACCACACAGTACTCAGAGGATTTATAACAGAGTAGCAATCACACACTTATTACAATCGAATGTCTCAAGAGAGAACTTATTAAAATAAATATGGCTTAAGGCCATGTAAATACGATAACAGCAGAAGGCTTGGAAGAATAAGTGAGTCCATCAACTCCAACGGCATCACTGAGTATAGAACCACGACCTAAAAGCACCTTACTCGTCGTCTGAAAAGTCTGCAACATGAAACGTTGCAGCCCGAAAACGGTCAAAGACATGTAATATGCCGCAAAGTAACACATAGAGAATAATGGAATGAATAGCCTATACTACATGCATATTTGGCTGGTGGAAGGCTCTATGGTTACAGCTTTTATGCGAAAAGCCAATTTTTCCCTACTGCAAAGGAATAAATTTATTAACTATCATGGTGGTTAGAAACATTGAGAATGCTTGACAAAGATTCTCAATCCCAATTAAAAGTACTCATTAAAAACCCAACAATATTAATTAGAAGTAACATGATGAGATTCACATGATATCCAAGTACTAGATACTCAAGATGTCCATAACCGGGCACACGGCTAACCATGATTAGTTTATACACTGCAGAGGTTTGCGCACTTTTCCCCACAAGACTCGATCGCCTCGCTTGATTTCTCGCACCACAAGGTGTTTGAGAAACGGATGACCGAGACATAGTCTTCGTGGTGCTAGCACCTTACATGTGGGTAGACCGCACCACCTACAACCCCTACATCTCGCTAGCCTACCCGTAAGAGTTCGCACAACTTAATCAACTATGCCAGAGCCCATAATGGCTTGTGGCTGCACACGTAAGTTTCTAGTTTGAATAATCTCATGATCCCTTTGGCCTGGGTGGCGGTCCGAAGAAATACAGGCAAATCCTGATAGAAACCAGGTGCCTCAATCCACCCAGATGTGTGTTTAAGTTGCCACCTTAAATAAACCATTAATTTCAATCTCACATCTGTAATGGAATTCACTCACCCAATCCACGTCTACTAGCATAGCATGGCATAAGCAAACATAGAAGTAACTCCCAAGGGTTTGAAAATAAAACAGGTAATAGGTACTACCTCAACTACTTCCCGTCCCACAATTTAATTAGATCCTAATCAATGCAATGTTTGAGGATAGATCTAATGCATAAAAACTGGGTAGTAGGAAAGGTATGATCAAAGTGTTACTTGCCTTGGTCGATGATCCATGAAACCTAGAGACTCAAGTAACAAAGCGGCGACCGGGTATTCTATCGCAGACAAACAAACAAGCATACAATAAGTACTCATCTAATGCACAGGTAACACTCAAATAGATCTAACCAGATTGTTCAACTTAAGAACTCCGGTTTGCAAAAAGAATCAAATCAAACGAAGCAACGAAAGTCAAACGGCGAAGAAATCAGCTTCGTTTTACTATTCTGGATCTAGGTCAACTTTTACAGAAACAAAAACTTGTTTAAGTTGATTATTCAGAAAGAGGGTTTCGAGACGAAACTCCAGGCGCTTGAATCGCCTGATTCCGACAAACGAGCGAAAAGTTATACTAAAACGAAAATCGGATCCGAAATCGCGATCAGAAAAATCGCGGATTAAATCCGAGAAAAAGAAAAAGACGACGAACAGATTCGAAAAATAAAATAAAATTAAAAAAAAAACGAAAAAAACCGAAGAAAACCGATCGGTTTTTTTTAAAACCGGCACGGTTTACGAGGCGGCGGCGAACCTCGGCGGCGGCGAACTCAATGGCGGCGGCAAGGCTGGCTGGGTCTCGGGTGGGCTTTGGGGCTCGGGGTGGTCATGCTATTTAAAGCGCTACTGAGCGGAGTCCCGCCGCACGGCCCGATAAGGCGGTTCGTTTTTTTAATAAAACATTACGCGCAGAAAAAAAATCAAAAGAAATTCTAAACGGTCTCCAAAAATCCCGAAATAAATTTTCCCCGGTTTCTAAAATCAAGCTGGATTTAATGAACATTTATTTGGGGCCTAAATGCAATTTTGAAAAACGCGTATTTTTCTTAAATTCAAATAAAAAGGCGAAAAACTCCAAAATAAAATCTTATTTGATTTTATTATTAAATCTTCATTATTTCTTTATTTTGGGAAAGTTATTTTATTCCTCTCTCATATTTTTGTAGTAGAAATAATTGAAGATAAAATAAATAAAATCAAGGATCCTATTTTCAAAATTTGAGAAAGCTCAACATGAAAATAACGAAAATCCCCAACTCTCCACGTGGGTCCTTGAGTTGTGTAGAATTTTCTAGGATCGAGCAAAATGCAACTAAAAATATGATATGCATGATGCTCTATGTATAACATTCCAAATTGGAAATTTGGGATGTTACACCAGGTCAGAGACATTGACTTTTGAGGTGGTGAACATCCAGAGCCCATATCACGCCCTATTTGGGCGGCCGGCTTACGCCAAATTTATGGCACGGCCTTGTTATGTCTATTTGCAGCTCAAGATGCCGGGTCACAAGGGAACAATAACTGTTCATGGAAGTCGCAAGATTGCTTTGGAGTGTGAAGAAGGTGATGCGGCCTATGCAGAGTCGGTTTGTGCCACGGAGGAGTTGAAATACTACAAGGATAATGTTGATACGGCGGACATGACTCCATTGAAGAAGCCAACCATGAGCATGATCCGCCCTAAAGTTCAAATCGGTAGTCGAGACTAAGCTTGTTGACTTCAGCACCGCGATTCGTCCAAACAGCTTCAAGACGCATTACCAACTTGGATCCGAAATAGAAAGCGGCGCTCATCGAAGTTCATCCATGAGAATCGGGACATTTTGCATGGAAGCCTTCCGACATGCCGTGTGTACCGAGGCAACTCGTGAGCACACTCTTAATGTCGATCCTAAGTACAAACCGGTGAAAATTTTCTCCGCGGTTTAACGAAGAAAGGCGCAAAGCTATTGGAGAGGAGGTGGCTGTGCTCTTAGCGGCTGGTTTTATTGTTGAAGTTTTCCATTCTCGACCGGGTTGGCTAATCCGGTGCTGGTCCTTAAGAAAACGGCACCGGCGCATGTGTGTGGATTACAGACCTTAACAAGGCTTGTCCAAATAGATCCTTTTGCCTCCCCGCATTGATCGATTATTGATGCTACGGCGGGTTGTGAGCGCTTGAGTTTTCTCGGATGCATATTCTGGTTATCATCAGATCAAGATGGCGATTAAGGACCGTGGAGAAGACGCCGCTCATAACTCCCTTTGAGCCTTCTCGCTATGTATCTATGCCCTTTGGGCTCAAGAGTGCCCAGGCAACTTATCAACGGTGTGTACAGAATTGCCTTCATAAGCAAATCGGCCGTATTGTACATGCCTATGTGGATGATATTGTGGTTAAGTCAAGGGAGAAGGAGACTCTGGTTGACGATTTGAAGGAAACCTTTGATAACCTGCGGACATACAAGATGATGCTCAACCCGGCCAAGTGTGTTTTTGGTGTACCGGCAGGCAAGTTATTGGGTTTTCTGGTATCCAACAGGGGAATTGAGGCTAATCCGGAGAAGATCACATCTATCACCTCCCTGGCTAAACCGAAGTGTATCAATGACGTTCAACGCTTGGCAGGCCGGATTGCGCACATTGCGCGGTTTATCACCGCCTTGGTGAGAAGGCGATCCCTTTGTATCGAGATGTCAAGAAAACGGATCAATTCATCCGGAGTTCACCACCGATAAAGCGTTTGAGGATTTAAAGCGGCAGCTAGCCAATCCGTCTGTTCTTGCCGCCTCCGATTGACAAGGAACGAAACTGCTATATCAGATGTGGCAGCTAATGCTCGTGCGATCGGCCAGTAGCTATTGTGGTGGAGCGCAAAGAGGCGGGCAATGAATATCCGGTTCAGCGTCCGGTTTACTATATCGGCGAGGTGCTTATTGAGTCCAAGCAAAGGTACCCGCATTAGCGTAAGCCGGTGTATGGAGTTTTCATGGCTTCGGAAGCTTAAGCAATACTTCCGTGGACATCCCATCACAGTGGTCACTCGCTCCTTTGGGAGATATAATTCGTATCAGTGGAGGCAATCGCCGGATTGCCAAGTGGGCTATAGAGCTTGGGCCGCACGGACTGAAATACGTGCCTCGAATGGCGGTCAAATCTCAAGCACTTGTAGATTTCATCAATGATTGGACGGAACTACAAGCACCTGAAGAAAAGCTGGATCACACTTATTGGACTATTCATTTTGATGGGTCCAGGCAATTGGAGGGCTCGGGGGCTGGAGTCGTGTTAACTTCCCCACGAGGTGATAAGTTCTGTTACGTTCTCCGCTTAATGTTACCTTGTACTAACAATGCAGCTGAGTATGAAGCTTTACTCCATGGTCTCCGGATGGCTAAGGAGATGAATATCAGCCGAGTTAAGTGCTTCGGTGACTCGGACTGTGGCCCAACAAGTGTCCGGCACTTGGGATTCCAAGGATCCGCCATGGCACCATATCGTCGTGAGGTGGATATTGTTGTGGGTCACTTCAAAGGATATCGTGGATCACGGGATGACGGAAGAACGGCAGCAATGACACTTTAAGCCGGTTGGGCTCTCAACGTAAATCGGTCTCGCCTAATGTCTTCTTGGATGTTCTGCATAACCCGTCTGTCGAGCTCCGTGGTGAAGAGGATTTGGCTATTCCTGATCCGGAGGCTCAATTGGTGGCGGCTCTTCATGTCATTCCGGATTGGACGGTTCCTTATCTTGCGTACATGAACCGGGGCGAGTTACCAAAGGATGAGACTCTGGCCAGGCAGATAATTCGGTGGTCCAAGTCCATGACTATTGTTAATGGCGCGTTGCATCATTGCGCGGTGTCGTATGCGTTTCAACGTTGTGTGTCTCCCAAGGAAGGCTGTGAAATCTTGCGTGAAATCCACGAAGGGATTGTGGTCACCATGCCGGTTCAAAGTCTTTGGTGGCTAAAGCGTTTCGTCACGGCTTCTATTGGTTGACTGCTCATGCTGATGCGGAGGAGCTGGTTAGGCAATGTGATGGCTGTCAGAAGTTCTCAAGACGCGCTCATGTGCCGGCTCAAGAATTGAGGATGATTCCAATTACTTGGCCGTTTGCGACTTGGGGGCCGGATATGGTTGGGCCTTTCAAAAGGTCCATGGACAAGAAGACCCACCTTTTGGTGGCGGTTGACAAGTTTACAAAGTGGGTGGAGGAGGAGCCTGTTAGTAAGTGTGATGCAGCCACGGCGGTTCAATTCATCAAAAGGTGATTTTCGGTTTGGCTTTCCACACGCATCATTATCGATAATGGTACCAACCTGTCCAAGGGTGCTATGAAGGAGTTCTGTGAACGTGAGCACATCCGCTTGACGTTTCATCGCTGGCTCACCCGCAGTCCAATGGCTGCTGTAGAGGGCTAACCAAGAGATCTTACGAGGCATCAAACCCCGGCTTGTGGTTCCTTTGCAGCGGACGCCGGGTTGTTGGGTTGAGGAGTTACCATCTGTATTATGGAGCATCAATACTACACCTAACAGATCGACATGATACACACCGTTTTTCATGGTCTACGGAGCGGAGGCAGTTCTCCCTAGTGACATCCGTCATGATTCACCTCGTGTAGGAGCTTATGTTGAAGCGGACAACGAGGTAGCACGGCAAGATGCTTTGGACCTGTTGGAGGAGGAGCGTGACATCGCAGCTGCCCGTTCGGTGATTTACCAGCAGGATCTTCGTCGTTATCACAGTCGCCGAGTTAGAACCAGAACCTTTCAAGGAGATTTGGTGCTTCTGCTCATCCAAGACCAGACTGATATGCACAAGCTATCCCCACCTTGGGAGGGACCTTTCGTGGTCAGCAAGAATCTACGTAATCGGGTCATACTATCTAATCGATATTCGAGAGCATAAAGACTCACGTACATCAGAGGAGGAGACCAACAGGCCGTGGAACATAGCTCATCTTCGGCCTTACTATACTTGAGCCATAGGCTCTACTTATGTACATATTATGACAAGTGTATATGTTATGATCAATACAATAAACCGGAGCCTTAGCTAAAGCGGGGTCTCTGTTATTTTTACATCATGAGTGGTTACACGGAGTTTTTGTCTTAAAGCGGCCTCCGGTTTACCCTTTGAGTTAGCTTTTTCAAAAAGCTTTATATCATATCACTTGGGGGCTTGGTCGGTATACGAACCAATGCAACACCTTTTGATAGGCGAAAAGCCACATAATCACTTGGGGACTTGGTCACGCCTAAACCGGGCCACGCCTCTTGATCGTCCTAAGGCCACAGAATCACTTGGGGGCTTTGGTCGAACTCCGCCAACTATCGCTACACCTCTTGATCGGTGTAATGCCACCGTGCATCATTTTGGGACCTGGCCGATTTGAACCATAGCTACTCCTTATTGGGGGCTTGGTCGTGTCCGACCATGGTAATGCCACTTGATCGGCTCAACAGCCTCTTTTTTGCAAATGATTTTATCTTTGTCTTTGTTTGAATTTTGTCTCTCTTTCAATGCATATTTCTTTTGTTGTGTTTTTAAACCGACAATTATTAAACCGGTTTGACTGTCAATTGACGGAACACGATCCACTCTTAATCCGGAGACTCTTTGCCCGGTTTGATTTTTTGTTAACATCCTATTACGGAGTAACACCAAGTGTTCATCAGAACACGGAACGGTTTACCCGGGTAAACCGACCTTATATACACATGGAGCTGTTTTCTCCTCCAAAGCAGAAAGTGGGTTTCTTAAAACTCCGCTTTCAAGATTGGCACAGGCAACTTCATGCCCTACGATGGCAGGTATCATATATCTCCATCTTTGATCATATGTTCAAATCTAAGATATTATCTTTGATTTGATATACATAGATATTATGACCCGCCTGGTGATACAACCACGGCGGCGTTTTAAGCTTTTTGGCAGCAGACATCAGTTTAAGATTGATGATTCAACAGAAGCATAAGTTGCAATAATTATGCACGAAGGCATATCAAAACCAAGTGTGGCAGCTAGCCTATTACAAGGCAACGCGGTGCCCAGATAAGATCATTGTTTTCTGCATAACATAAAGAAGCAGTAATTTAAACCGGCTTCCGGTTCATGCTTGGTCACCAGCTTGGCCTGATGGTTGCGGGTCATCTCGCGCCGCTTCAACCTCTGCTTCCCTACCAAAGGGTCGGAAATCAACAATTGTCGATCGATTCCGTTAATGCTTGAAAGATAACTTCATCATTGATCACCAACGACGGTTCAATGTCGGGGAGCGTAAGTATGCTTACGGATTGGAGGTATAAGGTTCTCCGCTTCAGGAATTGGTGCAGCCACTGCTTGTTTTGTCCATCATATTGAGCTTGATAGTGAGACAAATCTGCCTCTTCAACCAATTGACAAGCCGTAGGGCGACTTCCCGGTTTATAGCTCGAGATCCTCTTCACGAACTCGTCCCGCCTTCCTTCAAGCTTGGGAAGCCCTGGCCGCTTCAACAGATCAAAATCCGGCACCCATGCTTTTTCCCAGACATATGCGTTTATAGCACCGGTTCTAGCAGCAGATTTCTTTTAACTCTTCAACCCGGGCAGGAAGCATCGACAACCTTTAATAGTGTCCTCGGATCAAGGTGGGCGCCGGGTTGTTGTGAGAAGCAGTACAGATGATCCGTTGCGCACCAGTATACAGTTGTTCTATCAATGTATAGGCGGCTTTCAATTTCTTCCGCAGATCTGATCCCAAGTGACCAATAGGTGTCCCTGTATCATTGAAAGGGTTAGTAAACCGGCAGTTACATGAGAAGGCCTCATTACTTAAGAAATCAAGAAGGCTTACCAAAGACAGCAGCGGTCATGGCATGCACTTGCCATTTTACACTGGTCAATTCATCCACCACCGGGTTTGAGTGCAGCCTCGGCTTTTTCTCGCTTGCCTAATTAAAGCGGCTTTTTCAGTGGCCCAATCCGCCCGCTCCTTGTTGAAACCCTCTTTAAGATTTTCCATGACGCTTAAAGCGCTGGTTAATTCCTTTTTTGACTTAGAGGTTTCAGCTTGCTGGGACTTCAGATTTTCTTGCAGATCGGCGATTTGACTTTCTCTCTTGCTCAGATCAGCCTGCATACAGATAATCATTTGATAAGGATTGCGGTACAGTGTTGAAGTAGCAACCACATAACAAGTTATGCCCTTGGTACTTGGGGGCTAATGCATATTTGCTTTTCAGCATACAATTTCTATATAAGTCCCAAGCTCAATACAAATATTCAACTTGGCACTTGGGGGCTAATGCCTGTTTGCTCTATCCTTTAGTGACACTGGATTTCTTACTGTATAAAGTCCCGGTTTAACTACATTAAGTTAAACCGGCCCTTCGGGGTTACATTCCCAAAGTACAGCTGCATTAAAATTGGAAAGTCGGTTGAAGTTGATATCTTAAAACCGTCACTTGGGGGCTATTGAGCGATGATTGAAATATACAAGCAGATAGTCATATGGAAATTACCTCATATTCGTCCTTCCTTCATCATATTTACCGCATCGCTTCATAATCACTAATTTGGTGTATAGCCGATTCAGATAGCTGGAATGAAGATCTTGGGTGTTCAGAGCGGCATAAGTGGCCAAATCGGCATTCCATTTGCCTTTGCCAAATTCAGCAAGTTCATCTTTGGCAGTGTGCTTAGATAAAGCGACAGGATTACCTGGCTCAGAACGACCAACGCCAGTAATAACAACATCATCATCTTTGGCTTCACCGGTCCGCACTAGGGTCGCCGGTTTATCAGTATGCTTTGATGAGCTTGTTGTTTTATCAGTCTAGACATGACTTGTGGGTTGATTTAAAGGGCCTGTGGCATCAACATGTGCCTCTTCAGCAGTAACATCATGATCTTGCGATGGTGGGTTGTTCATCACATCATCACGGATGGGTTCTTCGGGATCCGTATTTTCGTCCGGTTCAGAGCGACATTTTCTTTCTACCGCTTTGTCCGTAGGAGCTTTCTTGCTTGGCCTAGGCTTGGCCTCGAAAGGAAGAAGGCGGATAAGTCCAAAGGAATATTGAAAATAATATATCAAAAAACATTATAAGGAATATGGCTCACCCAAGCACCGCTCGAGTGGTGGAAGTCGGGTGGTGATGACTCACGGAAGAAGATGAATGAGAAGTGCCCTGATAATTGGAATCAGATGGATTAAGAGGTTGGCAAAAACAGCCCGCTTTAGGACAAGCATTGGCAAAGGAGTTAGAGACCTCTGAACGGCTTTTCCGAACCGGACTGTTCGATAAACCGGCGGAGGTAACTACTCCGTCATTGCGGGTTGCCAGCGGGCGTAGCTTCATGCTGTTGTGTCTTCATAAGAAAGTTTGGGTCCAAATAAGCAATAGGATGAGAAAATTTAACTTTCCGGTTTGCCCGACGGATTTTTAGTGAAGGCAAAGGGTTTGAATCGGAAGAAAGAGCGATTACCTCTACAACATCAGCGTGACTAACTTCAGCGTCGTCCTGGCAATAATCATTATCAATAAAGTGTGTGAAAAATAAACCAAGTGAGTCAAGCTCTACCTCAAGGTCCAGGTTACCCACATCATCGTCAGCTGGTGGATCGGAGGATGCAGTGGTTCTCTTCCTGTTAGCTGGTTTCTTCACAACTATGGTTTTGGTCCGGGTTGGTTTCTCCGGTTTCTCTTGTGGAGGCTTCTTGCTATAATGGATCATCACCCTGTTTGAAAGATGTTAATGTCAACAAAGGGTGTTTAAACATAGTCAGATTTCATGAAAACATAAGATATGAGTCTTACAGCTGGCGGTTTGTTAATGGCACAGAAGGGAGGCAGGCCGGTTTGAGCGCAAGCAGCTTCCGGTACATTTAATATCTTCTTCACAGCCTCAGTAACTTCGTCATCTGTCAGTTGAATATCAATATGCCGTAGAGGGTCTTTTTCACTTCCTGTGTATTCGCACATCAAACCGGAGCGCAGGCTTAAGGGCAATATACTCCAAGATATCCAACAGCGAGCAAGGTCAACTCCTGTCAACCCGTTAGCCATGAAGGCCCTGAGCTTGGATAATTGAGGAGCATATTTGCTTCTCCTTATGATCGATCTCTACCGGGGAAGGGATATGTGTTTCTTAGCCGCTCCGGACGGTAACCCGACAAGGGATTTTCTCCATCAGGAGAGGTATCTTTGCAGTAAAACCATGTTTGATTCCACTCTTTGGGATGGCTGTGCAGTTTGGCGTGAGGGTAAGTGACCTCTTTCCTCTTTTGAATCGCCATACCACCTAACTCTGTATTGGGACCATCAGTAAATTCGGTGCGGCGGTTCAGATGGAAGCAATCTCTGAATAATTCAACTGTGAGCTCCTCTTGAAAGTACACCTCATAGAGCACTTGAAAGTGACAGATGTTGGTTACGGAATTGGGGCCAATATCTTGTGGACGCAGTTGGAAGTTGGCCAAGACATCCAGATAAAACTTTTAACCAAGGCGGATCAAGCCCGGGCTAGATGGTCAGCAAAGACGACAACCTCTCCATCTTTGGGTTCTGGAGGACATTCCGGGCCAGGGACCCTCTAGTAAACAACATCTTTTTTGCTTAAAGCGCCGGTTTGGACTAGGTTATTCAGTTGAATCTCGATCACTCCAGAAGGGACCCAGTTGCACTCGTACACTTGTTTGGCCATGGTGCAATCTACAAAGCAGTAATACCGGTTCAAGAATATGTTGGAAGGGTATACATTGATGCATTCATTGCTAAACCGGAAGCAGTTACTTACAAACCGGAGTTTTGAGAAGTGGCAATGCTTAGCTAAGGAATTCTGGCGGTTCAACAAGGGGACTAATGGTATATACCGAGTTGTCAATTTTTCTACAAAGTTAAACCGCTTGGTCTAAAACATTGAAGAGTCAAGATTGCAGATGAGTAGGTATGCGAAAAACAGGTTTCACAAAATTACATCATAGTTTTGGATTTGGAACATGTTCAGAAAAAGAGATAAATAGTCAAGGTCCGAAAGGGAGCAATACCAAATCAATGAGCAAGGATACAGGGAGATTTATGGCTTTGAGATGTGCAAGTGACGACGGATGATAAAAACTACCACTACGCAGAACAAAGATTTGAGACTTGTCTAAGATTTATCATATGAACAAGAAGAAAGCGATGAACACCAAGAACATGGAAACCCTAGAGCAGATCTATGATGAAAAAGATAGAAGACTTACCAGTCGAGGAAGAAATGGAAGATCGCCGCGATGCTCTGTATATCTGTGTGATGGAAGCGGCCAAGGTTGGTGCAAAAGTTGATTTGCGGCAGCGGAGCTCAAGTGAGGCGGCGTGAGGAAGGCAAGCGAAGGGCACGAAGGGAAAAAATAAATGACCCTTCGGTCTTATTTATAAAGCAAGGGACATGTGTCAGGCGCGAAAATCAAGGGGCCGCGAGTTTGGAAACGGAGCTGTCGCCTCGATTGTCGCAAATCTATTAAAGAAAAAAGGTATCTTGGATAGCTTTTATGACAGGTGACGTAACGCCGGTTTACAATAACCAGAGAAGATGACATCATGGCGGTTCACCAAACTACACCAAGACGCTGAAGATGAAGTTTTTGCTAAGGATTGACATGAACCTGTTCAAATAAATCTGTGGCCTAATGTTGTGGATATTACTAAAGGGTGTAAACCGCCAGACAGCCGGGTTAACTTCGTCGATAGTTGAGTATGTTAAAGCCCATGTAGGCGCATGAGGGCTCAAGGCCCATAGTCGGTTTGAGGCCTCAGAGCCGTAAAACCGAAGGCCGATATGTAACTTGTATTGTAAGTTAGGAATAGTGGAGACCGAGCCGATACATCTATGAACCGGCGTTGGGACTCTCAGAATCGACGGGCGCCACCCATGTATATAAGGGGCGACCCGGCGGCGGTTCAAGGAGAATGGATAACAACTTCGAGACTTAGGCGAAGCTTGTTTGCTCCTAGTCATCGAAAACCCCATCAATTCCATCACAACTAGACGAGACTTTTACCTTCATCGAAGGGGCCGAACTAGTATAAAACTCTCAAGGCCCCTCGCATGTCCGGGCTTTAACCCCTTCAAGCTAACCCGTAACGATGGCTCCATGACTAAGTCCTTTCATGAGGACATCTACCGTGACAAAACCATGACACACCAGGAGAAAGGCCTCCCTTGCCGGGCAAAGGAGCTCGGGCGAGGACGGGTTACCTCGGAAGAAAACCGCTGAAGACACCCGGCAGGGCCTCGCCGGACCATGAAGTGGAACCACCTCACCAAACCACCTCACCACGACGCACGTTGTCAGTTAGTGCGGTGTCGAGCCACAAGGTGACTAAGTGGCAGCCATTTGCCAATATGCCGGCCTCTTTCTACAGGAGATACTCATAGGCGACACCCATCCTGCGACGTGTCAAGTGAGCAGGCGCGAAGCTAGCAAGATAGCCCGACCTGGCTTGCCGGGCAAGCGACGATGTGACGTTGAGCGGCTCATTTAATGTGCCCTGTCAGCCTACAGAGTTAGGTATGATAGCACTATTTGCTATCTTATCAGTGCACAATGACTGATTTGCCACTATGGTGACCCCTTAGTCTATAAAAGGAGGCCCATGGCAACCTTAGAAAGGTTTGGACCCTGTGTTAGTGAATCCACCCCCTCATATTTCGTACTCTCGTAGCCGTTTCGCCCTGTGGCAACCCCCGTCGAACAAATGCACTCGACCACCACCATTTTTCCACCATCAATCCACCAAAGTGAGTAGGGTTTTACACCTCACGGGCGTCCGAACTCGGGTAAAATTGCTCGTGTGATCTACTGTCTTGCCTCACGCTTCTTCGCTTTTGTGCAACGTGACATCCCTCGCCCGAACCAGCAAGGACCATTGGTACCATAGGTGGCTGTGGTTTTGCACGACATCTTTGGCGCGCCAGGTAGTAGGTTCACTTGCGCGAGCCTGAAAGCATGAGAAGCGCACCATATCCATGGTAGCCCGCTTGAAGCTTTCAGCATCTGTGGAGTCTATGAAGATACGAAGACCAAGTGGGGCCATCCCCGCGCCCGCCTTATTCATCACCATGCTCAGCCGTAGCCGCGGCCACGACGAAGATTGCTGTCGGCGGTGATATGCTCCTCTCGGCGACCCATGTGGCGCGACCGCTGCTCAGGCGCCGTTCAAGAAAAAGGGACAAGGCGTGCGGGTGCAAGGTTCCTCTTTTTCGTCCCTCTCTTTCGTAAGCGGTGGATCCACCTTGGCCCTGGCATCGTCAATGTCGATGACTACCGCGCGATACTCTGTTCTGTATTTACCCTGCTTTGGGAAATCCTAAGTGAAATGCTGGTATGAATCCATTGGTTGATGCCCCAGCAAGCGTGCTGCGGCAAGGCCGTCTACATTGGCGTAATCCATGCGACAGTTATTGCCAAGCTGTTCGAGAAGAATGGGGGACAGGAAGGGGGACCAGAAGAGCCCGGCACCATACCCCATTGCCCGCCAGACACACATGACGTGTATTGGTCCCTGCCGGGAATCATAGGGCTGTCTGTTTGGCTCCCATCCATCTGGACATCGCGAGTGCACTAGGCGCACGTGGCCCGACGGAGGGAAAAGGAACTAAAAACAAGAGCTAAGTCTACGCATTAGTTTCTTGTTAATGCATCTTAGATTTTTGCGATCGTTTATCCCTTAGCTTTAGTAAGTGTTCGTGTTGTGAAAACCCTCATGTGATGGAACCTTGGCTAGTTTCTTTGTTCGTACCATCGTCCTGTCTCGAGCGATGCTCAAAGAACTAGAGGCTGCGTCAAGAGCTACCTAGGAAAAACTTGCCGAGACGCATCCACGCTAAGATGAATGTTATGGGCCAGACCCTTACGACAATCGCGGCAATATGATACTGGCAGGCATCCAGAACAGACATAGGGATTAATCATATGAACACAAATGTATAAGCTCAAAGGGATAAACACACATTTAGGATTCAACGGAGAGCATCAGTTCCACACAAGCATAAATGATACAGTACCTAAACACAAAGCATACGTTATGTTTTGTTACAGGCACTACAAAAAAATACACTTCCGTGATGATACGTGTTTATCACAGTAGGTCACGTTTTTTGTCGTGCATGTACATCCATGACGATTTTATGACAAAATCAAGATAGTCATACCTGTGCTGTCGTAGAAGTGTTCCATGACAATACCAAAATTATCATCACGGAAGTGTCCACTTCCATGACGATAATAGCGCGTCATGGAAGTGCTTTCGTCAAGGATAACCGACACGTGGCATTCTGTTAGGACCGGATTTTGGGATATTAATTTCCCAGAAAACGGCCCTTGTGCTCACCAGCCCCAGGATTACTATTAGCTGATGAGGCACCAACTTGATACAGAAATTCCAAGCAAAATACAAAATATGTAGTACAAGACCATTACGGCCTATGAGTACAACAAATGGTTTCTAGTGATTGATGGCGAAGGCGGTTTAGTTCATCTCCGTCTATGGGACTCCATTTCCCATGGAACAGCTGACCTGGATAACTCCTATCTTCGCGAGGCTGCTATCACCGTTGCTTAGGTTCCGAGGCTGTCATCGCAACGCTCCTCTCCAAGCAAGAAATCTGGCCAAGACAATAGCCAGGGACAAGCCAGTGAGTACTTTGAATGTACTCGCAAACATTATGAACATGGGTATGGCATAACAAAAGATAATCATGTACGGAAATATTCTATGATCACAACGTCAGTCATAAAATAAAATCCATGATGCACGTAAGAAAGTTATCCATATAAAATATGATTATGCCATCAGAGAGTAGAAATAGAATGCACCGATCGGTTGTCTGAAGCGGCGCCTCAAAGGGACAATAACATAGAGCATGCCTCAGTCGGGCGTCTGAGCGACACCACATAAAGGGCTTATAAATTAAATAAATAACAAGCATGCTACGATGAAGGCGTTTGTGCGACACCACATAAAGGGCTTATAATGTAAATAAATAACACATGTTATAGTCAAGGCCCGAGCGACACCACATAAAGGGCTTATAAAGTAAATAAATAACAGCATGCCACAGTCGGCCGTTTGAGCGACACCACATAAAGGGCTTATAAGAAAATAATCACCGTGAATATCCAGGAGGTAGAACCGTCCCAGGGATACTCAATAATTCAAATAAAATAAATCTTAAGTCCATAATAATAATAATCATAATCATCACAAGTCACAAGTCATGATCCATGTTCTGGTTTAGCAGTTTCCCCTCCGAAGACCGACGCTAAGACCGACACTTGACCCATCCCACACTATAGTCCTTAACCATGGACACGGCTATTCGAATAGATTTAACCTCTGTAGAGGGTGTACTCTTTACCCACGAGTAACAGATTCCTTTAGTCCATCAGGATTAATTCCATTTACGGTCTTTTAATTGAAAACACACCTGACTCGCACACACCAGCTTAACTTACCGGTGTCTGGAATCACCCACGACACCTGTCAAGTAAAACTCTAAGTGGGGAGGCTACAACCTCGATTAGCATGGGATCAAATTTATATCGCGACTACTAAGGGGTGCCCCCCTCTCGGTCCCAACCGGAAACACCCATGCCCCCCGGACCAGGTGGCACGCCTCACCACGGATGCACCGATATCTTCCACCGTGGCCTCTCTCAGACGGTGTGTGCCATGAAAGGGGTTGACAATTTATCGAATCGCACTTACCCTACTGCGGCAGGGACAAGTGGTAGTACGAAACAAGTATGGGGGTTATCGGAACAAGACCCGATCTATGGTTGACTCAGGAAGTTTAAGTATTCCTGCATGATTAGCATAACAAGTATATTTCAACCAGCAGACAGAATCACCACACATCATACCTCATCATGCCATACCGACGCAAACCGCCTCGACGAGGAACTAGGGACAAGCTCGTGTCTACCCAAGACAGTGACTTTCCCGGCTTCCTTCCGATAGGCACGAGGGTGATTACTATCACGAGCTTATCAAATTCCAATAGAAAGGAACATTCGTTATGCACTCATGAGTATGATCCTATCATCACATGAAATAATGAATTCTTCGAGACAAGGGGTGTTGTAATCGTATCAAACAACACACACAAAAAATATTATGCCAGGGTTCAGAATATTGCCTTCAAGTTGTGGAGAGGCAGGGTGCATTCCAAAACTTTTGAAAGTTTTCTTCTCTCTCAAAAAATCCTATTTTTGAAAATATTCAAATTAACACATAGTTTAAAAATAGTACAAAAACGTTGTCTGAATTTTTTTCAAATAAATATGAAAATAAACTAGACAGAATTTGAGAGACAACACAAAAAGAATCAAGTCATTTGGACTTATATTTAAAAAGTTATAGCCAATCAAATTTTAGTCAAAAATCCGTTTTATTAAAAACAGAGAAAGAAAACGTTTCGAATGAGAATACGC
Organism: Aegilops bicornis; assembly: GCA_021605145.1. Lineage (NCBI taxonomy): Eukaryota > Viridiplantae > Streptophyta > Magnoliopsida > Poales > Poaceae > Aegilops > Aegilops bicornis. The sequence goes on along the minus strand of JAHIAL010000070.1, from coordinate 1,543,738 downwards.
TTTCGTGGCAGAGGAGGCATACTCTGGGTTTTACACTTCCACTAATGCCAGCGTGGACCGGCTCGGGGTCACTGATAGTGGGTCCCTTGGGCCCACTGGTCAGGTTTGACCAGTCGCCACGCCTCCCTCCTCCTCTGGCCGAACAGAGGCGGGGCTCCGCCGATCGTTGCCGGCGATTGGCGGCTCCTCGCGGGGCTCCGAGGGCGGGGATGGATCCGCCAGTCTAGGGCGGTCATCCCGGTGGTCGAGGGGTTGGTGGGGGTGGAGGGAGTCGCTGGCGGCGAAGCTACTGCCGATGGCGGCCTCGGAGGATTGGGGCTTCACGCCACTGGTGGCTCCCGTCGGCCGAGGGTTTGGGCGGCTCCGCAAGATCGAGGGGAAGAGGACGGTGGCTCTGGATGGGCTAGGGAGGGTCTGCTCGCGGCGAACAGAGCCGGAGCATGGCGGCGGCCGAAGTGGCCGGAGACGGGGAAGAAAGCTTCCCGCCGTCGATTGCTGGCCGTGGGGTCTTTAGAGGAACAGCTTGAGGTCGCCTGAGGTTCTGGACGGGTTCGGGGGTCTCCATTTATAGCGCAACTACGTCGGTTCCGCGGGCGTGGAAAAGGACGCCGGTGAACCGCCGTTCTGTAGCTGCATGGTGACGTGGCGATGGCTGGCGGGGTCTGGCAGGGCGAGGGGATGAGCTCGAGCTGTTCAGGCGAAGCTAAGCGAGCTGGTGTGGTTTTAAGCGGCGCCGTCCATGGCAGGAGCCCACTATGGCGGCCGCTAGCCGCTGCCGTAGCCCGACGACGGGCATTGTGGGGCTCAGTAACTCTGCGGCGAGGAAGAAGCAGGCGTGTTGGCTGCGAGTGGGGAAGGAGCAGAATGAGCGAACGGCAGGTGGGACGCTTGGCGACTGGTGCGACGCTGCGTGCAAAACGTGCGCTCTGGGGCGCCTAAATAAGACTCACAGGTGTTCGGCAAAATGCCAGGTCATGCCAGGAGGTTCGGGTGGGGCTGGGGATTAGCAGGTCTAGGTTAGAGTCATCTAAGAGCTTAGTGGACATGCTGGTTAGGCCATTAGGGCAACTTCATAATGCAAGTCCATAAGCATGCCAAAACTGGCCATGCTCCTAACCTGTTCGATGAAATGCCAAGTGCCTCTAGGTTTCTCTTGGGGTGGCCAAAAACTCCAGACCAGTGCCTCTTTAGATGTTAAAGAGGGTGGCAAGGTTAGTTTGTCAAAAACAAAAACTTGTTAGTGTAAGCTTTTGAGATAATCATTTCTGGACAGAAAGAAAAGGGCATAGTTTCATTGACCAAAAATACTCCAATGGGTCCATTCTCCTGGACTTAAGGGTTTGGTAGGGAGGACTATCAGCAGGAAAAAGCTCGTGGGCATTAGAGCAGAATAAATTAGGGTTGCAGTAGAAAATGCCAAACTGGACCAGAGAGCAAAAGATGATGGTTTACTCAAATTTTTCAAAGAATATCAATGGGTTTTTGCACAAAGATGAATAATATACTCCTACTAACATCCCCTAATTTTGGTGGAAGTTTAAAAAAATATTTAAATAGGTTGTAGTGCAAAAGTGCAACTGGACCAGTTTCGAAAACTTGGGGTAAAGCTCAAAATTTCCAATGACTAGAAGATATTTTTGCATAAAAGTGATTTAGAAACATCACATGTCATCCCCAAATTTTGGTAGGTTTTTAAAATAAATCTATCAAAGGGTTGTAGTGCAAATGGGATCCTAAAACTTAAGAAAACTCATTTTTAAAGATATAGAGCTCAGGGAAAATAATCATATAAATAATTCCACTGATAAAAGAAATGCTTCAAGAGAGGGTATACAAGTCCAACAATATTTTTGAAAAGTTTTTACTAGGGGTGAAAACTCCACAACTCAGAGGAAAAGAGTGGTTCTGAATCAAAGAAGAGTCCAGAAAATAAAAATTTAATTTACCAAGGCATAATTTTAATTAACAAATCATGGTTAAATTATTGGGGTGTTATAACACTACCCCCCTTAAGAAAAATCTCGTCCTCGAGATTTGCTAAGAGTTGTTTTTGGAAAATATTATTCCTATTAGCTAAAACCAAAAAGTTTACTCATAGCACAAATTTTGTGTCGTCGGGGTTGGTTTTGGTAGCTGTGCCCGGAATTGAAAATGCAATCGTACACCAATATACTTATGCATGGCTACTAATTAAAATAGGACGCACAAGCAAACATCATTTAATTATGGTGGTACAGGGTCACACAATTACAGGGCGTGGACATACTAAGACTCGGTACTACTCGAGTGACTTAGTCTACTTCGTTTATATCTAGGTGGGCATGCCTTGTGGACGTCGAGGATTCTCCATGGGTTTCACCGTCGGGGTTTGCTGGAGGGGGTTGAGGGGCTGCAGGGTCAGGGCAGCGATGATGACCATCGCGGGGGTTGTTGGCCACAATCCCGTTGGAGCGTGTTCCCAAAAGGCGACGAAGCACTTTTGGGGACATCAAGGTATTTTGGTCGATGGTTGGGGCTGACCTCAAGGACTCGATCGGTTGTGCGAACAGCACGCCTGGGTTGTCCGCGTCGGGCTCACCTTCCCTTCTCACCGGGGCTCGGCGAATCAGTTCTCCACGAGCTGCGATCAGATCAAGGGTGATTTGGTCGAACAGTCCCTCTAGTGCACTTACATAGCGCACCAGATGCAAAAATGCAGGATCTGTCTCGTGATCTCCGTTGGCAACCTGGGGTGGCCTACCATACCCGTCACGGCTGGGGTAGTAGTAGAACGAACGATAGTTAACTCTGGGCGACAAGTGCTGGAGTTGAACTATAGCCTCTCGAGCAGCTAGTTGGATGGCTTGTGGTTCAAAGGAAGTTGTCCTTCCGTGAACACGTAGGCTGCGTTCCGCGATAGACCCTACCATAGATGTGCACAAAGGCCCGAAATTGCTTGGCTCTCACCGCTCATGGGTCCTTGGTACACAACATATTCTGGGGGCTCTTCTAGTGCAAAGGCACGGCGGGTGAGGTTTGCTAGCATGGTCACAAAACCTCCAAGGTTGGTTGCTGTGGTCTCATTGTGCACGACGGGGCCAGCATTATAGCTCGTTTAGGGAAGAGGTTGTGCCAGGCGGTGTTGAGGCTAAGCGTGGCTGCTTTTTTATAGAAAAAAGGGGACGGAGTCTTCCTTCGCACGCTTGGGAAAAAAGAGACTATGTAGGTGTCGGTCACCTGACGCCTCGGGTCGATGTGCTAGGGCGATAGGTTGGGCACCGGATCGCCAAAGGTGTTAGGGTCACCGTATGCTTATCTTACACGAGAAGCTTGGCCGGGGTTAGGTTAAAGATCCTGCAGTGGGTTGGTTAACCTAGGTTTATTGACCTGGCTAAGATAGGATTAGCCAATGGTCATCCCGGCTCTAATACCAAGTTTGTCAGACCGGATTTCGGATATTAATTTCGCAAAATGGCCCTTGTGCTCACTAGCCCCAGGATTACCAAGTAATGATGAGGCACCAACTTGATACGTAAATTCCAAGCAAAATACAAAATATGTAGTACAAGACCATTCTGGCCTATGAGTACAACAAATGGTTTCTAGTGATTGATGGCGGAAGCGGTTTGCGGTTCATCTGCGTCTATGGGACTCCATTTCCCACAGGAACAGCTGACCTGGATAACTCCTATCTTCGCGAGGCTGCTATCACCGTTGCTTAGGTTCCGGGGCTGTCATCGCAAAGCTCCTCTCCAAGCAAGAAATCTGGCCAAAATAATAGCCAGGGACATGCCAGTGAGTACTTTGAATGTACTCGCAAACATTATTAACACGGGTATGACATAACAAAAGATAATCATGCACGGAAATATTCTATGATCACAACGTCAGTCATAAAATAAAACCCATGATGCACGTAAGCAAGTTATTCATATAAAATATGATTATGCCATCAGAGAGTAGAAATAGAATGCATCGATCGGGTGTCTGAAGAGGCGCCTCGAAGGGACACTAACATAGAGCATGCCTCAGTCGGGTGTCTGAGCGACACCACATAAAGGGCTTATAAATTAAATAAATAACAAGCATGCCACAGTCGGGCGTCTGTGCGACACCACATAAAGGGCTTATAATGTAAATAAATAACACACATGCCACAGTCGGGCGTCTGAGCGACACCACATAAAGGGCTTATAAAGTAAATAAATAACAGCATGCCACAGTCAGGCGTCTGAGCGACACCACATAAAGGGCTTATAAGAAAATAATCACCGTGATTATCCAGGAGGTAGAACCGTCCCAGGGATACTCAATAATTCAAATAATATAAATGGTAAGTCCATAATAAAAATAATCATAATCATCACAAGTCACAAGTCATGATCCATGTTCTGGTTTAGCAGTTTCCCCTCCGAAGACTGACGCTAAGACCGACACTTGACCCATTCCAAACTGTAGTCCTTAACCATGGACACGGCTATTCGCATAGATTTAACCTCTGCAGAGGGTGTACTCTTTACCCACGAGTAACGGATTCCTTTAGTCCATCGGGACTAATTCCATTTACGGTCTTTTAATTGAAAACACACCTGACTCGCACACACCAGCTTAAGTTACCGGTGTCTGGAATCACCCACGGCACCTGTCAAGTCAAACTCTAAGTGGGGAGGCTACAACCTCGATTAGCATGGGATCAAATTTATATCGCACGCTACTAAGGGGTGCCCCCCTCTCGGTCCCAACCAGAAACACCCATGCCCCCGGACCAGGTGGCATGCCTACCGGATGCAGCCGGTATCTTCCACCGTGGCCTCTCTGTATGGTGTGTGCCAAGAAAGGGGTTGACAATTTCTTGAAAAGCACTTACCCTACTGGCAGGGGACAAGTGGTAGTACGAAACAAGTATGGGGGTTACTGGATCAAGACCCGATCTATGGTCGGCTCAGGAGGTTTAAGTATTCCCTGCATGATTAGCATAACAAGTATATTTCAACCAACGGACAGAATCACCACACATCATACCTCATCATGCCATGCAGGGACGAACCGTCTCGACGAGAACTAGGGACACGCTTCGTGTTCTACCCAAGATGTTGACTTTCCCAAATTTCCTTCCGATAGGCATGAGGGTGATTACTATCACGAGCTTATCAAATTCCAACAGCAAGGAACATTCATTATGCACTCATGAGTATGATCCTATCATCACATGAAATAACGAATTCTTCGAGACAAGGGGTGTTGTAATCGTATCAAACAACACACACAAAAAATATTATGCCAGGGTTCAGAATGCTTGCCTTCAAGTTGTGGAGAGGCAGGGTGCATTCCAAAACTTTTGAAAGTTTTCTTCTCTCTCCAAAATCCTATTTTGAAAATATTCAAATTAACACATAGTTTAAAAATAGTACAAAAAAGTTGTCTAAATTTTTTTCAAGTAAATATGAAAATAAACTAGACAAAATTTGAGAGACAACAGAAAAAGAATCAAGTCATTTAGACTTATATTTAAAAAGTTATAGCCAGTCAAAAATCTGTTTTTATTAAAAACAGAAAAAGAAAATGTTTCGAATGAGAATACGCTTTCGGGGCAGAGGAGGCGTACTCTGGGTTTTACGCTTCCATTAATGTCAGCGTGGACCGGCTCGGGGTCACTGACAGTGGGTCCCTTGGGCCCACTGGTCGCCTGACCCGATCGCCGCGCCTCCCTCCTCCTCTGGCCGAGCAGGCGGGGGCTCGGCGATCGTCGCCCGGCGATTAGCTGGCTCCTCGCGGGGCTCCGAGGGCGGGGATGGATCCACCAGTCCAGCGCGGTCCTCCCGGTGGTCGAGGGGTTGGTGGGGGTGGAGGGAGTCGCCGGCGGCGAGCTCTGCGGCGGACGGCGGCCTCGGGAGGATTGGGGCTTCACGCTACGGTGGCTCCCCGTCGAAGCTGAGGGTTTGGGCGGCTCCGCAAGATCGAGGGGAAGAGGACGGTGGCTCTGGATGGGCTGGGGAGGGTGTCGGCGTTGGGGCAGGCGTCCCAGCACTTGTTTCACCGGCGGCCCTGCGGCGTGGCTCAAGGGGAGGCCCAAAGACGGCCCATCTTCATCATCGAAGCTCAAGACCCTCGCGAGGGGCCAAGCCTCGTGGGTGGACGACAGGGGCTTCTGAGAGGCATGGCCTCGTCAGGCTGGGATCGCGAGGAGGCGGAGAGATCAAGGCGGGTACCTCACGAGGTGCCCGTGACGCAAGCCATGACGCACCAAGGGCGCCAGGCGGGCGCCATGTCACAAGAAGGTCCTCCTTTCCTCTTTGGTGCAAAGGGAGCAAGCGCAGTAGAGCATCAAGCAAAGGCATCCGCTTCGTGCAACAAGACCAAGACCGCCGTGAACGGCAGGAAGGAAGTCATTGTGGAGCCCAAGCCAAGGCGTCACCACTCAGAGCCTTTGACAAAGCGAGGACCAACTTTAGTCAGGATATGTGTACCAGATGTTCCCCTTCAAAATGGCCAATTGTTGGCACCCTTCCCGCTCAATATTTGGGGAGAGGCCCAGGGCTTTTGCCTATAAATAGGACTAGCCACCCACAGGGTAGAGGAGGAGCAAAAAACACACACAAGAGGAGGAATCATCATCAGCATCATCTAGAAATCTAGAGAGAGAGCGACTGAACTCCCCCTAGCAGTTCATCGCACCGACCAAGAACAGACCCTCGCGAGGCTGTTCTTCCGTGTATTGTTCATCATCATCAGCCCAAGAGGCAATCCACCACACCACAAACTAGAGTAGGGTATTACACCACAATGGTGGCCCGAACTAGTATAAACCCTATGTCTCTTGCGTTGTTCTTTTCATAGCTTAAATCCTAACGTGGCGGCGAGGTGCAGTTAGGTAGAGGGCGAGATCTTCGCGCGCACCCCAGTGTTCGAACCTAGAGGGTCTGCCGGAACCCGAAATCCAACATTTGGCGCGCCAGGTGGCGCGCCAGGTAGGGGTGCGCTGGAATTCATCTTCCGCCGCCCTGTTCTCCGCCGACCATCGCATCCATGTTCGACGCCATCGGGCCTGCGACCGAAAGGCCGAGCCGCTCTTGCTTCCGCTGTCGCTTCAGACGCCCCGTCGGTCGCCCTCGTTATTTTCGCCGCCGCCACAACGCCGCCATCGGGCTGGGGAACGAGCAACAAGCATCGTCCTAGCATCCGTCCGTGAGGCGAGACGGCCGCACTGCTACTCCCCCACTAGCCCCAGCTGGTTCTTCATCCCGCGCACTCCGCGCGCCCATGGAGGCTCGAGCTGCGCTCATCGCGGCAAACGAGCTCCTGCGCTACTGCCCAGTCGATGACGTCTACGAAGAGTAGCTCGACCGCGTCGCAGAGCTTCGTCCGGCGCTAGGCTCCCCAGCTGCCCTTCTCGCTACACCGCGCCCGCCTTTGCGAGGGCGATGAAGCTCGGGCGCCACCGCCTCACCCTCAAGAAGGCGCCATGGCCCTGGGCGCGTGGCCCTCGGGCGGAACCCACTCCCAAGCCCGGCCAAAGACAAAGAAGAGCAGAGCTGCCAAGAGGTCCCTCGCCCACAAGAAGCTGCCCGAAAGTGCTCGCTGCTCCGCCCGGCCCACGACCATGTTCTCGCTCCAAAGACGCTTAAGACCTTCGCTGCTCCCAGCTGCAGTGCATGGGGACCCGCAAGACCGAGCTCTTCGTCACCAAAGGCCTCCCGTGGCCACAGTAGGCTGCCGCGCCTTCACCATCGAGATGCGCAATGTCGCGTGGCCCGGCAAGTTCAAGCCAGACCTGCCTCCTCGCTACGACGGTACGGCCGACCCTGCAGAGTTCCTCTAGCTCTACGAGCTGGGCATCGAAGCCGCCAACGGGGACGAGAAGGTCATGGCGAACTGGTTTCCCATGGCACTCAAGGACGGGGCCCGCACCTGGCTCCTAAACCTGGCTCCTGGCACGATCTCCTCCTGGGACGAGATGCGCACCCGCTTCATCGCCAACTTCCAAGGTACTCGCGACCGGCCACCTGCCGTGAGCGACATGCGCCGCATCAAGCAACAACCAGGGGAGACCCTGTGAAGTACATCGGCCTTCAACAACGCACGCCTCAAGATTCCTAAGGTGACCGAGGAGGCCATCATCTCAGCCTTCTCCGACTTGCAGCGCGACGTCAAGATGAAGGAGGAGTCGGGCGATGCATGAAGACCTGCACTTCCTTGGAGTTGTTCAACTTATACCTGGCGCGCCAGGTCGAGGAAGGGCATCTTTCCCTCCTTGAGGCTGCCAAATTGCACCCGTAAGAGAAGAAACCTAAGGCCAAGGACGTGAAGTGCAAGGGCTGCTGCCCTCGCCGGGTAATCCGTATACCAAGCGGGCAGAGATCAGCCCGAGTCTTCCAAGGGCAGCTGATCAGTGTGTACCACGACCTCCACACCCACAATACCAACGAATGTCAGGAGCTCCGAGCCGTGCAAGAAGGGAGGATCGGCCGACGCCCCGACTGCAACAACCGAGGCTACGGCCGAGGAGGAGGAAGGAACGTAGGACGATGGGAAGACCGCGGCCCTCGGCATGGGTGGCGCGACCGACCTCGCGAGGATCGCTGGCAGGATCACCTCGCGAGGGAGATCGAGGGATCAGCCTCGAGGATCGCCCGCAGGCAACGCAGGCCTCCTCCTCTTCGCCGCCGCAGCTAAGGAGAAACGAGGACCATCATCGTGACGAGGGCTGGGGGCTTCTGTGAGCATGATCGCCGCAGATCCTGGGCGGAGCTCAAGCCCCAGCCTCTCAACGCATCTTCAAGCAGTTTGCCCACGAAATGAATGCAGTCCTCCCCAAGCTTGAAGCCACGCGCCCGCTCAGGTGGTCGGCGTGCGCCATCGCAGCTCAGCGGATCAGCTCAAGTGCGCGGCCACAGCCGGAGTCCTCCCAATGCTTTGTTCCCCAATCATCGCGAACGTGTAAGTCACCAAGACCCTCATCGATGGCGGGCAGGTGTCGGTGTCAAAACCGCAGATCTCGGTAGGGGTCCCAACTGTATGCGTCTAGGCGGATGGTAACAGGAGACAAGGGACACGATGTTTTACCCAGGTTCGGGCCGAGGTAAAACCCTACTCCTCGCTTGATTAATATTGATGATATGGGTAGTACAAGAGTAGATCTACCACGAGATCGAGAGGCTAAACCCTAGAAGCTAGCCTATGGTATGGTTGTTGTTCGCCCCACGGACTAAACCCTCCGGTTTATATAGACACCGGATAGGGTTAGGGTTACACAGAGTCGGGTTACATTGGTAGGAGATCTACATATCCGTATTGCCAAGCTTGCCTTCCACGCCAAGGAAAGTCCCATCCGGACACGGGACGTAAGTCTTCAATCTTGTATCTTCATAGTCCAGAGTCCGCCACCGGTGATAGTTCGCTATTCGGACACCCCTAGTCCAGGACTCCCCTCGGTAGCCCCTGAAAGGCTTCAATGATGACGAAGTCCGCGCAAGATATTGTCTTCGGCATTGCAAGGCGGGTTCCTCCTCCAAATACTTCATAGAAGATTTTGAACACAAGGATGTTGTCCTGCTCTGCAAAATAATTTCCACACAACACCGTAGAGAGAATAATATCTACACAAAATCACTTTCACGACGTACTCCACGGGCGTGCCATCACGCCACGGCCAAGTCTTCGCTCAATCATTTTCACTGTACCGCCTCAGCGTTTAGCGAGGCGGTTTCCTTTGGCACGCCTTGTCAAAGCAGAGATTGTGTCCCCTTATTCCGGGATTCTCATCAATACGGACGTGGGTAACTCCAACCGCCGCCATTGATTACGACGCTTGGAAGATAAGAGAGTTTTACCAGGCCGGTGGGGGCGCTTAGTTGCGTCCGTCCATATAAGGGGATAAGGATCCACCTTTTCACCTACGCCTTCTTCCTCCTTTGCTCATCCATTTCTGCGCACTCAAGCTCCAACACCCGAGTCCGCACATCTCTCCTCAACCTTCTCCAGCCATGTCCGGAGCGGGAGGCAAGTGGATGGTCTCCTCCACACGGAGGGGCACATCACAAGATTGCGGAGGCCGGATACTTGTCCCGCGACATCGCCAGTGTCGGCTCCCAACCAAGGGCAGCTCATCCCCACCCTCAGGCCCCATGAGAGGGTGGTGTTCTCACCCACTTCCTCCGCGGACTAGGTTTTCCACTTCACCCATTTGTCCGGGGCTCATGTTCTACTACGGCCCGGATTTCCACGATCCGCCCCAAACTTCATCCTCAATATCTCGACGTTTATCGTCGCAGGTGAGGCCTTCCTTCGCATCCAGCCCCACTTCGGCTTATGGTTGAAGACCTTTAGCGTCAAGCCGAAGATAGTGGGCGGCCGTCAAGCGGAGTGCGGAGGTGCCATGGCGGCAGGATGCCCAACGCCACATGGCTTGAGGGCTCCTTCGTGGAGACCATAAAGGGGTGGCAATCGGGGTGGTTCTACATCACCGAGCCGCGCGACTCCAAATGGGCGGCGTGAAGGAAATATGCCCTAGAGGCAATAATAAAGTTATTATTTATTTCCTCATATCATGATAAATGTTTATTATTCATGCTAGAATTGTATTAACCGGAAACATAATACATGTGTGAATACATAGACCAACATAACGTCACTAGTATGCCTCTACTTGACTAGCTCATTAATCAAAGATGGTTATGTTTCCTAACCATAGACATGTGTTATCATTTGATTAACGGGATCACATCATTAGGAGAATGATGTGATTGACATGACCCATTCCGTTAGCCTAGCACTTGATCGTTTTGTATGTTGCTATTGCTTTCTTCATGACTTATACATGTTCATGTAACTATGAGATTATGCAACTCCGTTTACTGGAGGAACACTTTGGGTGCTACCAAACGTCACAACGTAACTAGGTGATTATAAAGGAGTACTACAGGTGTCTCCAAAGGTACATGTTGGGTTGGCGTATTTCGAGATTAGGTTTTGTCACTCCGATTGTCGGAGAGGTATCCTTGGGCCCTCTCGGTAATGCACATCACTATAAGCCTTGCAAGCAATGTAGCTAATGAGTTAGTTACGTAATGATGCATTACGTAACGAGTAAAGAGACTTGCAAGAACTTGAGATTGAACTAGGTATTAGATACCGACGATCGAATCTCGGGCAAGTAACATACCGATGACAAAGGGAACAACGTATGTTGTTATGCGGTTTGACCGGTAAAGATCTTCGTAGAATATGTGGGAGCCAATATGAGCATCTTCCGCTATTGGTTATTAACCGAGAATGGTTCTAGGTCATGTCTACCTAGTTCTCGAACCCGTAGGGTCCGTGACGCTTAACGCTACGATGATGCTTTTATTATGAGTTTATATGTTTTGATGTACGAAGTTTGTTCGGAGTCCCGGATGTGATCACGGACATGACGAGGAGTCTCGAAATGGTCGAGACATAAAGATTGATATATTGGATGACTATATTCGGACACCGGAATTGTTCCGGGTGATTTCGGAGAAAACGGAGTGCCGGAGGGTTACCGGAACCCCCGGGGAAGTATTGGGCCCACTTGGGCCTTAGGGAGAGAGAGGGCAGCAGCCCAGAGGTGGCGCCCCATGGGAGTCCGACTGGACTAGGGAAGGCGGCCCCTCTTTCCTCTCCCTCTCCTCTCTTTCCTTCCCTTCCTCCTTCCTAGTGGGACTAGGAAAGGGAATCTTACTCCCACTAGGAGGAGGATTCCCTCCTGGCGCACCCCTAGGCCGGCCGCCTCCCCTTGCTCCTTTATATACGGGGCAGGGGCACCCCATGACACACAAGTTGATCATCGTGATCGTTCCTTAGCCGTGCAGTGCCCCCTCCACCATATTCCACCTCGGTCATATCATCACGGAGTTTAGGCGAAGCCTGCGTCAAGAGAACATCATCATCGTCACCACGCCGTCGTCTTGCCGACGGAACTCATCCCGACACCCTGCCGGATCGAGTCCGGGATCACATCGAGCTGAACGTGTGCTGAACTTGGAGGTGCCGACGTTCGGTACTTGGATCGGTCGGATCGTGAAGACGCACGACTACATCAACCGCGTTGTCATAACGCTTCGCTTTCGGTCTCACGAGTGCGTGGACACACTCTCCCCTCTCGTTGCTATGCATCACCATGATCTTGCGCAGCGTAGGGAATTTTTTTGAAATTACTACGTTCCCCAACACGGCGGCCCCCGAATTCAGATCTTGCTCCCCCACGCGGCTCACATCATGGAAAGAGACGGGCCTGACGTGGGGTGATTCGGAAGAGCTGGCCGGACTCCAAACCTGTGTCCGGAACCTGGTGGACAAGAACCTAAAGCTTGTCAACGTAGTCCGGGTTATGCTCATCCGCCGGATTCTCCCATGCCAAAGAACGGGCCTTCAATTTGTGGAGTTCGATCCGCACAAAGACACGGACCTTGAGCCGGCTCTTGACACTATGTAATGCGAAGATGCACGGAAGGTCTTGTCAAGGGCGCCAAGCTCCGCATCCGCTATCAAGATCGCGGATTCCGCTGCAGCGTCAAGCCAGCCGAGGTAAATTATTTTGCCCTTTATGGAACTCTTTGTTCATAGTTTGACTCTATGCGGATCGAAAACTCCCTAACCTTTGACAGATCGGGTGAAGACGTCCAGATAGATTAACTGTCGGCTCCCTTGCCCGAAGACCCAGCGGACGCCCGCTTGACAGGGCTGCTGGTTCCGGCACCTCACGTGGTGTGGGAGAAGAAGGCCAAGAAGGAGGCCACGGGAACTCGAAGGAGCTCCCGGCACCAAGTGGTGTCAGATTCTGAAGCCGAATCCTCTCACGAGGAGGAGGAAAGAAGTCTCTCCCCAAGTGAAGAGAAGAAAAGAAAGGCCGCCCGGCGGGGAGGCCGGAGGGTTCAAGAAGGAAGAACCCTTCCTCGGGACGTCTCCACCAACGCCAACGACGGCGAGGGAGGAGTGGCCCTGGAGGGCCAAGCCCTGGCGAGATCGTAAGTGTCCAGGATACCCATGGTTTTTTTTCTTATTTCTTGCATAGTGTTCTCTAATGTCGAACAATCATGCAGCCCGCCCAAGCGAGCTTGCCGCTTCGTCAGCCGGGTCCACGAATTCGTCCGAAGTGGAGAGCACTTCTCTTCCGGCCGCCTCCCTCGCCTCGCGCCGCCCGGCAGCCGAGGTGGGGCCCCAAGGGGCCTGGTCAAGAGGAGGTAGCGGGAGGCACCACAAGGCAGCCTCCCGGGACTGCGCAGGCGTGAGGGGAGCAAGGCCCCAGGGGCTCTAAGCCCGACCCTTGTCCGGACTCCATCTGGAACCTTCAGCGGTTCAAGTCCGGCAAGCGGCCCCTTCGTAAGAAGGGTAAGACGCCGTGTCCTTCGGCCCAACCAGAGGCACCGGATAGCTTCTGGGCGCATATGGCGCCTCCATCGAGAGGAGCACCGCCTTTATTATGAGTGCGGTGATCCGAAAGTTCGATCCGCCAAGAGCGGGTCAGACTGAAGCCTGCAGCAGCCTTCTAACAGGCTTTGAGGTAAGTTTTCAATATATGCAAGAAGATTACCGCATAAACAGTAGCCCCTGATGCTTAGTTCGGTGTTCGGAAAGAAAAGCCGGACTAAGGATCTAATAAGATATACGTAGGAGTCTAACGTAATTATGTCAATATGGGAATGCAGGCTGCCTGTGACCTCTGCCAAGACCGATTGCGGAGGTCAATGTATTAAAGGAGAACCTCGAGCGGTCCGAGAACAAGCTCGGCCAAGCCAAGAAGCAGCTCGAGGACAAAGAAGGTCAAAAATACCTTCTGAAAGTAATACCTTATAGAAAGGAGTTGGTTGCACAGAAGACAGGAATAACATGGGTATTGTAGGGGCCACGAACGAGGTGGCGACCCTAAAGGAAGCGGTGACCGCGGCCGAAAACAAAGCGGCCGCGGAGCGCACCGAGCGAGAGAAGGGGGAGGCGCAGCTGGCGGAGGTACGGCAAGAGCTCCAGGCTCTCGTGAAAAAACACGAGGGTTTGGAGCGGGACTCGAAGACCCGAGAGTCCGAGCTTGCCTCGGCTCTTGAGAGTGCCAAAGCCGCTAAGGCCGAAGCCCAAAAAGCCCTCCAGGAAATCGAGGCGATGAAGAAGATAGCGGCGGGTAAGGCATTCTTTATGCAAAGCAAGAATGTAAAAGTCAATTATCTGTTACTTACCCAAATTTGGAGCTCTCCAGGAGCCTTCGCAGATCTGCCTCATGATGTATCCGATGCCGCTTAGCTTTCTACCGGGCGAAGAGGGAGCTCGACGGAGAAGGTGTTTTGGTCTCGATATCTTTGAGGCCGAACATCCGGTGCCCTTGAGCGACCAATCTGAAGCAATTGGTCGAAGCTCCACAAGGTCGCCGAACAGGCCATGAAGGGCCTTATAGCTCGGCTTGTGGCCAAATGAGGCCATGCACAGGGAGCTACTTCGGGCTAGTGCGGGTGGTGGACGCCTTTGTCCGTGGATCGAAGTAATCAAGCGCTCTGTCTACATCGAAGGTGCCCGTAGGGCCTTGCCCGTGCTAAGGTGCCTTTGGGGCAAAAATTTGGATGGCGAAGAAGCTTGTGAAGGACGGACCACCAAGTGGGCAAGGAGCATCGCAAGCCCGAAAATGTATTATGAGGGCGTCTGGAGGGTGCCCGCCGATAGCGGGTGAATGTTCCAAAAGATGTAATTTTTGAATAGACTCGCATTTGTTATCGTACACCGAGAACTTGTTCATATGCGCTAAGCAACGCCAGAATTTAAAATATTACCTTCAGGCGGCTTGTTTATCAAATCGAGAGATGTCAAGTCGTTGGCTTCGCCCCCATGCCACGAAAGTGCTTTGGGGTGTTCGGGATAAACTTGAGCGCTCTTGTTCCCATTCTTGGGTCCTACGAGGAGGCGCTCAACGCATAGCGAACCAAGCAACTGGACTTATAGTGCTTGAACACTCTCACTTAGCCATAGAATTCTATAATTTTAAATTCGTGAAGCCCCTAGTATTCGGAAGATCGAGTTCGGGCGCTATCCATGCCTTGGCGGACAGAGCCGGCTCCTCGCTCTAGGCGGCATAAGTCTTTAGGGACCCGAAAAACCTCTCGAATCATGCGACCAGCTCTCGC
This sequence comes from Aegilops bicornis, assembly GCA_021605145.1. NCBI lineage: Eukaryota > Viridiplantae > Streptophyta > Magnoliopsida > Poales > Poaceae > Aegilops > Aegilops bicornis. The sequence goes on along the minus strand of JAHIAL010000070.1, from coordinate 1,528,634 downwards.
CTTTATCATGACGGTCAGTTTTAGCTTTCTCCACCGAGGTGCTCAACCCAGCTCAACCGGGCACAATCGCAGTTGGTTCTCCCAAAGGCTACCTTAGCCGATATAACAGAACGTAAGGTACCAAAACATGGGAGCCGGGCAAACCCAACTATTGACCCAAGACATGATTCGAGCCGATGCATATAATGCTATAAGTTCGGGTGCCGCACTTGTGAAAGTGTTCGGACTTATCACACCATTCTGTGGGGTACTCAAGCCCTCGTGTCTTGGCCGTACCAAAGTGTTCGGTGCAACGTGTCATAGATGAACATATATGGAAAAAAGGGAATGCAATAATAAGCGAAGTTATGTATTGTTTATTCAAAAGGTAATCGCAATGAAAGCGAGCGATACAAATAGTGCGATAAGCAAGGGATGGGACTATTTAGCATGTCCCCCTCGAGGGGTAAGCTGCGGGTGGTATGTAAAACAGGTATAATGCTCGTAGTAGAGACCACCTAGACACTCGATGTAGCCGCTTCCACGGCTGTTGCATCGTGAGTTCGGCAATTCTAGTGCCGGACAGGGCTTCAGGAAAACGGGGTCCCGAAAGTAAGAGAAAAAGAAAAAGAATGACACAATCGGAGTCATTTAGTGCGATTGAGCCGCACTCTGGGCGTGCCGTGGTCGTGCCCTCCTTATGCCCATGGTATCTCCACAGCATAGTTATGTACTGGCGTAATCGCGGCGCGATTTCGCGAGGGCTGGGGTTAGCCACATTGCTACGCTTTGCTTGGATCGTGCAGCGGTCTTGCTATAGGTTACTCCGGGCGCGCTTGACGGTGTCCGAACGGTGAATGGACGGACTCGAGAATTTCCTTAAGAGGCTGCTTTGCACTTCCGCTGCTAGGGCCGCCGTATGCTCCTCCGTTCGGAGAGAGCGTTCGGTGTTTCCATTGACCGTGATTACTCCTCGAGGGCCTGGCATCTTGAGCTTGAGATATGCGTAGTGCGGCACCGCATTGAACTTTGCAAATGCGGTTCGTCCAAGCAGTGCATGATAGCCGCTGCGGAACAGGACTATGTCGAAGAGTAACTCTTCGCTTCGAAAGTTATCCGGGGATCCGGAGACCACTTCAAGTGTAACGGAGCACTGCAGATTGGCCTCTACACCTGGAATGATGCCTTTAAAGGTCGTCTTTGTGGGTTTAATCCTTGAGGGTCTATGCCCATTTTGCACTTGTATCTCGGTAAAGCAGGTGTTAAGGCTGCCGCCGATCCATCAGGACTCTAGTGAGGTGGAATCCGTCCAATGATTGGGTCAAGAACCAATGCGGCCGAATCCGCCGTGTCGGATGTTAGTGGGGTGGTCCCTTGATCAAAAGTGATCGGGCGGGGAGGACCACGGGTTGAACTTTGGGGCGATGGCTCCATCGCATATACGTCCCTTAGTGCACGCTTCCGCTCCCTTTTGGGTATGTGGGTTGCGTATATCATGTTCACCATCCGCACTTGTGGGGAAAGCCCTTTGTCCTCTATCGCTCGGGCGTCGGGGCTCCTCCTCGTCATCGCTATGCAGCCCCTTGTCATTGAGTTTGGCATTTAACTTGCCTTCCTGCTTGAACACCCAACAATCTTTGTTGGTGTGGTTGGCTGGTTTTTCAGGGGTGCCATGTATCTGGCACAAGCGATCGAGTATTCGGTCCAAGTTGGACGGGCCCTGGGTATTTCTTTTGAATGGCTTCTTCGCTTACGGGTTTAGAGCCTCTGAATCCGGCATTCTTGTCCTATCTTGTAATTGTCACCGTTAATGCGGCGTTTATTCTTGTTGCGGCGACACGCCATTGCTTGTCCTTGGTATCCGAACTACCGTGGTGTTTTTCCAAGTTGTTGCTTGAGCTAGCCAGCTGTCCTCTCGCGCAGAAGCGGGTCATGAGTGATGTGAGGGCTGCCATGGATTTCGGCTTTTCCTGTCCGAGGTGCCGGGCAAGCCACTCGTCGTGGATATTATGTTTGAAGGCTGCAAGGGCCTCTGCATCCGGACAGTCAACGATTTGATTTTTCTTGGTTAAGAACCGTGTCCAGAATTGTCCGGCCGATTCATCTGGCTGCTGAATTATATGGCTAAGGTCATGGGCGTCTGGTGGTCGCACATATTTGCACTGGCAGTTATCGAGGAATGCGGCTTCCGTGTCTTCCCAACAACCAATTGATTCTGGCGGCAAGCTGTTGAGCCAATGCCGAGCTGGTCCTTTAAGCTTGAGTGGGAGGTATTTGATGGCGTGTAGATCATCACCGCGAGCCATGTGGATATGGAGGAGATAGTCCTCGATCCTGACCGCAGGATCTGTGGTACCATCGTATGATTCAATGTTTACGGGTTTGAAACCCTCGTGATTTGATGATCCATTACTTCATCTCGGTGAAGCATAGTGGGTGTCTTGGCGCCTCAGATTGGGCAATATCACGACGTAGCACATATGAGCTTTGTCTCTGTGTTCGGCCCGGCCGGGTTCTTGTATCCGGCGTGGACGGTAATCATCCCGAGTCGTTAGGCGCCCACGATCAGAGATCGATATTGTTTGCTTTGCCTTATCCTCCGATAAATATCGCAAGTCCGGGCGCGTTCTCCCGTGCCTTGGTACTTTTTGAGCGTCGGGCGTGGCTTGAGCGGAGGGTCGAGAGGCCTCTCTGTCACGGCCCACGGGTGGCCGGTTTGCCATGTCGCGGCGCTGGTGATGCGGGTGCTTCCTCCTCCGATCGAGGCAACGACCTACGCTTTGGGGTAGCTTTTGGAGGGGCGTTCGAAGTTCAGATTACTTTCGGCTGCAAGGACTTCTGGTCCCATCCGTCACCTAGCAAGTCTTGGTCGACTCTAAGCTGCCGCTTTTTCTTGAGGCTGCTTGCCGTGGCCATAAGCCTGCGTTTGAAACGCTCTGTTCGGCGGGATCCTCCCACGACGACAAATTCGGTAAATGCCGCCGAGGCTTGCCTCATCTTCGGAGGGAGGCATATAATTATCGTCCTCTACCTCTCTGTCTGCCGCTCTATCATGAGGGCTGGCTTCTCCCTCCTCCTGTGCTGAATCCTGCTGGAGGGGGTTGTCTTCGGCACTGTCCGGGGTGTTATTATCTCCCGTGCCGGATTCGTCGTTTTTGCTGTGGCGGGATTTAGAGCGGCGCCGCTGACGTCGGCGCTTGGGTTGTTTCTTGGAGGGGTCATCCTCCACTGTTCCATCGCCATTCCCATCTTTTGGGATGTCCACCATGTATATGTCATATGACGAGGTGGCCTTCCAGTGCCCCGTGGGCGCTGGCTCTTGATCTTCTCCGGCACCGTCGTCCATACCGTCGATGTCTTCGGAGTCGAAGTCGAGCATGTCGGTTAAATCATCGACAGTGGCTACAAAGTGGGTGGTGGGTGGGCGTTGAATTTCTTCGTCGTCCGAATCCCAAACTTTCTGACCGTAGTTCGGCCAGGGCTCCCCTGACAAAGAGAGAGACTTTAACGAGTTCAGGATATCGCCAAAGGGCGAGTGCTGAAAGATGTCTGCGGCGGTGAACTCCATAACCGGCGTCCAGTCGGATTCGATGGCAGGGGCGCGGGAGGTTCGGAGTCTGGAGAGGAGTCCGTCACCTCGGAGTCACGGGCTCTGCAAAGGACAGGGATGGTGTTCGGCTCAATCGCCGTAGATATCGTAGCCCCCGAGGCGGTGTCCAACCACTCGTCCTCGATCGGCGAAATCGGCTCCAAACTAAGGGTCGGAGCGGACGCTGGTGCGGCCTCCAGGACACTGTTCGGCGGCAGAGCTAGATCATACCCATCGAGACAGTGCGGCGCGCATGGCTGTGGCTCGAACCCGTCGATGATCAAGTCTCCGTGGATGTCAGCCGTGTAGTTCAAACTTCCAAATCTGACCTGATGGCTGGGCGAAGCTTCGACCGCTTCCAGACGCAAGAAAGCGAATTGCCCGCAGTGCAAAGCCGCGAATCACGAAGATCTGTCCGGGAGAAAAGTCTCACCACGGACCACGCCGTTGTTGACGATCGGAAGGAGCCATCGGGCCTAAAGGCTGACGACAGAGGGACTCTCAATGAAAGCACCAATGTCAGTGTCAAAACCGGCGGATCTCGGGTAGGGGGTCCCGAACTGTGCGTCTAGGCGGATGGTAACAGGAGACAAGGGACACGATGTTTTACCCTGGTTCAGGCCCTCTCGATGGAGGTAAAACCCTACGTCCTGCTAGATTAATATTGATGATGTGGGTAGTACAAGAGTAGATCTACCACGAGATCGAGAGGCTAAACCCTAGAAGCTAGCCTATGGTATTATTGTTGTTCGTCCCTACGGACTAAACCCTCCGGTTTATATAGACACCGGATAGGGTTAGGGTTACACGTAGTCGGTTACATTGGTAGGAGATCTACATATCCGTATTGCCAAGCTTGCCTTCCACGCCAAGGAAAGTCCCATCCGGACACGGACGAAGTCTTCAATCTTGTATCTTCATAGTCCAGGAGTCCGGCCACCGGTGATAGTTCGGCTATCCGGACACCCCCTAGTCCAGGACTCCCTCAGCAGGGCTCAACGTCCTGTCCGTAGAGATGTTCAACAACCTCCAAGTGCCTTACAATCAGCTTCAGCCAACCAAGCCTTTCCCGGAGTCACCGATGGCTCCACGGTTCCGATTGGGCAGGTCCGCCTCCCTGTCACCTTCGGGGCGCGCGACAACTACCGCACCAAGCTCATCGACTTCGACGCCGCCCACATTCACCCGCCATACAACGCCATCCTCGGGTACCCAGTGGCCAAGTTCATGGCCGTGACTCATCACGGCTACAACGTCCTCAAGATGCCAGGAAGCAGCGGAGTCATCACGGTGCTCTGTGAAGAGAGAGACGCAGTGTGCTCCCTGGAGCGAGCTTTTCAGGCCGCATCACTTGAAGACCCAGATCGCGGGAGTAGGAGGCTCCCTGAGACTGCCCCAAGAAGAAGAAGACATCACCAGGCCCGATCCCTCAGGAGGCAGGCCCCTTAGGGTCCCCACCTGCTCATGGGGCACCTCCTTCTGTCGCATAGGAAGGCGCGCCCGGTGCCCTCCTCGTGCAAGGCTCGGGGCTCCCTCACGAGGGCCACCGACCTTGCTAAGGTCACGAGGGAGGCGCTTGGGCACCACTTGGAGGCGTGTTTCAGCACGTTTCCCTCGGGGAAGGAGCAAGGCAAGGAGGGCCAAACCCTCGGGAGTTCGTCGGTACACGATCATTCAGGAGCTGCAGGAGTCAAGAGTCATGAGTGGCAGCCGCCGCTTACCCGCCGTAGCTCCCCATCCAGGCGAAGATGGAGGGCTGCGCGTCTGCATCGACATACCAGGGCTCAACCGAGCCGCCTCTCAGGAGCGCTTCTGGCCCTCACGCACGGGGCGCTGCGAAGGTCCACCCCACAGCTACGTTCGCATGCCTTACGGTTTGCTGAACGCGGCTGCCGCACGCCAGCGCCTCATGAGGAGCATCCTGGAGGCTCAAGAGGCCAGGCGTTCGGCCCGATCTGGCGGAGATGGAGATGGTCCGCGATGAGCCACTCAGCGCCTCCGAGCCTCCCGAGGCTCCTGGCCTAGGGGCTCATGAGGATCGGCTTCATGCCCCACGAAGTCCGCTACTTCAACACCCTTCGTCTTCAACGTTGTCGGTGACATCCTTGAGTTTCATTTCCATGGAGCGCCCCAGGGCTGCATTATTCCCGTGCCGCGTGGGTCCATCCTGCAGGCGTGTATCCCTTTACTTCATGTTCCTAGCTTACTTTGTTGGGGCGCCTCGGGCTGCATCATCCCAAAGTCGCTCGGGCAAGACCGGCGATGTTCCGCCTTCCCTGCATCTATCTAAGTGAACTTGCTTCTTCGTGATTAACGTGCTTGACCTAGTTGCCCGCTGAGCAGACACCAACCGATGGAGCCGCTCCCCCAACAAGACGACGCTATGCATGGGTCCGCCCCGCAACACCGACAAACCTGAATGGCTGAGCTCGGCGCGGCAGCCGTGCACGCGCCACCTCGTCAGTGCCTTGGTTGCCTCGTCACCCCTCCAAAGCAACCAACGGCTGACCGTCGCTTGTCATAGCGGACTCTTGTTCTTCTTGTGGTGACCCTGCAGGATCCCTTCAAGGAGTAGCGCCAGGCGAGGCCCTCACGGTGTCTCCTTCACTCTCGTCCGCGCGAACCGCTTGCACGTTAAAGGGGGGTTACCTGAGCATCGCGACTCATGGGCTCCTACCGGCTCTCCAGCCCTCACCTTCCGGCCTTGACCACGGCATCGCGACCTGGCATACCAGCGATGGCTGAGACCCGCTCGGGGGCCGGGACCCGAGGACATAGAGCAGAAAGGGGAGCAAAGGCGAGAGGGGAGAGGCACGCGGGGACCTCGCGAGGCAACCCCTCGCCTGCCAATGCGCGGACCTAGCGTCGCACCAGGAAGCGGTTCCTGATTCTCGAGATAAGTCACCCTCCGGAAACACTAGCTACCGCAGAGCCGTCCCCTCACCCAATGCAATCCCGTGTGAGCAACGTCGCTCTCCTTTCTCACCGAACAATGGCTGCTTGAGCGCTAAAGGGGACCTCCTGAGCATCGCGACTCAGGGGCTGTTACCGGACCCCGGGCCGCTCACCTCCTGACCTTGACCACGGCATCGCGACCTGGCATACTAGCGGCGGCTGAAGCCTGCCTTGGGATCAGGACACTGCCGGGCGTATGAGCGCCAAGCCCTCGCGAGGTTTGAAAGGAAGAACTAAGCTAAGACGGAATGAGCATCTCGCACTACTCCATGGCAAGGATTATATTAACAAACAGGACCACAGGCACCTTACAAGCCCCCACGGGGCGCGCTTTTCGATTCCTCGCAGGGAACAGATCCTAGAAAATGCTAACTGCACATGCCTCCGCAAGGGATGCCATCATCAACAGTGGGCCGTCAGGCACCGGCGCCAACCTCATCCAGACGAGGCGTGGCAGCCCGACGAGCCCGCCTTCTCCATGAGCGCGCAGGCTCGGGCTCAGAGTCGTTGCCGCTTCGCCTCCCGAGTCGCCAAAGAGCTCGGCGGGGTCGCTGGATCCTCCGACGCCTCCGTCGCCTGAGGAGCTGCTGAGGGAGCGATCAGCGAGCCTGGTCCTCGCCGCAGCAGGGCCTCGGCCACCTCTCTCAGGGCAGCACTCCAGCCAGTGTCCTTCCGCGTCGAAGACCTTGAAGAGCATCATGGAAGCGCCGTCGTACTCGAGATGGATCGCGAGGCGCCCCTCGTCTGCAGACCGGGTGATCTCGCCCCAGCCTCGAGTCATGAAGACCTCGCCCGGGGCGACGACCGCGACCTCTGCCCCGGTCGCAAGGGTGCTGCAGCCGGCGTGCTGCAGCCAGAGCTCCAGAGATCCTCTCTGCAGAATCGCGAAGGCGAAGGAGGGAGGAAGGCGAATCCAAGACTGAGGAGCCATGGCGGCGTGGAGCACAAACTCCCGGAGGAGCCTCGGCGTGGACTCCGGGAGGAACAACGCACACCTTCGTGACCCGGGCTGGCGCCGCTGACGGTGGCGTCGCTATGGCGCCAGCGCCAACTCCTTCAGGGCCCTCCATGCGGGCGTACAAGGGAAGCGGGAACCCTGGCGGTGGCCGGTCGTACCAAGGCCTCGACACCTCCTGCCGGGCGCCCTCATCTCGGCGACAGAGGGCTAGCCGTTTCTTCGGCGGAAGCGGGTCGGGACCCTCTCGGGGAGCCTTTCCTTTCTCTTCCGCGGAGAACCGGCGAATCGGAGCCATTGCCGCAATGGAGAGCAAGGGCGAGGATGGAGAAGAAGGAGAAGCAAGAAGAGATGGACCGGAGGGGCTCTCGCCGTCCCGTACATATAGCTAAAGGAGGCCAACCGTCGGCCTCCACGATCACAGGTAATCATGACCCGCTTTGCATGCTGGTACTTGTCAATTCGCGCAGTCGCCGAGGCGTCGTGGGGAAGCAGAGGCACCCACGTCCAATCAACCGCCACGCGGCGCCCAAGGCTGCAGTTGTTAGGGCGTAGCGGGCCAGACGCTGCCCCTTCGCTTCTCGCTCAGCCAAGTCCGGGCGCGCTTTGGGCCCGGGGCTACTGATCGGCGTTCGGGAACGGGGTCCCAGACTTGCACTGCGGCTGCCCGCGGCGTGGCTCAAGGGAGGCCCAAAGACGCCCATCTTCATCGACAAGCTCAAGACCCTCGCGAGGGGCCAAGCCTCATGAGGCCCAGACGAGGGGCTTCCTCGAGCACGGCCTTGTCAGCCGGGCTCGCGAGGAGGCAGAGAGAGATCAAGGCGGGTACCTCACGAGGTGCCCATGATGCAAGCCATGACGACCAAGGGCGCCAGGCGGGCGCCACCCCGCTTAGTGTCCTCCTTTCCTCTTTGGTGCAAAGGGAGCAAGCGCAGGCGAGAGCATCAAGCAAAGGCATCTGTTTCGGTGCAACAAGACCAAGACCGTCGCAACGGCAGGAAGGAAGTCATTGTGGAGCCCAAGCCGGCGTCACCACCAGAGCCTTTGATAGGCGAGGACCAACTTTAGTCAGGATAAGTGTACCAGATGTTCCCCTTCAAAATGGCCAATTGTTGGCGCCCTTCCCGCTCAATATTTGGGGAGAGGCCCAGGGCCTTTGCCTATAAATAGGACTAGCCACCCACAGGGTAGGAGAGGAGAAAACACACACAAGAGGAGGAATCATCATCAGCATCATCTAGAAATCTAGAGAGAGAGCGACTGAACTCCCCCTAGCAGTTCATCGCACCGGCCAAGAACAGACCCTCGCGAGGCTGTTCTTCCATGTATTGTTCATCATCATCAGCCCAAGAGGCAATCCACCACACCACAAACTAGAGTAGGGTATTACACCACAATGGTGGCCCGAACTAGTATAAACCCTGTGTCTCTTGCGTTGTTCTTTTCATAGCTTAGATCCTAGTGTGGCGGCGAGGTGCAGGTAGGTAGAGGGCGAGATCTCCGCGCGCACCCCAGTGTTCGAACCTAGAGGGTCTGCCGGAACCCGAAATCTGACAGAGGGCCTGCTCGCGGCGAACGGAGCCGGAGCATGGCGGCGGCCGAACTGGCCGGAGACGGGGAAGAAAGCTTCCCGCCGTCGATTGCTGGCCGTGGGGGCTTTAGAGGAACAGCTTGAGGTCGCCCGAGGGAATGGAAGGGTTTGGGGGTCTCCATTTATAGTGCAACTACGTCGGTTCCGCGGCCGTGGATAAGGACGCCGGCGAACCGCCGTTCTGTAGCTGCAGGGCGACGTGGCGATGGCTGGCGGGGTCTGGCAGGGTGAGGGGATGAGCTCGAGCTATTCAGGCGAAGCCGCACGGCTGTCAGGCTTTCGGCGCCGCTCCCATGGCAGGAGCCTTGTGGCCGGCCGCTACCACCGTGGCCGACTGACGGGCGGCGGTGTGGGCTCAAGGGCGGCTCAAGGCGAGGGAAGGGGCAAGCGTGTTGGCTGCGAGTGGGCAAGGGCCAGAACAAGCGCGGGGCGACGGCAATGGGACGCGGCGACTCGGTCTTGTGGCTGGCAAACGCGTCTTCTGGTGCGCCCAAAGACACGCTGCAGCAGGTGTTCTGCAAAATGCCAAGTCATGCCGGGAGGCTTGGGTGGGGGGATTAGCGAGGTCTAGGTTAGAGTCATCTAGGAGCTTAGTGGACATCTTTGGTTAGGCCATTAGGGCAACTTCATAATGCAAGTCCATAAGCATGCCAAAACTGGCCATGCTCCTAACCTGTTCGATGAAATGCCAAGTGCCTCTAGGTTTCTCTTGGGGTGGCCAAAAACTCCAGACAAGTGTCTCTTTAGATGTTAAAGAGGGTGGCAAGGTTAGTTTGTCAAAAACAAAAACTTGTTAGTGTAAGGTTTTGAGAAAATCATTTCTGGACAGAAAGATAAGGGCATAGTTTCATGGACCAAAAATACTCCAATGGGTCCATTCTCCTAGACTCAAGGGTTTGGTAGGGAGGACTATCAGCAGGAAAAAGCTCATGGGCATTAGAGCCGAATAAATTAGGGTTGCAGTAGAAAATGCCAAACTGGACCAGAGAGCAAAAGAGGATGGTTTGCTCAAATTTTTCAAAGAATATCAATGGGTTTTTGCACAAAGATGAATGATATACTCCTACTAACATCCCCTAATTTTGGTGGAAGTTTAAAAAAAATATTTAAATAGGTTGTAGTGCAAAAGTGCAACTGGACCAGATTTGAAAACTTGGGGTAAAGCTCAAAATTTCCAATGACTAAAAGATATTTTTGCATAAAAGTGATTTAGAAACATCACATGTCATCCCCAAATTTTGGTGGGGTTTTTAAATAAATCTATCAAAGGGTTGTAGTGCAAATGGGACCCTAAAACTTAAGAAAAATCATTTTTAAAGATATAGAGCTCAGGGAAAATAATCATATAAATAATTCCACTGATAAAAGAAATGCTTCAAGAGAGGGTATACAAGTCCAACAATATTTTTGAAAAGTTTTTACTAGGGGTGAAAACTCCACAACTCCGAGGAAAAGAGTGGTTTTGAATCAAAGAAGAGTCCAGAAAATAAATATTTAATTTACCAAGGCAGAATTTTAATTAACAAATCATGGTTAAATTTTTTGGGTGTTACACATCCACCATAATGGGTCGCCGTTAAGCTATCAGGTTTTGGTTTGGATCCGATAAACCATTAATAGCCCGGACCAATGGGGATTTTCCACGTATAAAATCATCATTGGCTGGAGGAAACACGTGTCGGCTCACCGTTGGGACATATCTCATCCACTCATTGGACCGAATGTGCCTATGATACGTCGACACGTGGCACGACCCAACAGAGGCCCATTCCTATGAAAAGACCGGCCCATTTGACTTGGTCAAAAGGTAGCGGTCCGGTCCATGGAAAGCCTATTAACGGTCTGTTCACATATAGCCCATTTACAACCCGCTAACCCCCAGGCCCGTTACGGCCTATCCGAATTAGGCCCAGTAGCGTCATCTGAGCCGTCCAATATGATTTCAACCCATTGTAACTTCCGGCCCATGTATGGCCCATGACGTCTTTCGGCCCATATGAGGCCCATTGTAACTCTTGGCCCAGTAACGGCCTTGGTGAAACTGCCCAGTAATGAACAGTGTATCACTTTATAGCCATTAACGGCCCATTATTCCGTTGGGCCATTTCCATCCCATGTTATTTTTTGGCCTTCTTAGGGCCCATTTATTCTTGGGCTCTGTCGGTGTCAAAACCGGCGGATCTCGGGTAGGAGGTTCCGAACTGTGCGTCTAGGATCGATGGTAACAGGAGACGGGGGACACGATGTTTACCTGTGTTCGGGCCTCTCTATGGAGGTAATACCCTACTTCCTACTTGATTAATCTTGATGAATATGAGTATTAAAATAGTTGATCTACCACGAGATCGTAATGGATAAACCCTAGAAGTCTAGCCTGTATGACTATGGTAATGTGTGTCTATCCTTTCCGGAGTAACCCCTCCGGTTTATATAGACACCGGGGGGATCTAGGGTTTACATGGAGGCGGTTACATAAGAAGGAATCTTCATAGTTGGTTGCCAAGCTTGCCTTCCACGCCAAGGAGAGTCCAATCCGGACACGGTATGGTCTTCGGTCTTTATGTCTTCACGACCCATCACCCAGCCCATGAATAACAGTCGACGCCTCGACGACTTATAGTCCAGGACTCCCTCAGTATCCCCAGAACCTGGCTTTCAATGACGAGGAGTCCGGCGTGCAGATTGTCTTCGGCATTGCATGGCGGGTTCTCCTTTCTCCGAACTCCAAGATAGTATCCGGACCTGTTACACACCATACACAACCGTAGAGAGAATATAATATTTGCATCTAATCTGTTGACAGCTTCTTTTCAACATGATATCGCGTCTGTCCAATCATAATTTCGAACCGTTTTTCTTTTGCCATCCCACGTTTTGAGGCGCGGTTGCTATTGGCACGTCTTGTCAAAGCAGAGATCGTGTCCCCTTATTGCGGGAGTCTCATTAATGCAGGCATGGGTAACTCAACCGTGTCGTTTATACAGCCCTTGGGAACAGGCGAATCATAAGGCGAGTGAGGAGGCGTTTAATATTTGCTGCCTTTATAAGGGGATAAGGATTCCCTCTTCCTCTTCTCGCGCTCTCTCTCCGTCTCCGCCTTTCCGATCTCAAGCTCCAACGCCCAAGTTCTCATCTCCTTTCCACTCAAGCAACCATGTCCAGATCCGGGGGTCAGGGCAAGTGGATGGTCTCCTCTGTCAAGGAGGAGGACATTATCGAAGCCGGGCGGTCGGGTATTTGGCGAAGGAGATCGCCCATCGTCTATCGGCCGAGGGACAAATCGTCCCCACGCCGGAGCCCACAGAGAGGGTAGTATTCATCCCCCATTTCTTCCGCAGGCTAGGGTTTCCACTCCACCCCTTCGTCCAGCGGTCTAATGTATTATTACGGGTAGATTTCCATGATCTGTCCCCAATTCCTTCCTCAACATCTCGGCGTTTATAAATGCGTGTGCAAGGCCTTCCTCCGCATCCACCCCCACTTCGGGCTATGGCTCAAAGTTTTCAATGTGAAGCCGAAGGTGGTAGACGGCCAACACGTGGAGTGCGGCGGAGCCATGGTGAGCAAGCTGTCCAACATCTCCTGGCCGAAAGGTATTTTTGTGGAGACAGTGAAGGAGTGGCAGAGACAATGGTTCTACATCATAGAACCCCGCGGCACCACCTGGGCCGCGGCTGCCGAATTCCGCTCCGGTGCTCCCATGCGGCTCACCTCTTGGGTCGAGAAGAGTCCGGACTAGTGTTCGTCTGACGAGCTAATAGTGTTGCAGACGCGTGTTCAGATCATGATAGCCAAGGACGTCAAGCTCGTCGATGTGATCCAGGTGATGCTAGTTCGTCGGATTCTACCATGCCAGCGCAGAGGACGACCTCTATGGGATTTCAACCCGAAGAAGCATCGGACCCTGGAGAGGCTCTTCGAGACCACCCACGAAGACGCCTGGAAGTTGCTCTTTAAGGGCAACGAGAAACCGCCGCCCACGGATTTAGACCGTGGTCACAACTGTAAACACCCTGCCAGCGAGGTATGTTACTTTTGACGTACCCCCAACTTAAATATTTCGAGGATGATGTCTGAGATTTTAGTATCGCTCCCTCAGGACTGGGTGGAGAGGGCAAAGCGGATCCGGTGTCCGGCTCCGTTGCTCGAAGAACCGGTCATCCCGCGCCTGGCGAATATGCTGGTGCCGGCGCCATATAAGGCGCAAGAGAAGAAGGCCAAGAAGAAGGCCAAGGGGGCCAAGAGTGGCCCCCGTCGCAAGGGCACTTCGGACGCGACGTCCGAAGACGACGAGGCCCATTCCTCTGTCCCTGAGGACAATGACGAGGAAGAGGAGGAGGAGGAGGAGGAGGAGGAGGAGGAGGAAAACAACCCTCCTCCCGAGGATAAGAAGAAGAAGAGGGCGGCCTCGGCACATCCGGAGGGGAAAGCACCCAAAAAGGGGAAGGGCGCCCAGCGGTCAATACCGCGTGGGACGTCGACAGTAGTCCAGAACGACGCCCCCGCACTAAGCCCCAGGCCGCATCGTAAGTGACATGGTTTATTTGTCGGATGTGGGGTTCCGGCAAACTCTTAAGGTTCAAACACTGGGGTGCGCGCAAAGTCTTTCCCTCCTACCGATCTACGCCCTAGCTCGCTAAGATCTCGCGGACGAACTCAACTAACTCCCAACACAGAAAGACACAAGGTTTATACTGGTTCGGGCCACCGTTGTGGTGTAATACCCTACTCCAGTGTGGTGGTGGTGGATTGCCTCTTGGGCTGATGATGAACATTACAAGGGAAGAACAACCTCCTGAGGTTGAGGTGTTCTTGTGGCTAGGCTCTCGATCGGGTAGGATCAAGCTAAGATCAGATTTTTTCTACTATGGTGGCTAGCTCTACTTATATAGGTCCTGGTCCTCTTCCCAAATATCGAGTGGGAAGAGAGCCAACAACGGCGGGCAAATTTGAAGGGGGACAGCTAGTACAAGCTATCCTGACAAAAGTGGTCTTCGCTTGCGAAAAGCTCTGGGGTGACACCGTCTTGGGCTCCATGATGACCTCCGCCTTGCCGTCCTCCTGGTCTTGGTCTCGTTGCACCAATATAGCAACCTTTGCCTGATGCCTCGGTACTCTTCGCCTGCGCTGGCCTCCTTACCACCAAAGAGGAAACAAGGAAGCTGCACGCATTAACGCCAGCCTGGTGCCGTTCGTCATGGCTCACGTCACGAGAGCCTCATGAGGTTTGCCCCGCCTTGATATCTCCGCTCCTCGTGAGCCTGCCTGGCTAGGCCACTCCTGAGGAGGTCTTGCGTCGTCCGCCTCGCGAGGGTCTTGGATGCCTTGTTGATGAAGATGGGCCGTATGGCCTGCTGGCTTAGCCACGCTGTGGGCCGCAGGCAGGCAAGTCTGGGGACCCCCGTTCCCAGAACGCCGACAGTAGCCCCCGGGCCCAAGGTGCGCTCGGGCTTGGCTTCGCGGCGAAGCCAAGGGTCAAGTTCGGAGCACCGCGGGCCCCAAAAGCCTACGGCCTCGGTTGACGCGTGGCGGTTGATAGGACGTGGGCGTCTCCGCTTCCCCAAGCAGCCTCGGCAACTGCACGACTTGACAAGTCCCTGCGACAAGCAAGGAAAACCATCATTACCTGCGATCGTGGGAGACGCCGGTTGGCCTTCTCTTCCTATAAATAGGGAGGGGGCGGAGCCCCCGTCACCCATCTCTTCCTCGCTGGCTTGCTCCTTCCTCCTTGCTCCTCCGCGGACAACAATGGCGCCCATCAGAAGGTTTACTATTGCAGAGAAAGGAAAGGCTCCCCGTGATGACCCGGCGCCTCTTCCGCCGAAGAAGAGGTCGACCCATCGCCATGATGAAGCGGCGATGCAGGTGGTGACGAGGCCCTGGTGCGAGCGGCCTCCTCCGGGGTACCCACTACCCTTGTACGCCCGAGCTGAGGGCTCGGGAGGACGGAGTGAAGAGCAGCGCCACCCGCGCCGCGTCCGGGGTCGCCGATGCCCCCAAGCATCTGGGATCCACGCCGCTGACTCCTCGTGCGAGTTGGTGCTGTGGGCGCCGATGCCCCCAAGCTCTTGGATCCGCTTTCCGCGGTTCTTCTCCGATGTGATGCCGCCGAGGGGGCCTCTCGAGCTCTGGTTGCAGCACGCCGACTACAACGCTCCGGCGACCGGAGCGGAGATCGAAGCGGATCCCACCGGTAAGATCTTCATGATCCGCGGCTGGGGGGAGATCGCACGGGTCTGCCGTGCGAGGGGCGCCCTCGTGATCCACTCCAAGTACGACGGCGCTTCCACGCTCTTCTTCAAGGTCTTCGACACCGAGGGCCGCCGCTTGGAGTGCTGCCCTAGAGAGAAGAGGCAGACCGACGAGTGCTCCGCTCCTCGCGGCTACTCCAGCAGCAGCAACCCTTGGGAGTCCAGCAGCTCTCCTGAGCTTTACGAGACTCCGGAGACGAGCGATGACAGCTACGTGCCCCCGAGCTCTCGCCGCGCTCGGAGCAGAGCTGCGGCGTCTGGCCGTCGCCGCCGCTGATCTGGATGGGGTTGGCGCCGGTCTCCCGTGGCCCACTGTTGATGATGGCGTCCGCCACGGAAGGATGTAGATAGGATTCCCCTTAGTATCAGCTTTTGTTTCCTGCGAAGAACCATGGATCACCCCGTGGGGGCATGTAAGGATCTGCAATGTCTTTTGTACCTATTTTCCTTGTTATGAGAATTTGGTGAACGCATGTCCCGTTAAGGCTCGGCCCCCCTTTCTTTCCTAGCAATAGCTTGTTGCTCTACGCTGACAGGTCCCTGTCCCCAGGCAGGCTACAGCCGTCGCTGGTATGCCAGGTCGCGTGCTGTGGTCAAGGCCAGGAGGTGTGCGGCCCGAGGTCCAGTAAGAGCCCCTGAGGCGCGATGCTCAGGAGGTCCCCCTTAGCGCTCAAGCAGCCATGGTAAGGTGAGAAAGGGAGTCGGCGTGGCCGCAACGGGGCTGCGGCAAGGCGTGAGCGACCATTAGGCCCAAACATTTAGCCGATCCTAGGGCGAAACTTATCTTGCTGACTTCGCAGTGAATCCTGATGCTGCGCCAGGGCTGCGCGCCTACTTGTGCGGCATAGCTAGACCGGCCTGTACGAGTTTCCTTCCTCTCATGCTCTCCTTAGTGCTCTGCGTCCTCAGGTCCCGGCCCTTGAGCGAGCTCAGCCGCCGCTGGTATGCCAGGTCGCGATGCCGTGGTCAAGGCCAGGGGGTGAGGGCTGGAGAGCCAGTAAGAGCTCCTGAGTCACGATGCTCAGGAGCCCCCCTTTTAACGCGCAAGCGAATTGCACGAGAGAAAAGGAGACTCACGGGGTCCCTGTGAACATGCACAAGAAGAAACACTGTTTGCCATTACAGCTGTTAGCCTGCCGCTGGTTGCTCTGGATGAGGTGAAGGCACTGAGGGCCTGGTGAGGTGACGTGCGTGGCACGTGCCCCGAGCCATAGCCCGACCACCCAGATTTGTCGGTGTGGCAGGGACGGACCCATGCACCAGCGCCGTGCCTGTGTGGAGGCCCCGGGGGAGGCGATGATCGGGCAGGTGGTAGCAGTTGGCAGGTTAAGCATGGAGAGCAGATCAACTTGGATAAATGCAGGAAGATACATGCCACTGGGTCCGGCCCGAGCCTCGTGAGGTTTGCCCCGCCTTGATATCTCCGCTTCTCGTGAGCCTGCCTGGCTAGGCCACTCCAGAGGAGGTCTTGCGTCATCCACCTCGCGAGGGTCTTGGATGCCTTGTTGATGAAGATGAGCCGTACGGCCTGCTTGCTTAGCCACGCTATGGGTTGCAGGCAGGCAAATCTGGGGACCCCCATTCCCAGAATGCCGACATTATTCATGCGCACGTCCAGCCCTTTCTCTTTATTATTTTAACATGGTTAACTACACTATTGCAGTCCGAACCGTGACCTTATCCAGCGATCCTCATCTGGAGGTTCGTTGGCTCCGTCGGAGATGGTGAGCATGTCGCCACCGCCTGCTTACTCCCCTGGGGCCAGGGACGACACCGAAGTGTTGTCCCGGAGGACCGCTCCGAAGGGAGGAGCCTAGGACGCTGTCCGGGAGGCGCCACAAGGCGAGACCTCCATTGTCGGCCACATGGGGGAGCCAGTCCTTATGGAGACTGGCGAAGAGGGCCGTATCCATTTCGGCCCTCAGCCGAATATGATTCCAGAGACCCGTATGGCTCCGGAGTCGGGCGAGCAGCCCCCTTTGAAGGAGGGGGTGCGCCACTTCCGCCGGTGGCTCCCGTCCATCCGGGGGCGCCGGGCATCCTGATGGAGGCGCTACGAGATGCCTCCGTTATGGACGAGCACCGTGTTCTTATGGGCACGGTGATCGAGAAAGTTCAGTCCACCAAGAGTGGACTGAATGAAGCCTGCCGCAACCTGTTAACAGGTTTCGAAGTAAGTGACATAGAAAGAAAAACCCCATGTAGTCAGTAGCCCCTGAGACACTGTCCGGTGTTCGGCGAGGAGGACCGGACAGAGGATTAATCTTCTGTTGCAGGAGACTAAAATAATATGTATGCATAAGCAGGCGTCGCTGTTGGCCGCAACCTCGCATGCTGCCGAAGTCTCTGAATTGAGGCAGAGGCTGGAGCGGACCGAGAACGAGCTTCACGAGGTTAGGGTTCGGCTCCAGGAGAAGCAAGGTGAATAACGACTTGCTGTGTGTTTGGAAGGCGTAGGCGTTGTATATTGACTGTAGTGTTTTAATATGTGCAGGAGCTACGACCGAGGTCGAGGCCCTGAGGAAGGCCCTGGGCGAGGCCGAGGAGAAGGCTGTCCAGCAGCAAGCCGCCCGTAAGAAGCTCAAGGCCCGGGTCAAAGAAATCCAGCAGGAGCTCCAGGATGCGGTGAAAAAATGTGAGACCTTTGAGCATGATCCGTCCGCTCAAGGGGCCGAACTCACGAAGGCTCGTCCGAGCGCGGAGACCGCACGGAATGAGGCCAGGCCACCCTCCAGGAGATCCAGGAGGCCAAGAAGATCATGGCGGGTAAGGCTTTTAAGATGCAAAGCAAGTATCGCGGCTGAAGTAAGACATATTACTAACCCGGGTTCGGAGTTCCCCAGCGGCTTTTGCGGATCTACCATGCAGCGTATCAGAAGTTGTGGAGTTCTACCGAGCCGAAGGAGGAGATTCTACGGAGAAGCTATTCTGGCCGCAGTATGGGACACCAGAGCATCCCGTGTCCTTCATCGATCAGCTGAAGCAGCTGATGGAGCTGCACCGGGTGGCCGAACTAGCCATGAAGGATGTGATGATCCGGCTATGGCCAGCCGAAGCTATGCCCGGCAGCTACTTCAGACTCGTGAGGCGGCTAGTGGAGGCCTCTCCGCGGCTGGACGTCATCAAGCGCTCTGCCTGTATTGAAGGTGATCGTATGGCCTTCGCTCGTTGCAAGATGTGGTGGGCGAAGATGAACGCCGTTGAGGTTACTGGCGGGCCGGAGGCAAGGAGCACCGCACACCGAGAGATATTTTGCGGATGTCGTAGAAGGGTCTCGACTTGTGGCAGCTCAATGTTCGCAGGACATTGTGTTTGAATGAATGTATTCATGTTGCCCCCGCATTGTATGATGGAAACAAAGCCTATAATGTAATTTTTTATGCTTTAATTGTTTCCTCCTGTGCGGCCGTGTTATTTGTAATCTGAGGGTTGGCCATTCGTCGGCTTGTGCCCTCGCGTACGTAGTACGAATGTGTTCGGGATGGGATCTAAACAATCTTGATCCAATTATATGGTCCTTTGGAGGAGTTGTTTAGCGCAACGAACAAGGCAATCGGACTATACGGCTTGAACGCCCTCACTTAGCCATAGGAGTTTTATAATTAAGCAAGTGCGCAGCCCCTGGTCCAAGCCAGGGTGCTGTCAGCATCTGATCGGGAAGTGCCGATCCTTCGCGTGACGCGGAAAAAAATCTCCAACGATTTTGTAAGCCTCAAACAGCTGACCGGCTCTCGCCGTATCATGACAGTCAGTTTTCGGCTTTCTCTACCGAGGTGCTTATCCGGTCAAGGCCAGGGCACAATCGCAGTAGTTCTCCTTCACTACCCTAGCCGATGGAGCGGAACGTAGGGTAGCAAGCACAGGAGCCGCGTAACCCAACTATTGACCAAAGACATGATTCGGAGCCAATGCATATAATGCTAAATTCGGGGTGCCGAACTTATATATATGAAGTGTTCGGACTTTTGCTGCCGTATTGTGGGGCGACAAGTAGCCCCTAGCGAATATGAAACGTACAAAAGAGTACCGATGCAGCCAATAAGCAGATCGAAATAAAACGAAGAAAGAAGCGAAAACCACAGAAACTGGGCCACGAACCATTTTTATTATAACTGGATGGGTACGTCAAGGTGTATCTTGTATAGATGGTGCGAGAAGTATCCGGACTGTGTTGCTTGTCTCCATTGTGTGCCAATCCTTCTAAAGGACTTGCGATTAGGCCCGCAGAAAAAGGAACCTGAAACGAGAAAAAAGTTAAAGTATGTGTGTCCGGGATCGGTATGGCCGAACTGTAGGCCCCGGGTTATCTTGTGCCTCCGTCGATGTCCATGAAATTTTGAGTGCGTAATTGTGTACGCGTGGTACGAATGCCACTTCCTCATTGGGACTGGGACGGAGGCTAAATTGCTAGTCAAGCTCTTGTCGAGCCGCACCGTCCTGTTGCAGTGTAGTTCGGAGCCTCTTAAGGATGTCCGAGGGCTCGACAGCCGTACAATGGTGTTGCTTGAGAAGGCCGCTCTGTACTTCTGCTGCTAGGGCGGTGGTGTGCTCCTCTGTTCGGAGGGATCGTTCCGTATTGCCATTGATTGTTATGACGCCGCGTGGACCGGGCATCTTGAGCTTGAGATAGGCATAGTGTGGCGCTGCGTTGAATCTAGCAAACGCGGTTCGTCCGAGCAGTGCGTGATAGCCGCTA
Organism: Aegilops bicornis; assembly: GCA_021605145.1. Taxonomy (NCBI): domain Eukaryota; kingdom Viridiplantae; phylum Streptophyta; class Magnoliopsida; order Poales; family Poaceae; genus Aegilops; species Aegilops bicornis. The sequence goes on along the minus strand of JAHIAL010000070.1, from coordinate 1,508,618 downwards.
CGGAAGGGGACGATATCGAAGATTAACTCTTCGCTTCGGAAGTTGTCCAGAGAACCGAAGACCACCTCCAACGTGATTGAGCCCGTACAGCGGGCCTCTACGCCTGGTATGACTCCTTTAAAGGTAGTCTTTGTTGGTTTGATTCGCGAGCGGTTAATACCCATCTTCCGCACTATGTCCTAATAAAGCAGGTTGAGGCTGCTACCACCGTCCATCAGGACTCGAGTTAGGTGAAACCCGTCAATAATTGGGTTGAGGACTAGTGCGGCTGAACCGCCATGGCGGATACTAGTTGGGTGATCTCGACGATCAAAGGTGATCGGGAATGATGACCACGGGTTGAATTTTGGGGCGACTGGCTCTACCGCGTAGACGTCCCTAAGTGCTCACTTACGCTCCCTTTTGGGGATGTGTGTAGCGTATATCATATTCACCGTTTTGACTTGAGGGGGAAATTTCTTCTGCCCCCCTTGTGTTCGACTGCCGGGGCTCTTCGTCCTCGTCCTCACTTTGTGATCCCTTTTCTTTGTTTTCGGCATTTAACTTGCCAACCTGCTTGAAGACCCAACAATCCCTGTTGGTATGATTGGCTTGCTTATCCGGGGTGCCATGAATTTGACACGGACGGTCGAGTATGTGATCCAGGCTGGAAGGTCATTCGTTGTTTCTTTTGTAGGGCTTCTTCCGTTGGCCGGACTTGGAGCCACTGAATCCGGCGTTGACTGTGGTGTCATCGATGTTGTCGCCATTGCTTCAGCGTTTGTGTCTATTATGTCGGAGCTTGCCGGTGCTATTCGTGGCCTCGGTGGGGCCTGCCTCGCCGGCTGTGTTTTTGCTACGAGCCAGCCAGCTGTCCTCACCCGTGCAAAAGCGGGTCATGAGTGCCGTAAGGGCTGTCATAGACTTCGGCTTTTCTTGGCCGAGATGGCGTGCTAGCCATTCATCACGGATGCTGTGTTTGAAGGCTGCTAGGGCCTCGGCATCCGAACAGTCAACGATTTGGTTCTTTTTGGTTAGGAACCTAGTCTAGAATTTTCTGGCTGATTCTCCAGGTTGTTGAACTATGTGGCTTAAGTCATCGACATCTGGTGGCCGGACATAAGTTCATTGGAAGTTATCAAGGAAAGCCTCCTCCAAGTCCTCCCAGCTGCCGATGGAATTCTCAGGCAGGCTATTTAACAAGTGCCGAGCTGCTCCTTTGAGCTTTAATGGGAGGTATTTGATGGCGTGGAGGTCATCTCCTCGAGCCATATGGATATGGAGAATAAAATCCTCGATCCATACTGCAGGATCGGTTGTGCCGTCATATGATTCAATGTAGACATGCTTGAACTCCTCGGGGAATTCGTGATCTAGCACCTCGTCTGTGAAGCAGAGAGGGTGTGCGGTGCCTCTATAGCGGGCCGCATCGCGGCAGAGATCTGATGGAGTTCGTCTGTGGCATTCGGCCCGGGCGTGGTTAGGTTTGTCACGTCCGAATAGGTAGCCATCGTCGTGCCTCGAAGCACGTCCTCGTGATCCATAGATTGATCTTGTATGTCCTGCTCTACTATCCAGTGTCTGCGGGAGGTCGTACGTGTGACCCCGAACTCTTTCGTCTCTATTTTTACGGGGCGGTGGGGCAGGCTGCTGTTCGGCCTAAGTTGCCGCTTTATCCCTACCGTGGAGTGGCCGGTCGGCCGCCCTATCTCGACCACATGGCGGTCATTCCGCATTACGCGGGGGAGACACGTGCTCCGGTGCTTCCTCATCGAATTGAGGTAGCAGTCTGTGTTCCGGGTAGCTCATGGCTGGGCGCTTGAGGCCATATTCTTCGGCTGTCAGGACGTCAGTCCATCTGTCGATGAGCAGGTCTTATTCAGCTTGAAGCTGCCGCTTTCTTTCTTTTGAGTTCCTTGCAGTGGCTATGAGCTGAAGCTTAAAACGCTCCTGCTCTAGAGGATCCTCCGGCACGATGAAGTCTTCGCTGCCGAGGCTTGTCTCCTCCTCGGAGGGTGGACGGTAAATATCGTCCTCCGAGTCATCTTCTATGGCCTGTTCATCAGGGTTGTCTTGCCTGTTGTCATGTTCCTCCTGTTCGGATGTAGCTCGGCTGTGGTCTTCGTTGTTTTGGCGTCGCCCGGAGTACTATTTTCTCCGGTGCCAGTATTGCTATCTTTTGAGTGACGAGGCTTAGAGCGGCGTTTGGGGCGCCGGCGCTTTGACTGTGTCTCAGAGGGTTTGTTCGTGTTTGGTTCTTCTTTGTCGTCGCCAGATCCTTTATGTGTATCAACCATGTACACGTCATACGAGGAGGTGCCGTCCATCGTCCTGTAAATGGCGGGTCTTGGCCTTGCTCCTTGTTGGCATAGTCGTCCATGTCGTCGATGTCTTCGGAGCCATAGTCAAGCACGTCGGTTAAGTCATCGACGGTGGCTATAAAGTGGGTGGCGGGTGGGAAGCAAAATTCCTCATCGTCCGCCTCTAGCTCGAACTGAACATAGTTCGGCTATGGGCCTTCCTCCAAGGACAAGTCCTTTAAAGAGTTTAGTACGTCACCCAAAGGTGAGTGCTGGAAGATGTCTACGGCACTAAATTTGAAAATCAATAACCGATCCAACTCGGTGTCCGTAGACGCACCTGATCCGGAAGGTATAGCCGGAGACGAATCCGGAGTTCCGTTGACGCAAACATTGCAGGGTGTCAAGTCCATGTGCGGCTCCAACGCCGCGGACCTTCTGGCCTCGGAGGGCACGATCTACCTCGGTTCTGAAGCCGTTGCAGCAACAGGATCCATCTCCGAGACGTAATCCGATAACAGATTTAAGTCACGTTCGTCGGAGCGCGGGGGAGCAATTGCCACTGTCTCAAATCCATTGAAGATCAAGTCTCCACGGATATCCGCGACGTAGTTCAAGCTTCCAAACCTGACCTGATGGCCATGGGCATAGCATTCGACCTGCTCCAGATGGCCAAGCGAGTTGGCCCGCAGTATGAAGTCGCCAAACACAAAGATTTGTCCGGGGAGGGAGGTTTCTCCATGGAGAACGTCATTACTGACAATCGAAGGGGCCATCGAGTCCTTTGCCGATGGCACAGTGGAACTCTCAATGAAAGCACCAATGTCGGTGTCAAAACCGGCGGATCTCGGTAGGGGTCCGAAGCGTGCGTCTAGGATCGATGGTAACAGGAGACGGGGACACGATGTTTACCTGTGTTCGGGCCCTCTCTATGGAGGTAATACCCTACTTCCTGCTTGATTGATCTTGACGAATATGAGTATTACAAGAGTTGATCTACCACGAGATCGTAATGGCTAAACCCTAGTAGTCTAGCCTGTATGACTATGGTAATGTGTATGTATCCTTTCCGGACTAACCGCTCTAGTTTATATAGACAGCGGGGGGATCTAGGGTTTACATGGAGGCGGTTACATAAGAAGGAATCATCATAGTTGGTCGCCAACCTTGCCTTCCACGCCAAGGAGAGTCCAATCCGGACACGAGTATGGTCTTCGGTCTTTATGTCTTCACAGCCCATCAGTCCAGCCCATGAATAACAGGCCGGACGCCCGACGACCCCTTAGTCCAGGACTCCCTCAGTCTCATTTCCAGCATTCGATTACTTATGGCCCGTTGTCGGCCTTTTTCTCGCTATGGGCAAATTCAGCCCGTGGTTGCTGATTGGCCTGTTTGCGGCCCGTCAATCCGTTGGGCTGTTTTCACAGCATCATCAAATACGGCCAATTAACGACGGCCCGTTATGGCCGGCCCATGAACGGACGATTCCAACTCTAGCCCGTTTATGGCCCATAATGCGGTCCGTTATTGGCCCATGTTTGGCCAATTGATCATATGGCCCGTAGAAGGCCCATTGTTTCTACGGCCCGTAGAAGGCCCATATTTTCTATGGCCCATACGAGGCCCATGGTAACTACAGTAAATATGTAGCCCATGGTTATTGTGGCCTAGTTTTAAAAAATAGGTTATTGCAGCCACTAGCAAACCGCGGAAAAATAACTGCACCGACTACAAGCAAACAGATAAACAAGACAACAAGTAAATAAATAAGCAAGCAACTTACGCTAGGCTATCACAGCTATTACACATATTACATCCACTAGGCATCAAAGTTCGCCACCAGTGCAAATATAGGGAACAAAGCAGCATATCACATACACTAGTTGTCAAAGTTGGCGACCAGTGCAAATAAACACCGCAGCAATACAAGTCCGTAAATCGAAACCACTTTAGAAGAGCTCAAGAAACAATATCACAGGTACCCATAATCTTTGGCAAGATTCTTAGCAAGCTTATTAACTTTCTCTTGTTTGGTGCTTAAATCCTGCGGTAGCTTCTTTGTTGCCGCAGTATGCATCTGAATTCTGCAGGGACTTCCTCGGTCCTTGACTTCCTATCGCAGAACATCTCGATCGATGTCTTTCAACTTGAAGTTGAGACTCAAGAAGTTTAACCGATTCAGGCGGTGATTTCAAGATCTGGTGCCCGGCAGAAGTGGCGATGCTTTCGAACACTACATCAAGACAAGACTTTGGGGTTGTCGCAGTTGTCTTCAATATAGTTTTTATCAGCTTTATTGGAGACCAACAGGGATGTCTCACTGTCTTGAACCTTATCTGCATTACTTGCTTTACCATTGCATAACTGGGTACTCTTCTCCAATATTTTATCCGCATTCTAAAAGAGAAACAAACAGACACATCACAGGTTTACCATGTTGTATATGAAACTCATTTTGGTATACCAGTTCAGTAGCAAGGTGGACAGGATAACAACAAACAAACATATATCTATGTAGTATGGTCATTGTATGGTCTATATCATTCTAGTTTATGTTGCCAAATCAAGATAGAGACAGTTTAAATCATATCTTTTTAAGACAAAGCAGCATAGACAGAATATAAGTGTGGGAAACTACACAAAAATAACAACACTTGTAATGTGCATCGCATGGGAACATAACTGTTTATTCAATTGAAACTGAAATCAATATAGAGCAAGTTACAACAACAAACACGTTAAAGAAACATGTTTAAAACATACCTGTTGCGCGATTGGAGTTTCAGTTGCATCCTTCAAATTTGAAATTAGTTGGTATGAGTAAATACAGTGATGCAAGAGCAAAGTAGTATGAACCACAACTACGGAGCCTGACTTGAGAACAATTGTTCTTCTGCTTTAAGCGTTGACTTGGGGTTCGGAGTGGTGGTCATCGTGCTTTGGGCACCGCAGTTGCCTTACTAACTCGCCGTGTTTGGGTGCTTTGTGGTGGCGACGGTGCTGTGTCAAGTGGAACTGGGTTACTATCTGTTGGGGTTGGGGTTAGATGGGGTGTAGTTGGTTCTCTCTCCAACTGGTAGGGGTACAATCTGCGTGAATCTGGGTTATGTGTGGTGGGGCTGGTCTTGGGCTAGTATAACTGTGGTTCTATTTGCATCGACAGGTAGCACAATCTTTTCTGAAGACTGTGTTTTTACTCCCACAGATATTGCCATCACCCGCTCCAATTCAAATGGCTGATAAACAAGAAAAGTAATTGAATGTACAGACATTGTAAGATAGACAGGTGCAATGGATAGTAGGGAAGAAAACATGGCATGAAATAATTCACATTTATGTTGTCTAACCAAACAGAATAACATGACATAATTTCACATATATGATGGCTAATTAAACAGGATAGCATGATACAATTTCACATCTATGATGGCTAACTAAATAGGATAGAATGAAATACTTCAAAATATGATGACTATGTAGACATGATGACATGATATAACTATACGATGTGTCCATTAAAGTGGTTGGCATGCCATAATTCACATACATGTCGTCGATGGAAACATGATGGCATGATATAATTCACGGATAGAATGACATAATTCAAAATATGATGACTATGTAAACAGGATGAGATGATATAACTATATTATGTCTTTAGAAAATGTGTTGGCATGCCATAATTCAGATACATGCTATCTATGTAAACATCATGGCATGATATAATTCAAATATATGATTTATATACTAAGCAAGTGAGCAGAGGGCAATCGCATACATGATGTGTCAACTAAGAAGATGGCATTCAATATTATGTATATGATGTAAAAACTAAGCATTCCAAGACAACATATGCATGATATGAGTAATATAACCCTGCCAAGTTTGAGCATACACCTCAGGGGGATTATAGGACTGGTGATATTCCTCCAAATCCTCCTCTGAGGAGCTATCTGTAACCAGCAAGATATCTGCTTGCTGGGTAGCATCGCCCCGCTCACGAAGACCTGGTTTTCACTCCAGATTTCTCCATCACCAATTTAAATGGTTGATGCATAGGAAGAGCAGTTGAATATACAAACATTGTCGACAAATGCAATGAGTAATACAAAAAAAAGGACGGCATGATATAATTCACATATATGATGCTTGGCTAGACAGCATGACATTGCATAATTCACATACATAATGCCTTGCAACAAGATAGCATTACATAATTCACATATACAATGTCTTGCAACAAGATGGCATTACAAAATTCACATACATGGTAATTAGACACCTTTGAGCAATTGGCAATCACACAAAGCATGTCTAAACTAAGCAAATGACATGCCAATGCAAGACACCATATGCACGATATTAGCAATATAAACACCTTGAAGTTAGAGCATGCACGCCGAGGGAAATAGGACTGGTCATCTGTCTACGAATCCTCCTTTGAGGAGCTATTCGTAACGAGAAAAGACATGCGCTTTGTCGATAGCATTGTTCCGCTTCACGAAGACCTTGTTTCCACTCCAGAATTTTCCATGACTGTGTTGAATGGCTGATGCACAGGAAGAGTAATTGAATGTACTAAAACTGTTGACAGATTTAATACGTAATAAAAAATGATGGCATGATATAATTCACATATAGGATGACTCGCTAACCAGGGTGGCATTGCAAAATTCACATATATGATGCTTGGCTAAACAAGATGGCATTGCATGATTCACATATACGATAAAAAAACTAAACATATGGCATTCACAGAAAGCATGTCTAAACTAAGCATATGACATATTTGATGTATAAAGTAAGCAATGCAAGGCACCATATGCATGATATTACCAACATCAGCATGCCAAGTTAGAGTGAAGACCTCAGGGGGCAAATAGGAGTGGTCTTCTCCTTCTAAATCCCCCTCAGAATAGTTATCTTCCTCTTGATTACAATCCGAAATGGGTGGAGGGGGGGGGGCTACCTTTGCGCCCACCATGGAGCGACGTCTGCATGAAATTTTATTGCCATGCAAGGCTCGTCTCTTTTGCTCTACATGTCCAGTTCCATTGTGTACAATAACCGACATGCATAGGAATAAAACATAGTGAGATTATGTATGCAGTGCATGCACAAATCCAGTGATGGTAGCAAGCGTGGGTAGACCCAAAACCAATGATAGCGAGTGAGATAATAGCTTTAGTTAAAAAATACAGATAATGGCTCCTTTAATGTTTGTTTCCACCCAACATGAAACTCATAGTAGACACCCAAGATTAACCAGATAGTAGACATATAGTATTGATTGATGCCCCAATATGTACCCCACAACCATTTAAAAACTCAAGTTTGAGCATTAGTTTGGACCTGACTCGGAGTCTAATAGGTGAACATGATGATAAAGTAGCATGATCATATTAAGCGCTGCATAACATAAGCAGACATGAAAGAGTGCGACCTCTCTTGCGGACCCGTGTAGTCCTCAAGGTCATCTGCTCAGTTGATGATGGTAATGTAGTTGTCGTGGCTGCCGGTGGCGGGCAAGAATATTTGAGGCGGCGAAAGACAGTCTGGAGAGCGGAACCCTGCTGCGGTTTACCCTTCCGTCGTTTGAGCAGCTGAGCTGGGGTGGAACACAGCACAACAGGAGCGGGACAAACCACACAAGACTTTCTTTGACACATATATGTAACACAAGTAATTGTGTAAGGGCTTGTTTAAATTTGAGGATTCTAAAAATGTACGGTTATAATGCTATTACGCTACTATCTCTTAGTCTTGTGCTTCATGAATAGGAATTTGAAAAGGAGGACAAGTGGATATTAAAATTCCTATAGTTTTTCTTTCAACGAGACACTAAAGGAACAAAGCCTATAGTTTTCCTTTGCTCCATTCCTTTGAACCAAATGCATGAATAGTAGTACCATAGGAAACTTTCCAATTCCTATGTTTTTCCTTCACTTTTCCTTTCAAGCACTGGCGATTCTAGTAGGCAGGGCTTGAGCAGGAAAAGCCTACACTCAAAAATTGTTTTTGTGCTACTTCTACTACTTTGGACCCAGGCCACTGCCCTACTAGCTCAACTCCTAGGCCCATCTACAAATGCACAACTCAAACACGCAGAGATAAATAATGATGGCTTTGAAGAGAGTCCATCTTGGATAGCTAAGTTGCCTGGTACCTCACTGCTTGTCATATAGTAGGAGAAACTAATCGTATTTCACGTTACTATGTGTGCTCAGTGGACAATATATATAACATGTAGAGTAAAGAAGAGATGCAACAAGTGTACAACCACTTTTGGCGAAGCCATGTCGATCTCAGCGTGACTGGGTTGGTCGATGATGAATGGGAGGAGGGACAAGTTAACCCCAAAGAACCTGTCAAGAATCAGGACTCGGAGGATAGTAACTATCTACCGGTCTCCAAGGAGGATGTCAGCCTCGGCAACGAAGGCTTCATCGGGCCAGAGGAACCCCTCGAGCAAGAGCGCTTCAAGCGACAGCTAATCGCCACTACGAGGAGCCTAAAAATGAACAACAACAGTTTCAAGCCGAACATGATACGCTCAACGATAGATGGACCCAGGTCCTAGCTGCCGAGGAATAGAGCCTCGAGCACCCAACAAAGAGTTATCTGAAGCGTCGGCTACTGCCACAATTCGACAACGAGGCCCTTGAGCCAACACCGTCAAGATATAATCACGCAGACGAACCAGACCGGCCACCACATGGACGGGACAAAACGGCTGCTTATGTCGAACACCAGCCCGCGCCACCTCGCCGTCGAGGCAGAGAGGTAGTAGCTCCAGGCTATACATACGACTTACGCCAGGACCTGGACAATAGAGCCGGTCTGGCTAGATCAATTTATGGATCAAGGGGGCGTGCTCTAACGCGAGATGACGGCCATCAAGCCTGGCGCGATAAGCATAACAACACTCGGGCTGAAAACCGAACACGGATGTCATCCGTACTCCATCGTGACGTTGCCCAATACAAAGGCGCCACACACCCCTTATGCTTTACCGATGAGGTAATGCAACACCAGTTTTCAGAAGGGTTTAAACCCGTAAACATCGAAGCATACGATGGAACGATAGATCCTGTCTTATGGATTGAAGACTTTCTTCTACAGATACACATGGCTCGCGGTGATGATCTCCACGCCATCAAATACATACCCCTAAAGCTAAAGGGACCTGCACGACACTGGTAAAACAGCCTCCCAGAGAACTCTATTGGCAGCTGGGAAGATTTGGAGGATGCCTTTCGAGACAATTTCCAAGGTACTTATGTCCGGCCACCGGACACTGATGACCTTAATCACATAGTCCAGCAACCCAGAGAGTCAGCCCGTAAACTCTGGACTCGGTTCTTAAACTAAAAGAATCAAATCGTTGACTGTCCGGACGCTATCGGGGAAAACATACAGGGGCATACATTTTCCCCTGACTCGTGCACGGACAAGCCAGAGATTTGAAGAACCACATGCCGCCCAGAGAGACCAAGATCAAGCCAGAAGAGCAAGATATCGGCAAGAGAATGCCTCCCTTGCCGGGCAGGCGAGCCCGGCAAGGGGCGAGGCACCACCAGAAGAAAACAACCAAGACTCCCCGGCAGAGCCTGCCGGGGATCATGGGGGTTGAACCACCCCACCAACCACTCAAGCACGACTCACGTCGTCAATCGATGCGTGTCGAGCATAAGGTGATTAAGTGGCAGCCGCTCGCTACATGGCAGCCATTTCCTACGAAGAAACCCACAGATGACACCCGTATGCGACGTGTCAAGGAGCGAACGGAGCTGGCGAGATAGCCCGGCAGGCCTTGCCGGGCAACCAGTGATGTGACACTAAGTAGTGCATTTAATGCATCCTGTCAGCTAGCACAGTAAGGTATGATAGCACTGATTGCTATCATATCAGTGCATAATGACCACTTTGCCACTGTGGTGACCCCTTAATCTATAAAAGGAGGCCCATGGCACTCATAGGAGGGGTTAGAAGGTTAGAAAGTTGACAACCCCAAGCCACGATACACGCGTAGACGTTGCGGCCCTGAGGCAAACCTTGCCTGGCAAGTGTACTACACATCACCAAACTCATTCCACCATCAATCCACCAAAGCATGTGTAGGGTTTTACGCCTCGCGGCGGCCCGAACCTAGGTAAATTTCTTGTGTGCTTTCTGCCGCCTTGTCGTGCGCTGATCTACTCTTTGTGAAACGCAATGACCCCCCGCCGAACCAGCAAGGGACCACCCGGTCCCATAGGTGGCCGCGGATATTCAATGAAATCTTTAGCGCGCCAGTAAGCCGCTTAACCTCGAAAGCGCAGCAGCGCGCCATCTTCATCATAATCATCATCTTCGACGGTGCCATCGACCATGGCACCCGCGGCGGCGCAAAAGCGAAGCGGGGGAAGATGCACTCTCGTGACATGTTGTCGCTCTCCAAGATTTCTCGTAGCAACGGTCACGACCAAGACCACGGTTGATGACGCTGGATTTACCCTGGTGGTTCGTATGGCGTCGTCGCCATCCAAACACTGTCCGGACGAAGGGCCACAAGGCATGCGGGCGTAAGCTCCCTCCTTCCTGTCCCTCCACCTCGTCAGTAGTCGAGTTGCTTTAGCCTCGGCATCATCGATGTCGACGATTACCATGCGACGCTTGCTCAAGTATTTTCCCCGCCGTGGGTAATCCTGAGAAGAATGCTGGTATGAGTCCATCGGTCGGTGCCCCGGCAAGCACACTTCGGAGAGGCTATTCGCACTGGCACAGCCCATGCGTTGGCAGCCGCTACACTGACTCGAGGGGAGGGGAAGCAAAAAGGAAGGAGACCAGAGAAGCCCGATGCAGTGCCCCTATGCCCGCCAGCTACAAGGAATGCATTCCGACCCTTGCCGGGAGCAAGGGAATCACTCGATTGTACGCGTTGAATGCACGCGGCCTAGCAGATGAAAAAGAAGCTCAAAACGAAAGCTAAGTCCATGTTATTACTTTTTTGTTGATGCGTTTCAGATTTCTGCAGTCGTTTATCCCTTAACTCCATGAGGGTTCGTATCGTGAAAGCCCTCATGAGATGGAACCTTGGCTAGTTTCTTTGATCACACCATCGTCCTGTCCAGAGCCATGCTCGCATGACAAGAGGCTGCATCGAGAGCTCCCTAGGAAAAACCTGCTGAGACGCATCCATGCCAAGATGACTGTTAAGGGTCGGCCCCTTACGACAATCGCGACAATATGATATCGGCAGGCATCCAGAACATACATAGGAATTGATCATATGAACATGAGCGTATAGATGTTAAAGGGATAAACATGCACTTAAAGATCCAGCTAGAAGTATCAACCTCGCACGAACGCTAGAGATAAAGCGACTAAACATAAACTGTGTGTCATATTCTGTTACAGGACCAGAAGGAACAACTTAAACGCGGAGAACCCTGTCAGTGAGGGGAGCGGCCTTCTTTTCAGCAGCGGCTACGTCAGCACCTGCTGGCGGCTTCTTCAAGCCATCACCAAGATCAAGCTCTGGGTGGCGGCAGGCGATGTTACTCAAGACCATGAAGAGGGCATCGCGGGCAAGCCTCCGTGACTCAGTCGCGAAACACGCGGCCTTCCCCTCTTCATGCACCTTCAACTTGTCGATCAACTCGTCGAAGAAGATCCCCAGCTTGACACTCGGGACCACTTACTCGTTGGCTGAGTAGACTGGACCGTCCATGCCCATCGCCGCGGCTTGGGCTCCAAGACATTCTGCAACATCAATCAGGCTCTTGATCCAGGGGTTGCTCATGTCGACCCGATTCTTCAGCTTGTCCTCGGCATCTTGCTGGAGGCGCTTGGCATTTTCCAATTCCTTGGACAGCAACTGCTGCCGTGATTCTAGGAATTCCGCCGACTGCTCTAGTGTGCCGATCATTCCCTTCATATCAGAGATATTGCTATTGGCGGCCTCGAGGCTTTGGGCCTTGGAGGAGAGCTGCGACTGCACATCGGCCAGGTGAAGCTCTGCTTGCCATGCCTCTTCTTTGAGTGCCTCCACATCCTTGACACTCCCGGCAAGGTCTTCGTTCAGTTTGGCCACCTGTCGGTCGAGCTCAGCCTTAGCAGAGGATGTGGCATCCAGATCTTCAACAAGTTTCTTCAGCTGGGCAGCATGATCAGTAGCAAGGGTATCCATAGCAGCCCCATGCTCGTCCTTCAATTCTTTGGTGCGTTGCTGCACCAAGGTCTCCAAAATTTCGTATCTGGCGCGGAGGGTGGCTTTAAGATTCTCCTCCCAAAGGGAGATCTCTCGCTCCCTGGCATCCAAAGATGCTTTGTGATCCGCCAGGCGCCCCTCCCGATCCATGACATCTTCCCTCATCATCTGAAGGGTCTCTTGATGCCTCATGAGCATCTTGAACTGCTTGTCATGCCATTCACGTAGCTCCAGGCACTTGTCCTTCAGTTTCTGATCCACATTGCCGATGGATTCACGCCGCTCCTTGAACTCCTGCCACTTCTGGTTGTGACGGGCCTGCATCTCCTTCAAGGCCACCGCCATGGACCTCCCTACCTCCTAGATGCAGCGGTGCCAGAAGACACTGAAGCTCTTCATCAATCTGCGTCACATCAGGACGGCTGGGGTCTCCGATCTCGAGTAATAATGGCAATCATGGGCAGCGTGTTCGAGGAAGACGGCAGGGCATATGCCGCGCCCTTGGAAGAAGGGAGTGGACCCATGGTTTGAAGAGGAATCTTCGCATCGATAACCACTTCCTCCACCGGGGCTCTTTTCGGAGAATGTTCCATCACTGCAAGGAACCTTGTGTTCCTCCCAAGAAGTGAGATCCTGCCTCAAGAGTCGCGACCTTCGCGGCTTCATCTGCGGCGGACCTCCCTATGTCTGCCACCACCTCTAACAAGTCTGGTTCTTCGGCCTGGGAGTCTAGAGATGGAAGGGGCCACTGAACAAACGAGGGGATGGAAATCTCGAAGAAAACAAAGAAGTCAGTGGAGGCAACCAGAATATGAAAGAGAAGAGAGGTTAAGCAAGTTACCTGGAGAAGTCTGCCGGGCAGGAGTCTCTGTTCCCTTGGGAACGGTCGTTGCCAGGTCGCGAGCTTCGTCCTCTGCTGGGGTAGGCTCGGCAGCCTCCTGTGCCGTCTTTGCCACAAAAGATTCCACAACAACATCTTCGACTTGAGCGGCAGGGGAGACACGCTCCGCAAGAAGTGGCCCGCCCTGCGTTACCTCGCCCTCTCCTCCATGTGGAGGGGCAGAAAGGCTGTCTCCATCACCTCCGGCGGGCGGGGTCAAGCCTCCACTCCCAAGACGGGGGTTGAGTTGAGGGCTCGGCATGGGATCTTCTGCATCCTTACCGCCGAGGCCGAGCCCTCCACCCCCTTCAGCGACCCGAGGCGCCGGAACCTCTTCTGGGAATGATGGACAAGGGTGCTACCTCTTGAGCAAGCGTTGGTTTTCCCTTGAAGGGGAAAGGGTGATGCAGCAAAGTAGCGTAAGTATCTCCCTCAGTTTTTGAGAACCAAGGTATCAATCCACTAGGAGACTACACGCAAATCGCATCATCGGAGAGGCTATGGTGTTGATGTAGAAGCCCTCTTCTTCAGATCTCAATACAAATATTTATCTTATTATCTTTATCAGATCTCACATTTGCATGTGGCCATGAAGGGATTGACAACCCATTTATCATGTTAGTTGCAAGGTTCTTGATTTTTTGTGCAGGTACTCCACACATCACCACCTTGTGCACTATTCCGATGAGAAGAAGCCATCTAGCTAATAACTATGGACCCGAAGGTCTATGGTAAACTACTCACGCATCATCGGAGAGGATGTGGTGTTGATTTAGAAGCCCTCGATCGAATCCCCCTCCGCTTGATCGCCGGAAAAGGCCCCAAGATGGGATCTCACGGGTACAGAAGGTTGCGGCGGTGGAAAAGTGGTTTCGTGGCTCCCCTCGATGTTTTCAGGGTATAAGAGTATATATAGGCAAAAGAAGTAGGTCTGTGGAGCTACGAGGGGCCCGCGAGGGTGGGGGCACGCCTACCCCTGGGCGCGCCCTCCTGCCTCATGGCCACCTCGTTGCTTCCTTGACTTCCACTCCAAGTCTCTTGAACTGCATTTGTTCCAAAAAAGATCCTCGCGAAGGTTTCGTTCCATTTGATATTACTTTTCTGTGAAACACTGAAATAGGCAAAAACAGCAATTTGCACTGGGCCTTCGGTTAATAGGTTAGTCCCAAAAATAATATAAAAAGGTATATTAAAGCCCATTAAACATCCAAAACAGATAATATAATAGCATGGAACAATCAATAAATTACAGATACGTTGGAGATGTATCAAGCATCCTCAAGCTTAATTCCTGCTCGTCCTCGAGTAGGTAAATGATAAAACAGAATTTTTGATGTGGAATGCTACCTAACATAATTTTTCAAATGTAATTCTCTTTATTGTGTCATGAATGTTTAGATCCAAAACATTCTAGACAAAGTTTTAATATCGACATAAACATAGTAATACTTCAAGCATGCTTACCAAGCAATTTTGTCTTATTAAAATAGCATAGCCAAAGAAAACTTATCCCAACAAAATCATATAGTTTGGCCATGCTTCATTTTTGACTCACAAAATGCTCCCATCATGCACAACCCCGATGACAAGCCAAGCAATTGTTTCATACTTAGCCTTTTCAAACTCTTTCAACTTTTATGCAATATATGAGCGCAAGCCATGGACATAGCACTATGGGTGGAATAGTATATGATGATGGGGGTTATGTGAGAAGACACAATGGGAGAAAGTCACACATTGACGCGGCTAATCAACGGGCTATGGAGATGCTCATCAATTGATGTAAATGTGAGGAGTAGGGATTGCCATGCAACGGATGCACTAGAGCTATAAATATATGAAAGCTCATCAAAAGAAACTAAGTGGGTGTGCATCCAACTTGCTTGCTCACGAAGACCTAGGGCATTTTGAGGAAGCCCATCATTGGAATATACAAGCCAATTTCTATAATGAAAAATTCCCACTAGTACATGAAAGTGACAAAATAAGAAACTCTCTATCATGAAGATCATGGTGCTATTTTGAAGTGCAAGTGTGGAAAAAGGATAGTAACATTGTCCCTTCTCTCTTTTTCTCTTATTTTTTTGTTTGGGCTTGTTTCACCTCTTTTTTTATTTGGGCTTCTTTGGCCTCTTTTTTTTTCGTCCGGAGTCTCACCCCGACTTGTGGGGGAATCATAGTCTCCATCGTCCTTTCCTCTCATGGGACAATGCTCTAATAATGAAAATCATCACACTTCTATTTATTTACAACTCAAGAATTACAACTCGATACTTAAAACAAAATATGACTCTATGTGAATGCCTCCAGCGGTGTACCGGGATGTGCAATGAATCAAGAGAGACATGTATGAAAGAATTATGAACGTGGCTTTGCCACAAATACAATGTCAACTACATGATCATGCAAAGCAATATGACAATGATGGAACATGCCATAATAAACGAAACGGTGGAAAGTTGCATGGCAATATATCTCGGAATGGCTATGGAAATGCCATAATAGGTTGGTATGGTGGCTGTTTTGAGGAAGATATAAGGAGGCTTATGTGTGATAGAGCGTATCATATCACGGGGTTTGGATGCACCGGCGAAGTTTGCACCAACTCTCGAGGTGAGAAGGGGCAATGCATGGTACCGAAGAGGCTAGCAATGGTGGAAGGGTGAGAGTGCGTATAATCCATGGACTCAACATTAGTCATAAAGAACTCACATACTTATTGCAAAAATCTACAAGTCATCAAAACTAAGCACTACGCGCATGCTCCTACAGGGATAGATTGGTAGGAAAAGACCATCGCTCGTCCCCGACCGCCACTCATAAGGAAAGCAATCAAAGAACACCCCATGCTTCAAATTTGTTACATAATGTTTACCATACGTGCATGCTACGGGACTTGCAATCCTCAACACAAGTATTTCTCAATTCCACAATTAACCAACTAACATGAACTCTAACATTACCACCTTTATATCTCAAAACAACTATCAAGTATCAAACTTATGATAGTATTCAATGCACTCTATATGAAAGTTTTTATTATACCCATCTTGGATGCCTATCATATTAGGACTAATTTTATAGCCAAAGCAAATTACCATGCTGTTCTAAAAGACTCTCAAAATAATATAAGTGAAGCATGAGAGATCAATAATTTCTATAAAATAAAACCACCACCGTGCTCTAAAAAGGTATAGCTGAAGCACTAGAGCAAAATTATCTAGCTCAAAAGATATAAGTGAAGGGACTGGAAGTTTTTGTTGTTTTTGAACTTGTTGGGCTGGAAGTTCTTCTTCTGTACCATGTGGGCACTAGAAGCTCCCTCAGCAACTCGAGCACGTGTGTCCTTTGCTCTCGCCGTCTCTTTAACATCAAGAGTACCAATGAGATCCGCAACGGAAAAATCCCTTCTCTTGTGTTTCAGGGAAGTAGCAAAATTGTTCCATGAAGGTGGAAGCTTGGCAATGATGCCTCCGGCAACACACACTTGAAGTACTCAAGTGCTTTTGCGAGCGACTGTATCTCATGAGCCTTTTGTACAGCAGAGCACTCATCAGTCATCTTGTAGTCATAGAATTGCTCCACGACGTACAACTCACTACCGGTGTCCGAGGCACCAAACTTGGCCTCGAGCGCAGCCCACATGTCCTTGACGTTGTCAAACGACATATACGAATCCACATTGGAGTCATCAAGGTCACTCAGAAGAGCGCCTTTAAAGAGAGTATCGGTCTTCTCAAAAGCTTCCATTTGTCGGATTAAGATCGCCTCGGGCTTGCCCTTGGTGGCGTCATAGCAGCCCATGGTGCGAAACCGTGTAGATGCTGTCAGGCGCCACCTCTTATATTGTGCCCTTAATGGCAAGCGGCATCGAGATGCAGCAAAAATCACTCGGAGTAAATTGCCTATGATCAGGTTTTTGGATTGTTGGAAATATGAGCAAATTACTACGAGATTTAATCCGAATGAACAAAAGATAAATCATGACAGCAATAGCAGAGATTTAACTAATCATGTGAACTAGCATAGTAGATGAGCAGATCACATCTAGGGCACATACTAGAAACATGAATTCTACCACGATCTCGAACAGGAAGGATAGAATCACATACGGTGCATCGGGAGCATCACCGCTGGCGTTGACGTTGTCGCCCATGTCGTCGAGGATGAGGTTGCCGAGGTCGGGGAAGAAGTCGTCGCTGCCCGGCCGATGAGTGCGCTCCCAAAACCTGATCGCCCCTCTCTCGTACAAGATCACGAGAGGCGGGATTCTGGAGGCCTGCTGTCCCTTCTCCCGGTGCACGCCGAAAGGAGGGATGGAGAAGACTTGCTTGGCGGCGCAGTGATCTGGAAAGGTGGTGAGAAACCATACGAAGCGGCGGCGACTAGGGTAGACGTCTGCCTGACAATATAGTGCGGGCCGGGTAGGTCGTGGGAGTAAACCCCACGTCCGAGTCGTCACGATCCAAAATATAGACAACGTGCATAGCTCTGTCCTTGGCTCGGCTCAATCCCGCAACCCGCGTCACAGCGCGACGCATCGTGACGAGGCGTGGATAGGCGAGCGAGGAGGGGGAGCGCATGTGTAGGTCTCCTCTTCTCATGCTCATACAAGTGGTAGAAGAGCTCACCTTATAAAGAGGTGCAACTCTGTGTCAACTTCCGGGGTGGGACTAAACTTTAGTCTCACCCACTCCACTCACATGTGTGCATAAATGGGCCAAGAGAATTTCAAAATTTTAGTTGGCCTTTGGGACAAAGGCCTACTAGCAAAATTCCAACAGATACAGGCCATAGATTTATCAAATAAGCGAACAACACACGAAAAACAGAATCTGTCAAAAACAGAACAGTCTGTAGCAATCGGATTTGTTCGAATACTTCTGGAATTCCAAAAATTCTGAAAAACTAGGACAACCTGGATAATTCGTATATGGATCTACTGCAAAAAGAATTGGTATTTGATCACGTTCTTCTGAATTTTAACAATTATTGTCGTGAGCATAAAGTTTCTGTCTTTTTCAGCAAGATCAAACAACTATCACCCAAGAAGATCCTATTGGTTCTACTTGGCACAAACACTAATTAAAGAATAAAAACACATCTAAACAGAGGCTAGACGAATTATTTTTTACTAAACGGAAACAAAAACAAGAAAAAAAATAAAATCGGGTTGCCTCCCAACAAGCGCTATCGTTTAACGCCCCTAGCTAGGCATAAAAACAAGAATAGATGTAGGTATTGTCATCTTTGGTATGCAATCCATAAGTGGCTCTCATAATAGATTCATAAGGTAATTTAATTTTCTTCTTAGGAAAGTGTTCCATGCCTTTCCTTAATGGAAATTGGAATCTAATATTTCCTTTCTTTCATATCAATAATTGCACCAATCGTTCTAAGGAAAGGTCTACCAAGAATAATAGGACATGTAGGATTGCAATCTATATCAAGAACAATGAAATTTATGGGCACATAATTCCTATTTGCAACAATAAGAACATCATTAATCCTTCCCATTGGTTTCTTAATGGTGGAATCCATAAGATGCAAATTTAAAGACCAATCATTAAATTCACGAAAACCTAGCACATCACACAAAGTTTTTGGAATCATGAAAACACTAGCACACAAATCACATAAAGAATAGCATTCATGATTTTTAATCTTCATTTTAATAGTAGGTTCCCACTCATCATAAAGTATTCTAGGGATAGAAACTTCTAATTCAAGCTTTTCTTCATAGGATTGCATTAAAGCATCTACGATATGTTTGGTAAAAGCTTTATTTTGACTATAAACATGAGGAGAATTTAACACGGATTGCAACAAGGAAATACAATCTATCAAAGAAAAATTATCATAATTTAATTCCTTGAAATCCAAAATAGTGGGTTCATTGCTATGTTAAGTTTTGACCTCTTCAATCCCACTTTTACCAATTTTTGCATCAAGATCTAAAAACTCTGAATCATTGGGAAGCCTTTTAACTAAAGTTGACTCATCTCCAGTCCCCTCTTTATAAAGATTCATATTGGAAAACAAATATTTAATAGGAGACACATCAATCACTTTTAGATCTTCATCATTATTATCATGAAAACTAGAAGAACATGCTTTCACAAAGCAATCTTTTTTTAGCATATAAGAATTCAGAGAAGAACCAAATATTGTTCATAGATAATCTTGATCATAAACAACCAATTCATCGGATCTTGGCAAACACACCGCAAAAGAATATTACATCGAATAGATCTCCAAGAACATCGATGAGAACTTTGTATTGAGAACCAAAGAGAGAGAAGAAGCCATCTAGCTAATGTCTATGGACCCGAAGGTCTGTGGTAAACTACTCACACATCATCGGAGAGGCTATGGTGTTGATGTAGAAGCCCTCCATGATCGAATCCCCCTCCGGCAGATCGCCGGAAAAGGCCCCAAGATGGGATCTCACGGGTATAGAAGGTTGCGATGGTGGAAAAGTGGTTTTGTGGCTCTCCTGGATGTTTTTAGGGTACAAGGGTATATATAGGTGAAATGAGTTTGTCGGTGGAGCTACGAGGGGCCCACGAGGGTGGGGGCGTGCCTACCCCCTGGGCGCGCCCTCCTGCCTCGTGGCCGCCTTGTTGTGTCTCTGACTTCCACTCCACGTCTCCTCGATTGCATTTGTTCCAAGAACGATCCTCGTGAAGGTTTCGTTCCGTTTGGATTCTGTTTGATATTCCTTTTCTGCAAAACACTGAAATAGACAGAAAACAACAACTGGCACTGGACCTTCGGTTAATAGGTTAGTCCCAAAAATAATATAAAAGAGCATAATGAAGCCCATTAAACATCCAAAATAGATAATATAATAGCATGAAACAATCAAAAATTATAGATACGTTGGAGACGTATCAGCATCCCCAAGCTTAATTCCTACTCGTCCTCGAGTAGGTAAATGATAAAAACAGAAATTTTTTGATGTGGAATGCTACCTAACATAACTTTCAATGTAATTTTCTTTATTGTGGCATGAATGTTTAGATCCAAAAGATTCAAGACAAAAGTTAAATATTGACATAAAAATAATAATACTTCAAGCATACTAACCAAGCAATTATGTCTTCTCAAAATAACATAGCCAAAGAAATCTCATCCCTACAAAAATCAAATAGTTTGGCCATGCTTCATTTTCGTCACACAAAATGCTCTCATCATGCACAACGCCGATGACAAGCCAAGCAATTGTTTCATACTTTAGCATTCTCAAACTTTTTCAACTTTCACGCAATATATGAGCGCGAGCCATGGACATAGCACTATAGGTGGAATAGAATATGATGATGGAGGTTGTGTGGAGAAGACAAAAAAAGGAGAAAGTCTCACATCGACGCGGCTAATCAACGGGCTATGGAGATGCCCATCAATTGATGTCAATGCGAGGAGTAGGGATTGCAATGCAACAGATGCACTAGAGCTATAAATGTATGAAAGCTCAACAAAAGAAACTAACTAGGTGTGCATCCAACTTGCTTGCTCACGAAGACCTAGGGCATTTTGAGGAAGCCCGTCATTGGAATATACAAGACAAGTTCTGTAATGAAAAATTCCCACTAGTATATGAAAGTGACAAAATAAGAGACTCTATATCATGAAGATCATGGTGCTACTTTGAAGCACAAGTGTGGAAAAAGGATAGTGACATTGCCCCTTCTCTCTTTTTCTCTCATTTTTTTGTTTGTTTGGCCCTTTTCTCTTTTTTATGGCCTCTTTTTTTATTTTTCGTCCAGAGTCTCATCCCGACTTGTGGGAGAATCATAGTCTCCATCATCCTTTCCTCACATGGGACAATTCTCTAATAATGAAGATCATCACACTTTTATTTACTTACAACTCAAGAATTACAACTCGATACTTAGAACAAAATATGACTCTATGTAGATGCCTCCGGCGGTGTACCGAGATGTGCAATGAATCAAGAGTGACATGTATGAAAAATTATGCATGGTGGCCTTACCATAAATATGATGTCAACTACATGATCATGCAAGGCAATATGACTATGATGAAGCGTGTCATAATAAACAGAGCGGTGGAAAGTTGCATGGCAACATATCTCGGAATGGCTATGGAAATGCCATAATAGGTAGGTATGGTGGCTGTTTTGAGGAAGATATAAGGAGGCTGATGTGTGATAGAGCGTATCATATCACGGGGTTTGGATGCACCGCGAAGTTTGCACCAACTCGAGGTGAGAAAGGGCAATGCACAAAGATCAAGAGGCTAGCAAAGATGGAAGGGTGAGAGTGCGTATAATCCATGGACTCAACATTAGTCATAAAGAACTCACATACTTATTGCAAAAATCTATAAGTCATCAAAACCAAGCACTACGTGCATGCTCCTAGGGGATAGATTGGTAGGAAAAGACCCTCGCTCATCCCCGACCGCCACTCGTAGGGAAAGCAATCAAAGAACGTCGCATGCTTCAAATTTGTCACACAACGGTTACCACACGTGCATGCTACGGGACTTGCAAACTTCAACACAATTATTTATCAATTTCACAATTACTCAATTTGGAAAAGCTAAAATCCAGTCGTCCGGATTTTTGCATCAGATCCGAACGACTCGCACGCCGTCAGATCCTCATCCTGCGCGCGTCGTCCCTTCCTTTTTTTCCACCTGAATCTGATCGCTCCTTCCGATTTTGTCTCCTGCTCGCACGTTGACCTATACTGCAGTTAAGATCCGTTTTTCTCTCCTGCCCAACTGCACGTCAATCAAGGTGGACCCGCCCACAAATTGAGCTACTGCTGTTTAGGCGAAAGAAAAAATAGTCTGGAATGGGATTCGAACCCACGTCGCCTACGATGCTAGGAAAGCCAACAACCAACTAAGCCAACGCAACTTGATGCATACCTACCATCTGTTAGGTATCACCTAAACTTTTAGCATGGTAATTAGCCCATGGCCTTGTCATTGCACTATACAAGAACATATGACATTTTTTACCTTCATGATCTTATCTACAGACGTTGGGCCTCACCTCGGAGGAAGAGCACGGCGCCGTATGCGTTCAATAGGCCGAGCACAACCCGTTTAGTCTTGTGTCGGGCCGGTCTTGTTACGATGCCAAGCATGCTTGCTTGTGAGCCGCCCGTGAAAAATGGTCAGGATAAAGTTGATAACTCACGCATACAAACACCGCGGTAACTTCATTATAAATACCATGATAATATACACACATCGTAGCTGATAACTCAAGTACAAACATCACGGTAACTTTTCATCCTTGTGATAAAAGTTGTTTAAAATATACCCGATAACTTTGATGTAAATAACATGATAATATACACATATCAGACCTGATAACTCACGTGCAAATACCGCGACAACTTTTCCCTCTAGATGAAAATTGTTGAAACATACCCGGTAATTTTTATGTAAATATCATGGTAATATAGACATAATAGCTGATAACTCACACACAAACACCACTGTAACGTTTCGAACGGGATTAAAGTTTTGGAAAACATACCCTAATAACTTGTGTGTAATTAGCATGATAATATACACAGAGTAGAGCTGATAACTCACATACTACACACATGATTACTTTTTAAACGGGAAAAATGTTGCTGAAAAACATACCCAGATAACTTGTCTGTAAGTAGCATGATAATATAGGACAACACAGTTGATAACTCATGTACGAACACCACGGTAACTTTTAACTTTAAAATAATATAATTTGTAAACCTACCCTGATAAATTTTTGTATACATAGCATGGTAATATACGCACAACAGAGCTGATAACTCATGTACCAACATCACAGTAACTTTTTTGACCCGGAGAAAAAATGTGTTGAAAAACATAGACCTGGTAACTTCTATTGATAACTTACTTAGCCCAGTCGTGGTTATTGTTGAACACCCCCCCTCCCACACACACACACACACACACACACACACACACACACACACACACACACAAGTCATCCAACATGGGATCTAGCTTTGATTGTGTTGTCGGGACTTTTTTTTGGGAAATGAATTTTGAATTGGACAAATGGTTTGACCTATAAAACATTTTGAACTTTTGAAATAAGGATAATCTATCTAAGATAACATCATATTTTTTTTGTCCTCTAGTGTAAGCATGCAGGTGTACGTGGAGAGAAGGTTGAAACAACCATTTTTATGTCCTGATAATTTCTGCGTAAATAACATGATAACTTATGGATGACACACGTGATAACTTATGTAGTCTAGGGGTGATAACACTTTACTTCAAAAAAAGTCGTCGAAACATGTCAATATGGGATTTAGTTTTGAAGGTCTCGTCACGACGAATCTTTTATGTGAAAACAATTTTTTTATTGGAGCAACGGTTTGAACTACAAAAAGTTTTAAAATTGAAATTCTGTTGAAATATTTGCTGACATCATCTTTTTTGTCTCACATGCATGCATGCACACTCAAATCAATTGGACACGGGTGTTTCCTGCACACTTTGCTCCACTTTTTCCTCAGCACACTGCAGCCTCGTAGCATGCCTTGCCAAGCAACTTACGCTAGTCCTTTGGTCCTTTGATTACATTTTGCACTTCGTGCGGATCTGTTGCTAACGACCAGTCGACTGGTCGTTAGCACAGTCCTACTCAATTAGCACGACTCTAATATCACCATCTTTATATCTCAAAACAATTATCAAGTATCAAACTTCTCATAGTGTTTAATGCACTCTATATGAAAGTTTTTATTGTACCCATCTTGGATGCCTATCATATTAGGACTAATTTTATAGCCAAAGCAAATTACCATGCTGTTCTAAAATACTCTCACAATAATATAAGTGAAGCATGAGAGAACAATAATTTCTATAAAATAAAACCACCACCGTGCTCTAGAAAAGATATAAGTGAAGCACTAAAACAAAATTATCTAGCTCAAAAGATATAAGTGAAGCACATAGATTCATGTGCATCTCTCCCAAAGGTGTGTGCAGAATGGATGATTGTGGTAAGCTAAAAATCAAAGACTCAAATCATACAAGACGCTCCAAGCAAAACACATATCATGTGGTGAATAAAAATATAGCCTCAAGTAAAGTTACCGATAGACGAAGACGAAAGAGGGGATGCCTTCCGGGGAATCCCCAAGCTTAGGCTTTTCGTTGTCCTTGAATTTTACCTTGGGGTGCCCTGGGCATCCCAAATCTCAGGCTCTTGCCACTCCTTATTCCAAAATCCATCAAATATTTACTTAAAACCTGAAAACTTCACAACACAAAACTTAAACAGAAAATCTCAAGAGCTCCGTTAGTATAAGAAAACAAACCACCACTTTAAGGTACTGGAATGAACTCATTCTTTATTTATATTGGTGTTAAACCTACTATATTCCAACTTCTCTATGGTTCATACCCCCCGATACTAGCCATAGATTCATCAAAATAAGCAAACAACACACGAAAAACAGTTCTGTCAAAAACAGAACAGTCTGTAGTAATCTGTATCAAACGTATACTTATGTAACTCCAAAAATTCTGAAATAGAACGTTGGACGTGAGGAATTTATATATTAATCATCTGCAAAAATAATCAACCTAATAGCACACTCCAGTAAAAAATGGCAGCTAATCTCGTGAGCGCAAAAGTTTCTGTTTTTTACAGCAAGATTACAAGGACTTCACCCAAGTCTTCCCAAAGGTTCTACTTGTCACAAACACTAATTAAAACATAAAACCACATCTAAAAAGAGGCTAGATGAATTATTTATTACTAAACAAGAACAAAAAGAAAAAAAATCGGGTTGCCTCCCAACAAGCGCTATCGTTTAACGCCCCTAGCTAGGCAAACGACAAGAATAGATCTAGGTATTGCCATCTTTGGTGTGCAATCCATAAGTGACTCTCACAATAGATTCATAAGGTAATTTAATTTTCTTTCTAGGAAAGTGTTCCATGCCTTTCCTTAACGGAAATTTGAATCTAATATTTCCTTCTTTCATGTCAATAATTGCAGGAAAGGTCTACCAAGAATAATAGGACATGTAGGATTGCAATCTATATCAAGAACAATGAAATCTATGGGCACATAATTTATATTTGCAACAATAAGAACATAATTAATCCTTCCCATCGGTTTCTTAATGGTGGAATCCGCAAGGTGCAAATTTAATGAACAATCATCAAATTCACGGAAACCTAACACATCACACAAAGTTCTTGGAATCGTGGAAACACTAGCACCCAAATCACATAAAGCATAGTATTCATGATCTTTAATTTACTTTTAATAGTAGGTTCCCACTCATCCTAAATTTTTCTAGGGATAGAAACTTCTAGCTCAAGCTTTTCTTCATAGGATTGCATTAAAGCATCAACGATATGTTTAGTAAAAGCTTTATTTTTATTATAAGCATGAGGAGAATTTAACACAGATTGCAACAAGGAAATACAATCTATCAAAGAGCATTATCATAATTAAATTCCTTGAAATCCAAAAGAGTGGGTTCATTGCTATGTAAAGTTTTGACCTCTACAATCCCACTTTTATTAATTTTAGCATCAAGATCTAAAAACTACGAATCATTCGGACGCCTTTTAACTAAAGTTGACTCATCTCCAGTCCCCTCTTTATAAAGATTCTATTGGAAAAAAAAATATTTAATAGGAGGCACATCAATCACTTTTAGATCTTCATCATTATTATCATCGAAACTAGAAGAACAATCTTTCACAAAGCAATCTTTTTTAGCACGCATCCTAGCGGTTCTTTCTTTGCACTCATGAATGGAAATTCTCATGGCTTTGAGAGACTCATTGATATCATGCTTAGGTTGAATAGATCTAAGTTTTAAAGAAGCAACATCAAGAGAAATTCTATCCACGTTACTAGCCAACTCATCAATCTTAGGCAATTTTTCTTCAAGCAAAGCGTTGAAATTCTTTTGCGAAATCATAATTTTTTTTACACTAGTCTCAAAATCAGAGGGCATCCTTTTAAAATTTCCAGAAGAGTTGTTGTAGGAATTACCATAATTATTTGTGGAATGATTAGGAGACAGCCTAGAATTAAAGTTTCCTTTATACGCGTTGTTACGAAAATTGTTCCTACCAACAAAATTCACATCCATAGATTCATTATTATTCTCAATCAAAGTGGACAAAGGAATATCATTAGGATCAGAAGAAACACTCTTATTAGCAAACAACTTCATAAGTTCATCCATCTTTCCACTCAGAACATTAATCACTTCTATTGCATGAACCTTTTTACTAGTGGATCTTTCGGTATGCCATTGAGAATAATTAACCATAATATTATCTAGGAGTTTATTAGCTTCTCCTAAAGTGATTTCCATAAAAGTGCCTCCATGGCTAATCTAAAAGATTTCTAGAAGCAAAATTCAATCCGGCATAAAATATTTGTATAATCATCCATAGATTCAAACCATGTGTAGGTCAATTACATATCATTAATTTCATCCTCTCCCAAGCTTGTGCAACATGCTCATGATCAAGTTGCTTAAAATTCATAATATCGTTTCTAAGAGGGATGATCTTAGCGGGAGGAAAATACTTAGAGATATAAGCATCTTTGCACTTATTCCATGAATCAATACTATTTTTAGGCAAAGAAGAGAACCAAGTTTTAGCACGATCTCTAGGCGAAAACGGCAATAGCTTCAATTTAACAATATCATTATCCACATCTATCTTCTTTTGCATATCGCACAAATCAACAAAGTTGTTTAGATGGGTAGCGGCATCTTCACTAGGAAGGCCAGAAAATTGATCTTTCATGACAAGATTCAACAAAGCAGCATTATTTCACAAGATTCAGCATCGGTAATAGGAGCAATCGGAGTGTAATAAAATCATTATTGTTGGTATTGGAGAAGTCACAGAATTTAATATTATCTTGAGCCATTGTGACAAACAATCAATCCAACACTCAAGCACAGAAGAAGCAAGCGAAAAGAGATGAATGGAAAAGGGCGAATAAAACGGCAAGGGTGAAGTGGGGGAGAGGAAAACGAGAGGCAAATGGCAAATAATGCAATGCGAGGGATAAGAGTTTGTGATGAGTACTTGGTATGTCTTGACTTGTGCGTAGATCTCCCAAAGAACGGTGCTGTGAATCCTTCTTGCTACCTCTTGAGCATGCGTTGGTTTTCCTTGAAGAGGAAAGGGTGATGCAACAAAGTAGCATAAGTATTTCCCTCAGTTTTTGAGAACCAATGTATCAATCCAGTAGGAGACTACATGCAAATATCCTAGTACCTGCACAAACAATCAAGAACTATGCAACCAACGTGATAAAGGGGTTGTCAATCCCTTCACGTCCACTTGCAAAAGTGAGATCTGATAAAGATAATAAGATAAGTATTTTTGGTATTTTGTTGTATAGATTGGAAAGTAAAGATTGCAAAATACACGGCGATAGAAATTGGCAAGTTGATGATAAACTAATATGATGTAAAATAGACCCGGGGGCCATAGGTTTCACTAGTGGCTTCTCTTAAGATAGCATATATTACGGTGGGTGAACAAATTACTGCCGAGCAATTGATAGAATAGTGCATAGCTATGATGATATCTAAGGCAATGATCATGAATATAGGCATCACGTCCGTGTCAAGTAGACCGAAACGATTCTCTATTACTCCACACATCGACCCCTATCTAGCATGCATCTAGAGTATTAAGTTCATAAGAATGGAGTAACACATTAGGCAAGATGACATGATGTAGAGGGATAAACTCAAGCAATATGATATAAACCCCATATTTTTATCCTCGATGGCAACAATACAATACGTGTAGTTTCCCTTTTTGTCACTGGGATTGAGCACCGCAAGATTGAACCCAACGCTAAGCACTTCTCCCATTGCAACAAAGATCAATCTAGTAGGCCAAACTAAATTGATAATTCGAAGAGACTTGCAAAGATATAAAATCATGCATATAAGAATTCAGAAAAGAATCAAATAATATTCATAGATAATAAAGTTCATAAACCCACAATTCATCGGATCTCGGCAAACACACCGCAAAAGAGTATTACATCGAATAGATCTCCAAGAACATCGAGGAGAACTTTGTATTGAGATCCAAAGGGAGAGAAGAAGCCATCTAGATAATAACTATGGACTCGAAGGTCTGTGGTAAACTACTCACGCATCATCGGAGAGGCTATGGTGTTGATGTAGAAGCCCTCCGTGATCGAATCCCCCTCCGGCAGATCGCCGGAAAAGGCCCCAAGATGGGATCTCACGGGTAAAGAAGGTTGCGGCGGTGGAAAAGTGGTTTCATGGCTCCCCTCGATGTTTTCAGGGTATAAGAGTATATATAGGTGAAAGAAGTAGGTCGGTGAAGCTACGAGGGGCCCACGAGGGTGGGGGCGCGCCTACCCCCTGGGTGCGCCCTCATACCTCGTGGCCGCCTCGTTGCTTCCTTGACTTCCACTCCAAGTCTCATGGATTGTGTTTGTTCCAAAAAAGATCCTCGCGAAGGTTTCGTTCCGTTTGGATTCCGTTTGATATTCCTTTTATGCGAAGCAGTGAAATAGGCAAAAAAACAGCAATTTGCACTGGGCCTTCGGTTAATAGGTTAGTCCCAAAAATAATATAAAAAGGTATATTAAAGCCCATTAAACATCCAAAACTGATAATATAATAGCATGGAACAATCAAAAATTATATATATGTTGGAGACGTATCAGAGGGTCTCCGTCTCCTCTTCCACTTCCCTGCTGGCGACAACAAGAACAAGAGGTTAGTCGGCAAAAGAATTCAAATCTGCTTAAAAATATATCTACCATAAAGAAGAATCCTCCTTACTCTTCCGCGATGAGCATGGAAGTCAAGTTGAACTCCACGGGGGGAGGGGACTCCCGCCCTCTCTTTTGAGATAGAAGGGTGGAGCTCCCCGGCAGCTTCGGCACCTGCCTGACATCAAGAGCTCAGGGGAAGGCGAGCTTTGCGAAGAGCTCGAGCCGGAGCAGGGGCTGGACACCTCCTCCGAGGTCACCGGCCATTTGGCGGAAGGTGCCTTAGCTTGAGCGAGGCGAGGAGATTGGCGACACGCCACCTCGGCTTTGGTAGCCTTGGTGGAGATCTTCTTTACCTTCTTGGTGGGTGGCACCGGGTTGGAGGTCGTCGGTCCCGGACCATGCACGCCTCCTGCACGCTTAGTCTGGTCCGGGCGGGGCTTGCGGTCCTACCGCAAGCCATTCCTCTTTAGGGGCCGCTGCCGCCTCCCCTCCCTCTTCGCCTCCTCTCCCTCCTGGAGCTCCTTTGCTGCCGTGGCTAGAGCGGCCAGCCCGGCGAAGTTATCCCCGACAAGCTCTTCCTCGGCAGTGTCTTCTGTGGCTTGCGCCTTGCTGCCTCCCTGGGAAGAACTCTCATTCCCAGCCTTCCCTTTGCCCTTCCCGCTGTTTGCGGCCTTCTCCATTTCTGCCATGGACATCCTTGTCCTCCGCAACTCCCTGCGGTAGATATACGCAACCTCAGAAAGGTAGGTGGTTGTACATTCCATCTTCGACTCGGTGGCCTTCTCCACCAAGGTGCTCGACCACCGGAGCTCTTCGTCAAGAGAAGGGAGCCGCCAAGTGCCCGATACTCCTCGGCGTTGTAATCTGGCATCCATTTCAGTATTTGATCCCGGCAGAGTTGACATTCGTGGAATGATGGTTGCCGAGAGCTTGAACATCTCGAAGCGACCAAATAGCTGGTCGCACAACCAAGCATGGCCATAGACTGACAAATTGTTGGCCAGGCCCGGCAGTAGCCTCATCCTATCTGCAATGCCGCCGTATAGCCACGCATGCCTATCCCTTTCTGCAGCGGTGAGATGCGGCGGAGGAGGAAGTCTGCCCCCACGTGCTCGATAGTTAACCCTAAAGCCGCCAGGAAGATTATCCTATTAATTGTCGGGCGCAACCTATCATCAGAAAATCCCTTGGCGCTCCAATCCTTGCCGCGCTCAATGCACACCTGCCACACTTCAGAAAACTCGGGGGCTTCCTTACCCTTGATCCAACACCAGTCGCCTCTCCAGTCATCCCACCTCTCGCGTTGGTACCCAGGAAGATAATTCTTCTTCGACCGAGGTATCCAGCTAATGATCCTGGAGCGGTAAACTTTGCTCTCCACCCGCGGGACGAAGTAGTGTCGGAATAGCTCCACATTGGGCTTCACCCCGACAAAATTCTCGCACAAATGCACAAAGATGGCCATGGTCGCCATTGCATTCGGCGTAAAATCAAGGAGGTGAAATCCATAGATGTTCATGATTGCCTCAAAGAACTCAGAAAAAGGAGGGCATAGACCGTAGATGAAATAAGCAACGAAGAACCGATAAGAATCAGGGGGATTCACCTCACCCGCTTCGTAGAACACTGGCGCTCCATGCCCTTTCTCGACGGGCCACCCCCACGGGTACCCGTACTTCGCCTGAAGGACGGGGCTGCTCAAGGTGGACGGAACGAAGACGACGTCCTCGCTCTGCTTCTTGTTCTGCTCCGCCAACCTTTTGTTCCTCTCGGCGGCGGGCTCCTTCCCCGCGGTCATCGGCTTCTTCTTGTCCGCGGATCTCTTCCCCATTGCTGTGGCAACACGAGAAGGATTCATTGGAGAAGATGGCAGAGGAAAGAGAAGCGAGATGGGAAACTATCGCTTGGCTTGCGGAGGAATAAGATGGTGGAGCGGGGCGAGAGACAGATGTATCGTGATGCTCCGATTTTCCCTGCTCTTAAGAGGGGGTAAAGTGGGACAGAGGCGTGATGCTTCAGAAAGTTACCGTTTTACCATAACTGCAATAGTCCCACGACCCCACGAGGCGCAATAATTACACGAAAGTGGACGTTGGATTGACTAGTCGTCATGGAAAACCGTCATGCACAGCCCTCTCCTGCCACGTGTCCGCGCACTGTTTGAGGCCTAATAAAACGTGCCACGCGACACGTGTGGCTCAAGCTCGGGGGCTTATGTCGGGGAAAACATACAGGGGCATACATTTTCCGCTGACTCATCCACGGACAAGCCAGATATTTGAAGAACCACATGCAGCCCAGAGAGACCAAGATCAAGCCAGAAGAGCAAGATATCGGCAAGAGAAGGGCCTCCCTTGCCGGGCAAGTGAGCCCGGCAAGGGGCGAGGCCACCACCAGAAGCAAACAACCAAGACTCTCTGGCAGAGCTTGCCGAAGCTCACGGGGGTTGAACCACCCCACCTACCACTCAAGCACGACTCACATCGTCAATCGATGCAGTGTCGAGCCGCAAGGTGATTAAGTGGCAGCCGTTCGCCACATGGAAGCCATTTCCTACAGAAGAAACCCACAGATGACACCGGTCCTACGACGTGTCAAGGGAACAGCGTGAGTCGGCGAGATAGCCCAAGAGGCCTTGCCGGGCAACCGGTGATGTGACACTAAGCGGTGCATTTATGCACCCGTCATCCCATGTAGTTAGGTATGATAGCACTGTTTGCTATCATATTAGTGGATAATGACCACTTTGCCACTGTGGTGACCCCTTAATCTATAAAAGGAGGCCCATGGCACTCGTAGGAGGGGTTAGAAGGTTAGAAAGTTGACAACCCCAAGCCACGATACACGCGTAGACGTTGCGGCCCTAGGGCAAACCTTGCCGGGCAAGTGTACTATGCATCACCACACTCATTCCACCATCAATCCACCAAAGAAACAGTAGGGCTTTACGCCTCGCGGCGGCCGGAACCTGTTGTAAATTGCTTGTGTGCTTTCTACCACGCTGCTGTGCGCTGATCTGCTCTTTGTGCAACGCGACGTCCCCTCACCGGACTAGCAAGCGACCACCCGGTCCCATAGGTGGCCGCGGATATCTCGCGACAGACGCCGAAGCCCTAGCAGCCTTTAAACATAGTGTTCACGATGGATGGCTTTCCCGACACCTCGGCCAGTAGAAGCCGAAGTCTATGGTAGCTCTTACCACACTCATGACCCGCTTCTGCGCTGGAGAAGACAACTAGTTAGCTCATAGAAGCAACAGTACCAACGAACCTGGCACCTCTGAAGCCAGGGATGGCAACGGAAGACCATGATGTAACAAACACAAGCGTCGGAACAACAATGAAGAAACTAAAGATACAACAGTCAACGCTGGATTCAGTGGCTCTAAACCCGATCAGTGGAAGAAGCCATTCAAAGGAAACAGGGACGGCCCATCTAATTTGGACAAAATAATCGACCGCCTTGCCCGATTCATGGTACCCCGACAAGCTCAAGAAACCATTCCAACGAAACTGTTGGGTCTTCAAACAGGCCGGTAAGCTAAATACCGAACATAAGGGGAAAGGGCCGCCAAGCGAGGACGAGGATGAGCCCCGCCCACCGAACACAAGGGGACAGAAGAAATTTCCCCTGAGGTGAAAACAGTGAATATGATATATGTTACTCATATCCCCAAGAGAGAGCGCAGGCGCGCATTAACGGACGTCTACACCGTCAGAGCCCGTCATTTCTGAAAATTCAACCCATGGTCGGCTTCTCTGATCACCTTCGATCACAGGGACCACCCGACCAGTATCCATCATGGAGGTTCGGCAGCCCTGGTCCCCGATCCAATCATTGATGGATACCATATCTCATCCGAGTCCTTATGGACGGTGGCAACAGTCTTAACCTGATTTATCAAGACACTGTTTGTAAAATGGGTATTGACCCGTCAAGAATCAAGCCTAGTAACACCACCTTTAAAGGAGTGATACCCGGCGTAGAGGCCCGCTGCACGGGTTCATTAACATTGGAAGTAGTCTTCGGTTCATCGGATAACTTCTGAAGTGGAGACTTGATCTTCGACATTGTCCCCTTTCGAAGTGGTTATCACGCACTGCTCGGACGAACTGCCTTCGCCCGCTTCAATGCAGTCCTGCACTATGCTTAATTAAAGCTCAAGATGCCCGGACCGCATGGCATTATCACGCATTAATGGAAACATGGAGCGCTCCTCCGCATCGAGGAGCATACCGCTGACCCTCGCAAATGAGGTGCAAAGTGGCCTCATCAAGCCCAACACTTCATCGCCTAGCAAGACCCCGAACAATGCTAAACGAGTCCGCCTACTCAGAGAACCACGTACTGGTGGCTCCAGAGCTGGACTAGCAGTTCCGCCTCCGTCGATCGTCCCATCTAACCATGGCATATGTACCACATGTGCATAACTACGCACTTAAAATACCTTGGGCAACGATGGAGGCACACTTCGGACAAGGTCTATAGTGCGGCTCGACCCTATTTGGACCTCAACCCTTTTTTCCTTCCTTTCTTCCCTCATATTCCTGGTTCGTTAAAACCTAATCACCTTACGGTCATACAAGGGCTCTTTCCCAGGCCCCTTTTGTATAAACGATCATCGATTTATCCTCTCCAAGGATCTTGCACCAAGGCAAAAGCGGCGTAGATGTGCGGCAGGGTGTCAATGGGATCTTCAAGACTACCTTTTCTTTTTAGGCAGCTTCCCCTTGTTTACAAATTCTCGGCATGTAAAATAGCCTTGATGTTTTTGGCATTATCTGTAATAACATGTTTTGACATATCAAACAGATTATAATGGAAACTGTTTTTTTTTTTGCCAACCCCTGTTCGGTGTTGGTTTATTTCATAATATGTATTTCCCCTTTGCTTTAGATTGCCATATATACTTTGGTATGGCTTAAATGTCGGGGGCTCTATTCATCCACGTATATTTTCAAAAGTCTGAACACTTCTAGAGTATACTTCGACGTCCCGAATATTGCAATATATGAATCAGCTCTGAATCATGTCTTTGGTCAATAGTTGGGTTGCCCGGCTCCTCTGATTACCACCTTATGTTCCGCTCGTTCAGCTAAGGTAGTAAAGGGAGAACTACTGCGATTGTGTTTCTGGTTTGTCTGGTCAAACACCTCAATAGAGAAAGTCGAAAACTGACTGTCATGATATGGTGAGAGCTGGTCGGCGATTCGGTGACTTGCTACAAATCTTTTGCGATTTACTCCGTATTATACGAAGGAATGCCTTCGCTCAGTCATGCGCCTAAGGCATCCTAGATCGGATGGCCGCATATCTAGCAGGGGCTAGTACTTAGCCCCACCGTCAAACTCCTATGGCTAAGTGAAAGTAATAAAGCCGCATAGTCTGATTGCCTGGTTCGTTGCGCAGACACCTCCTTTACTCATCCTTTACGGACCAAGACGTTGAGTCAAGTGTGATCGCGCGCTATCCTGAACACCCCTGTAGCATCTACGTGGGGGCTGAAACCGATGACTGGCAAACTTTCAGAATTAAAACGGCCGAACAGGAGGAAAATAATTTCAAATAAAGGCATAAATATATTACAAGCCTTCGTTCATAAAACAAAGTCTCGATAACCATAATACATTCACTCAAACATGATATCCTTTGAGCATTGGCCCTCTACTATTTGGGCACCCGCCAGGACTTCGTCAAAGTACCACTCCGGCTTGCGGTGGTCCTTGGCTTCGGGCGGGCCTTCGGTTGCCACGACGGTGGCCTTCATCTTCGCCCAGTGCATCTTGACATGGGCAAAGGCCATCCGCGCACCCTATATGCACGTCGAGCGCTTCACAGCTTCAAATCGGGGCAGCGCATCGGTGCATCGCCTCACCAAGGAGAAGTAGCTGCTAGGAATGGGTTCGGCTGGCCAAAGCCGAACTATGATGTCCTTCATGGCTAGGCCGGACATCCTATGCAGCTCCGATAGTTGTATCATCTAGTTGTTCAACAGTGTTGGATGCTCCGGCGCCAGGAATTGTGACCAGAACAGCTTCTCTGTTGTGTTCCCCTCCTGGGCTCGGAAGAAGTGCGCGGCGTCGACAGAACTCCTCGGAAGATTTGCAAAGGCGTCTGGAGAACTCCAGAGTCGAGTGAGAAAGGCATATCTTTGACCCCCAAATATACTCTGCAAAAGAAAGGGCTTACCAGCCGCTATCTGTCCGGCCTGCCGGATCTCTTCACGAGCACCCCGGGACTCAGTCCGTGCCTCCTTGGCCTCATTGAGGGCTTTGGCGAGTTTTTCCGCTTGGGATGTAGTCCTCTCCTCCCAATGGCGTCCTTTAGCTTTTGTTCCACTTCGGCCACCCTCTCCTCGTCTTGGCGGCGGGTGACCTATTCGGTCTTCAGTTCCGCAGCCGCTTTATCACTGGCTGCTTTATTTGCCCTTGCCTCCTCCTTGGCCTGTGCAAGGGCGCTCTTGAGGGTCTCGACCTCGGCCGTGCTACCTGCACTCATAATCACAGCAGTACATGAGTTACACTCTGAATTTGCATATCACTTTGGATGTATGATCAAACTCTTTTAAACATACCTTGTGCCTCATCGAATCGCTTGTTCACACAGTCGGTCTCATCATCAGCTAGCTTCAATTTCCGATTGAGTTCAGAAACTTCAGCGACCTGGGCGGTTGCCGCCAACAGGGAAGCCCGTTATAAAAAAGAAAAGTACGTCACCTCTTCCGAATACTATGTGATCCTCTGTTCAGCTTTTTTCAAAAACCGGACAGAGTTTCAGGGGCTACTATATATATACAGGTATATTTCCTTCATATCAAAAGCGTCTAAGAGTATTACGTCAAGATACCTCAAGCCTCGTTAGCAGTCGGGTGAAGGCTTCGCTTAGCCCGCTCTTGGTGGATCGAACCTTCTCAACCACCACACCCATCAGGGTGCGGTGCTCCTCCATGATGGAAGCACATTGTAGTGCTTCCACCAGAGCATTCGGCACCTCCCGATTAGTGGAGGTCACTGTCGGAGCCGATGCTCCCCCCTCCTTCAAAGGGGGCTGCTCGCTCGATTCCGGAGCTATATGGGTCTCCGAAATAATGTTTGGCTGGGGGCCAGATTGGTCAGGGCCCCTGCCATCGGTCGCCATAGGGGTTGCACCCCCATGTTTTCGACAGCCGAGGTATCACCCTCGGGCGCCATCTCAGCAGCCTCACTCACCCCTCCGCGGCCTGGAAAGGTCCTTCGGGACAACACCTCGGTGTCATCCGCGATGATTGGCAAAGAGGCTCGCGGAGGCGTCTCGCTCTCTGCCATCTCTGGTGGCAGAGAACTTCCCTCAGATAGCGACGGGTTGGGGAGGTCACGAGCAGGAATGAAATACACACAACATAATACGTTATATTAAAAACATAGAGGACCGGATACTTACAATTCGGCCAAGGGCTTCGCCCTGGGAAGCCTCTTGGGGATGGGTTCAGCCTCTGAATCCGAACCATCCAAGAGGGTCACCTTCCCCCTCTTGGACGCCCCCTCCTCCGGGTCTGTGGAGGCTGTCCTCTTCTTGTTCCTCCCCTTGAGAGGGGAGTCACTTTCCACTTCCTCCTCCTCCTCTTCATCTTCATCTCCCTCGTGGGAGGAGGGGATTTCGGTCTCTCCGGACACTGCGTCCGAATTACCCTTATGGTGGAGGCCGCTCTTGGCCTCCTTGCTCTTCTTCTTCTTGGCCTCCTTCTCGGGCGCCTGATAGGGCACCGAGACCAGCATCTTCGTCAGCTGGGGTGTGGCCGGATCTTCAGGCAGCGGTGCCGGACACTTGATCCGCTCCGCCTTCGCTATCCAGCCCTGTACGAGGGACGGAAAACTCATTATGCCTAATAATTTATGGACCGAATGTATGTTCGGGAATAACACACTTACCGGTGTGGCCGGATTCTCGCTGTCGAGGCCGATGACTTCGGTCTTCTTCGGCCATGCTTTCTGGGCTGTGAAGAGCAGCTTCCAGATATCTTTGTGCGTTGTGCCGAAGAAGTGCTTCAGGGTCCAAGGATCTTCCGGATTGAACTCGCAGATGTGGGAGGGTCGGGGTTGGCAGGGAAGGATCTGGCGGAAGAGCATCAACTAAATCACGTTTATGAGACTGGTGTTCTTGCCTATCATGTTTATGATGCGCTTTTGCAGCATCAACACTTGTGTCGTGGATCCCCAGTCCAGACCCTTGTTGGTCCACGACGCGAGAAGCATAGGGGCCCAGATTCAACTTCGTGGAGTGGTCGCTCACTTGGCGCGCGGGGGTTCGGTGATGTAAAACCACTCTGCTTCCACACCTTGACGGTCTCCACGAAGGCCCCATTAGGCCAAGTGGTGTTGGGGAGCTTTCTCACCATGGCACCGCAGCAGTCCGCATGCTGCCCGTCGACCACCTTCAGCTTCACATTGAAGACTTTTAGCCATAGGCCGAAGTTTGGGGGGATGCGGAGTAGCACCTCGCACACGACGATAAATGACGAGATGTGGAGGAAAGAATTTGCGGCTAGATCATGGAAATCTAGCCCATAGTAGAACATGACGCCGCGGACAAAGGGGTGGAGGGGAAACCCTAGCCCGCGGAGGAAGTGAGGGATGAATACAACCCTTTCACTGGGCTCCGAGGTGGGGATGACTTGCTCCTTGGCAGGGAGCCTGTGTGCGATGTCCGCAGACAGATATCTCGCCTCCCGGAGCTCCTTGACGTCCTTCTCCGTGACGGAGGAGGCCTCCCACTTGGCCTTCGAACCAGATCCGGACATGGCTGGAGAGGTTGGTGGCGGTGGAGAAGATTGAAGCTTGGGCGCTAGAGCTTGAGGATGGGAAAACAGGAGAAGGATAAAAGGCGTGGGGAGAAAAGAGGGATCTTTATCCACTTATATAGGCAATGAATATCAAATGCCCCCCCCCCCCTCAAGCCTTAAAACTTGCCTGTTCCCAAGGGGTCGTGCGACTGGAATGGTTGGATTACCCAAAACCGTATTGATGAGGACCCCGCGATAAGCGGACACGATCTCTATTTTGACAAGACGTGTCAGTAGAGGTTGTGCATCGAAACGCGAAGCGGGAGGTGAAAAAATGGTTCAAAATGATAAAGGGGACCGACGTGACATTTCAATAAAAGTTGTCGCTGATGACATTATTTTGATTAATTATTTTGCCTTCATGGCTAAGGGTTGTGACTATTATGCAGAGCCGGATACAGTTCTTTTGTTTAGAAGATTGCTTTGAAGTATTCGGGAGGAGGAACCCGCCTTGCAATGCCGAAGATAACCCGCGTGCCGAACATATCGTCATTGAAGACTAGTTCAGGGGCTATTGAGGGAGTACCAGATTAGGGGGTCCTCTGGTGTCCGGGCTGTGTGATATGGGCCAGACTGATGGGCCATGAAGATACAAGGCAGAAGACCTTCCCCATGTCCGGGTCAGAGACTCTTATGCGTGGATGGCAAGATTGGTGTCCAGATATGTAATTTCCTTCCTGTGCAAACCGACTGTGTACAACCCTAGGCTCCTCCGGTGTGTATATAAACCAGAGGGTTTAGTCCGTAGAGGCTATGAGAATTCATTTAAGCTAGACGGCTAGGGTTTAGCCATTACGATCTCGAGGTAGATCAACTCTTGTAACCCTTATACTCATCAAAGACAATCAAGCAGGAAGTAGGATTTTACCTCCATCAAGAGGGCCTGAACCTGGGTAAACATCGTGTCCCCTTTGTCTCCTGTTACCATCAATCCTCAGACGCACAGTTCGGGACCCCCTACCCGAGATCGGCCGGTTTTGACACCAATAACGTGGTCCTGTTGATCGGGTGGGGTGTGGCGTACCGCAAAACAGAGCAAACAGACTTGTCTTGGAGCGCCTACGGTTAAAATGGGGTCCTGTTCATCCACCGTCTAGTGCCTCACTCCAGCCGCCACGGGCTACTGTTCATCCATCATCGACCTCCTCTAGCCTCCACGGAGCTACTGTTCATCCAGCCTACACCGGCTGCTGTTCATAGAGCCTCCACGGGGTCCTGTTCATCCACCCCAACCGGCTAGCGTGCGGCGGCCTCCTCGGGGTCCTGTTCATCCAACGGCAAAGGCCTACTACCACAGGATCCTGTTCAACCAACCCACACGGGGAACTGTTCATCCCCAGCCAACCAATTGGCTCGACTCACCACGTCTCAACTCGTTCTACGTACCGTGCGCACAGTAGCAATAGTCTCTATTCATTGAGAGGCAACCCAACACTGGCTGGCTACATCTCGCACGGGGGCTCGATCGGCTTCAGTAAGCAGCAGCAGTGATCAATCGCTCGGGTTTAGTTAGCAGGAGCAGCGAAGGAATTGCTTGCGTTAGGTTAACAGCCAAGGGATCGATCGCTCGGGTTTAGTAATGTGCGATCGCTCCGGGTTCAGTTAGCCAGTGCCTTGGACACACGCGCATACACGAGACAAACGCGCAAACCACAGTGCATCGCTCGGCCCCGACCACCCACCTTAACCGGGAACTCCGTGATATTTTCCTCGCCCTCGCTTCTACCACGATTTTTTCCGTCATGGACGGCCCAAGAATGTCATGCAACTGTGTCTCCGGCTCGCCCAGGATGAAAAGCCCATTTTCTATCATGATTTTTTGTCATAGAAGTAGGAGCCCACCACATCTATGATGATATCGGGTTTTGTCACAATTATCATCATAGAAGTGTCATAAGCATGACAAAAAAATCGTTCGGCCCAAAATGTCACGAATATGTCTTTTTTTTGTAGTGCAGGCTGCTGATCAATTTCCTCCACATTGATGTGATTCACCTGACCTCTGGTGAAATGGTTTGGCTTCTTTCCAGAGCTTCCATTTCCATTCCCATTCCCATTCTTCGCCTTGGGACATTCGGTGGCGTAGTGTCCGGTTTTCCGGCACTTGAAGCAGGTAATTTGACTTAGATCTTTCTTTGCTGGTGTTCTGGGGTTGGAACAATTCTGATTGCCATTTCCTCCATTCCCATTTCCATTCCTATGGCCATTATGGTTTGCCTCTGTGCTATGAATGTCCTCCATGGTTATGGTGATTGTGTTCACCATACTTTCTAGATCCTGATCCATTATGTCCTGAGTATGGGGTATAGCGGGGCTTATGCTGAGCTCCAGAGTTATACTTTCCATGTCCGTACTTCCTCTTGCGATTCTCTATCTGTTCCTGCCTCCCTTCCAGAATGAGAGCCTTGTCAACCAACTCTTGAAAGTTATTGAAGGTAGCCATGATCAATTGAAGTCC
Organism: Aegilops bicornis; assembly: GCA_021605145.1. Taxonomy (NCBI): domain Eukaryota; kingdom Viridiplantae; phylum Streptophyta; class Magnoliopsida; order Poales; family Poaceae; genus Aegilops; species Aegilops bicornis. Next base: position 1,468,225 of record JAHIAL010000070.1, on the reverse strand, counting down.
CAGATCATCATTCAGTCCCTCCAGAAATTTTTCCTGTTTAGCGTCATCCGTGGCCACATCCCCTGGAGCATATTAGGCTAACTTGCTGAACTCATCCACATACTGAGCCACTGAATTGCTTCCTTGGTGTAGGTTGCGTAATTCCTCTTTTTTAGACTTATGGCTCCAGTTGAAACACGGGCAGTGCGGAGAGCCTCCTGAACTAATCACATGTCACATTGGCCACGGGAAAGGTGGTGGTGTAGTTCTCCCACCATGAAGCTGCAGGTCCATCCATTTGATGTACGGCAAAGTGCACCTTCTCAACATAAGTGCCTCTTGTGGTGGGCAGCTCCCTTCCAATCTTACAGAGCCGGTCATCTGCGACGATCGACTCTGTGCTGCTTGAGAACATGGGTGGGTTCAACCTTAAGAAACGGGTAAGATTGTCAACTGGAGGTGGCGACGGTGGGTTGTTGTTGTTGTTGTTCTGGTTCTGGTTCTGGTTCTGGATGAGCATCTACATGAGGGCATTCTGGTTATGGAACAACTAGGTAAGTTCCGGTGGGAATCCAGGGTCACATTTGGAGGCATCCGATGGGATTAAAGTGGGTGAGAAAATTAGAATAGAATAGGGGCCTAAAGAGAAAATTATACTAGCGATATGTAAATGAGGGAAATAAATTCCAAATCACACCATTCAATTTCAATTAAAGGTTCACACAATCGGGTCTAAGCTGATTATTACAAAATCTCACGAATGGCATCGAACTACTCGGAAAACTCTAATCGAAAAAATCGGAATTCTAATATCTAAAATGGTGGTCGGTGATAACCCACAAGTATAGGGGATCAATTGTAGCCTCTTTCGATAAGTAAGAGTGTCGAACCCAATGAGGAGCTAAAGGTAGAACAAATATTACCTCAAGTTCAATCGACCACCGATACAACTCTACGCACACTTAACGTTCGCTTTACCTAGAACAAGTATGAAACTAGAAGTACTTTGTAGGTGCTGTTGGATATGTTTGCAAGAATATAAAGAGCACATAAATAAAAACTAGGGGCAGTTTGGGTAAAGAAGCAATAAAGTTAGTATAGCGAGTGTGAAAAAGTGGTGGTAGGAGTTGCAAAATTGTCCCTAAGCAATTGACTACTTTACTAGACCGATAGCAAGTTTTATGTGGGAGAGGCCATCGCTAGCATGTCATCCCCGACTTGGAATTCTATGCACTTATGATTGGAACTATTAGCAAGCATCCGCAACTACTAACGCTCATTAAGGTAAAACCCAACCACAGCATTAAGATATATTGGTCCCCTTCAATCCTTTTATGCATCAATTTCTATGCTAGATTGAAGCTTCCGCTACTCTTGCCCTCCAATACATAGTCCTATCAACATACAACTAACCCTATGGTGTGATCCACGCCAAGACGCTCATATGATGGGCACCAAAGGACAACAACATAACCACAAGCAAATTAAACCAATCATAGCGATTCACCAATTACCGATATAGGACAACGAAAATCTACTCAGACATCATAGGATGGCAACACATCATTGGATAATAATATGAAGCATAAAGCACCATGTTCAAGTAGAGGGTACAGCGGGTTATGGGAGAGTGGACCGCTGTAGATAGATGGGGAAGGTGAAGAACATGTTGGTGAAGATGACCGAGGTGTTGGTGTAGATTATGGTGACGATGATGGCCCCAATGGCTCCGGCGCCACCGGGAGAGAGGAGAGAGCCCCTTCTTCTTCTTTCATTTCTTGACCTTCTCCCTAGATGGGAGAAGGGTTTCCCTCGGTCCTTGGCTTCCATGGCAAGGGAGGGGCGAGAGCCCTCCGAGATTGGATCTGTCTCTGTCTCTCTCTGCTTCTGCGCTCCCCGATTCTGCCTTTCACTGCTTTCTTATATTCCCGGAGATCCAGAATCTGATTGGGCTGAAATTTGGACACGATTTTTATCTGGATATTGGCTTTTCTTATGGCGAAAGAATGGCACCAACCGCCTTTACGGAGTGGCCACGAGGTCGTGGGCGTGCTCCCCGCCTCGTGGCCCCTCGCATCGTCTCACGTTGATTCTTCTTCCCAAAAATCACATATATTCCAAAAAATTCTCCGCCGCTTTTATCCAATTTGACTCCGCTTGATATGGATTTTCTCTGAAACAAAAACATGCAACAAACATGAACTGGCACTGGGCACTGGATCAATATGTTAGTCACAAAAATAGTATAAAAAGTTGCCAAAAGTATATGTAAGTTGTATAATACTGGCATGGAACAATAAAAAATTATAGATACGATGGAGACGTATCAGCCGGCTTGAAGTTCTGATCGGTAGAAGACTCCATCATGTCCTCATCATCATCATCTTCATAATCGGCATCGCTGCTGATGAAGGCTGCATCACTATCATCATTGTGAAAGTTTTCTCCCTGGTCTAGCTTCTCGGCTCTTTCCAGCTTCTTCTTCAGCTTCTCATACCATTCTAGTAGCACGCTGATTTCCTCTTCATATCCATCACGGGTTGCCTTGATTTCATCCTCTAGCTCTATATTCCGGGTGATCAGCTTCCGGTTGTTCTTCAAGCTGTCGTATCTGGTTCTCCAATCGGCGGATGTGCTACTCTAGATCTTGTATGTGTGATGCGATCGACTCATCTTCTCTGGTGCAGACTACTTCTCCATAGCAATCCCCGTGTCCACATATCCTGCAGATGGTGCCCTCGAGATCCTGGCGGTATTCCTCACAAATGCATACAAACGTGTTTGTGCGGCAATACTCCTTCCTAAGGTCCAGGTTGGTTCATTGAACAAGAAATCAATATACCTGGTGGTATTTCCAAAGGTACTTCTGGGAATGTGAATGTCAATTCTCCAGCGCTTCTCCCTCGGCAAGGTTGCATTGAAGGTTCCGGTGAGGGTGGGCATAGCAATGTTCAGAAGCTTCACGACGTTCTTCAGGCATTATCCGAAGGGCATGGTCTCGTCTGGCTGAACAAATTTGGTCTTGGGGGTCGACATCTATATTGTTGAAATAGAGAAGGATTAGAAATGAATAGAGAAGAGCATAAGACCAACAAATAGATATGGAAATTGTAAAATAAGTTTTTTTCCATCCTATGGCTTTTCCATTCCTAGTGGTCGTCCCCCACAACAGTGCGTGTGCTCTGAATACCATCATATAGCTACCCGATCCCAATGGATCATAGTCTCTATACTTAAGTGTCATCCCTGGATCGGTATGCTGACACACAAAGTACTCGAGGAATTATAACAAAGTTCAGTCAAACAATTTATTACATCGAGGTCCTCAAAATAGTATTTATTACATAAATATGGCTTAAGGCCATCTAGAATAATATAACTGCGAAAGCTTCGAAGATAAATTGGTCCATCCAACTCCACGGTAAAAGTGAGCGCAGAACAGCGACTTATCGCACCTTAGTCCTTGTCGGAAACTCTACAACTTAAAGACGTTGCACCCATGTAAGCCAGCACATGGAATACACTAGCAATGTCACGCTATAGAATAATGATGAAAAAGACTATATATGCAAATTTGGCTGGTGGAGGCTCTAAGTTTAATTTTGCATAAAGCAATTTTTTTCCAACAACAAAGGAATAATTTTTTATTTCACTGCCAAGTTTATGCCATTATTGATAAGGTTCCTCCAAATCAATCCCAAAATTCCCAAGTTATTAATAACCCAATACATTAATTAAATAAAGTGATGATATCAACCAATAATTCAGTTCTAGATACTGAAAGTTGTCCATAACCGGGGACATGGCTAATCATGATTAGTTTATACACTCTACAGAGGTTTGCGCATTTTTTCCCATAAGACTCGACCACCTCCATGATCGGAAGACCGAGACATAGTCTTTCTGAATTTGTTCCCCTTAACCCTGGATAGGTCAATGCACCTACTTTCCCCTCCATCTTCTAGCCTACCCAAAAAGCCTCACACAGACTTACTCAACTATGCCACAACCCATATTGGCTTGTGCCTGCACACAAAAGTTTCTAGGCATGAAATATCATATGATCCCTTTGAGAGTGGGTGGCATTCCGTGGGGGTGATCTCACGGTTCTCCAGGATCCCCTAGGGCAAGCACTGGATTCTCCAGATGCCCCAACCATTCCACCAAGAGTTGTGTTAATGTTTCCACCTTAAGGTTAACCTAAAATTATTATTTGTCTCTCACAACTTGCACGAATCACACATACCACCCCGTCTACTAGCATGGCTAAGCAATATATATGACATAACGAATATTCCCGAGGTGATCAAAAGTCATAGGTTCCTACATCATGAACTGCATAGCAATGCTAGAATTCCCAATCCTACTCATGCAAACTTGTAAGGGTGAAACTAATGCTTTGTAAAAGATGGGTATAGAAAAGTACGATCAATATGTGAACTTGCCTTGCTAACGTTCGTTAAACTCTAAGGATTGGTAGTACTCCACCTCACACTCTGTACAATCTAGCGTAAGGAAGCAATAACATGCATAAGGATACAAGCAATGAATCAAAAATAAAATGAAGAAAACAATTATAAAAACTCCAAAAAGAACCAAGTGAAGATTATGTACATAATGTAGTTTTAATAGTAGTAAAAATATATGGTTTTGACTTTAACAGGAAGTACACATCACAAGCTTTGATTTGCAAAAAGAATCACCTAAAACGGAATTACGAAACTCAAGTTACGGCCTAGTGAAGTTCGAATACAAATTTGTCCATGAATACCTTGTTCATCATACTCATAAATAGGTAGGGGCATTAGTCAAACCAAAAGACATGACCATATACTCATAAAGCCCATACCTCGTGGTAGAAGCTGTCTTAGGTATATCCTCGCTCTCAATCTTCACTAGTAATATCGTGATCGAAGCTCGATCTTGGAGAAAATTCTTGCTCCTTGTAGCTGGTTAAACAAATCATTGATCATTGGCAGAGGATACTTGTTCTTAGTCGTCACCTCATTCAACGCGTGATAATCTACAACCATTCTCTAGGATCCATCCTTCTTCTCAACTGAAAGTACTGGGCTCCCCAAGGTGATGAACTCGGTCGAATATAACCTTTCTGCAATAATTCCATAATCTGCTTCTTAATATCCTCCATATCATTTGCGGGCATCAGGTATGGTCTCTTGGATATTGGTCTGGTGCCTGGCAACAACTCGGTTAAAAACACTATGTCTCGATCTGGTGGCATGCCTAGTAATTCCTCAGGGAATAGATTGGGATAATCCTTTAGACTTGTACTTCCTTCTGAACATCTCCCGCAAGATAATTCACCTGAGTCCTCCTTGGTGTATGCCTCGACACATACTTGATCCGTTTTCCCTCTGGGTGGTGAGAAGAATCGACTTACTAGCATACCGATGTTTCCTCAGACATGGATAGCAAATCCATGCTTAGGATCACGTCCAATCCTTGTGATTCTAGGATAATGAGGTCTATGGGAAAAACATGTCTACCTCTGGTCCACGGCAACTGAAAACATCCCCGGCTAGACATAGTCTCTGCTCCTGGGGAACTCACTAACATAGGTCACTTAAGGGCTACAGTTGGGAACTTCAACTTATCCACAAACCCCCTCGATATGAATGAATGTGATGCACCAGTGTCCAAAAGAACAAGAGTTGTAAATGCATTAATCAAAAACTTACCAACAACTGTGGTCACCGTCACAATTTCCTCCACATTGACGTGACTCAACGACCTCTTGTGAAAGGGTTGGGCTTATTTCTAGAGCTTCCATTGCCATTCCCATTCTTCACCTTGGGACATTCGGTGGCATGCATCGTCCGGCTTCCTACACTTGGAAGGTGTAATGTGACTTAGATCTTTCTTTGCTCGTGTTGCAGGGTTGGAACGATTCTGATTGCCGTTTCCTCCATTCCCATTGCCATTCCTATGGCCAATATGGTTATGTCCATTGCCTCCATGCTGTGAATGTCCTCCATGGTTATGGTGATTCTGTTTACCATACTTGCTCGATCCTGATCCATTACTTCCCGAGTACGGGGTATAGCGGGGCTTCTGCTCACCTGCAGAGTTATACTTTCCCTGTCCATACTTCCGCTTGCGATTCTCTATCTACTGCTTGCCTTCCGTAAAGAGAGAGCTTTGTCAACCAACTCTTGAAAGTTATTGAAGGTAGCCATGATCAATTGAAGTCCAAGATCATCACTTAGTCCCTCCAAAAAATTTCCCCCATTTAGCGGCATCTGTGGCCACATGTCCTGTAGCATATTAGGCTAACTGGGTGAACTCTTCCACATACTGATCCACTGAACTACTTCCTTGGTGTAGGTTGCGGAATTTCCTCTTCTTCAGACTTATGGCTCAAGTTGAAAACATGTACGGTGCGGAAAGCCTCCTAGAACTAATCCCATGTCACATTGGCCACGGGGAAGGTGGTGATGTAGTTCTCCCACCACGAAGTTGCTTGTCCATCCAGTTGATGTACGGCAAAGCTCGCCTTCTCAGCATAAGTGTTATCTTACGGTGGTCAATTCCCTTCCGATCTTATGGAGCCAGTCATCTGCGACGATCGACTCCGTGTTGCTTGAGAACATGGGTGGGTTCAACCTCAAGAAACGGGTAAGGTTGTCAACTGGATGTGGTGGCGGTGGGTTGCTGTTGTTCTGGTTCTGGTTCTGGATGAGCATCTGCATGAGGGCATTCTAGTTTTGGAACAACTGGGTAAGTTCTGTGGGAATCCCGGGTCACGTCTTGGAGACATCTGATGGGTTTAAAGTGGGTGAGAAAATTAGAATCGAATAGGGGCCTAAAGAGAAAAATACACTACCCATATGCAAATGAGGTAAATAAATTCCAAATCACACCATTCAATTTCAATCAAGGTTCACACAATCGGTTCTAAGCTAACTATTACAAAATCTCAGGAACGGCATCGAACTGCTCGGAAAACTCTAATAAAACAATCAGAATTCTAATATCTAAAATGGTGGTCGGCTAAAAGTTATGATCAGTAGAAGACTCCATCATGTCCTCCTCCTCATCATCACATTCATAATTGGTATCGTTGCTGATGAAGGCTGCACCATTGTCATCATTGTGAAGGTTTTCTCCCTGGTCCAGCTTGTCGGCTCTTTCTAGCTTCTTCTTCAGCTTCTCGTACCTTTCCAGTAGCACATTGATTTCCTCTTGATATCTATCACGGGTTGCCTTGATTTCATCCTCCAGCTCGATATTCTGGGTGACCAGCTTCTGGTTGCTCTTCAGGCTGTTGTACATCTCGTTGTCCAATCAGCGTATGTGCTACTCTAGATCTTGTATGTATGATGCGATCGACTCATCTTCTCAATTGATAGAGGCAAAGGTGTCCCGATGTTTCGATGAGATGGTGGCTATTGTTCTATGTGGGAGTCGACCTTAACGATCCGACTACGAACATGCGAGACGTCGCGCCTTAGCAATCGCTAAACTAGCTTCCGAGGGTTATTGACCATGCCGAGCATGATCAACTCCGACCACGAGGGCCTGCTTCTCGCGAGCAAACGAAGAACAAGCAAGAAACTAAGATTGCAATCTGGATATTGCGAATATAAGAGGAAAGCTTTATTAATGAAAGGTGGGGTTCTGTGACGCCTTTGTCTGGTCGTTGAACACAAACGAAGTACGCGAAGTTGCAGCTATGGCGAACTTTTAATCTAAACAAAACCCAAAGCCTAAATGGTGCCCTAAGGGCTGTATATATGGAGGAAGAGGGGGGGGGGGGATTTCGTGGCCCTTGGGGAAGGGGTCCGAAACCAACCCTATCTCTTGTTTCCCCACACATACGGACTCTAAACATAGCCTATACTTATGTATTTCAAAATTACATGGGCCTGGCCCAATAATAAGGTGACGCAGCACCTAGAATAGCCTGTGGACGAAGTTTATGAAGTGGCATCTTGTATATTTCGTCCAAGGCTTCATGCACTCATTATGGTGGCTTCAAAGTCCTGAAATCATCACTTCTAACGCTGTTCTTGTTCCCCTTGCGCATGCCATGAACTCCATGCTTGTTCTTGCTCCAATGTTAATCCCTCTTATCCATGCCAGGCCCTTCATATGTAAGCAAAACAAATGTATCCAATTTAGGCAACATCATATTCTCATGAACATTAGAATCATTACCAAGAAATGAAAGTACCTGATAATTTAATTGGCGCATGGAGCTCTAGTAATTGGTCCAAGATATATGTAGTAGTAGGGCTGTTGGTGTAACAATGGTATTGATGTCCTCATCATCCTCCCTTCTTGAAATGAAGTCGTCCTCGACGGAAGCTCATCTTCCTCACCCAAATAAGGCTTCAAATCTGCAATGTTAAAAGTGGGACTAACCCCAAAATCTGCAGGCAGCTCAAGTTTATATGCATTATCATTTATTTTCTCTAACACCTTAAAAGGACCATCAACACGTGGCATTAGCTTTGATTTGTGCAAATTAGGAAACCTATCCTTACGCAAATGTAACCAAACAAGATCTCCAGGTGCAAAGACAACATGTTTTCTACCCTTATCTCCAGCAAGTTTATATTTAGCATTCATACGCTCAATGTTGTCCTTAGTTAACTCATGCATTTTTAAGATCAATTCAGCACGTTGTTTAGCATCAAAATTAACCTTCTTCGAAGATGGAAGAGGCAACAAATCAATGGGTGCACGAGGTAGAAAACCATACACAATTTAAAAAGGGCACATCTTAGTAGTAGAATGCAACGAACGATTATAAGCAAATTCAATATGAAGCAAGCATTCTTCCCACATTTTCTTATTATTCTTCAAAACAGCCCTAAGCATAGTAGACAATGTTCTATTGACTACTTCAGTTTGACCATCAGTTTGGGGGGTGACAAGTAGTACTAGAATGCAGTTTAGTCACCAACTTAGCCCATAAACATCTCCAAAAGTGGCTAAGAAATTTAGTATCACGATCTAAAACAATATTATTTGGCACACCATGCAAGCGAATAATTTCACGAAAGAACAAATCAGCAACATTAACAGCATCATCGCTTTTATGACATGGTATAAAGTGTGCCATTTTTGAGAATCTTTCCACGACAAAAAATATGCTATCCCTCCCCTTCTTTGTTCGAGGTAAACCTAAAACAAAGTCCATAGATATATCCTCCCAAGGAACACTAGGTACAGGCAAAGGCATATATAAACCATGAGGATTGAGTCGTGACTTAGCTTTTTGACATGTAGTGCAGCAAGCAACAAAACGCTCAACATCCCGTCTCATCTTTGGCCAAAAGAAATGTGTAGCAAGTACGTCCTTCGTCTTCTTCACTCCAAAGTGTCCCATTAATCCTCCTCCATGCGCCTCCTGCAACAACAAAAGACGAATAGAGCTAGCAGGAATGCATAGCTTGTTAGCACGGGACACAAAGCCATCATTAATAACGAACTTGTTCCATGTTCGTCCTTCTTTACAATTCTGCATTACATCTTTAAAATCAGCATCATGCACATATTGATCTTTGATGGTCTCCAAACCAAATATTTTGAAGTCAAGTTGTGAAAGCATAGTATAGCGACGAGACAAAGCATCAAAGAATAACATTTTATTTACCCTTCTTGTGTTTAATGACATAAGGAAAAGTCTCAATGAATTCAACCCATTTAGCATGTCTACGATTCAGTTTAGCTTGACTTTTAATATGTTTCAAAGATTCATGATCGTAATGTATAACAAATTCTTTGTGCCATAAATAATGTTGCCATGTCTCTAAAGTCCAAACAAGAGCATATAATTCTTTATCATAAGTAGAACAGTTCGTACTAGGCCCACTCAATTTTTCGTAAAAGTATGCAACAGGTTTGCCATCTTTTAATAACACACCTCCTAATCCAATTCCACTAGCATCACATTCAAGCTCAAAAGTCTTATTAAAATCAGGAAGTTGGAGTAAAGGAGCATGTGTCAACTTATCTTTCAATACCGTGAAGGTTTCTTCCTGTGCGGTACCCCAAACAAAAGGCACATCCTTCTTTGTAAGCTCATTGAGAGGTGCAAAAATGGTGCTAAAATCTCTCACAAAACGCCTATAGAATCCAGCGAGTCCAAGAAAACTCCTCACTTGTGTGACCGTTTTGGGCTTCGGCCAACTCTCAATAGCTTCAATCTTGGCTTTATCAACTTCAATTCCCTGTGGAGTAACAACATAGCCAAGAAAAGATACTCGGTCGGTGCAAAAGGTGCACTTCCCAAGGTTACCAAACAAATGTGCATCACGTAGAGCAATAAAAACAGCACGTAAATGTTCCAAATGTTCTTCCAAAGATTTGCTATAAATCAGTATATCATCAAAATAGACTACCACAAATCGTCCAATGAAAGCACGTAAAACTTCGTTCATTAGCCTCATGAAAGTACTAGGTGCATTAGTTAACCCAAAAGGCATGACTAACCACTCATATAAACCAAACTTTGTTTTAAATGCTGTTTTCCATTCATCTCCCAATTTCATACGAATTTGATGGTATCCACTACGCAAATCAACTTTGGAGAATATTGTAGAGCCACTCAATTCATCTAGCCTAGGAATAGGATGACGATAACGAATAGTAATATTATTAATGCCTCTATAATCAACACACATACGCGACGTACCATCCTTTTTAGGCACTAGTATAATAGGAACAACACAAGGACTAAGAGATTTGCGTATATAACCTTTGTCGAGCAGCTCCTATACTTGACGATAATCTCCTTCGTCTCCTCAGGATTGGTACGGTATGGTGCACGGTTGGGTAGCGATGCACCGGGAATTAAGTCAATTTGATGCTCAATCCCTCGAATAGGTGGTAATCCCGGTGGCACGTCTTGTGGGAAGACGTCAGCGAACTCCTGCAAAATGTTAGTGACTCCAGGAGGCAAAGAGGAAGGCATGTCCTCGAATGAAAATAATGCCTCTTTGCACACAAAAGCATAGCAAACAGATTTGCTAAAAACTAGCTCATCAATATCAGATTTGGTGGCAAGTAAACATGCACTTTTCAATTTAATTTCGAAGCAACACTAGATGGTTTATTATTAGGCTTCATTTGTTGCTCAAATTCTTTTGCCACAATCTGATTTTCACTCTTATTTTTCTCCTGTTTTGCTTTATTAGCTCTATGAATATCATCTTTCAAAATGGAATCAGAGTCATAGGAAGCAAAGTAATATTTGTATCCTTATGAACAAGAGTATATCGATTGTTTCTACCATGGTGTACAGAATTTTTATCAAATTGCCATGGTCTACCAAGTAATAAGGAACATGCTTGCATAGGTACCACATCACAATCAACATAATCATCATATGTAGAGATACTAAAATGCACCAACAAAGACGTGTTACCTTAACCTTTGCTGCTGTTGTTGAACCATTGGATGTAGTAAGGATGTGGATGTGGTCTTGTGGTGAGAGATAGCTTCTCCACCATCTCCATGCTAGCCAAGTTGTTGCAGCTCCCTCCATCTATGATGACGCTAATAGAACGCTCCTTCACAACTCCCTTTGTATGGAACAAATTATGCCTCGATTTTGCTCAGCTTGTGTAACCTGCACACTCAAAACACGTTGAGCAACTAAACATTCATACCTGTCAAAGATCTTCAAAGAGCCATGTATTGCGCCTCATGATCGTAATCATCTCCACCGTGTTCTTCATGTGTAATAAGAGCCAAAGTCTCCTCATCATATTCACTAGCAGACTCCATACCCACCATCCTCAGAGTAATCATCACATCGCTGAGACTTGCATTCTTCAAAAATGTCCTCTTCCCTTAAATCCATTTGACGACAAATAATATCACTTGTGTGCCCTGTTGACGCCCATGGAAGAAGAAGAGGTCTGTGCAGGCCCCGACAGTGTGCTCTTGGCAGATAGTGGTGGTTGTGCCTGCTTTCTTGTATCACGGTTGGAGGTGGCACCAAGGAGGTGATGGTGCAAGGAAGTATATGATGCACGTGAGGTCAACTGCGAGTAAAAGTTAGTTCAAGCGCCAATGCCCATCGATCCTGCACTTCACGCTCAGCTTTTACAAGCAATATGGTATAAATGAGTGATATTATTATTATCCTTATACTCTAGAATGGTCTGAATCTCTCTATTTAATCCACCCATAAAATGTGCAAGCATAGCTTCATTCTTCTCAACAATACCACATCTAATCAAGCCAGCTTTGTAATTCCCGATAATATTCTTCTCATGAAATTTTTCCTTGTCTTAAGCGCTGCAATTTTTGAAGTAATTCACGTTGATAATATGGTGGAACCCAACGAGTACGCGTAGCAGTTTTCAAAGTAGCCCAAGTAGCTGGAACAGGATATAATCTACAATGTTTAGACCACCAAACACATACAAAGCTAGTGAAAGCACAAACAGCAGCAGGAACATGTCTCTCCTCAGGATATTGTAAACATGTAAATCGTTGTTCAGTTTCTAACTCCCAAGTAAGATATATATTAGGAACATATCTACCCTCAAATGGTGGAATATTCAATTTCAGTTTAGGGAGATGGTCATGATCTCGTACCGAGGGGAGCCCTAACATTGCCATTATTTGCATGTGGACGACACGGTGGTTGTGGTGCCGGTGGTTGCACGTAGTTCTGATTTTGATCAACTTCATCCTCGTAATCTCCCACATAATCATCCTCCTCCGCATCGCCAGCAGGAGCCATTGTATATCAACAAAGCACCAACAGTTTGGCCAAGCGCAAGAGGGACACGGCTCGCTCGGCGGAGGGCTGTTTCGCGACGTGGAGGTAGCCATTGTTGTTGTTGTTGTTGTTGTTGTTGTTGTTGTTGTTGTTGTTGTTGTTGTTGTTGTTGTTGTTGTTGTTGTTGTTGTTGTTGTTGTTGTTGTTGTTGTTGTTGTTGTTGTTGTTGTTGTTGTTGTTGTAGAGGTGCGTTAGGTGCAGCCGGTGGTGGTGGTGGAAGACGCCATGAGAAATTCATTAAACTTGTTATCAAGCTTTGTTTCGAATGTCTTCTCCATGCCATCTATCTTCTCCATGGCCTCATCAAATCTGTTTAGAACATCTTGCACCTGTCCACTCATCATTTGCTGAAATTTATGATGCAACTCCTTATTCATCATGTTCTCCCGGTCAGTCTCGTCGGCTTGTGATCCTGGCATGGATAGCAGCAATAGAAACACACAAGAATATGATCCTACAGACTACTAACAAGCGGTGGTGGTGGGTGTCACAAATCCGTCAAGCAAATCTCAAATTCTTACCAGTTCTTACCCAAAGAAAGAGGGCGGTGATCAAAGAACCGTTGTAGTCAAAACTCTCAAAAGCTTGGATAGCGCGATTGCCAGGGAGAGTCAAACGCACGACATAGATGTATGTGGAGCTGGGAAGGCTTATAGTTTGGTAGGAAAAAGGGTCAAGAATAATGAATTCAGATATGCAAAGTTGAATAAGCGCTCAACGACGGTATTGTGCTAGTCCTAGGCTAGCCCGTGCTAGAGACGCGTGCCTACAACACTAACAAAATCACGGTGCTGCATGCAAATAAGGGAGGAGCACACTCTGAATTTTTTTCTCTTTTTTTCTTTTTTTTGCACTTTTTTTCCTCTTTTGTTTTGCTCTGCAACAAATTTTTTTCGAAAAAGTCTACAAATGGTCTAAAAACTGCCTTGCCAGAATTTTCCAGACTTAGTTTTTTTTTAGTTTGGAACTATTTTTCTACTGCGGGTAGCACAGAAGTTGGGGAGTCCTTCTCTGTCACGACTAGGAGTATGGCGTGATCAGGAAATCCAAAACAGAGTAACAAAATACTGGACTCGGAATAGGACTGGTGGCGGAGATGAATCTGGTGGAACTCGGACTGGTGGCGGATATATGTTGTAGGTGGACTCAGATTGGCGTGATGGCGGCGGATATGTGGTGGCGTATATGGACTCGGATTGGCGGTCAATATGTTGTGATATATGGCAGCAACGATGATGATGATGCGGTGGTGATATATGGCAGCGGCGACATGACAATCTGTGAACAGAACTCGAAACTCTAAAGGACTAGACGCTAAGACCAGCAACTTCACACGACGATGCAACTGCAAATTCAACAAAGCAAATACAGAAAAGATTATGCAAAGGCTCAGATTGGTTCGGATATGATGAACTAACCCTAATTGTTTTTGGCTTTTTTCGTGGACCGTAGGTATTAAAATGCACTCGATCTAAACTATGAAAACTGTAAAATCTCACCGAGCAACTCGGAAATCTGATACCACTTGATAGAGGCAAAGGTGTCCCGATGTTTCGATGAGATGGTGACTATCGCTTTATGTGGGAGTCGACCTTGACGATTCGACCATTTAACGGCGAGACGTCGCGCCTTAGCAATCGCTAAACCAACTTCCGAGGGTTATTGACCACACCGGAGCATGATCAACCTGACCACGAGGGCCTGTTTCCTGCGAGCAAACGAAGAACAAGCAAGAGTTGCATGACCTCTTTCAGTGGTGGGCTAGCAGATGTAGGGGAAAGTAGGTGTAACTGTCCACCCATAGTAAAGAGTTAATGCTTCTGAAAGACTGTGTAGATCTTCCTCTCGTTCCCAGGTGGCTTCATCCTCGGTATGGTGGCTCCACCACCACCACCACCGTCGCGATCTACCTCTCCCACGGCGATCATGATCTCTGTTCTTGAACCATGGATGGTCTTCTACATTGGGACTTTAACCCCGGCCTCAAGGTCGAGGACCAGGTTCGTAGGCGCTTCAGATCCACAGTGCACTTCTCCCCGTCCCCTACCTCCAAGGAATTCTTCTTGGTGGTCACCTTTTCCTCAGCTTCTTTCCCCCTCTCTTGTGCTTCGGTTGGTTTGGCCTTGCAATGTTGTATTGGTGGCCTTGCTTCTGGTTTTAATGTGACACACATTGGTGCCAAGAATTTTCGCTTCTCAGTGGCCTCCAACAAAGTGGGACATTTTATCTATGCCCTAAGGGATAGAATTTGGCCAGACTTTGTCTGCCATTTTGGGTTATTTAAGCAGCCATGGAGTGCCCCACATGATGGGTCTGATCGTTAGAGCATGTCACAGGAAATCAATGAGTTATGGACTCGGGATCCCAAAGCCATTCGTTCCAACCTGGGTTTTCTTGAGAAAAGTGCTTCAAAGGATTTTTCTTCTAGCAGTGAATTGGCGAAATTTGGTTTCTCTAAACAGATTCCCACGAATTTGTTGAGCTCTTTTGAGGATGCTGCCAGACATACTGCGGAGGACTGCCATGATCCTTGCTCCGACGAACTTCCGGCCAATGCAACGGTGCAGTTTGGAAGTTTGGCAATTCCTTTTTCCGCGGTGGAAAATAATTTTCTTTCCAAAAGCTTTATTGGAAAGGATCGCAGAGAGAGTAATTGGAGGAACATTCCTTATGCTGTTTTGGAGCGTATTTTGGATCTGCGGCAGGCTCATTATGAGGAGGCAAACATCCAGCAAATCTGCGATTTAAATGGCTTGCCATCTTCGGAAGTCATCCACAATCTCCTAGGGCGTTGCTCTAGGTGCTGGGCACCGAACCATAGAGTGGATCAATGTAATGCCACGTTTTGTGACTCTTGTCATAATTTTGAGAGGGCGTGTTTCTCCATGAAAATACCTCTTGACCAGCCCAACATGGCCTGCACCATATGTAACAATCCGGCCCACCGTCGGGCATCTTGCCCTGGACTCCTATGTTGCACACGGTGCTCGTTCCTGGGCCATGACCCACATTGTTGCTCGGATCGACTTTGCATCCGTCTTTTTTGGCGCAAGAAGAAGCTAGAGCGGCAGCATATCTCCACCACAAATCCTAGGCGCAGGACACGCAAGCGGAATCCACACTTCCCAAAATTTAAATAGATTTGCTGACCGAAAAAGAAACCAGAAACTGCGGCCCTTCCCCCGATTGCCATTGGCTTGACGAATCCGCTTCCGGCCCCTCGCCACTTCCCTATTCTGCCACCCCAGTCGACCAACGAGGAGCAAGGAAACTCTTTTCCCTGCTCGTCATCTCCGACGACTGCAGAAGCGAAGCGCCGCTTTAATTCTCCACCGCCATGGCCAACTTCCCGGCCCGTCCCTTCCAGTTCGTGCCGATGGGAGCCCAGATTGAGCGTGGGCCGGACAACCGTCTTGCCCGCAATATGATTGTTGTTGATGATCCGCCACTCAGCCATGAAAGGTACGCCTTGGTCACTGCCACCCCTCCGGTCCCTGATCATCTGAAGAAGATGGTGCTGAATGAAGTAGTGCGCATCATGACTGAGGATTTTCACCTAGTGGCGCCTGATGCTTTTGTGTATCCCATTAGGGTTGGCATGGTTGCTTTTGCGGATGTAGCGCTCAGGGATCAGTTTATTCAGGAAAGCCCGCACCAGTTAGATCCTCTCGATGATGAGATGACTTTCTCTTTTGTGCCCCATGATGAAGGAGAAAATATGCGTCAGTGCCCCTTTCAGTATGTAGCTTGGGTTCTGTTTCTAGCTTTCCCAATGGATTATCAGACGGACCACTACATCAACAAGGCTATTTCTTGTTTTGGAAAATTAGATCTTTGGCACAGGCCGGGGCAGAATAAGGAGCGGATTCTTGTCAGAGTTCTTATCAGCAACATTGCGCAAGTGCCACACAGTCTGGTGGTCAAACGTATCGGCACCCTGCCGGGCATGGGCAGATCCTGGTCCGTTCCGGTGTATATCCTCAATGGCAGAAATGTTCTCCCTGAACTGGTTGGCAATGAAGACGAGGCGCCTCTAATGAATGCATCACCCCATCCATATGAGTTGCCCTATCTGACAGCAGCGCAGCAATGGCTGCTTGATCACCAGCAGATGATGCAACAGCAGATAGATGCAGCATGGGAACAACAAGTTCCTCTTCAGCAGCAGCAAAATGATGGCTGGGGAGTTTGGCCTATGGCACCCCCGCCGTACAGAGGATTTAGCTTTCGAACCCTGTTCCAATACACTGGCCCCTCGCTAATGGATGGAGTGGAGCAGGAAAGTAACATATCTGATGATCCGCACAGTGAATGGCCTGTCTATTCTGAGGTTGAGGAAGCTGCAGATGCTCTGATCAATGGCAGGGAAGTGCCTGGAGCACATTTCGTTCGAGCTATGGGCACATCTCACACGATGAGGGTGGGAGTTGAGGAAGATTTTTCTTTTCTGCAATTTCTCTGGGTGATTTCTCTGGGCCGGTTCACTCGCTGCATTGAGGGGCCTGAAGATTCCTCTGTTTCAACTCTGTGCCATGGGTGCCTGCCGATAAACCCTCTCGCTTTTTGTATTGCTGTTACTCAGGCAGTCACCAGAGGAAGATGTGCTGTGAGCATTGGCCTTGGCCGTCCCATGACTGATTGCTTTGGTATGCCTGTCTTCATCCCGCTGGAGATCTGGGATAGGTACGCTACAAAGCTCTCTTCTGCAACTGTTGGAGATGGCATGGTTTCTGAAACATTTATTGAAGCTCCTGTTACTTCAGTGCCTGTGTTACCTGCTGCCGGGCCAACTAATCAGTATCTTCAGAAGATGGTCGCGGCGGAAAAGGCCCCTATTGATACTACTTCTCTGCGCCGCAGCTCTCGCTCTACAAAATATGACGGATTCAGAATTCCCCAGCTCACAGACATGAAGAAGGGGCAGTCCAGGGTCAAGCAGCAGGGCGCGCCCTCTGTTGTCTGTTCTTCCAAGGCAACGGTTCCATGCACCAACCTGCTAACCAGTGTCCCTACCGCGACAGACGACCAGGTGCCTCCCCTGATTCCTATCCAACAGCTTCAGTTTGTTGGCACTACTCTTTGTGGGATTCCACCAGATGATCTGAGTTCCCAGAAGCTCCTAGAGGGCAATCAAGGGGCGGCCGACCCGAAGCTGCACTAGGGGGATGTCACAGAATAAGCAGTGGAACGTTCTCTGCTGGAACATTCGCGGAAGCAACTCTGAAAAGAAACAGTTGGCGATCCGTAATGCTATCGATATTAGTGGGTGTTCAGTGGTCTGTTTACAAGAAACTAAGCGCGACTCTTTTGATGCTTCTTTTGTTAAGCAGTTCTGTCCGAAAAAATTTGATATGTTTGAATTTGTGCCCTTTGTTGGGAATTCAGGTGGTCTTATTACTATCTGGATGAGTTCGGTTTCACTGGTGTTCCAATTTTCTCTGAAACATTTGCGCTCGGCGTTAGGCTCACTTCGACGCAGTCTAACGATTCGTGGACGTTAGTTAATATTTATGGACCATGTGTCGGTCCTAATCGGACGATTTTCACCACTTGGTTGTTTGACCTTGATATCCCCAACAGTGAAGATTGGCTCATTCTCGGTGATTTTAATTTTATTCGTGCGCCAGACAACCGAAACAGGGGAGGGGGTGACACTAACGATATGTTACTCTTTAATGAGTCCATCAGAAGGTAGTCACTAGTTGAGTTGCCGATCAAGGGGCGTTCGTTCACCTGGAGTAACATGCAAATAGATCCGTTGCTTGAACAACTCGATTGGCATTTTACTTCTGTTAATTGGGCATGAAGTATCCTAACACTGTTGTTATGCCCTTGGGTAAACCCACGTCCGACCATGTACCCTGTTATGTCAGCATCCAATCCAAAATTCCCAAGTCCAAATCTTTCGCTTTGAAGATTATTGGATCAAACTACCGGGGTTTTTGACGTTGTCAAACGATCATGGGACAAACGTTGCTAAGCCCCGAATGCAGCCGCGATGCTGTGCAAGAAGCTTAAAACACTTCGATATGACCTCAAGTAGTGGAGCAAACAAAACTCCAAGCTCTCGATGCTCATTGATAATTGCAACAAAACCCTCTTAGAGATTGATGGCCTAGAAGAGAGAAGACGATTGTCTATTCCTTAGACCAACTTCAGATTGATCCTGAGACAACATCTACTTCATTTGTTGGACTGCAAGAAAGCTTACTGGATGAAGCGTTGCACGGTCAGAAACTTCAAATTTGGAGACGGCAACACGAAATTGTTTCATAGAGTGGCCACTGAGCGGTACCGTAGAAACAGCATTGCATCGCTCAGATTGCCCGATGACTCGATCATACATGATCATGTAGGCAAGGAGGTTGTGCTTTTTTAGGCGTTTAAGGAAAGATTAGGGTGCTCCAACCAGACCGACATGAAATTTGACTTGGCTCGGATCATCAAGAATGTAGAAGGCCTTGAAGCTCTGTCTGCTCCTTTCACCCATAAGGAAATTGACGAGGTGATCAAAGATATGTCGGCCGATCGTGCTCCAGGCCCGGATGGTTTCAGTGGTAGTTTCATCAAGTCGTGCTGGCACATCATTAAAGGAGATTTCTATCGTCTGTGCTTAGAGTTTCATGCAGATACTCTGGACCTTGAGAGCCTGAATACGGGTTTTATAACTCTCATCCCTAAAATCCAGTCGCCAAAAACTGCTAACGACTATCGACCAATCACCCTGCTGAACTGTTGCCTTAAAATCCTGACCAAGCTCCTCGCTAACCATTTGCAACGAGTTGTCCTCAAGATTGTACATAGAAATCAGTATGGGTTTCTGAAAGGCCGATCCATTCAAGACTGTGTTGCATGGGCATACGAATTCGTTCATCAGTGTCAAGCCTCGGGGCGTGAGATCGCGATCTTGAAGCTGGATTTCGCTAAAGCCTTCGACACAATCGAACAGCCCCGATGATGGAAATTATGAAATGCATGGGTTTTGACGATCGGTGGCTCGGATGGATCAAATGCTTATTTTCGACGGCCAAATCCTCGGTTTTACTCAACGGGACACCAGGCAGGCAATTCTTCTGCTTGCATGGGGTGCGCCAAGGAGACCCGTTGTCTCCTCTTATCTTTGTGCTCACAGCAGATCTATTGCAAGCTGCCATCAATGACTCTTATAGAGCAGGTAATCTCCATCTGCAAATCCCCGCCAGGGATGAGGACTATCGTGTGATACAGCACGCCGATGACACAATCCTTGTGTTGCCCGTTGAGGAGAGCCAAGCTGAAACCATCAAGTCCATCCTGCAAGACTATGCGTTATCTGTGGGGCTGCACATAAATTTTCAGAAATCAACTCTGATTACAGTCAACACAGCCGCGGACACCACCTCTCGTTTGGCGCAGGTTTTTGGCTACTCCGTTGGGTCCATGCCATTTACATACCTAGGGTTGCCCATGGGAACGGCCAGACCGACAGTCGCAGACCTCATGCCGGTGTCGCCGGGCTGAGCGCAAACTCTCTCACGGCAGCCTCTCTGCTCGACCTTGGTTCGAAGCTTATACTAGTGAACTCGGTGATTACCTCCCTGGCAATCTATGCGATGTGCTCCATCATGCTCCCGCCGAAAATACTGGATCATCTAGATAAACTGCGGCGATATTGTCTTTGGGCAAAGAACACGGACGATGGATTGAAAGCCGTCTCCATGGTAGCCTGGGAGTTAGTTTGCAGGCCCAAGCACAAGGGAAGACTCGGGGTGCTTGACCTGAAGACCCAAAATCAGGGCCTGCTGCTCAAACAGCTACACAAATTCTATAACGGCATGGACATTCCGTGGGTTGATCTTGTATGGAACACGTACTATGAAGGCCTGGTCCCGCATGCTTCTGGTCCGTGTGGGTCGTTCTGGTGGAAGGACGTCATGAATCTTGCGCCAACCTACAGAGCAATTACTTCGATTGAAGTGGGGGATGGGAGCTCAACCTTGTTCTGGAAAGATGCCTGGCATGGTGACATTCTGGCTGATAGTCACCCCCGTCTATTCTCCTTCACCAAACACGAAGATATATCTGTCAATGTGCTCCTGACGTCGCCTACGCTCGGCCAAAACTTCTACTTGCCGCTCTCGGTTCAAGCTAGAGAAGAGCTTGATGATCTACAAACTCCCTGGCATCAATGGAGCTCACAGAGGTGCACAATACCTGGCGCCTGATCTGGGGATCGGAGGAGTTCGCCTCCAGCAAATTCTATCTGCACTGTTTTCGGGACATGGAGGCGGACGATGCGTTTAAGTGGATCTGGAAATCAAAGTGCACCAACAAATGGAAGGTTTTTGTATGGCTGCTCCTTGCGGATAGGCTGAACACCCGAGGATTGCTCAAGAGAAAACATATGAAGTTGAGAGATGACTACTATGCTTGCCTGCTGTGTCATCATCCACCCGAAGAAACGGTAGAACACTTGTTCTTTCATTGTGAATTTAGTAAAACATGTTGGGGAAGCTGGGATCACGTGGCCACCGTGATGGCAAACTGGGTGCAACTTTTGCATGCAGCTAAAAACACGTGGGGCAGACCAATGTTCATGGATGTCTTCATCATAGCCTCTTGGAGCATATGAAAGGAACATAACAACAAACTGTTCAGAAATATGGCGCCGACCGTCAAGGGGTGGATCCAGAGATTCAAAATGGATTTTGGTATGATGAGACACAGGATCAAACAGGCCTTAGTGTCGTTTGTTGATCAGGTAGTTGATCTGATATAGCCGCATAACCCTGTACCTTTGATGTATAGGGATACCCTAACTCCTTCTGCCCCCATGTAATTTCTATCCCATGTAATCTTGTGTCTTGAATAGTAATACAAAGTCAGTGGGGGGCTGCCCCCACTGTCCCAAGCTTTAAAAAAAAGAACAAGCAAGAAACTAAGATTGCAATCTGGATATTGCGAATATAAGAGGAAAGCTTTATTAATGAAAGGTGGGGTTCTGTGACGCCTTGGTCTGGTCGTTGAACACAAATGAAGTACGCAAAGTTGCAGCTATGGCGAACTTTTAATCAAAACAAAACCCAAAGTCTAAACGGTGCCCTAAGGGCTGTATATATGGAGGAAGAGGGGATTTCGTGGCCCTTGGGGAAGGGGTCCGAAACCAAACTATCTCTTGTTTCCCCACACATCTGGACTCTAAAAACAGCCTATACTTATGTATTTCGAAATTACATGGGCTGGCCCAATAATAAGGTGACGCAGCACCTAGAATAGCCTCTGGACAAAGTTTATGAGGTGGCATCTTGTATATTTCGTCCAAGGCTTCATGCACTCATTATGGTGGCTTCAAAGTCCTGAAATCATCACTTGTAACTCCGTTCTTGTTCCCCTTAGCATGCCATCAACTCCATGCTTGTTCTTTCTCCAATGTTCATCCCTCTTATCCATGCTGTGCCCTTCATTTGTAAGCAAAACAAATGTATCCAATTTAGGCAGCATCATATTCTCATGAACATTAGAATCATTACCAAGAAACGAAAGTACCTGATAATTTAATTGGCGTGCGTGAGCTCTAGTAATTGCTCCAGTATATGTAGTAGTAGGAGCTGTGGGTGTAACAATGGTATTGATGACCTCATCATCAATCCTACTCATGCAAATTTGTAAGGGTGAAACTAATGCTTTGTAAAAACTGGGTATAGAAAAGTATGATCAATGTGTGAACTTACCTTGGTGACGTTCGTTAAACCCTAAGGATTGGTAGTACTCCACCTCGCACTCCGGAAAATCTAGCGTAAGCAAGCAATAACATACATAAGCAAACGAGCAAAGAATCAAAAAGAAAATGAAGAAAACAATTATGAAAACTCTGAAAAGAACCAAGTAAAGCTTCTGTACAGAATGTAGTTTTGACAGTAGTAAAAATATATGGTTTTTATTTTAACAGAAAGTACACATCACAAGCTTCGATTTGCAAAAAGAATCACCTAAAACGTAATTACGAAACTCAAGTTATGGCCTAATGAAGTTCGAATAAAATCTGTCCGAATTCAAATTTTAAAACTTTCAAATATATTTTTCGTTTGGTTCTCTGGATAGATGGGATTTTTATGAAACCGTAGGAAAAAGAATCAACGAAATTGGATTTGTAGAATTAAAGATATGTTTAAAAATAAAATCAGGACATAGTTGAAATAAAAAATAAAGAAACAAACTCAAGAGCTTAAATCTTGGCGGCCAGTGGTAGAGGCGCCACCACATGGCCCATGGTGGCTGACTGCGGTTGTCTTGCGGGCGGATGGCCGATCCGTAGCGAAAAGAGCTCGGAGAAAATAAAAAAAAAGATCTACTCCTATCGCTCGAATCTCAATTGGACGGCAGTTGTGTTCGCCGCATAGCCTAAGTGGCGAGCATCCGGAATTTAAAGCATACCGATTGGAAAATAAAAAAAACTAGGCAATCTAATCCAATCCTTCAAAAGCAGATCGGACAGTTATGGGCAGTGGTAGCTTACTGAGAGGGAAACGACGGGGAGGGCGGCTCGGGCATCATGGGCGCCGAGGTTCTGGTGGTCGGGGAACACGGTGGTGAGGTCGGTTGGATGCGGCCGAATGAGGGGGCTCCAGTGGTGGTGTTGGCGATGCTTGAGGTCGACGGATGATGGTGAAGCGAGGTGGCTGGGCTCTGGGTGCGCTGTGAACTCTGGCGAAGTCGAGGGCGAGGCTCCACTGACTCGTGGTCGTCCAAACCATGTCAAACAAATGAGCATGGATTATACGGGCCGAATGGCGAGAATTGGGAGGCCGGGGAGGCGTACCGACGATACAATTGCCCGACGAAGTACTCGGCTCCGGTGAAATGCGTTTGTCGCATTTGTACAGAAGCCACTCAAATAATACATATTTATAAACATCCAAATTAAAATTGGGATTTTACAAATAATACATATGAGATCCACTCAACATGTTCATCGTGGTCTTCTCCTTATGACAACTCAAATGAATAAGAGAATTTCAGAGCAACACACTGAAATATTTTTGGAGTTTTCGTTTTTCTGAAGAAAGCAAATGTAAAAAGAGAAAAACGAAAACAAGAAAAACTATTTACACAGGAAAGCTCCCAAGAAGAACGATAAATCTTTTTGTGTTTTATTTTCAATTCTACAAATTACTAAACAACAAGGATAAACCGAAAAAAGCGAGAAATATATTATTGGATTTTCAAATTTTTTCAAACGCAAAATAAGAAAGTGGAAAATAAAACTAACATGGATATACAATGAAAAAGGATGAACACCGAAAACTGGAATGAAATGTGTGGTACATGAATGTCATGTTGGTGAGAAATACGTACTCACACAAGCTTAGGATTTTGGCCAAAATTGGTCTGCGGCCCTTGGTAGCCTGGAAAATACCCGTAATCATAGTTCGGGGTGTACTGAAGTGTAGCTGCCACAACTTGTCGTGCTGCCTCCTTAAGACGGGCGGTCTCTACCGCCCTCTTGTACTCCTCGGCCTCCTGTTCAAGTATGAAGTGTCTATGTTTTTCCTAGAAATTAAAGAAGAAAGGAGCAGGAAAAGTAATATGGGAAACACAACACCTGTTGAAGATTGGACTGTATCTAAACGGAGGTTCGTTCCTCTCAAGGAACTTGCAGCGTTCCATAGCATTGTAATCAATAAAACTAGGTGGCAACATGGTATTGTTTTCTTTAACGGGTACCCCTAGATGAGCGGCTAAACGAGTAGCATAAATTCCACAAAAGAATCACCAACTAAGGCATTGTTATGTAAACATCGTGCAACAATGCCCCATGTTAAATTGTCTATCCCTCAACACCGCAATCTTAAGAATGCTCAAATCAGGGGCGCAAAGGTGGCTATGATCATGTTTACCATTGCATGCCTACCAATGAAGAGATCAAAATAATATATAGCAGGAAAGTGAATGCTCCCCATAGTAGCTTGTGCTATGCCTCCGTGAAACCCCTAGTGATAATAGGTAAAAATTCATTGCAATCGGATTTGTGAGGCTCGGTACATATCCCCCCCGTAGATGCTTCACTAAATTCTTCTAGGTTCATGCGAAACGAATTTGTATATAAGTTAAAAATAATCTCATGTGAATTGCGATGAGGCCCATAAGCAAATGTCCGCACAAAAGAATCAGTGAGATTATAGTATTGCGAGCACTTATCTGACACGAAGTCTGTCAACTCGGCATTGTGCACGTACATGTAAAACTCCTCCTTAATACCAGCGCGAGTCATGAAGGAAGGCCATTCACACGGGCACACAAGGGCTTCCCACGGAGGTTCAAGGTCCGGCTCACGTATTGCAAGTCTCGGAGAACTCCTGCTCGAGGAACCACCTTGGAACATTTTCCTAACATTTTGTTCCTCTGAAAAAATTCTGAAATTTTTAGTAACTCAAAATAAAAGTGGACCAAACTCAACAAAATTTATTGCAACTACTCCCATAAGTATCTAGAGGTTATACCAGGCATCAAAACTAATTTGGACCATATAAATTTAACATGCAAGCTGCAGAACATGGTCACCACAGCAGCAAAATTTTGCAATATATAAAGCACTAGAACAAAACTAATTGGACCATTGGAGGATTCACATACCAAAGAATAATCTCCCAAAACAGTTTCAGAAATGGAGTTCCGAGCAAGGAGATCGAAAATTGCAGGCAAAGGAGCAAGAACACGGGTGATGTGTACTACACAACCTTCTTCTTGTAGACGGTGTTGGGCCTCCAAGTACAGAGGTTTGTAGGACAGTAGCAAATTTCTCTCAAGTGGATGACCTAAGGTTTATCAATCCGTGGGAGGCGTAGGATGAAGATGGTCTCTCTCAAACAACCCTGCAACCAAATAACAAAGAGCCTCTTGTGTCCCCAACACACCCAATACAATGGTAAATTGTATAGGTGCACTAGTTCGGCGAACAGATAGTGATACAAGTGCAATATGGATGGTAGATATAGGTTCTCGTAATCTAAAAATATAAAAATGGCAAGGTAACTAATGATAAAAGTGAGCGTAAACGGTATTGCAATGCTAGGAAACAAGGCCTAGGGTTCATACTTTCACTAGTGCAAGTTCTCTAAAAAATAATAACATAATTGGATCATACAACTATCCCTCAACATGCAACAAAGAGTCACTCCAAAGTCACTAATAGTGGAGAACAAACGAAGAGATTATTGTAGGGTATGAAACCACCTCAAAGTTATTTTTTATGATCGATCTATTCAAGAGTCCGTAGTAAAATAACACGAAGCTATTCTTTCCATTCGATCTATCCTAGAGTTTGTACTAGAATAACACCTTAAGACACAAATCAACCAAAACCCTAATGCCACCTAGATACTCCAATGTCACCTCAAGTATCCGTGGGTATGATTATACGATATGCATCACACAAACTCATATTCATCTATTCAACCAACACAAAGAACTTCAAAGAGTGCCAAAAAGTTTCTACCGGAGAGTCAAGACGAAAACGTGTGCCAACCCCTATGCATAAGTTCACAAGGTCACATAACTCGCAAGTTGATCACCAAAACATACATCAAGTGGATCACGTGAATAGCCCATTGTCACCACAGATAAAGCACATGCAAGACATACATCAAGTGTTCTTAAATCCTTAAAGACTCAATCCGATAAGATAACTTCAAAGGGAAAACTCAATCCATTACAAGAGAGTAGAAGGGGAGAAACCATAAGATCCAACTATAATAGCAAAGCTCGCGATACATCAAGATCGTGCCAAATCAAGAACACGAGAGAGAGAGAGAGAGAGAGAGAGAGAGACAGAGATCAAACACATAGCTACTGGTACATACCCTCAACCCCGAGGGTGAACTACTCCCTCCTCATCATGGTGAGCGCCGGGATGATGAAGATGGCCACCGGTGAGGGATCACCCATCTGGCAGGGTGCCGGAACAGGGTCCCGATTGGTTTTGGTGGCTACAGAGGCTTGCGGCGGCGGAACTCCCGATCAAGGTTATTTTTTGGAGGTTTATGTATTTATAGGAATTTTTGGCATAGGTCTCACGTCAGGGGGGTCTCTGAGTCGTCCACGAGATAGGGGGGCGCGCCCAGGGGGGTAGGAAGCGCCCCCCACCCTTGTGGATGGCTCGGGACTCTTCTGGCCCAAATCTTTTACTCCGGGGGCTTCTTTTGGTCCATAAAAAATCATCAAAAATTGGCACGTCAATGGGACTCCATTTGGTATTCCTTTTCTGTAAAACTCAAAAACAAGGAAAAAACAAAAACTGGCACTGGGCTCAAGGTTAATAGGTTAGTCCCAAAAATCATATAAAATACCATATAAATGCATATAAAACATCCTAGATGGATAATATAATAGCATGGAACAATCAAAAATTACAGATACGTTGGAGACGTATCAAGCATCCCCAAGCTTAATTCCTGCTCGTCTCCGAGTAGGTAAATGATAATAACATAATTTTTGATGTGGAATGCTACCTAACATAATTTTGCATGTAATTTTCCTTATTGTGGCATGAATGTTCAGATCCGAAATATCCAAGACAAAAGTTTAATATTGACATAAAAACAATAGTACTTCAAGCATACTAACCAAGCAATTATGTCTTCTCAAAATAACATAGCCAAAGAAACCTCATCCCTACAAAATCATATAGGTTGGCCATGCTTCACTTTCCTCACACAAAATGCTCCCATCATGCACAACCCCGATGACAAGCCAAGCAATTTTTTCATACTTAAGTATTCTCAAACTTTTTCAACTTTCACGCAATATATGAGCGCGAGCCATGGACATAGCACTATAGGTGGAACAGAGTATGATGATGGAGGTTGTGTGGAGAAGACAAAAAGGGAGAAAGTCTCGCATCAACGCGGCTAATCAACGAGCTATGGAGATACCCATCAATTGATGTCAATGCGAGGAGTAGGGATTGCCATGCAATGGATGCACTAGAGCTATAAATGTATGAATGCTCAACAAAAGAAACTAAGTGGGTGTGCATCCAACTTGCTCGCTCACGAAGACCTAGGGCATTTTGAGGAAGCCCATCATTGGAATATACAAGCCATGTTCTATAATGAAAATTTCCCACTAGTATATGAAAGTGACAACATAAGAGACTCTCTATCATGAAGATCATGGTGCTACTTTGAAGCACAAGTGTGGTAAAAGGATAGTAGCATTGCCCCTTCTCTCTTTTTCTCTGATTTTTTTGTTTTTTTGCCTCTTTTTTTATTTTTCGTCCGGAGTCTCATCCCAACTTGTGGGGGAATCATAGTCTCCATCATCCTTTCCTCACCGGGACAATGCTCTAATAATGATGATCATCACACTTTTATTTACTTACAACTCACACTTTCCTTATGATGACTCTATGTAGATGCCTCCGGCGGTGTACTGGGATGTGCAATGAATCAAGAGTGACATGTATATAAAGAATATTAACGGTGGCTTTGCCACAAAACGATGTCAACTACATGATCATGCAAGGCAATATGACAATGATGGAGCGTTTCATAATAAATGGAGCGGTGGAAAATTTCATGGCAATATATCTCGGAATGGCTATGGAAATGCCATAATTGGTAGGTATGGTGGCTGTTTTGAGGAATATATAATGAGGCTTATGTGTGATAGAGCGTATCATATCATTGAGGTTTGGATGCACCGCGAAGTTTGCACCAACTCTCGAGGTGAGAAAGGGCAATGCACGGTACCGAAGAGGCTAGCAATGATGGAAGGGTGAGAGTGCGTATAATCCATGGACTCAACATTAGTCATAAAGAACTCACATACTTATTGCAAAAATCTATAAGTCATCAAAACTAAGCACTACGCGCATGCTCCTAGGGGATAGATTGGTAGGAAAAGACCATCGCTCGTCCCCGACCGCCACTCATAAGGAAAGCAATCAAAGAACACCCCATGCTTCAAATTTGTTACACAATGTTTACCATACGCGCATGCTACGGGACTTGCAATCCTCAACACAAGTATTTCTCAATTCCACAATTAACCAACTAACATGACTCTAACATTACCACCTTTATATCTCAAAACAACTATCAAGTATCAAACTTATGATAGTATTCAATGCACTCTATATGAAAGTTTTTATTATACCCATCTTGGATGCCTATCATATTAGGACTAATTTTATAGCCAAAGCAAATTACCATGCTGTTCTAAAAGACTCTCAAAATAATATAAGTGAAGCATGAGAGTTCATCTATTTCTTCAAAATAAAACCACCGCCGTGCGTTTCAAAAGGATATAAGTGAAGCACTAGAGCAAATGACAAACTACACTGAAAGATATAAGTGAAGATCAATGAGTACTTGAATAATTATGTAACTATGTGAAGACTCTCTAACATTTAAGAATTTTAGATCTTGGGATATTATTCAAACAGCAAGAAAAACTAAATAAAATAAAATGACGCTCCAAGCAAAGCACATATCATGTGGTGAATAAAAATATAGCTCCAATTAAAGTTATTGATGAACGAAGACGAAAGAGGGGATGCCATCAGGGGCATCCCCAAGCTTAGGCTCTTGGTTGTCCTTGAATATTACCTTGGGGTGCCTGGGGCATCCCCAAGCTTAGGCTCTTTCCACTCCTTATTCCATAGTCCATTAAATCTTTACCCAAAACTTCAAAACTTCACAACACAAAACTCAACAGAAAACTCGTAAGCTCCGTTAGTATAAGAAAATAAATCACCACTTAGGTACTGTTGTGAACTCATTCTAAATTCATATTGGTGTAATATATACTGTATTCCAACTTCTCTATGGTTCATACCCTCCGATACTACTCATAGATTCGTTAAAATAAGCAAACAACACAATGAAAACAGAATCTGTCAAAAATAGAACAGTCTGTAGCAATCTGATTTGTTCGAATACTTCTGGAACTCCAAAAATTCTGAAACAAATTGGTGGACCTGAGAAATTTGTCTATTAATCTTCGGCAAAAGAATCAACTTAAAAGCACTCTTCTGTGAAAAATGACAGCTAATCTCGTGAGCGCAAAGTTTCTGTTTTTTACAGCACGATCGCATTAACTTTCACCCAAGTCTTCCGAAAGGTTCTACTTGACACAAACACTAATTAAAACATAAAACCACATCTAACGAGAGGCTATATAGATTATTTATTACTAAACAGGAGCAAAAAGAAAATTTCCGTCAAGTGGATGCCCTAAGGTTTATCAATCCGTGGGAGGCGTAGGATGAAGATGGTCTCCCTCAAACAACCCTGCAACCAAATAACAAAGAGCCTCTTGTGTCCCCAACACACCCAATACAATGGTAAATTGTATAGGTGCACTAGTTCGGTGAAGAGATGGTGATACAAGTGCAATATGGATGGTAGATATAGGTTTTTGTAATCTGAAAATATAAAAACAGCAAGGTAACTAATGATAAAAGTGAGCGTAAACGGTATTGCAATGCTAGGAAACAAGGCCTAGGGTTCATACTTTCACTAGTGCAAGTTCTCTCAAAAATAATAACATTTGGATCATGTAACTATCCCTCAACATGCAACAAAGAGTCTCTCCAAAGTCACTAATAGCGGAGAACAAGCGAAGAGATTATTGTAGGGTACAAAACCACCTCAAAGTTATTCTTTACGATCGATCTATTCAAGAGTCGGTAGTAAAATAACACGAAGCTATTCTTTCCATTCGATCTATCCTAGAGTTCGTACTAGAATAACACCTTAAGACACAAATCAACCAAAACCCTAATGTCACCTAAATACTCCAATGTCACCTCAAGTATCTGTGGGTATGATTATACGATATGCATCACACAATCTCAGATTCATCTATTCAACCAACACAAAGAACTTTAAAGAGTGCCCCAAAGTTTCTACCGGAGAGTCGAGACGAAAACGTGTGCCAACCCCTATGCATAAGTCACAAGGTCACATAACTCGCAAGTTGATCACCAAAACATACATCAAGTGGAGCACGTGAATATCCCATTGTCACCACAGATAAGCACATGCAAGACATACATCAAGTGTTCTCAAATCCTTAAAGACTCAATCCGATAAGATAACTTCAAAGGAAAACTCAATCCATTACAAGAGAGCAGAGGGGAGAAACATCATAAGATCCAACTATAATAGCAAAGCTACTTAATACATCAAGATCGTGCGAATCAAGAACACGAGAGAGAGAGAGAGAGAGAGAGAGAGAGAGAGAGAGAGAGATCAAACACATAGCTACTGGTACATACCCTCAGCCCCGAGCGTGAACTACTCCCTGCTCGTCATGGAGAGCGTCAGGATGATGAAGATGGCCACCGGTGAGGGATCCCCCCTATGGAGGGTGCCGGAACAGGGCCCCTATTGGTTTTTGGTGGCTACAGACGCTTGCGGCGGCGGAACTCCCGATCTAGGTTATTTTCTGGAGGTTTATGTATTTATAGGAATTTTTGGCGTAGGTCTCATGTCAGGGGGAGTCTCCGAGTCGTCCACGAGATAGGGGGCGCGCCCAGGGGGTAGGGTGCGCCCCCACCCTCGTGGATGGCTCAGGACTCTTCTGGCCCAACTCTTTTACTCCGGGGGCTTCTTTTGGTCCATAAAAAATCATCAAAAATTGGCATGTCAATTGGACTCCGTTTGGTATTCCTTTTCTGTAGAACTAAAAAACAAGGGAAAAACAGAAATTGGCACTGGGCTCTAGGTTAATAGGTTAGTCCCAAAAATCATATAACATAACATATAAATGCATATAAAACATCCTAGATGGATAATATAATAGCATGGAACAATCAAAAATTATATATACGTTGGGGACGTATCAATGGGTTTGAACAAGCTGGTGATTTATTCTTGAGGAAGAAGAAGGGAATGAGAGGCTGGGATAAGTGAGTGGGTCTCTGTGGGACCCACAAGCCCACTAGGTATGCCTTAGGGGTGGCGTGCCCTGTGAGTTTGTGGCTATCAGGTTCTTTATCATTGTCTTGTTGAGCATCAACATGAACATGATCATTATCATTATCGCTAGGTGAATTTTCACTACCAGACTGTGTCTCAACATCAAAGATAGAAGCATCATTACTATCCTCAGAAGGTTTCTCTATCTCGGGTTCACTAGAAGCATGCAAAGTCCTACCATTTTTATTTTTTTTTTCTTCTTAGAAGATCTAGGTGCATCAATATTAATTGTCTAAGCATGTTGTTAAATTCTTTTAGGATGTCCTTTAGGATATAGTGGCTCCTAAGTGATTCTATCTCCTCTAGTCATTACTCTAACAGCATGATCATTCATATTACTATTAATTTCATTAAGCAAATCATTTTGTGACTTAGCAACTTGTTCTAACTGAGTTTGGATCATGGAAGCATGTTTTCCAAGGCCTTTAACATCATTAGCAATTCTAAACATCAAGTCACTCAAATGATCTATAATGTAAGCATTGTCTTTCAATTCTTTCATAACATACACATTAAAATGTTCTTGCTTAACAGTATAATTAGCAAACTCATCCAAGCATTAACTAGCAGATTTATTATAAGGAATATCACCTTCATCAAATCTTACAAGAGAATTTACCTCTACTACCTGTGTCGAGGTATCAAGATCATGTATTTCTTCAATAAGTGGTAAATTCTTAACATCTTCAGCTTTAAAACCATTTTCGTTCATAGATTTCTTTACCTCTTGCATATCTTTAGGACTGAGAAATAGAATACCCCTCTTCTTCGGAGTAGGTTTAGGTGGTGGTTCAGGAAGTGTAAAATCATTATCGTTTCTCAATATATTGTTCAATAGTTCTTCCACCTACTCGAAATTTCTTTCCCTGAAAACACAACCAGCATAACTATCTATATAGTCTCTAGAAGCATCGCTTAGTCCATTATAAAAGATATCAAGTATTTCATTTTTCTTAAGAGGACGATCAGGCAAAGCATTAAGTAATTGGAGAAGCCTCCCCCAAGCTTGAGGGAGATTCTCTTCTTCCATTTGCACAAATTTAAATATTTTCTGTAAGGCAGCTTGTTTCTTAT
Organism: Aegilops bicornis; assembly: GCA_021605145.1. Lineage (NCBI taxonomy): Eukaryota > Viridiplantae > Streptophyta > Magnoliopsida > Poales > Poaceae > Aegilops > Aegilops bicornis. The sequence goes on along the minus strand of JAHIAL010000070.1, from coordinate 1,435,447 downwards.
GACTTATGAGCAGGGAAATATTTTTCAAAGAAGTAATATATCATATTCTAGGGACTACGCACACAACCAGGAGCAAGAGTATTAAACCATATCTTAGGGCCCGTTCGGATCGTCTCCGCCTCCGCGCTTCACCATCTCCGCGCTGGATCGGTGCCGAACGGCCCAGCTTCTTGGAGCCAGCTCCATGAAGCCAGCCCTCCCCGCAGTGTATTTTCATGGAGCCGCGAAAGTGTAGCTTCACCAAAAGAAGAAGCTGGAGTTGCTTCAATTTACAGCAGAATGCCCTTCCGAAGTGGCAAGATAACGTTTCGATCAGAATATAACCTCCCGAGCAAACCAGCGGGCCTACACTTTCGCGTGAAGACGAAGCTGAAGCTGCTGCTGCTGCCGAACGCTTTGCAGCTCCTGTAAGAAGCTGGCCAGGGCTGGCTGCCCAAGAAGCGAGCTAGTTTGAGAAGCAAGAGCACTTCCGAACGGGCCCTTAGAATCATCCATTAACGAGAAAGGAAAAACTCAAGGATATAATAGTAGCGAATTTTTTCCTCGTGAGCAAATAGGGTGGCTACATCATTCCACTTAGTAAGATGTGTCACAACACTTTCAGATTCACAACAATGGAAAGGATCAGATTCAACCAAAGTAATTAACTCAAGATCGCCAGAGAATTCATAATCCTTATCAGTTACAAAGATAGGTGAAGTGGCGAACCTAGGATCATATTTATTTCGTGCACTCAAAGACTTTTCTTTCAGCTTACATAGTAGTTTCATAAGATCATATCTATCATTGCAAGGAAAATATTCTCTAGTTATCTCCTCACCCACAACATAACCCTCAGGTACCTCAGGCATTTCAATTCTAGGATAGCTAGGCCTAGTAGGTGAATCATAATTTTCAGTTTTCATAAAGACTTTTCTTTCAGCTTACATAGTAGTTTCATAAGATCATATCTATCATTGCAAGGAAAATATTCTCTAGTTATCTCCTCACCCACAACATAACCCTCAGGTACCTCAGGCATTTCAATTCTAGGATAGCTAGGCCTAGTAGGTGAATCATAATTTTCAGTTTTCATAATTTCATCAGTTTCAACATTCTCAAATTCTTTTGCTTTAGCAAGTTGTTCGTCAAGAAATTCACCTAGGGGCGTAGTATCATCAAGCAAAGTACAAGCATCATCAATAGCATCATTGATACGTCTCCAATGTATCTATAATTTTTTATTATTCCATGCTATTACAGTATCAAGCTTGGATGTTTTATATGCAACTTTATGCAATTATATATCTTTTTTGGGACTAACCTATTAACTTAGTGCCCAGTGTCAGTTGTTATTTTTTTTCTTGTTTTTGGCTTTTCAGGAAATCAATATCAAATAGAGTCCAAATGGAGAAAGAACTTTGGATTAATTTTTTCTGGACTAGAAGAGACCCTAGAAGGTTCGGGAGAAGACCTGGCGAGCCACGAGGGAGCGACAAGCTCAGGAGACGCGTCCGCCCTAGGGCGCGCGCGCCTCCCAAGCTTGTGGTCCCCTCATGGCACCTCTTGACCTAATTCCACCTCTATAAATACTCAGATATTCCCCTGACATCAGGGATCCACCCGAAATACGTTTTCCGCCGTCGCAACTTTCTGTCCCACGATATCCCATCTGGAGGCCTTCTCCGGTACTCTACCGGAGGGGGAATCAATCATGGAGGGGCGCTACCATCAACCTTGCTACCCTTATAATGATGTGTGAGTAGTTTACCACAGACCTACGGGTCCATAGCTAGTATCTGGATGGCTTCTTCTCTTTCTTTGATCTTCAATACAATATTCTCCTCGGTATTCGTGGAGTTTTATTCGATGTAATCACTTTCGCAGTGTGTTTGTTGGGATCTGATGAATTGTGAGTTTATGATTAGATTATCTATGAATATTATTTGAGTCTTCTCTGAACTCTTTTATTCATGATTATTATAGCTTTGTATTTCTCTCCGATCTATTTATTTGGTTTGGCCAACTAGATTGATTTTTCTTGCAATGGGAGAGGTGCTTTGTGATGGGTTCAATCTTGCGGTGCTCAATCCCAGTGATATAAAGGGACATGACCACACGCATTTGTATTATTGCCATTAAGGATAAAAAGATTGGGTTTATTCATGCATGAGTTTACTTTGTCTACATCATGTCATCTTGCTTACGCTGTTACTCCGTTCTTTATGAACTTAATACTCTAGATGCATGCTGGATGGCGGTTGAAGTGTGGAGTAACAGTAGTAGATGCAGGCAGGAGTCGGTCTACTTGTCTCTACGTGATGCCTATATACATGATGATTTCCTTGGATATCGTCATGATTATTCATTTTTCTATCAGTTTCCTAACAGTAATTTGTTTACCCACTTGTAACACCCGGATAATTAAGCTACAGTAATCACCCCGGTTACTGTGACTAACCTCACGTTGATTCGAACCCGGTCTAAAACAAATTCAAAACAAAAGCAAGCGATAAAAAGTTTCAATATCTAAAACAAAAATGTTCGGGGGTTGTCTTAAATAACAAACCTAATTATGGTGGGGTGCAAAAAATTTTGTAAAATGCTTTGACATTTTAAATAAGCTAAAATGTAAAAGAAGAAAATAAGAAAAGAAAAAAAAAGCGAAAAGGGAAGGAAACCCCATCGCCCAATTGGGCCATCCCTCCCACCGCCCCCTCACACTGGCCTCCTCCTGGCCCGGCCCGGCGGCCAGCCACTTAACCCCTCCCGGCAATTTGGAAAACCCTAGCCGACCACCCCGCGCCTCACTCGCCTCCCGATCCCCTTCCCCCTTGCCCGATCTGGATCGGGGGTCCCCTCCTCCCCTCATCATGGCCCCGCCGCTTCAACCATGGCGCCCTCCTCCCCTGCGCGCCCTCGCCGCCACGCCGGAACCCTCCACACTGTCGCCCCGCAGGGCACCCGCCATGGGTCGTCCCAGCCGCCCCGCCTCGCCGGATCTTCCTCACGGCCGCCGGCCGCATCCCCAACTCCTCGCGGGACGCCATCAAGCGCCACGCGCCCGTCTCCTAGACCCCGCGCACCTTTGTGAGCTACGCCCTCGGGCCCTCGCTCCCCTCTCCCCTCCCGTGCACGCCGTCGCCCCGGGCCTCCCGTCGCCCGGCTCCACGCCGTCCATGACGCGGCCACCATGACCCCCTCCCTCCTCGCCCGTCGCTCGACCCCCAGGCCCCGTACGCCCGTCGGGGCCCGAAACCCCGCCACCTCCGTCGCTCGCCGACGCGCCCGGCCAAGTCCGGCCGACTTTGCCCCACCGGACGCGCCGCTTCCCTCTTCCAAACGCCGTGCCCGTTGGGGCCGGAGCGAAGTCCGTGATGCTCGGCGCCTCCGCCTTGTAACCACGCAGGCCACAACCCCTACTGGCGTGGCCCACAGGGGCCCTTTCCACCGTGATGGGCCTGCCCCCCCCCCTCGCTCTGTTGACTCGGTCGGTGGCCAATCCACCCCCGACAACGACATGGGGCCCCGCCTACAGACGTTTAAAAAAAAAATAATAATAATAATAATAATAAGGAAATTGAAAAATTAAATAAAAATAAATAAAATGAATAAAATTAAGTAATTAATTAATTAATTAATTAATCTAATTAATCCTGATTAATTAAACCTAATAACTAATTAACCTAATTAACTACTATTAATTAAACCTAATTAGGTTAATTAGTTAACGATGTATAATGACAGGACCCACTCGTCAGGGTTGACTCGGCCAACCACTGTTGACTCTTGACGTCGGCATGACATCATCTTGACGTCATAGATACATTTTCGAATTAATTAAATAATTAATTAAATTCCAGAAATTATTAAAATCTTCTAAAAATCATATCTTTTAATCCGTAACTCGGATTAAAATATTTTCAACATGAAAGTTGCTCGAGAACGACCAGAGGCGAATCCGGATCGCGATCCGTTAAATCGCCACACACCCTAACCTATCGAACCTGCAACTTTTCCCCTCACGGCTCCTCTGCAAAACCCTAAACACCGGATTACTTCCGGATGTTTTCCCCTAACGATGCCCCCTCATACCACGTTAGGGCACGCCTAGCATCGCTTCTTGGCATGTCATGCATCGATATGCATCTGTTTACTTTGTATTCATTGTTTCTTCCCCTTTTCTCTCCGGTAGACTACGAGACCGACGCTGGCCTGCTTTGGCGATTCGACTACGGTGTTGGCGACCCTCTCTCTTGCGAGCAACCAGGCAAGCCCCCTTGATCACGGATATAGCCTACTCTTATCTACACTGCTTGCATTAGAGTAGTATAGCATGTTCTTGTTTTCAGATACTCCTATCTTTCTTTGCATAGCTTTGTCCTTGTTACTTACATTGTTACCTTACGCAATCCTATATGCTTAGTATAGGATGCTAGTACTTTCATCTGTGGCCCTACATTCTTGTCCGTCTGCCCGTGCTATACTATCGGGCCGTGATCACTCGGGAGATGATCACGGGTATATACTAGATACTTATACATGATACATGTGGAGACTAAAAGTCGGGTCGGTGATGGAGCACCATGAGTGGATCATTGAGGCGGAGGCGGCAGGCGAGTTGAGACCGCCTAGGAGAGAGGTGGGCTCGGCCCTGTCACGCTCATGGATACTTAACACGCTTAACGAGGTCTTGGTATTTGATCTGAGTTGGCTACGAGCTTATACGCACTAACCATCTACGCGGGAGTAGTTATGGGTATCCCGGCGTCGTGGTATCGGCGAAGCGCCGTGACGCTTGTTGGCCCGGCGGCCGGATTGGACCGAACGCATACTAGGCTAGGTGCGCTTCGGCCGCGTTCGCAATGTGCAGGTGTGCATTGGGCGATGGGCCTGCACCCTGTGCGCTTAGGTTTAGACCGGCGTCTTTGGCCTCTCTGTTGAGCCTAGGTGGGGCTGCGGCGTGTTGATCTTCAGCGGCGGGCATGGCCTAGGAAAGTGTGTCCGCCAAATGGGATCAAGCGTGCTGGGTAAGATGGTGCACCCTGCAGTGAAGTTAATCTATTCGGATAGCCGTGATCTTGGTAGCAGACGACTTGGAGTTGTACCTTGAGCTTATGACAACTAGAACCGGATACTTGATAAAACACACCCTTCCAAGTGCGAGATACAACGGTGGTCGCTCTCGCTCGAGGATATGGAGCGGGGATCGCCGGGTAGGATTATTGCTATATGATGTTACTTGGAGGAGTTAGGATCGTCCTCTTCTTCCTGTTGCAAGACAGGTGTCCGAGCTTATAGTCTTCGTTAAGACTAGCTATCCCCTCTTATTACGGCATTCTCAGCTCAAATTAATCGATATGGCCTTTACACATATATCCATGCATATGTAGTGTAGCTCCTTGCTTAGTACTTTGGATGAGTACTCACGGTTGCCTTGTTCCCCTTTTCCCCCTACTTCTACTCGATTGCTGCAGCAGACGATGGAGCCCGGGACCCAGTGACGCCACCGTCGATGGCGACTACTACTGCGGAGGTGCCTACTACTACGTGCAGCCCGCCGACGGCGACCAGGAAGTAGCTTAGGAGGATCCCGAGCGGAGGCTGCTCCTCTTTCGATCTGTATCCGGTTTGTGCTAGCCATCTTAGGGCAACTTGTTTAACTTATATACGTACTCAGATATTGTTGCTTCCTGACTCGTCTATGATCGAGCACTTGTATTCGAGCCCTCGAGGCCCTCGGCTTGTATTATGATGCTTGTATGACTTATTTTATTTGTAGAGTTGTGTTGTGATATCTTCCCGTGAGTCCACGATCTTGATCGTACACATTTGCGTGCATGATTAGTGTCTGATTGAATCGGGGCGTCTGAAGTTGGTATCGAGCCGATTGCTGTAGGAATCCCCCTTCCACACTCCTTGGCCGAAGTTGAGTCTAGACATTGCAAAAACTTTTACTAACTTGGCTGTGTGCCTTACGGGCCCACGTCGCCATCGGGTGGTACTAGGATCTTTTACTCCTCGACCTTTACTCTGGGACTCTGAACTCTCTTCTACTCGGGTTAAACGATTTTACTAACTAACACTAGGATCCCGTGACCCCATTCACCCCGAAGTTGGATAAAGCCTTAGTTATTCTTGGAATTGTATTTGAACAATTTCCACACTGTCATTTGACTCTTTTGAAACGTCTTTGTTTCAGATGGAACGCACGAGGCGTGTCGTGGCGCCACACGACGGCCATTGGTGCTTTGGGATCACTGCGGTGCTAGCCGAGATGATGACCTATCACGGGTTATCGGCGGCACCCCGAGTACACCGTCTATGAGGAGTACCGGGACTATAACCGGGGAAGCGATGCAGCGCCATCGTCCACCTCTACTCTCGGGAGTACGAGTCCACTCTTGTCGCACACCGCACATGGTGTTGGAGTGACTATCGATATGGCAGTCCACGATGCTGCTTATCTTTGCTTTCGACACGTCTTCGTCGCGAGTATCGAGAGTTGGACACCTCCCCTTCGGGCACATTGCTATCGTGTCGATGTTGGTGAGGAGGGTTACTACATCTTGCCTACTCCATTGTCACCAGGGAGCCCTTCCACCATCAGAACTTTGTTCTGCATGCTGATGGGCTAGATCGAGCTAACCGAGCTCTTCGCCACGAGTTGTACATCACCCGTCAGCACCTCTACCGTGCTCTGACGCTGATACACCCCTTTGTCCGATCCGGAGAGCTGCCGCGTTCTGCGATCTACCCGGCCGGGACCGTGATGCCCGGTGTCGGTTGGCGGACGTGGGAGGCTACTCTCCCGCACTTGGCCCTTTTACGCCACCGGACGCCGATTCAGCACCAGTATCCGCGGCCCCTGTGTCAGCGGCGTGGAGGACTATCCGCTGCCGCACTACCACTTTCAGGCTCTGACTACCTCCGCGATGCAGCGTGGGGACTGATGTAGGCTTGCTTGTTAGTGTTTGATGTATTCGCTGCGAGCACTGCGTGGACGCCTATGATGTAGTAGTCTATGTCTTTGGACTCTATGTATCGAACACTATGCATGATTCCTTTTGTAAGATATGCCAACTACTATGTAGTTCCCATCATGTCGCTTTCATTATGCATGTTTCATCATAAATGATTCCTGTCTTTTGCTTAATTTCTCAAATGCTGAACTACCTCGTTATATAATAGCAGGATGGTTAGGCCAGCAGGTCGTGGTCGTGGTGGCAACTTCCCACCACCGCTTTGAGTACATGGCTGGTATGATCCAACAGCTTGAGATGAATCGCGATTCATGGAAAACATGATGGCTCAGTTTCCTCGCCCCAATATGAACCAAAGCAACCAAAGCGGAACAACTCTGCGAGATTTCATACGCTGAACCCCGGCGTGTACCGCAGCTCAACTCAGCCCGGCTGGATCTTGATGATCGCTCCGTGACATCACCTATGAGATGGAGTCTGCTGATGTAGCCCTCGCCACTATGTCACTTTTGCTTCCTTCTTCCTGAAGGGACCGCATGACTCAATGGTGGGACAGCCACAGGCGTACTCCGCGATTGGAACAATCATCACCGCCGGACTTCCAAGCTGCCTTCCGTGCCCGCTTCATCCCTCAAGGGGTCATGGACGGAAGAAGCGTGAGTTCATAACCTCACCCAAGGCAACAAGACTGTTGAAGCTTATCGGCGAGAGTTCTCGGACTTGTCTCGCTATCTTTGAAGAGGATATTGCAACCGATGCACGCAGACAGGGAGAAGTTCCGTGGCGGCCTTCAAGTCGACATCAAGCTCGCACTTCTAGTGCACGACTTTGCTGATTTCGCCACCTTGGTGAACAAAGATATCAATGTCGAAACTGGTCCGCAGGAATACGAGCTCTAACAGCGCAACCGCCGTGACACGGGCTCATCTTCGGGCCCGTCCTCATGAAGCGCAAGATATGGATTCCCAACGGTATGTACCAGCCGAATGCACCGCTCCAAGGCGTAACTATCTGCACCCGTGCGCCTACAACTACGGCGAAGCTTCGGCTCCACCACCCCAAGCTCCTGTTCCTACTCCCAATAATGGCTTGTGCTTGGTGCGGACAACCAGGGGCACCGTGCTAGGGAATGCAACTAGAACCGAGAATCAGGTGGCCCTTCCAAAGAGCTGGCCGTGGAAACACTCCAGCCCCGCATAACAACACTTTGCCAAGCCTTATGGTCGAGTTCAGGCCAACCACGTTGATCACGAGCGAAGCTCAAGACCAGCCTGCTCTTTGTGATGGGTACACTCCTCGTAAATTGATTACTGCATCTGTTTTATTCGATTCAGGGAGCATCACATTCATTCATATCAGTGAGTTTGCATTCATGCATGGCATTAAATATGAAGAGATGAACCTTTGCGCTAGTAGTGAACACTCCAATGGGTCAATGTCAAACCTCTATGATTAGTCACGATGTTCCCGTTGAAATCGAAGGAATTTGGAATTCCTTGTCTCACCCATCGTGCTTTGAAGTCTTGTAGCATTGACCTCATTACAGGAATGAATTGGTTAAAGGCGCATCTTTGCTTCGATAGTTTGCGCCACTAAGACAAATCCATCTGCTACACCCTTCCGATGAAATAGTCACTTACCAAGCTCATCTGGTGCAAAATGCGAGGCAAGGCTCTATGCATTGAATGCATTGAGCGCCGCACCCTCGAGGGGCATTGAAAACATTCATGTCGATTCGCGAATTCGGGGCGTCTTTCACGAAGAACTTCGAGGATTCCCTGCTAGATTTGTCGAATTCGTCATCGACTTGAAACCAAGCACCACTCCTATAGCCAAGCGACCCTACAAGATGCCGCCGCATGAACTCCTTGAGCTCAAGGAGGAAATCGACAAATCTCTTCGAAGTGGTTTCATTCGCCCAAGTTGCTCTCCTTGGGGAGCCCTTCTCTCTTTGTCAAGAAGAAGGATGGGACAAACCGATTGGTCCAAGACTACCGTCCCATAAATCAAGCTACCATTGAGAACAAGTATCCTCTTCCTCGGATCAATGATCTTTATGATCAAGCGGCTGGTTCGTCAGGTGTTCTCGAAACTCGACTTGAGGTTGGGTTACCACCAGATCCGTGTTTGTGAGGAGGACATCCCCAAGACCGCATTCGTGACTCGTTATGGTTCTTACGAGTACACCGTCATGTCTTTCGGCTTAACCAATGCTCCAGCCACCTTCTCCCGCTTGATGAACTATATATTCATGGATTACCTCGACAAGTTAAATGCGTGGTTTATCCGGATGATATCCTGATATTCTCCAAGAATGAAGAAGAACATGCTGAACATCTTCGTCTTGTCTTTGGAAAAGCTACGAGAGCATCGGCTCTATGCCAAGTTCTCTAAGTGTGAATTACGGCTTCCAGTGACCTATCTCGGGCATGTCATCTCTAAGGATGGTATTGCCGTCAACCTGAACGAGTTCGGGCTATTCTCGATTGGACTCCTCCAGAAGAGCGTTAAGCAAGTCAGAAGTTTTCTCGGTCTCGCTTGACTATTGCCGTCGATTAAATCGAGAACTTCTCCAAGATTGCAGGAGCCTCGACTAACTTTGTTGCATAAGGCGTCAAATTCCAATGGGCGAGATAAGTGTGAGGAAAGTTTCCGGGCACTCAAGGACAAGTTGACTTCGCGGTGCTAGCCCCTCCGATACTAAGAAGGACTTACGTCATTTCTTGCGGCGCTTCTCGTCAAGGATTAGGCGGTGTCCTAATGCAAGAGCGCAAAGTGGTTGCTTATGCCTCTCGGCGATTCGCCCTCACGAAGAGAACTACCCAGTTCACGACCTCGAGCTTGGTCTTTGTCATTCATGCGCTAAAGCGGTGGCGACATTACCTTCTCGGTAATGTCGTTGCGAGATCTTCACCGACCACCAAAGTCTGAAGTATCTGTTTACTCAGCGAGACATGAACCTCCGTCGGCAAAAGATGGATGGAAGCGATTCGGAACTTTGATTTGGGTATTTCCTATCGCCCGAGCAAGGCTAATGTAATGGCTGATGCCTTGAGCCGCAAGTCTTCTTGCAACCACCTTCGAGTTCACAAAGTTCAGCCCCACTTGTTGAAGAATTCGTAAAGTTGAACCTCCATATTGTTCCTCCGGGTGCACTCGCTCCCCCTCCTCCGGAGTTCCGCAAGATGAATCTCCGTGTTGTCCCCCAGGGTTCCCTCTATACCCTGGCTGTTGAACCCGATCTCGTGGGCACCATAAAGACAATGCAGGGATTTGACTCTGAAGTCTACAAGATTAAGCAAGACCTCAAAGAAGGAAATCCCTCATTCTTCACTATTGCCGATGATGGCGCCTTGTACTTCAAAGGCCGCCCTAGTGGTACCGATGTAAGAAGGAAAACCTGAATATGACTCGGAAGGTTATGAAAGAAGCTCATGATACGCCTCTATGTATCCATCCTGGTAGTACAAAAGATGTATCAAGACATTAAATCGAGAGATTACAGTGGTCTAATATGAAGCGAGGACATTGCTCGCTATGTTCTTTGAGTGTGGCGTTCTTGCCGTCGTATCAAAGCGAGAACATCAAAGGCCTTGGAACTCGCAACCTATCTCTATACGGAATGGAAATGGGACCATGTTGAAATGGACTTAGATCCTTTGGATTTCCCAAATCGCGAGAAAGGTAATGATGCTATTCTTGTCGTCATTGACCGGCTTTCTAAAGTTGCTCATTTTACGGCGGTCAAAGAAAGCGATCCTTTGCTAGCCAGCTTGCAACTCTCTATATGTCGAAATTGTTTCACTTCACGGTATTCCACTTTGGTTATCGATTAGGACCGTGGCAGCTTATTCACTTCAAGATTACGGGCAAGTTTTCAAGAAGCTATGGGTACTCACTTATCTTTTCGATCACTGCGTTTCATCCGCTTGATCTCAAGGGCAAGTTGAACGTGTCAACCAAATTCTCGAAGACATGCTTCGAGCTGGTGTCGTTCCTTCGGCAAGAAATGGGAGGAATCTCTCCCGTATGCTTTGAGTTCTCTTATAATAATAGCTATCAAGCTAGTCGAAGATGGCCCCCTTGAAGTGTTATATGGACGAAAGTGCGAACCCCTCGAACTCGGGTCGAAAGCGGGGAGCGTCCACTCTTGGTCCGGAGATTATCCAACATGCCGCAGAACAAGTCCGCATTATTCACGAGAATCTCAAGACTGCGCAGTCACGTCCAAAGAGTAATTATGACCGTCATCATAAAGACATGGTCTATCCACCTGGCGAAAAGGCCTATCTTCGCGTTACACCCATGAAGGGTGCTCACCGCTTGGGATCAAGGGCAAGCTAGCTCCCGCTATATTGGCCCATTCACTATTACGGAAAGGCGTGGAAAAGTGGCATATCAAGCTGGAGCTTCCGTCGAACCTTTCTCGGAGTTCACGATGTGTTCCACGTGTCCCAACTCCGACGCTGCTTCAAGGACCCAATCCGGCGATGGACCATGAAGTGCTCGAATTGCAACAGGACCTCTCCTATAAAGAGCATCCGATCCGCATTCTCGACCAAGCTGAACGCCGCACACGTCGGAAAGGCGATCAAGTTCCTCAAAGTCCGATGGTCGAATCACTCAAGACGGCAAGCCACACAGGAACGCGAGGATCGTCTCGAGATGAATATCCGCACTTTTTCCTTCTACCTCCTAAATCTCGGGGCGAGATTTCTTGTAGTGGAGGAGATTTGTAACACCGGATAATTAAGCTACTGATAATCACCCGGTTCACATGACTAACCTCACGTTGATTCGAAC